>CAWUFW010004243.1:0-1200000 GCA_963921515.1 Calotriton arnoldi | reverse complement strand
GGAGGCGGAGGCCTCTGCAATTTGTTGGGGATCAGTTACCACCGGACCCGAGTCTGTCTCAAGTAGGGGCACCCAGCGCTGCGCCGTTTCCCGCCTCTCCAACCACACGAGTAATTTCCCGGTGTTATCTCCCAGTTCATATATTTTATGTCTTCTGGCTTTGTGTTTTGACCTAACTATTTCGGTTGTCAGCTGTCGATAATCTTGACGCTTGATAGTGAGATTGTGGGTGAGCTGTTCATCATCGCTGACCGCCACCTTATCCTCTAACTCTCGAATTTCTCGCTCCAGTATCTCCAAGCGTGCCCTCAGTTCTTTCATGTGCCCTGCCAACAGTGATAGTGCATGGCCCTTGATGACAGCCCCAAAAGCACCCCACAGAATCCGTTGGAACTGAACTATGTTCATGTTGTCAGCAAAGTAATGATCTACCTCTTTCAGGAGGGCACAGCGGATGTGCGGTATCTTCAGACTCCACAGGGGTATGGACAGGGTAGGACGGCTACATTCCCGGGGTGGGTACAGTTGTGTCAAAACAGGGGAGTGATCAGAGATACTGCGTGCCAAGAGCGTGGTGTCAGTGAAATTGGGGAGGTCATCAGCGTGTGTAAACAAATAGTCGATCCTGGACTAGCTACCATGGGCGCCAGAGTGGAAGGTGAAGTTTTGCGCTAATGGGTGAAAGTGTCGCCAAAGGTCAATGAGGCCATAGGCCAAGAGAAAATGCAGTAGGGGTGAGGTGTCATCTGGGTCTTGCCAAGGGGGGGTGTCGGTCAACGCGACCATCCACCGTCAGGTTGAAGTCCCCACCCATGACCAAAATACCGTCTGGAAGATCAAGCAGTAGCCTACCCAGGTCTGTCAACGTGGTGGTCTTTAACGCCGGAGGCACATAGACCGAGAGTATGTTGAGGGGTTTTCCTTCCCATGTGCCGGTAGTCGCGGTGAATCTGCCCTGAACGTCCGTCCATTGGTTGTGTATTATGTATGGGCATTGTTTTCGGATGAGAATGCCGGTCCCTCGTGAACTAGAGGTGAAACCCGCGTGGGCAACTCATTTGTAGCCCCAGCGATCAAGTGCCTGACAGGAGTTGCCGACTAGGTGCGTCTCCTGCAGTAGAACTATATCCGGGGTGTGGCGCTTGAGATAATGGAGCACTACTCCCCGCTTCAGTTTGTCTCCCAACCCGTTAACATTCCACGTGACAATGCGAAGCGATCGCTTCATATTAGGACACGACATGGTGTGTAAACATGAATGGGGGCTTTACGCCCATGTCCCGAATGTATACGACAAGTGTCAGTGTAAGAATCCTCCCCCAGTATGTAGGTGCACAAGTGGCGTTTCTCTCCCACCGCTATCGCAATTAAACAACAATGAAAACGAAACAAACATGCCCCCCCAACAGCCCCCCCACCTGCCTCCCTGCATGACGGGTAATGAACCTCCCGCCACCCCAAACTTGCAGAGTGCCTATCGCCCACCCGTAAGATAATTGGGAACGTGAACCAACCCCACTCCCTGGGGCGGCAATTCGTCGATTGTATTTGCCCCTAATACATAACTCCAGAGGAGAAACTAAGTTCCAGCTTATGTGTGTACAAGAAGCTAACAACATCCCACCACAGTTTATAGTTAGTCTTTGGATCCGGCGGCACCAGCATCAGGCGACCACAGGGTGTCGTTACCGAACAGTGCCAGTGTGGACAGATCACAGTCTTTGAGGGCTCCGTAGTCTTGACCATATTAACCAGAACCACAGGGACTTTCTTTTAGTCTGCATGTCTCTGTTCCGGGGTACTCTCTGCGGCGGTAGCACCACCTGTTGGGGATTCGTGCTGACGGCCGGGTCGATCAGGATTCTCAGTCCCAAGGCGCGCCTTGTTGTTACGCTTACCGACCATACGCCAGCCGTCGAGCCAGTCCCATGCGTCTTCGGGGCTAGAAAAAAAACAGGTCTTCCCTTCTGATTCAATTCGAAGTTTGGCTGGGAAGAGCATAGCATATTTGATCTCTTGATCGCGCAGGGCACGTTTCACCTCTAAAAAGCTACGGCGTTGTTTCTGGACCCTCAACGTGAAGTCGGGGAAGAAGGTGACTTTATTGTTTTCAAAGGTTACAGGTGGGATCGATCTCGCTGTCTGCAATACCACGTCTCGGTCTCGAAAGTTAAACACCCGTGCCAGGATGGGTCGGGGCGGCGCTCCAGGCTTGGGTCTGCCGCCCGGCACTCTGTGCGCCCTTTCAATGGAAAAGTACTTGGATAAACCTTTAGGCTGGAGATGGTGCAGCACTAGGTCTTCTACGAACAAGTCTGCCGCTTGCCCTTCCGCACGTTCAGGCACTCCTAGTATGCAGACATTATTGCGGTGCATACGGCCCTCATAAACATCGAGTTGGAGTTCTAACCTGTCCTGGTTGACTGTAAGATCAGCGATTTGACGTTTAAGGAGGTCGGAGTCAGACACCAGACTCTTGATGGTGGATTCCACTTCAGTAATGCGCTCAGACTTTTTCCGCATATCTGCTCTGATCAAGGAGACCTCGGTTACGACTGTGTCAATCCGGCCCTCCAAGGAAGTGCGTACTGTCGTGATGGCCGCAAGAATGTCTTGTAGGGTAGGTTCCGGTTGGCCCCCCGTCGTTTTTGGATTGTTCTGTGCTTCCTCTTGCCCTTTTTGCCAAGCAAATTTGTCCAGTTTCGTCTGGAGCGGGTTACGACCGCTGCGGCCGCTCGCCATGGTGAGAGCAGTGCGCCAGATGCAGTAATGGGGAGGTTGGCCCAGCTGGTTACTCACCGCCACCTGCGTGAGGGACAGAGCCCAATCCGGCCTGTTGGGTTTCGCCAGGTGGGCCTACGCCAGAGAGAACGTGCTGCAGACTGCTCAATCCCTGAAATAAGGGAGAGGGGGGCAAAGCTGCGGCGCGGCTTCCTCACTCTGCCACCTCGGATCTCACCTGCCAGTACGTTGCAGTCCCAGCAGTGGCCGCGGAATGAGTCAGTGGCTACAGTGGGGTGCCCCCTGTTGCGGGCCAATAGCCTTGTCCCTTACCTTGCTGCAGTATGTGTGAATTCCCCTGTTTGTGCGGTGCTGGTGTGCTGTTTTTTCTTGTCTTTTGTTCCGTGGGTGTAGGCGGGCTATCTTTCCCTTCTTTCCTTGTGCGTGAGCAACGCTGATTTTTCTTTCTCTGCGCAGTCGCGTGGAGTATGGAGGCGGGATGGGGCGTATAGAGAGACCTTTCCCTTCTTTCTCCTTGTTGGGTTTGCTTCCGGTTCCTTGCCCCGGAAGGAATTAGGCCGTTGGGGTCCTTGCGCCCGGCTGAAGACCGAAGTTCTCACTCCTGGAGAAATCCCTGGCTGTGTTTCGTTCACGAAGGATTCGGTTTGTTCCGGCTGGAGCAAACGAACTGGATTCATTGTTTCCTGGACTTTGGGAACTTTATGCTGTTGTCAGGTTAGCAAGGAGTTCAAATCCTCGTTGCCTTTTTGGATTTCCCCTTTTTTCCAGTGCACTGGTTGTTCCTATTTTTGTATATACGCTTTTCCATCCCTTCATGTTAATTGTGGAGAGGTTTAACAGTGCTTTTTAAAAAAAATTACGTTGAGTTTTTCCCGCTGAATTGAACTGTTCTGAATCTTTTTCTGGGACTTCTCTTGGATGTTTGGGACTATGCTAAACCTTTTGCCTCCTTGTATGTTTTATGGAATGCATTGAATTCAATTACATACGGAGGCGACTTCACAAATCAAGGGGTGAGCAAGGGATTCTTGTCGTTTATTAAGTCCTTGTGCATTTTATTATTTCAGTTCATTCCGGGGTTTTGTTTACTAATGTTTGTGCTTCTTTTCTACTGTGTGTTCTTGTAGATGCTTTGGTGGAGTGCCTGCAATCCCAGTGAGAACCTGTGAAAAGCCAATCATTGTCACCACATCCTTCCCTGTTTTCTTTTCTTCCTACCTTTCCCCCGGTGCGCTGACCGCTCGTGCTCTGTTTGTTTGGCGCGGAGGGGTGAGGCGCTGGGTTGGGGTGAATGGGACTATCTTTGTTCCTGCAGTACCTGTAATTCAGGTGAGTGGGGCTGGAACACCCCGTGACCTTTTGGGAGCAGTATATGGTAGGGATGCCCACAACGTGTGGTTTTCTCCAGCCTGGCAGGATCAGAATTCGTTTCAGTGCTCGAACCACGAGGAGAAAGTTAGGGCCGGCAAGAGATGGCCACGATTGTCACTTGTAAAGAGGCCCCCCCGCCCTCCAGGAACCGTTGCCGCACTGCGGCGCGCCTCGGTCTCACGGCGCCCCCGCAGCAACAGTGGCGTTTGGATCGTTCGGTAGTCGATGGCTGCGTTGTTCAGCAGCGAGACAGTCTGGGGGCTTGGATGCTGCTTAAACTGAAAGCAGGAGGTGCACAGGGTCCAGAACTAGTAGGATCCCCTGGCTGTCAGGTCCAGCCCACCTCTGCAGGTAGGCCCGCGTCGTCTCACTGCAGCCGCGGCGCCCTCAACATCAAAGGCCGGAGGCAGCCGGTATCACGGGTCGATGGCTGGTCGGCTCAGAGGTCCGTGGGGCCGAAGCAATGATCAGGGCAACTGGGTAGCGTGGGACCGTGTGTGATCGCCTCGATGGGCGCTCGCGGGCACTTCTTCACCGGCGTTGCTGTAGTGCCGGGATAGGCGATGGCTAGGCCGCAGGGTGCACCCCCCGCTCGACCGCCGCACCGCAAAGGCAGCAGGTTACACAAACTCACCCCATGCGGCGCGGGGCGATAGGAAGTGCCGGGCGATCCTTCAGCAAGATGTCAGCCGGGGGCCGCACCGCAGCCGCGAACACTGCGTAATCAGTCAGCCAGAAGCCGCGGGCGCGCGCCTCACCCTCAGCGACCGCGGGTCGGCTCCAGCCCAAAATCTCCGTTTGTGCTTCACGGATTGACGTTGCGTTCGGTGGAGCAGTACACCACCCCGCGGGGAGCAGCCAGTGGTAATTTCAATGATTTCCTTTCGGGGCAAATCTATAAATTCCGGATATTACGGGAGTGGTGCAGCGGAGCTTCTCTACCGTGCAGCCATTTCCCTCGGCAGTTGGCCACGCCCCCCTACGTGTCTTATTTTGACATCGAAGTTTGGCTTGTTCCAAGATTAGCTTGGGATCTGCAAGTCTTTCTCATGGAACTATTGCATTTTACACTTTACCAAAGTTACTTTAAATGGAAAGAGAACTGGTTTCTCCAACTAACGGGCACTTCCATGGGCAATTGCGCCGCGCCGGCGTATGCCAACCTGTTCAAGAATAAATTTGAGGAGGATTACATCTTATCAAACCCCATCCGGAAAACACACAGTAAACTTTTTTTAAGATACATAGATGACATTCATCTTATGGAATGGCTCTCACATAGACTTGATAGAAGCATTAATGGACCTCAACAACATCAATGAAAGAATACAATTCACCTTTGAGGTACAGCAAGATCGCATCACCTTCTTAGATGCGGAAGTCATCAAAACTGAACACAGCTTTGAAACTGACATCCATAGAAAAAAAACAGACCGTAATAACACGCTACACTACAACAGCTTCCATCAATTAGCGCCTAAACATCACTTACCCTTCTCACAAATGCTCAGAGTCAAAAGAATAGTGTCTAATCCCCAAAAAGCAACAACACGCATTGAAGAGCTGGAACAAAGGTTCGCACAACGAGGTTACCCCAAGCTAATCTTGGAACAAGCCAAACTTCGATGTCAAAATAAGACGCGTAGAGAATTACTCTTGAAGAAAACTAAAACAGAACATAACCGCATGGTTATAGTATCTAAATTTTCTAATAAGAGCAGAGCCTTCAAAAGGATTATCAAACAACACTGGTCAATACTAACATTAGAACCTGACTTTAAACAGTTGTTCACAGAAGCTCCAATATTTGCGTATCAAAGAGGCAAACATTTGGGAGAAATACTCAAAGACACTACTACGAAAGCACGACCTACATACAAGGGGACAACACCATGTTATAATTGTAACAACTGCAATAACATCATACAGGGCTCTAATATCACACATCCACGCAAAGGTAACAACATCAAGCTTAACGTGACAGCCACATGTGACACCATGAATGTCATCTACATGCTGAAATGTCCGTGTGGAAAAATATATGTGGGTAAGACTGAGCGAAAAATAAAAACGAGGATAAACGAACATAAAAGCAACATACACACTAAAAACTTGAAATCCGTGGTAACCAGCCATTTCATCGAACACAGTCATAATATAAGCCAATTAAAATTCTTGGTACTGGAGGTCATAACCAAGATCGAGGGAAGAGACAATAACAAGCACTTATTGAAAAGAGAAAACTTCTGGATTAAATACCTCGAGGCTTTGAAACCACACAGGATGAATGACTATATGGAATTCCTGTGCTACATATAATCGCTTCTTGATTGGACATTTGAAAACTTATAGGTCTGCAATTCCAACCTTATGTTTACCGATGTCTTATTAGTTGAGTTAGCGCTTGTAATAGGTCATGTTTAATTCGTGCACACTTAGCATCTTTTCATTCATTGACATATTACATTTTACTAACAATTCTTCATGGTCTAGAGACCGAATATCTTTTGGTGTTATCTTTTGATGTTATTTTTATAGTTTATTGTTGACCAGACAATAACAGTTTCCTCATAGATTCAACAAAGTATGAACATGTCTTAAAATGGCCGCCATATTAACCACACAGCGTTTAGTCCTACTTCGAGTACAATCACACAAGGACGCTCATAAGCACACTGCTTTACCGGCTAGGTGTACTCGTCAAGGAGACTCCATGCCGAGAACACCTTAAATTCAAACATCAGTAAGTGCCCGATCTGAGTGTGACAGCTTTCATCTATTTAATGTTGTTTTCTTGCTATGCACCCCGCACTTAACAGCTCTGGGTATTGCACCCATTTATTGAGAATGTTTCACTCGCAACTTTTTTGTATATCTGTTCTTAAATGCGGGTACCGTCGGTTCACGATTATGAGTTCTCCTTTGGGTCTTTTAAATAACGACATTGTTCTACTGCACTAAACGCGTGATCGCCATAAGAATTTTAACACTCACGTTTGCGTACATGAACGTAGTCTACACGTTTTCATGCATGGATTCACCATCACTATACATCAGCACAGTTTTGTTTAAATGCACTTAACGTGTGATCGCTACTAAATTTCACCACGCACATTCGTGAGCATGAGCGAAGTTACCGCATCTTCTACATGGAATTGCTTTATCACAGAGATTCACCATCATTGGATATTAACATGGCTAATATCACCCATATCGCAGCCCAACCCAGCGACATGTTAATAGCTGAAATTTTCACGAACTAACCAGCTTTTTCTGGTTCATGATGAACACCAAAATAGCAGCACTGCACTCTTTACCTTTCCTTAATACTAACCACACCTCACACATAAAACTCTGAACAGGTTTCCTCATTGTATTTCACGCTTTGTTTACATTACAGAGTTGTTCCCTGATGAAGGGCAATCTCGCCCGAAATGCATTGGAACTTATACTGAACCTAAAACTTGTTTTGGAATGTATTATGGATAATTGTGTGTGAATACACATTGAAAAATCATGGATTGAAGAATTTAAATTCATGCATTGTGGACAACACATTAAATTCAACCCATTGATACAAATTGTGGACTAAAATTCGTTTAACAAAAATTGTTCAACACAATAACCCCAACCAGGGGGTAGATAGTGCCCAGGGGGACGCACCCCACATAAGGGTACGCAACTATTGAATGATTACCTCACGTTCCTAGACCGGAGAACGTTACCCCAGGAGCACACCAAAATCACATTAAATTGATGAATTAAAATTTAAACCAAGGTTGTGCGCGAGCACCATAATTTTTGTTGCTGGTAAGTGCACACGGGGACTGCAGTGTCCAAGAGGACCCTCGCCGAGCTGGGCCAGCAGGAGTCAGTGCTTGCTGCAGCCAGTAGGATAAGCCAATGTCATCCGCAGCACCTGACTGGTAGGAGCAATGTACAGAGGGAGCGAAGGCCTGTGCAGCCGGGGGGTTATAAGGTACTCACGGTGCTGGCGATGGCAGTCCCCACCTCTCCATACAATGATGGGCTGGCATGCAGGCGTCACATGGAAGGCAGGGTTGGTGTGTAGTGTAGGGTGGTTTCACTTAGCGCAGGCCCGGCACTTGGTCCTTCAGGCCAAACGGGTCCACGCAGGCCTGTCACACTCTGCCCGCCAGACCACCACAGGCGACAGGCCACGACACCACAGGAAACAGGGGTGTAGGCAGCGACCTGCGCCTCCGCTAGGAGCCCACTCTGATGCTGGCAAGAAGTCTTCCACGTGGGTCACTGTAGCCGCCGTACGGCCGGGCCGCACTCCGTGTCAGTCGGCCTCAGCCAGAGTCCTGTAATTTGCCCACCACACAGGTACTAATCCGTCGCAAATTGCCTGTGGCGATTCAGCAGGGGTGCCCGCGATCGCCACAACGACAGCATTGAGGTCCCTGGGGCTGGAGAGGCTTAGGTTATGTTCAGATGAGTCTAACTCCTTTACCAGAATGGACATTAAGTCACTTTATTGGGAGCATGTATCTGTTGAAACCGTATGTGGAAATAAAAGCACTTTAATCACTGAGTTTATCAATTTTAAATCTCTCCCTATGTACAAAGGCCCAATTGATGAGATTATGTGTTACGCGGATGATACCCAATTGATTTTAGCTCTTGATAAGAACCCTTCCACTTCTGAGCTTAGTTTTAAAACTTCTTTCTTTGAAGTGGTCAGGTGGATGAACATGAGTTTTTTTTAAATGCAATGGAGAGAAAACAGAAATTCTCCTTTTCGGATTTAATAACCAGTTTTCTGCTTCAGGCTGGTAACCGGAAAAACTTGACAACCTTAAATCATCCACTAAGGTAGCATGGAATTTGGGTGTTAAATTTTACAATAATCCATGTTTTCGCGAACACGTCAACTCAGTCTCAGGGACCTGCTTTTCTGTAATCAAGCCCCTTAAAAAAAGATTTTTGATTTTCTTTCTCTCTCAGCAAGAAAGACGGTTGTCCACACCTTGAACACTTCAAGACTTGACTATTGTAATAGTCTTTATTTGGGTCTGCCTAAATACCTAATCAAGAAGCTACAAGTGGTTCAGAATGCAGCAGTCAGACTGACCCTCAAACCCCTCATATCAGTTCTACCACTGAGGGTTTACGACAACTTCACATGCTTCCCGTTGAAAACCTGATTTTATTTAAATCTGTAATTATTGTCTACAAAGCATTTCATCAAATGGGACCCGAGTTTCTCTTAGACCACTTTGTGTCTTATGGCCCCCCTCAGAGAGTTAAGATCTGCCAATAACAGATTGCTTAGGATCCTCAAGTTTAGATTACAAACCAGAGGTGACATCTATTTCATTGTTAGGGGCAAGGGCCTCGAATGACCTTCCGCGTACAGTTAAACTAGCTCCCAGCATTTCTGCTTTTAGAAAGCTCCTGAAAATATGTTTTTTTACCAGGTTCAATGGATGTTTCTCTTCCTTCTCTTTTTTTGTCCAGTTGTGGTTGGACAAGTTTCTCTACGTTCTCAGATTTTAGTGCCAAGAAACCCCTTGAGGTGATTGTTTGCGTTTAACAAATGCCTTTTATTCATTACAGGTTTGATAACTACCTACAATATTTCATCAATTAATTTCTCGAAGGTAACACAATATGTATTATCCATACCTTGCATTAAATGCTAATAATGAATCGGTTGAATAATTAAAGCTGAGTGTAGAAAGGTTCACAAACATTAGCTTAAGCATCAACCATCTATGACAAAAGAGCATCTTATGCATTGCTGCAACCGGTATAAACAAGAAATAATTAAAGCCAAAAAACTGCTTTGGTCTATGTTCGTACCCTCATGAATAGTTCATTCAGGAGATGTTCAGAGACCTTGTTCACCTGTACCTCGAGCATTCCTGTGTACATTCTTCCAGAAACTAGTATAATAATAAACAAATTATATGCAAAATTACTTAGAAAAGGCGTAGCTTCATAACAAATGCCTATTTAGATGCATCTACTGGAACTCAGTTGGTTAATACTAATCCACAGAACGTTTGTTTCTAAACCTTGGGACCGTTCAATTCAGCCTCTTGTTTTTACCTCTGTATTGGCAAATGATATTAGTCTGCTTGCATCAATTAATTTATTCAGTTGCTCTTGTGAGACATGCCATACATCTATGATCAAATGCTATGATACTCTGTCTATTTTTTCAAATGCATTATTTTATGTAGGCCACTGTCACAGACATCCTTAAGCAGGCAATGGTATCTCATCTTTTTTTAATTTATTTTTTATTCTCTTTATTGTTGAGATACTCTATTCACATAGATCCAATGGTTACATCATGACCACAGCCAATTTACAACTATTACTCAGCGTAGCTTATTGTAGAGCATAAACAATAAGACTGCTAGAATTGTGAATATTCTGGTAGACCGCATCCATACCTTAGTCCCACCAATGGCGGCACCACTAGCGTGTACATCATACTAAGATATCAACTGTGGTTCGACTTCAGTCCAAAGTATTCCGCCAGCCTATCGGCTGTCCAAGGTCCCTCGCTTACTGCACAGCCCTATAGCATCCCCGCCATATATCTTCTTACTACTATCGGGGATGGTACCCCTATTCATTCTCCCTCCCATCTCTCCAGTCTCCTTACCCACAAGGTATGTTTGATATGGGCCCCAGTGATTTTTAGGGCGACTCTGAGGGGACAGTAACTCACTATATACATCCGACTGCGTGTTGCAAAATACCATGTCTGCATGCCATTACACTAGGGTGGGAGCCGGGCCTCTGGCCCAACGCATCGTCACTCGGCGCCTGGCCAGTAATAGACCAATAGCAACTAGTTTCCTATTTGTTTTATCCACTCTCTTGTCATAGCCCAAAAGAGCTAACATGGGGTCTATCTTCAGAAAGGAGCCAATAATGATTCCCAACTCTCGGAATACCGCTTTCCAGAACTCAGCAACCTCAGGACAGTTCCATGCCATGTGCATAAAGTCAGCCACGCACATACGGCATCTTGGGTATTCCGCTGAATGTCGTAGCCCATATTTGAAGAGTCTCCCTGGCGTATAATATACTCGGTTGACGTATTTATAGTGTATGAGTCTGTGTCGCCCATTTAAAGATACCGTCTTGGTCACTGAGCAACAATATCTCCAGTTTTTGTCATCCATGGCCCTGCCCAGATCTCTCTACCACTCCAGTCGCGCCTTTGTAACGCCTGGCCTACGCGCCTCATGCGCTAAAGCGTAAAATTTCATCACCAGCTTAGTGAGAGTGCTTAATTGTATCAGAAGTGACAGTTTTGGCATGACTGGAGGCTCCTGCATGTCATCCCCTAAGAGGTCCCGTAATGTGTATCAGACTTTGAAATACTGGAAGCGGGCGAGGGGATTCTGTGCCCACACCCTGTCTCAGAGAGCATCCCAACCTTTCACTTCCCCCTCTTGGAATAGGTCTCCCATTACGGTTATCCCTAGTTTTTGCAACGTTTTTACTATGTTTTTCTCCCGACTCAGTGGGAACCAGGAGCACCCTTGTATCAAAACGTGCAGGGAATATAGCAGAGAGCCAGCCTATTGTTCCAGTAATAGCCGCCAGGTATGCATTGCGGAATTAAGAGAATCATATATACCATGGCATCGCGTCAGGTTACGGAACACGGTCTGGGGGAGTGTAAGAGGGTGTGCGGTGTCTCTTTCAATGTATAAGTGTGGCAAGTCATGTGGGCCATGAAGCCAATGATATGCTGAGGTGCACTGTGTCCAGTCTCTCTGTATGCTTATCTAGCCGCTCCATCATTCTATCCATTCTAAATGAGCGGGCATCTATTTTCCCGTCTATTGTTGTCAAGCTGCGTTGCATGGCTGCGAGGATCTGTTTCAGTTCGGAATCCGTTCAAGGGTCATTGGTCTCCGACCCTGTTTCCGCAGCATTGATATCGGTCTCACGCGGCTTGGGAGTCTTATGCGACTCAAATTGGAGCTTGAACTGGGTTTTGTCTGTCTTGCCCATCTTATGTCTCAATTATTCGGCACACTCGTTATAGCAAAAGTGATGCGTCGCAGTGGTCAGCCATGGTCGATGCAGCAGAGGGTTACCACAGGGTCCACCACGGCCTTCGTTGTTAATTAGCGTGCACCAGCGGAGCCCTTCCCTTCACAATCATGTTAGGGGCACAGCACCAGCGATGAACTGGAGGGCTTCAGGTATCAATTCGCCCCCAGCCCTTCTCCGTCTGCCTCATCTCTCTATTCGCACGGGTTCTCCCGTTCTGTAGGCGCCCACAAACGCTAGGGCAGGTCTAAGGCTGCAATCGAAGCGGCACCCCACAGCCTCCTACGATCGTTACTATTGGGGGCTGTATCACCAGGTAATCTGAAGGTCTCTACTGCTATGGGCGTGTGATCGCAGCAATTTCTTGAGTCAGGTGTATTGATAAACAGAGCAACAAAGTGGCCACGGGTCCCCAGATCACCTGGTTTTCTCAACGTCTGGCAACTGCCTCCCTCACTTCGGTGCACATAAGGCCTCTCTCTCCCGATCATCCATCTTTCGCGGTAAGGGGCTCACCCTCAGCTGTTAGTGGCGTGTTTACCCTCACACAATGCGCACCACGAATGTTATGTGGCAGTGGGGAGGCCGACCGCGAGAGCCGCGCCTCTATGTTGCACACGTGACGCTCTACTACCACTACACACTCCGCTCACCTCACGACCCCAATCGCGACGCACACTCTTCGGGCTCCATCCCAACCGCTTCGCGGCAGGCACCTCAGGCCACGCTGCACTCACTTCTTTTTGATGCAGTCTCCAGCGGGCAACACTGATATATCTGACCCCCACCGGGTCGGGGGAGGCTCCTGTCGCCCTCCGCTTAGCTATCTACAGTGATCGGGCTTTCTCCTGCGGTCTGCTGTAGCCGGGCTCACCCCACAACGCTCCGTGCAGTGTAGCCACGCCACCAGGCCCAACCCGTGCCATCAGTCTCCCTGCAGGCACATTAAGCACTGCCGGATCGTTTCTTCTCCGCAGCAATCTTGTCAGCAGGGCAATAACGTGAGAAACTGTTTGCTAGTCTGATTTTCACGCCATGGGAGCCAAGATTGTGATGGATGATTAGCCGGGCCATCAGAGCTTTACTCAGTCGCTGCCATCTTGGAGCCAGGCAAGCTCCGCCCCTCACCGGTATCTCATCTTATTGAGAATCCGTAAAAGGTATCTTAAAACAGTCAGACTATGAGACTTCTGGTGGCGCGCGTTCCGATATAGCAGCAAGTTAAGTGAGCTTGTGCTCACCTGCACTCTGATGTTGTTTATTTGACAACTAGGAAGTCCCTGCACTTCTATTTTTCCATTTCAAGCACTGGTCTAAAGTAAGCGTTTGCTATTTGGTCGTGTTTGCATGGCCCTTGATCTAGAAACAGAGATTTAGTGATGAGATTTCGTCAGGCTCTATGTTTGAAGCAAGTGAAAATGGCGCCATAGCATCATTTTTAGGTCTCGCCTGAGCCAGCGCATGCGCTGGTCTGGCGAGACATTTAGTGAGTGGGCTTTAGAAATCCAACCACAAGCTTTTGCTTGTGGCCTAAAGCTTGCGGTTACGCGCGCGGGCACGCGCACAGCCGCCATCTGCCTTTCCTATCTCTTCCTCATTAAGCGTCATGCGCCATTTGGCTTTCCTCGTCATGGCTCATTAAACTTTCAGCGCGCCACTCGATCACTTTCACTTTCGCGGCCGCGTCACTTTCACAGCCGTGTTGTTCTGTGTGCCCTTGTTCCCTAGTTAGAACAATTCAAGTAATATGCTCGCACTGCGCGGTGTTGCTTTGTTACCACTTCTTCACTCGATTTGCCCTTTGCCGCCAAGTTTTTATATGCCCTCTATGCCTGCTTTCTTGTCTGTGGAAGCCCCACTCATTCGCCATGGCTGTCCCTGTGCTTTTTTCTCCTCTGTTTGCCTGTACTTCCTCTGCTCACCATAGAGCTTATTTCAGTGCGTTTCTTTGTGTTTGTTTTGACTCAGTATATCCAGAAGCTTGAATTACATTGGTCACTCCTATGTTGTAATGATATGTATATCTGTGTAATCTCCGCCCATATAGAGCCTGGCACCCCCGGCCTGCCGCCTCCGGCCCCGCTCCTACCCAGCCCCAGCCATCTCTCCCCGCTCTCAGCATGGATGGCGAGGGCTTCACATCCCGGGCAGGTGAGGCCCCGCACCTCCCGGTGCCTCCAGCAGCTGTGTCCACCAGTGCTGCTGCCAGCAGAAGCGCTTTCCACCGCCCCGTCGCAGCAGCCCCTTCCAGCAGCAGCGCGCTGCAGGCAGCAGCCCCTTCCAGCCGTGCCCCCAGCTCCCGTCCAGCAGCCCCTTCCACCCTGGGATCCGTCAGCTCCTGAGCAGCAATACAAGGAACCGTCTCTGTGCAGCAAGAGATAGCACTGGGGTGTGCGCGCTCCCCTTCGCCCTCTCTGTTTCTTGCTCTATATATTTCTCTCTCTATTCCCCCTCGCTGCCCTCCCTTCCTCTATCTCTCGTTCATCCACCCTCATTCTATTTCTCGCTCCTTATTTTTGTTGTTTTTCTTTCGTTATTCATTTAATTTTCTATATCCCTATCTCTTTCTTCACTCGGCTTCTTTTTATTTTTCTCAATTTATATTTGACAAAAAAAATCTGTTTCTATTTCATCAGCTCTGTCTATTTCTAACTCTCTCCCTTTCTATATTCTTCTAAACCAAAGAACAGACTCACCGTCTTTCTCATTCCATTATTCATCTCCAATCACCGTCTTTCCTTTTTTATTCTTCAGTCTGTCTCTTTTCCTTGCTCCCTTTCTTGACCCCTATGTTTTTTGTATTACCTCTCAGTATGCATCTCTTTGTATTTCTTTCATTTCTTCATTTTTCTTGTTCTATATTCTCCCACCTTGTTATTCACATTTCAGATTGGTGCAGAGCAGCACTTATAAGTAAGGTATCCTAAAACTGTAAAGTAGCAAATACCATCAGGTTCCCAGCACCTTGCTACCAATTGTACCATGTTGATGCTAGTTCATGTGTTGTGCCTCCAACATGGCTGACTCGGACTTTCATTCTTCTAGCCCCATATTTGTCTGTTGGCACATTTTTATTTGAACTAATAACATCCAATATTTAGCAGTGAACACTACGGAAGTACAATTTATTACTGTTCAATGAAAGTGGTTAATCAGGGTATTCACACTAATATCATCACACTTGCTTAGTAATATCCGAAAAGTGTGATACCTGTCAGGTGGGATATTTAGGTAGGCGAGTAGTATGTTTTGGGGTCTGGCTCGATAGCAGAGCTGTCTGCAGAACATATTGTTGGCATGATTAATATTAATTATGGTAACAATGGGTTTTGCAGACCGGTGTGCCTAGGTCTTGCACACAGGTATGCCTATTGGTACCGATTATTTGATATATGCACAGAGAGGACTTTGACTTCAAACTGTGTAAACTGTGCACAAAAGTACTGTGGTGTGGATTGTGGCCTTATTGTCTACATTGCTAAGTTAGCTTAGGTCTGGCCGCCATGATGCCTTTTTGCACACGTTACTCTGTGACTTTGTTTTCCAGACTCTGCTTGTGCCCGGCTATATTAGAACTGTCTGCCTTTTTGCCTTTCACCTTTTCTCATGTGCCCTGTGGATTTCGTCTACACACCATATACAAGGTCAAAAAACAACGTCTCTTGTTATTGCTGATCTGGTCAGCCCCTCGCACTTAGACATAACACGAAATACAGCTGCATTGGAGAAATTCGTGTGCTTTTAATATTGTGATCTCCCTGTTGGTGGCACTTGGAGAAAAACCTTTCCAGTGAGAAGAGCTGTGCTTGTCTGATGATGTAAACCTTGCATCTAGATATTGAGGTATGGGGGTCCGCCTGACAAAGCCCAGAGGTCTTCTATTTTTATAATAAACTAGTTACTAGCGCGGGGAGGGTGGTAAGGCAATTTAGCCCTATATCCACTGTCTTTATAAAATGCTATCCCCGTTTGTATTCTATGGAATTGTAACCATGCTTATTATTTTATCGTTATGCATTATGCTGATAGTACTGGCACGTGTACTTTATCTTGGAGCACGATACTTGAAATAAACATTTTAAACTATACTGTGTCTCTTATTACGCACGTTGTGGACAAGTATGAGTGAGTAATGAAAGAGTGTTCTTGCTCCCACGATTCCTGAGAGAGTCTGTGTTCTGGGATGTCTAATCATTGGTAGCTTCGCTGCAGTACGGAGAACGAATGAGATGCTAAAGCTAGTCAGATTGGGATTGTGGGTACTAAGGTGCATGGTTGGTACACCACTATACACCGAGGTCCTATTTTCCTGTGCATAGCTCTGTATATGTGCAGAATCCCGCAACATGGCGCCACCAACGTGGTGGGCTTCTTATCTGCGAGACGCTTGAGTAGTGCTTGTGCTTGTCCACAATAACCTTCGCTTACGCTTCCGGAAACGTATGTGAGGGTGATACCTCCTATATTGATGTTTTTATAGGTTCTTTCAAGCTTGAAGTTATTAAAAGGTGTTTATGTTAACCCTCTATTGCGCTGCCTTACATTAGGTTGTCGATAATTCCTGGTCTTAATGGCCGCGAATGTAAATATCCCGGCACATAGCCGCGCTGCGCTCCGGGCTCATTTACTGGCTTATGGAGTGCCCGACGCGGGTGTCGCTCTCATCTTTGTGGTGCCTGCTGATCCGGGTCACCACTTTGAGGGGTTCTACTCTTGGGTCACTTTTCTGGCGGTGGATGGAGCTGACAATTTGTTTCATGTTTACGCTCCCACTGCCCTACCCAATGCTTATCGGCCTTATCAGGCACTTGAAGTACCACTTACGGCATGGCAACACCGTATTTGGTTTAATGGCGCCCTCCCACATCCGGTCACCCCGGTTCGGTTAGGCCCCTTATCGATAGAGGGGGCCACTTGGCCAGTCTTGGCCGGGTATACCCCACATTCGCGTTATTTGACGCTTGCGGTTGATGACCTGCGCATGTTGCATGCGTCTTTAATCCGCGTGCACAGAGCTTTGGTACAATATGTTACAGGCAACGCCCAGGGGGCCCCTCCTGGAGCTGCGGCGCATCCAGCTAGAGCGGGCGGTGTAACCATAAGTCCCGTCATGGTTAATTTGATGCTGGGCAAGCGCCCGCAGAATAAGGATGATTTACCTTATTGGCTTGCAGAAAAATGTGACCAGCTGGAGGCTGTTTTTCCGAATACTTCTCCTGTGGACCAACACAGGATTTTGATGATTAGTTTGCCGAAAGACTTAATTCCCGAGTTGACAGAATGCAACAACTGGGGCAAGGTATTCACAGCAGTGTATGCGAAGTGTTTCGGCACTCCTTCCATGACGGTTCTCCCCTCTGTAATTAAACGGGTACAAGATGAACATGGCCCTGAAGCTGCTGTGGAATTAGGGATGAGACTGGTGGGAGTGTTCGATGTGGTGGCTGATCTAATCCTTGCGAACGTCAAGGGTGACGCAGTCAACTTTCAAGTAGCTAATGCTTTGGCTTTGGTCCCGGAGCCGAACAAGCCACTCGAATTACCAAAAATTATTGCACAGGCTTATAAAACCATTGGCCGCAATAGTTTGGGGGTTAAGCCTTTTGCTAAAGCGCAAACTCAATCACAACCACAACAAAAAACTCAGTCTGAGAAAGAAGAGAAGCCGTTCTTTTCTAAAAAGAACTGGAAGTTGAAGAAACAGGGTACGCAACAATCAAAACCAGGGTCGCGTGCTGCATCCCCGGTCTCCGTATCTTCTGAACGCACTTATGATTTGCGCGACAGAGCGAGAATTAGATCTCCAGATAGATTTCAAGTCCCTGACCCGCGTTCTCCTCGTTCTCCACAGGCACCATCGACTTCCCAGACTGGGGGAGGAGATCGCCAGGATAGAGGCAGGGGTCGTGAGGCCCCACAGGGACGAGACCAACCTCGACAACCAGGCCGAGGGAAACCAGAAGAATTTCCACGTTCTCACCCACAGTTTCAGAAGAAAAAAGTTGCAGCTTTAACAGCGAGGTATGCCACAGACGGTGAGAACGAGACTCCTGAATTGGACGTGGGCAGTGACGCTGCTAGACAGCGCCGCGGAAGTTACCATAGTGCGGGAGGCACTGCGTCCTCATGTGGAGGCGACAGCAACTGATACTTTCATTACTGTCGAGACAGCTGACACCCGAGTGGCACCCCCTGACAGACTATTTAATATTATCATTCAAATTGAAGGTGACATTGAGCGTGTTATTAAAGGGATTTTTTGGGAAAATCTGACCTCTTCTTACGACATTTTGTTGGCAGAAGCAGATTGGCCGCCCCATTTGTACTTGCTGCACCGAGAGGGGAGGAAGTAATCCTCCCGAGCTTTTCGCGTCATGTCCCCAAGGACAAAGCGGAGGCGTTAGCGGCTGAATGGGCTGGGGCCCTGGCTCCGGCGCTATACCGTAACCACGTGGGCTGGGACGAGGATTCTCCTCCCCATGATATTCCCTTGCGGTCTCTGCCACAGCCCCAACCCCAATATCCCCTCCGGCGGGAAGCTAAAGGTCCCGTTTCCAAAATTCTGACTCAGTTAGAATATCAAGGAGTGATTGAAACATGCGTATCACCGATGAATAATCCCCTTTTTGCGGTTTCTAAACCCGATGGGTCATACCGTTTAGTTTTGGATTACCGACATTTGAACTCTCATTGTTGGACCTTTGCGGTACAAAATACACACAGCTCTGCGCTCGTAGTCTTGTTCGCAAAAAATATAAAACGACACTTGACCTTTCCAATGGATTCTACACGCACAATTTGTCTCCGGAGTGCAGCCAATGGAGTGCTTTCACTTCCGGTGGAAAACATTTTAAATTTCGGCGTTTGCCCATGGGCTACAAGAACAGCCCGGGAGTCTTCGCCGCCCGTGTTGTCTCTTTGTTGGACAGCATAGACCCAGATGCGTATTCGTACGTCGACGATATCTATCTGACAGACGACGAATTATGGCTGCATCTTTCCCGTGTGGACCGCATTATTCTTGAATTTGCGGTCTTAGGATACAAATTTAATTTTGCCAAATCTCACATCGCAGAATTTACTGTGTTGTTTTTGGGCTATGAGCTCAACAATGATGGTAGGGGCTTAGCTCCCCATTTCTTGGAGAAGTGCGCACTTTTGCGCCCTCCGACGACCCTGAAGAAACTTCAGTCCTTACTGGGATTTTTAAACTTCGGGCGTTCTTACATTCCCGAATATGCCCAGCGTATCAAGCCTCTTTATGCCTTGATACAACCTAACTTTTCGAAGTCATGCTGGCTTCCAGAGCATTCCTCTATACTGCACTCTTTGCAGTCTGATCTACTTGAATCTAAGTTCTTGTTGACTCGTGATAACCACACGAACCTGGTGATTAGAATTGTGCCAGGGGCAGTGGGTTTCACGTACTTGACGTTTAACAAAGGTGACCTAGTACCTATTGCATACAAGTCGCATCTTTACACTTCAGCGGAGTTGCGCTTTTCCACTGTGGAGAAAGTTTTGACGGCAGTACAAATGGCGATTCTTAAGGAACGCGCACTGGCACAGGGAAAACGCATTTTGGTGGTAACACCATATCCTGCCCTTGAGGCAGTGACGAAGGCAAGTGTACCAAACTCTAAGGCTTTGCACCCCAGTTGGATACAATGGGCTACATCTCTGACGTCCCCGGATGTCACTTTTATTTTTGATTCCTCTCTTCAGACACAGGAGTTCTTGCAGTATGAATTTGTTCATCCTCCTCCTCTGTCTTTGCTGCCGCTTGAGGAGTACAAATGTATCATTTACACCGATGGTTCGGCGCAACCGGCCACGGGTTCTAAGCATGCTTATTCCGCAGCATGTGCTATTGTTGCAGGTACTATGGTGAACGGTGAGTTCAAATCGAGTGTAGTGCACACGCAGGCACTAGGGGACAGTACTGCACAATTGGCCGAGCTGCGTGCTTTGGTGCTCGCACTTGAGTTTGCAAATCCAGACGTGACGACACTTATTGTATGTGATTCTTACTACTGTGTTCAATCCTTTAATGACAACTTATTCTTTTGGTCTCAAAACAACTATAGAGATGCTAAAGGCAGCACGATTAAGCATAAAATGCTTTGGGTTCGAGTGGCAGATCTTGAACAACGTCTGCCTCTCACACAGGTGATTCACACTCTTGGCCACCAGCGTGTGGGCGCACACGCGGTTGGTAACAGTTTGGCGGATGATGCTGCCAAATCAGCAGTAGCAATGTGCTCAGTAGCAGCAGTTACAAGATCCATGACTAAAATAGATAATGAGATTTTGGCAGCTATTGCTGCAACAAAGGAAGGTGCTAATTACCCACGCGGTTTCCCTTCCAAGTACTCTTATCACGTAAGTCCCGAACAGGTTCCTTACGTAAGAATTCCAGACGTTGGTGATCGGCTGATTCCCAACGCGGACCGCAGACCTTCCTTGATAACGGCCGCACACGAAGGCTTGGCTTCAGCCCATGCTGGCGTGTCTGCGACTGTTTCCATCTTGCAGCAGCATTACTGGTGGCGTGGTTTATATAAACAAACTCGTACTTACGTGCTTTCTTGTGACGTTTGTCAGCAAATTAAGCCTTCAACGGTTACACGACCACCACAAACACAGCTCTGCATTTCTAACAAACCTTTTGGGTGCGTTTACCTGGATCACTGCGGTCCATTTTCTTCTGACACTGCGTATAAATACATCTTAGTTGCAGTAGATTCGTGCACACGTTTCATCTGGGTTTGGCCACAACGAAGTGTCATAAGGGATTTGCGTGTTTTTGTGGGAATGTTTGCCTGTGGCACCTTCCATTCCGACCAAGGTCCAGCGTTCGCCTCTAAGGCGTACAAGGACGCAATGAGGTCACTGGGGGTGCTGGTGCAATTTTTGTCTCCATATAGACCTGAGGGCAATTCAATTGTGGAGCGAATGAACCGTGACTTAAAGCAATCCTTGACAGCTAGAGTCTTAGGTACTGGCAGGAACTGGCTGGCCCACTTGTATAGCGTGCAACATGCACTTAATAATCTCCCTAGAAGATCTCTGGGTGGGCGGACCCCATACGAAATGCTCTTTGGCATACAAATGTTTGTGCCAGACCTTGATGGTCTAGACATGGCGGCGAATGCCGCAATCTTTGACGTAGATAATCATTCTACTATGTTGCAGGACTTACAAGAGACTCGTGACAAACTTGCAAACGAGCACTTGCCTTCAGCCACTGACGCTGCGCTGCAGATTCCGGTTGCCGGCTGGCTTCCGAAAGTTGTGGGCTCTGGCCTTGTTACCTCCTTTTAAACTATATTTGGAGTAATTCCGGCTTTTATTCATTCTATTTTTTCCACCGCCTTTGGCGGCTTCCCATTGCTCCTAGCCTTAGCTGCTGGAATATTGCTTTTAATTTGTTTGCTGCGCAATGGCTGCACTTCCTGGGGGCCTACTCGACCAGGGTCGACTCCGGATGCTCCGTGAACGCATGGTCATCAGCTTCGGCATCCTACCATTGGTGACACTTGGTGTGTCCTATAAACTTTCTTTTCGCTTTGCATATTTCACTTGCGTGCAACCTGTGATGTCTTGTTTACGATGTCCTTTCTCTTGGTCCTTGGATGTTTGCCTCTCCAATACGTCTCTGTCGGATCCGGATTTTGGCCAGTTGATGGGCCCCTTAGTGGACCATGAACGGGACTGTTCCGGCACTGGATTGATGGCGCGTGCGGCTGCACTTGGAGTTTTGGCGCAATGGGATATCTGGGCGGCTGCTCAGAATCTCCTACACCAAAATATATTGAGTATCACGCAAGTTGTCCCGCAATCTGATTACTGCTCCCTATTATGAGGAACATGAATGCAGTTTTGAATTGTTGGACTGGATGGCATCTCTTTTTTCAGATGATACCAATGATGTCCTCTTGGAAGGTGTGGCAGTTTTCTGCACATACACTCTATTGGATTAGGGGCCTTCACTTTCAACGAACTGCATTTCTGGAATTTTTTTTTGTCCTGCACCTTTTGTTTTTTTTTGTTTTTTGTTCTCATTCACTGTCCTTCATGGGGACTTTTCATACATAGACGTTTGCATTCTGCTCCATCTATTTGAACTCTGTTTTCATCCTATGTCTTGGCCTGTGGACTGACCAGGGGAGGGTGTGGTGTGGATTGTGGCCTCATTGTCTACATTGCTAAGTTAGCTTAGGTCTGGCCGCCATGATGCCTTTTTTGCACACGTTACTCTGTGACTTTGTTTTTTCCAGACTCTGCTTTTGCCCGGCTATATTAGAACTATCTGCCTTTTTGCCTTTCACCTTTTCTCATGTGCCCTGTGGGTTTCGTCTACACACCATATACAAGGTCAAAAAACAACGTCTCTTGTTATTGCTGATCTGGTCAGCCCCTCGCACTTAGACATAACACGAAATACAGCTGCATTGGAGAAATTCGTGTGCTTTTAATATTGTGATCTCCCCGTTGGTGGCACTTGGAGAAAAACCTTTCCAGGGAGAAGAGCTGTGCTTGTCTGATGATGTAAACCTTGCATCTAGATATTGAGGTATGGGGGTCCGCCTGACAAAGCCCAGAGGTCTTCTATTTTTATAATAAACTAGTTACTAGCGCGGGGAGGGTGGTAAGGCAATTTAGCCCTATATCCACTGTCTTTATAAAATGCTATCCCCGTTTGTATTCTATGGAATTGTAACCATGCTTATTATTTTATCGTTATGCATTATGCTGATAGTACTTGCACATGTACTTTATCTTAGAGCACGATAGTTGAAATAAACATTTTAAACTATACCGTGTCTCTTATTACGCACGTTGTGGACAAGTATGAGTGAGTAATGAAAGAGTGTTCTTGCTCCCACGATTCCTGAGAGAGTCCGTGTTCTGGGATGTCTAATCATTGGTAGCTTCGCTGTAGTACGGAGAACGAATGAGACGCTAAAGCTAGTCGTATTGGGATTGTGGGTACTAAGGTGCATGGTTGGTACACCACTATACACCGAGGTCCTATTTTCCTGTGCATAGCTCTGTATATGTGCAGAATTCCTGCAACAGTACACTCGCAGGTCCTTTGTTCATAATAACCCACACACAGGATGCATTTTGCACGCTGTATCATTAGGCCCTTGTTTACATAACAATACAGACAAGGTACATTTAACTCACCAGTATATCACAATCACCTTTGTACGAAATATACCACAATCCAGGTGCATTGTGCTCACTAGTGCATCGCAGTACCCTTATTTTATACCCCAATTTGGGTGAATTGTGTTTACTGGTACATCACAATGCCTTTTGTTTATATTAAGACACAACCAGGCTACATTGTGCACACTAGTACACCACAATGTATTTTTTTTTTACACCAGCCACTGTCAGTGGCACAAGGTTTCTCTCTCTCTCTAAATCCCTCTCTCTCTAAATCTCTCTCTCTCTCTCTCTCTTTAAATCTCTCTTTTTCTCTCTCTCTATAAATCTCTCTAAATCTCTCTCTCTCTCTCTAAATCTTTCTCTCTAAATCTCTCTAAATCTCTCTCTCTAAATCTCTCTCTCTCTAAATCTCTCTCTCTAAATATCTCTCTCTCTCTAAATATCTCTCTCTCTCTTTCTCTAAATCTCTGAATCACTCTCTAAATCTCTGAATCTCTCTAAATCTCTGAATCTCTCTCTAAATCTCTCTCTCTAAATCTCTCTAAACCTCTCTCTCTAAATCTCTCTCTCTAAGTCTCTCTCTCTCTCTAAGTCTCTCTCTCTCTAAATCTCTCTCTAAATCTTACTCTTTAAATCTCTCTCTCGAAATATCTCTAAATCTCACTCTTTAAATCTCTCTCTCTAAATATCTCTCTCTCTAAATCTCTCTCTCTATAAATCTCTCTAAATCTCTCTCTCGCTCTCTCTAAATCTCTCTCTCTAAATCTCTCTCTCTCTCTAAATCTCTCTCTCTCTCTCTCTCTCTCTAAATGCCTCTCTCTCTCTCACTCTGGTCGGTTGACATGCTAGCTGTCTATTTGGAAGTAGGACGTAGCTGATACTCAACAGTTACTATGTAAACAAGCATTGGCATAGCCAATAGGTCTCGCTTTTGGGACCTTATAAGTGTTTAGCCATGCAACAGTTGATGTTGTTGCACCAAGGATATTGTGCTGCATAACTAAATACTTATAAGGTCCCAAAAGCGAGACCTATTGGCTATGCCAATGCTTGTTCATCAGACGGTGGGCACGCACGCTTGGACGAAAGTCATAACTCATCTAGGAGTTCCAGTCCTGGCATGCAATTATTTCATTGCTGCAGCAATTGGAAACATTTCAATATTGTGACTGTCCATATCCACAAATGTTCTGTATTTGGTTCACAAGCAACATTTTGAGGAAGATACGAAAGATCCTTTTCAGATTATCATTACATGTCTGCTATTTATGAGGAAATGATACAACTAAATGTTATTGGTGTTTCCCATAAGAGACTTAGAGAAAATAGCAACACGATTTCTTGAAGAGACATATTCCAATATCATCTAATCTTGCTGCATGTTGTACTTATTCGAAGTCTATTTTAACGCACTATTTCTTTGAAAAAATTATCAGATATTGTGTCTTATTTACGGGAGGAATCTAAATGTGACAACTGCTGCAACTAATCTTTTTGCATGAAAAACAGGCTAACATTAACAAAGGTACATGGGTAACTGTGCCGAGGGATGCAAATATCTTCTTCATTTGACTATAAGGGGCATATGTACAAGCCCCTACCGCCACGGGAACGATCGCCGTGGTGATAGGGTCCTTGCCTTATGTACAAGGCAGCGTTAAGCCACTTAACGTGGCTTAACGCTGCCTTGTACACAAGGCACCCTTTCACGCTATGTTTAGCGTGAAAGGGGCGTGCAGTGGGTGTTGTGGTGGGCGTTCCACCGCAACACCCATTGTATTTGACGCTGCTCCCTACGTACAAGGGTGGCGTACATAGGAGGCAGCTGCAAAATTAAGACCAGGAAAACCCTGGTCTTAAGTTGGTGAAACGAGGAGAAATGCATTATTTCTCCTCGTTTTTGCTTTTTCCATGTGTGTTGACTTGTGCAGCACACATGGACAAAGCAAAATGCCATGGTTTGTTTATGTACAGGAAGGTGTCCCTTCCTGTACATAAACAAACCTTTTTTAAAAATGCCATTTTATAACTTTCATGTGTGCTGCATGAAGCAGCACACATGAAAGTTACAAAATTGCATTTTAGGATTGTTTAAGTGCAGTAAGGGACACCTTCCTACACATAACCAATCCTCCCTTGCACACAGACACCCTTGCACTCTGGTGCAAGGGTGCCTGCGTTGGCGCTAAGTTGCTAAACTAAGCGCCATTGCAGGGGGAAACACAGGGCTGCACCACATTCTTGTAAATATGGTGCAGCCTTGCGTTTCCGAAGTGGCGGAGCGTGTCGTTAAGCCCAGGAGGCTAACGACACGCCCCGCCACTTCTATTGTACATATCCCCCTAAGTTTTTAGTTTTGTCTGCTGGTGAACTACATGGCAAAATCTTTCGTAAAAAGGTCTTTTATATGTAAAAAGGTACATTTTCAAGATGTACTGTTGATTGTGCTGACAAACTATATTGTAAAATCTGTCGCAACTAAAATGTTTGTGCGGTAAAAAAAGAGGTGTGCGTTAACAAAGGTGCAATGCTGAGGGATGTAAACATTCTCATTAAATTATATATTTGATTTCATGGTTGAAAATATTGTAAGCACTGCTGTATCTAACATTTTTATGTGGAAATAGGTTTGCATTAATGATGGTGCACTTTTAAATACATGGAGGGATGCAGATCTTTTCTCCATTTAAATTAGTGCTGTGAGCTATCTTTAGTTGAGAGTTAATTTTTGATTGCAAAACACATTAACTATAGCTTACTATACATTCTGTTGTTTTTTTAAGTCCAATAGTATTGTAGAGTCTGGCAGCTAGCATGGCTAATGAATAAAGACTACTAAGAAGACAAGATGACAATTCTCCACCATTTACACCAGCTAAAGCTAAACTAGGTGGAAGCTCTTCAATGAAAACTATGTTAGCAGAAATAAAGGTGATTAAAGAAAATATGGACAAATTAAAAATAATGGTTGATTTCAGGAAGGATTTGACTTAAATTACTATGCAACTGTCTCACTTAGAACATGTTACTTACCTTCGGTAATGCTATTTCTGGCAGAAACTATCTAACCGCGGATTCCTCATCCTTTGAATATTCCTCAGGCGTTAGATTGGATGTGAAAGATTTTCAGCAGTACCCCCGTGCTTGGACAGGTGGGGACAGGCAGTCCGTGTTAATGTCGTTCCACACCAGATTTAACATGCGAGGCCCTATATAGGCGCCACTTATGCACATTAACCTCAGTTGCTTTCTGGATCGTGTGCGCCCGCAGAATCAAAATAAAAGCAGTCATGACCAGTGTGCAGATCTCTAACATGGAGCCTTATTATATGAAAGTTCACAGAACAGGGAGGTGGGAGGGTCTGTGAGGAATCTACGGTTAGATAGAGTCTCTACCAGAAACAGCGTTACCGAAGGTAAGTAACTTGTTCTTCTGATAGAGACTTCTAGACGCAGGTTCCCCACCTTTTAAATAGACACCAGAGCAGTACATTTTAGGAGGTAGGTCCACGAACTGGCTCAAACTAAAACATCCCGAAGCACCGAGCGAGCAAAATGCACTTCCCGGCAGACCTGGCTGTCTAGACAGGAGTGCCTCATGAACCTATAGAGTGACAACCACAAAGCAGCCTGACAAATGCCTAGAAAAGGCATCCCACACACCAACGCAGGGGTAGCAGCCTTGGCTCTGGCAGAATGAGCATGCAAACCATCATGGGGCTGCTTTAGGGGGTGTGCGTAGCAGATCCTAATGCAGAGTACGATCCAGAGTGAGATGGACCCTTTCTGCACAGCCTTGCATTTCTTTGCTCCAGAGAATCTGATCAGCTGATTGTCCACCCATTGCTGTTTGGTACAATCACTGTAGAAGCAGAGAGTTTTTTTTCAGATCAAGCTGGTAAAGTCTCTCTTCTTCCTAATGGGGGTGAGACAGAGCAAACAATGCCGGAAGAGTGATGCTCTAGCCGATATGAAAGCGAAGTCACTACTTTCGGAAGGAAGGAGGCTTGGGTCTGCAGAACCAAACTGTCTGGGTAGAAGGTGGTGTGGAGCGGGTTAGCAGATAGAGCCTCTATCCTGCTCACCGTCCCACCAGTGTTATGGCAACAAAAGATACTGTCTTGAGGGTAAGGAGCGAGAGAGAACAACTTTGGAGAGGCTTAAAAGGCATGCGCATGTGAATGTGAGGACCAAATTTAAATTCCATTGAGGCATAACAAACAGAGGGGGAGAAACATAGGTTAACGCTTCACAACTGGTGATTTGAATAATGAGGGCTTGTCTGACAGCCATAAAAAGGCTGAAAGAGCCGACAGGTGCCCTTTAACAGTGCAGGAGGGAAAGTCGGAAAGTTTGGGCTGTAGTGAATATTTTTGTTTAAACTTTTTTATTGACTTTTGTCCATTTAACACACCCACAAGTGGTACAGAACCAACAGTACAATAGAACTGAATCCCCGCAATCACAATACAGTGTCACAGATCAAGCTCCACAGACTCATTCGGTCGGTCAGTCATGAAAGCGTTATGTGATTTTTTATAAATCATAAAAGCAGACACATGAATACATACATTACGACACCAATTTCAAAGTCAGGTACGCTAGGGCTAAAAAGTCAGTAAGAAGTTACTTAAACTTAACTAACAGTCATTAAAAGGAAAGTGCATTGTGCATATTGACAAATAGTATCCACATCGATACATTAATCGGCTTATCGAAACTTCGAACATCAACTAGCCATAACTCTTCTAATGGAAAGAGCCCCCCATTATAACATTAAGAACAGCTTGACAGATTTCATACGATTCCAGAGAATACAGAAGTCTAAAACCATTCTGAAATGAAATGGGCCTGTGCAACCTCAGTAAGGGACGTTAAAAGGTTCTTCTCACGTGATGATAAAGTGCACAACAAAAATAAAAAGTGCGCTGTAGATTGTTTAGATATGTTATCACAGGGGCATGGTGGAAGATCTTCCATCCACCCTCCTTGAATAGGAAAAGCCACTAGAGACG
The DNA here is from genome assembly GCA_963921515.1 of Calotriton arnoldi. NCBI lineage: Eukaryota > Metazoa > Chordata > Amphibia > Caudata > Salamandridae > Calotriton > Calotriton arnoldi. Next base: position 1,171,639 of record CAWUFW010004243.1, on the reverse strand, counting down.
GCACGGTGCCCAAACGAAATCTGGTTAGATGAAGCCTATACTGGGATTTTAAAATATACGACAGATAAAGTTGCACCACTGGAATGAAAGGAGCATGAGTTAAACTTGTGTTTAGGCGTAATTGCCGGGGTGTTGATCTCCGATGCCCTTTCCAGATAAACAGCCTTAATTGGAGCTTTGGCCACAGGCGAAATATGAGCTGGATTATTAAAGACATCAATAAAGCCCAGGCCACCAAGAAGGTGTTTGGCATAGCATAACCGTGGGATTTTCTCTAAATTACACACGGACAAACAATCAGATAAAATTTGCTTAGAAAACTATGCTTCTAGAGTAGACCAAATTTTGACCCATAGAAGGAGGGGAGCAAGACCAATGTAATCTTCCAGGTAATTCAAACCCACCCCGGAGTGGCAAAAAGAGATTAAAGTCCCTTGGGCTACCATGAAAAGCCTTCTAAGGAAGGCATTCTCCACAACTTGGAGTTTAGAACAAATGCCGTACCCCCAAACCTCAGCCCCATAGCTGGCAACTGGAAAACATTTTACTCTATACAACACCAGCAGTTCTCCTAACTGGTTTGAGTCCTAGCCAACCTGCAAAGCAGAAAAGTGGGCCCACTGTCCCACTGTCCTACTGACTTGTTGTTTCCTTAAGGTTATGAGAGAATCCCACTTCAATTGATTATTGAAGAGGATCCCCAAATACAAAAATTTGGTACCTTGTCCATGAGGCTTCTTTGTAATAAGGTTTGGTTTTAGTTGTTTTGGGACCACAGACCGTTATATAGACTCACTACACCACGGACTTAAGAATCGAACAACAGACATCCCCCCAGAAAATCAGCACAATGCAGCCTCGAAGGAACATATTTCACCCGCCAGGGACCATGGCCGAGGTGGAAACAGCTCGAGGTGAATCCCACATTGCACGGCCCAATCCTTCAAAAGTTTGCAATGTTTTTTGGGGCACCCCCTGGCCTGGTATACCGGGTGTTCCAGGCCCATTCAGTAGTCCATACCTTTTGCCCACCTGTCCAGGGAGGGGGCTGCGGTGCCCTTACACAACTTTGCAATACCCCCATAGGCTATCACCAGACCTAGCCAGAGTAGCGCCCTCTTACATCTGTCGCCCCCTGTGTCTTCCGCTATGTGTAGGAGGATCAATTTCGGGTTTCTGAGAGTCTTCCAACCCAATACCATCTCCAGGATTCCCATCATCCCCCACCCCCAGAAGTGTGATAAAGCCAAGCAGTGCCCAAATGTGTGTCACAGGCCACCGGAGGTATCCTTACAGGGCAGGCAGCATCGCGACCTAACCAGCCCTATTCTAAACAGCTGTGTTCTCATGATGTATGTGCGCTATAATACTTTGAGATGTAACAGACGGAACTGAGAAGCTACCACGGCCTCACTGCGGGCGGCCATAGCCTCATTCCAGTCCCCGTGATCCAACAACCGCAGATCTTAGACCTAAGCCTCCCTCTCCCTGACCATGGGATCCAATTGATTGCACAGCAGCATCTGATGGAGAACAGACAGCTTGTGTTCCTTAATGCCGGTAAGTAGGATTTTTGCCTCTAGGGGAGAGTATTCCAGAATTACAACATTGGTCGGTAAGTATGGCATGAGTGCGTGTCAGAGCTGGAGATAGCGGAAAAGCTGAGTGCAGTGTATGGGATACTCTGCCTGCAGCTCTGAAAGGATTTAAAAGACCCGTTGTGGAGCACGTCTCCCAGGGTCATCATACCGATAGTGTCCACACAGCCAAGCTGTGGAGCACAGCAACCTGGGGGAGTCTGGCCCCCTCCACAGTGGAGCCTCCAACGTGAATCTGCCAACCTATTCCATGGCCTTCGCTGCTGCTGACCAAACGGATAGTACTACTCAGTGGGAGCAGCTATGGATCGCGGTATGTCTCCGCCATACACTAGGTATTGGAGGTTATCCTGACCCATAGCCCACCTCGCCACTGCATAGGCCAGGTCTCTAAACCCCTCAAACCACCAGTCGTTAAGCACCATGAGGTGAGGTGCTCTATAATATAACAGCAGATCCGGGGTGGCTTTGCCGCCCTCAAAGATAGGCCTACAACACTTCTCAAGGGCAATCCTGGGGACCCTCCCCCTTACAGGAGATTCCGTATAAGAGCACTGGCTCTAGTAAAGAAGCCCCACCCTACTAGAAAGAGGTAATTTTGAAGCTGGAATAACCGTTGTGTGAGGGAAACCATTTTGGAGATAGCCAAACGCCTGAGCACGGATAGCAAGAGGGAGGACCAAAATGTCACGTCTTTAGCCAAACCCACCAGTTGAGAATGTAGGTTGGCCTCGTAAGCCAGGGCTTTGTCCTCCGTGAGGAACACCCCCAGGTACTTGAAGCCTGGTGAGAAAACCCGCAACTCCAGTGCCCATGGCATGACCGTCAGGCACTGGGCAATAGGGTAAATGGAAAACTTGGCCCTGTTCATGCGAAGAACGAAGTAGGTCCCAAAGACGTGTAATATTTGCAGGGCTCGAGGGCCTGTTTGAGCGGGAGCATCTAAGAATAATAAGACGTCATCTACATACAAGGAAATTCTGTCGCTGACCGTCAGAGACCACTGGAAGCCGTGAAACAAGGCAGCCACCCTCACCAAGGCCACCGGAGGCTCTATTACTAGGGCAAAAAGCAAGGGAGAGCGCGGCAGCCCTGGTGGGTGCCCCTCTCTCTGTTGAACCAGTGGGACACAGCACCGCCCAACTGTCCCCTCGTCTGGAGGTCTGACTATAACAATCGAACATAGCTGATGAATTTGGGCCCCAAGTGAAGACGAGTCAGTAAGGCAAACGGGTAATACCAGTCCACCGAATCGAACATCTTCTGGAAGTCTACCATTAGCAAAGCCTGGGGACTGGGTAGATTGGCACTCAACTCAGTTGAGTTGTTGACCCTCCTTATATTGTCCCTAGTTGCCCGATGGGGCATGAACCCAGATTGATCGGGGACAACGAAGGTGTCTAATCCCACCAGCAGCCTATTAGCTAACACTTTAGCACACACCTTGAACTCTATATTCAGCAGTGATATTGGTCTGTACTCCTCGCAGCAAGATCAATGCAAACATGGCTTCGGAATTACCACTATGTCCGCTGCTCTGAGGTCCCTGAGCAAATCACCCTTTTACAGGGCCTCACCAAAGGTCTGCCACAGGAGCTGGCATGGGGCCACAAAAGCCTCTAGAATTCCGCCAGGAAGCTGTGAGGCCCCGGCGCCTTATTCAACTGAAGCCGCGCAAGGGCCTCCACCAATTCCTCGTGGGTGACATCCGACGCCAAGAGGTCCCGGTCCGCTGGGGCCAGGTGAGTCACCAGCAGGTCTGCCACAAACCCGGTTGAGACTACAGAGCCATTGATAATACATGTCCAAGGCTCCTGCTATAGCCTCGATGCCAGTGATATGCGAGCCCTCATCTATGTCTATGTAAGCTATGTGATCTCTAGAGCAACAGGGAGTGCACAACCAGAGCAGTGTTTTGCTTGCTTTGTCCCCTCCCCATTGATAAATTCGGCTGCGCTTAGCTATACAGGCCTCCCAAATGTGTTCGTACCGTAGCAATAACTCCTTGTGTTTGCTTTGTTCGCCCTAAGTTGGCAGGGTATGCCTAGACGTGGGTCCCTTGCTCACTTTGCCACTGGATTCAAGCTAGCCTGGCTGATGAGGGCGTTAGCTCGAAACCGGTTCCAGGATGCTTGTTTCGGTTCAGAGAAGACCTGGGTTGGCCGTTCGGGCTGGACTGTTCCCATGAGGCACAGGGTCAAGACTGATTTGCATACAGCTGGGTCTGAACTGAGGTGGCGAAGTGAGCTAAAGAACGATGATGGATTCAACCCAGATCTGTGACGGGGGTGAGTGTCTGAAAAGTTTCAGCACTCCGTCCATTATCTCCTTGTGTTTGCTTTGTTCGCCCTCAGTTGGCAGGGTATGCCCAGACGTGGGTCCCTTGCTCACTTTGCCACTGGATTCAAGCTAGCCTGGCTGATGTGGGCTGTTAGCCCGAAACCGATCCCAGGATGCTTGGTTCCGGTTCAGGGAAGACATGGCTTGGCAGTTTGGGCTGGACTGTTCCCATGAGGCACAGGGTCAAGACTGATTTGCATACAGCTGGGTCTGTACTGAGGTGGCGAAGTGAGCTAAAGAACGATGATGGATACAACCCAGATCTGTGACTGGGGGTGAGTGTCTGAAAAGTTTCAGTGCTCCGTCCATTATCTCCTTGTGTTTGCTTTGTTCGCCCTAAGTTGGCAGGGTATGCCCAGACGTGGGTCCCTTGCTCACTTTGCCACTGGGTTCAAGCTAGCCTGGCTGATGAGGGCTGTTAGCCCGAAACCGGTCCCAGGATGCTTGCTTCCGGTTCAGGGAAGACCTAGCTTGGCAGTTCGGGCTGTGTTCCCATGAGGCACAGGGTCAAGACTGATTTGCATACAGCTGGGTCTGAACTGAGGTGGCGAAGTGAGCTAAAGAATGATGATGGATTCAACCCAGATCTGTGACTGGGGGTGAGTGTCTGAAAAGTTTCAGCACTCCGTCCATTAACTCCTTGTGTTTGCTTCCTACCGTAACAATGTTTGGGTGTGTAGGAGTCACTCAGGATCGATTCTTCTGCTGTTGCTATATAGTGCTGCTCAAGTTCGAGGACATGGGACTCCAGGTCCGCTGCTATTTTCTGCGTTCACCTCAGCCACCCCTTATCGTAGCTGATAATCTCACCTCGCAAGGTGACCTTAAAGGCCTCCCAAAGAACAACGTGGGAGTCCACTGACCCGCTATTTTTGTTCAAGAAGCTCTGACCCATATGGCGACAGGCCTCACGGAACTCATCACTCTAGAGGCACCAGCGGCTCATTTGCCACCCCGCAGCAGATCAAACAGGGCCCCAGGTGAGTTCGAGCAGTATTGGCGAGTCGTCGGACAACCCCCTCACTTTGATCTGGACAGTGAGAACTCGGTGTGCCTCCTGTTTAGGGAGTAGAAAGTAGTCGAGGCAGGAAAAGGATCTATGTGCACTCAAATAGAAGGTGCAGCAGCGCTCCACAGAATGGTGCGCCTGCCATGCATCGATGAGACATATTTAGCATAAAAGTGGAGAGTAGCGTCAGACCGGCTTCTAACGTGGTCGAAGTAGAAATGCGATATAACCAGGGTCACAAACCCCGTCAAGATCTCCACCCAAGATCCACGGGGTTGGGGGGAGCTCCATAAGAAGGCAACTTTTGTCCTCACAAACTCCGATGTGAGCGGAGGGGTAGAATAAATGCAAATAAGGGAATTCGGGGACTCCTGTAGAGTTCCAGACACTGCCAGGTACCGTCCCTTTGCGCATCCCCCTGGACACCCCTAGGGGAGTGTGTCGACAAATCGGGATGGCGACCCCCCTCGAACCATAGTGGAACACCTTCAGGAACCCCCTGCGAGCAAGGAAGGGACAATGGTTGCCCATAAGATGCGTCTCTCGGAGCATTAAAATGTCGGGGTTAGTTTTGTGTACCACCTTCAGAACAGCCCCTCGCTTAAACTTGTCCAGAAGGCCACCAACGTTGCACAAGAGGACACTAAGCTTCCTCCAGACGGTGTGCGTTTTTGAGTCAGTCATTCGTCCAATGTAGCATCAGTTCAAGTGATAATGTTCATGTTCTGGGCATGTGGCGTCTGGACGACAGCGAGTGACTGCGATGAAGAGTACCAGCACTGTGTCAAAACAAAGAAACCCCCCCCCTCCCCAACTCCTACCCCATACTTCGCCAACTAGAAGTACCTGTTGTGATGCAACTAGGGCCAATAGCCAACTGGGCTAACCTGAGATGTGTGTCTCCCCTGTCATGCAACCTCGCTCCCAACCCGTCCCCATACCCTCCCTGTACCAACCCAAACAAACACAAAACCATAAATTAAATTTTTTCAAGGCTTGGATTACAGTCATCCCAAGCCAATCCATGGCTTCGCTGGAAAATATTCAGACACCCAGCAGTTCCAATTAGGGCTAATCAAGCCGGAGGTTCCTGGGAGGGCAACAGTGAGCGAGGGTCCGCCCCCTTCTGCTAAAGTCCTATGTCCTCCTCCGAGGTCTCCTGCCCTGCCAGAGACCTCTACGGATCAAGCAAGCGAGACCTGCACTCTCTTCGGTGGGTTCTGCACCGCGGAGCCATGTGGCATTCTCCTGGAGGGCCTCTGTCTCCTCCGCCCCTCCTGCCCCCCCTCCCCCCCACTTATGTTTAGTCCCCACTGCGCTCCTCCGCCCAGTCCCAGGCAACCTCCAGGGTATCAACAAGGTCTTATCCCGGAACAGAACTTTCAAGCAGGCCGGAAAAAGCGGCATGTATTGAATGCTTTTAGCCTGCAGTTTTTGCTTCACTTCGTGGAAGGATCTCCTCTCCTGTTAAGCTTTTTTTGTGTAGTCTGGAAAAATCCTAACTGGGGAGGACTGAAACACTACAGACCCAATCCTGCATGCCACCCAAAGGATGGCATCTCAATCAGCATAATTGAGAACCCGGGCTGTGAACAGACAGGGCAGGGAGCCCACAGGAGACTTCGCGAGGAGGGCTCTGTGCGCACTCTCCACTAAGAAATAGGCTGGCACCCCACTCTTGAGCCACTCAGAGATTAAGAAGTTGGTGTGGCGCAGAGATCATCCCTCAGCATCTTCCACTCGGGCCTCCAACTGACTGACCATAAGTTGTAGGGATGCAATGTGGGACTTGTAGGATTTAACTGTGTGCTCAGAGACTCTGCCTTCTACCTCTGATGATGATGATGAATTTGTAAAGCGCAACAATACCGTGAGGTGTCTAGGCGCTACTCTTTAGCACATGCGGATTTAACTCAAGAGGGTTGGGATTATGCCTTAAAAAGCCAAGTTTCTAGACCCTTTCTAAACTTTAGTAGGGGTGTCTTTCTTGAGTGAGGCTGGTAGAGAGTTCCACAGTTTTGCTGTTGTGGTGGTAAAGCTCTTACCACTCCACCTAGCCCTTTTTACTCTAGGGACAACCAGATTCCCAAGCTCGGCTGACCTAAGGGGCCTTGCAGGAATATATGGTTTGAGGTGATTTGCCAGCTGCATTGATCCCAGATTGTTCAGGGATTTGAAGGCAATGCAGAGAGATTTAAACTGGATCCGCTTTGCTACCGGCAACCAGTGAAGGTGAGACAAGGCTGTGGTTACAGAGTCAAATTTGGGGATTCCTAGGAGTACTCTGGCAGCAGCATTTTGTACAATCTGTAGTTTTTGTATGCTGCGTTTTGAAGTGAGTGCTGGTGAACAGAGCATTGCAGTAGTCCAATCTTGATGAAATCAATACAGATACCACGGTTTTCCTTAGTTCTAATGGAATTGAAGGAAGTATTTTCCTAAGAATTTTAAGGATAAAGAAGCAAGCAAAAGTGGTGGAGTTGATCTGTGCTTCAAAGGACAACTTTTTAGCTTTTGGCACTGGCGCGGGTAGAGAGCCGAGCTGGACAGGCCACCAACTGTTTGTCCAGATGAGAAGGTTGATGCCGAAAACAAGGACCTCCGTTTTGGAGGAGTTAAGTTTCAGACAATTGTCTGTCATCCAGTTCCCTATATGGCTCATGCAATCGTGAAATCTGCTGGCTGTAGAACTGGATGGGCCGCTCACTGAGACAATTATCTGAGTTTCCTCTGCATACGATACGAGGGCAAATCCGTAGTTTTTTATCAGTTTGGCCAGAGGGGTGACGTAAAGATTAAAAAGCGTAGGGCTCAGGGAAGATCCCCGAGGGACGCCGCATGGCAACCAAAAAAGGGACGACACATAGTTCCCCAACACGACCAGCTGAGATCGCTCAGACAGAAAGGAGCCTAGCAGGGAGAGTGCCTTATCCCTGATCCCAATGGAAGCTAAACGGTCCATCAGCAGCCGCTGATAAATCCAGAAGGATCAGGGCAGCGCTCCCCCACCATCCAGTGTCTGTCTGAGCCCCTCAGTGGCCGTGACGAGTGCCAGCTCTGTGCTATAAAGAGCACAAAAGCCAAACCGAGAGGGGTCCAAAATTCCATTTGGATTGATAAAGGAGGATAGTTCCAAGTTAATGGCCTTTTCAATCACCTTTGAAGGTAAGGGAAGTCTGGATATAGGCCTATAATTAAGGGTGTCCTTGGGTGGATTTTTTTAGTAAAGGAAGTATGGAGGCTTTTTTCCACTCTACTGGGAAGCTACCAGATGTAAACATGGTGTTAAAAATGGCTGTAAGAGGAACTGCTATAGTTTCCGGTGATAGGTGTAAAATTTGGGGGGGCGGGGGGGGGGGGGGCAGGGATCGGAAGGGGAGCCTGAATTAATTGTGCTAATTATTCTAGTCATCTATTCGATGGTCAAAGCAGTGAAAGAGGACAGAATAGAGGATGTTACTCCAGCTGTAGGTTGCATTCTACTTAATTGGATAGGAGTCTGTGCCGAGCCATTAGTCTGGTGTAAAAAGGTATCATAAATAGCCTTGACCTTGTGTTGAAAGGTTTCTGCTAGGGAATTGCAAAACTCCTGACTGGCAGAGGTATCTTGTGGGGCTGGAAGTTTGGACAGGCTTTTTACCGTGGCAAATAAAGTTTTAGGGCATCTATTGGCCGCTCTAATTTTCTCGGTAAAATAAGCAGCCTTCTCCCTAAGGATAAGGTTCTTATACACCTGAAGGGATTCTTTGTATTTGCTTTTAGTGAGTGCGTTGTCATCAAGTCTCCATTTCCTCTCGAGTTTACGACAGAGTTGTTTCTGGGCTCTGAACGTGTCGTTGAACCAAGGTTCTGAGATGATGTGTCTAAGGCGTCGACTGTTTTTTGGCGGGGCCAATTCTGTCATAGCTGAATCCAGCCAAGAGTGGTAATTTGCTACCGCTGAATCCAGGTCTGTAGACAATTTAGGAGGGGTTTCTAAAAGGCGAGAATTTAGCCGATTCGCTTCTATTTAATTCCAGGGACGACTAATAAAAGACTCCCCTGAGTGTTTGGAGTGTGGCCTTCATGGCAGTGAAATTTCAAAGAAGACTCCAATATGATCAGACCAGGGCGAAGGGAGCGAACTGGTCCAACTTAGATGAGGTTTATCAGTAAAAATCCCATCTAGACAGTGCCCCGCAACATGCGTCGAGCCTTTGACCAGTTGATGTAGACCTACACTGGCCATCTGATAGAGAAGCACTACTGTGTCTGAGTTGGTGGTATTTTAGAAGATGATCTAAGTTGTCAATAAATGGAGCTTTAGGCTTAGGTGGCCTATAGAGAAGGATGCCATTGAGGGAGTATTGCCCATCTAGTTCAATTTTAAAATTCATAGCTTCACAGTCTAGATTCGCAGGTAACGTTTTAGTGCATAATTTGAAATTTGATTTAAGAATAAGAGCTATACCACCCCCTTTCCTTCCAGCTCTATTGACCTTGTGATTTTTAAAGCCCGCCAGTAAGGACAAAAGAAGATCGGGGTCAGAGGAGACCTCTGCCCAGGTTTCAGTAACAAAGGCTATTTCGATCTGGTGAGATTAAAAAAACTCACGGAATGTGATGGCATTCTTAACTAATGAACTCACATTTATAAGCACACAGGATAGCAAGAGTATCGAAATCCCATTAGAGGGGTCCCCATTAGAGAAGGTCGAGGGTGCTCAGCAAGCAGTGGAGAATAGTGAAAGATGTGGCTACAAAAGGGGCAATGCGTTTTGCCCTTGGCTAAGTGGGGGTCGAAAAGCGGGCCTGTGCATTTCTTACCTGAAGATTTTAAATCCAACAAAGTTTCCCTGGTGTACTGGAGTTTAGGCTTGAGAGGAGGAGAGTCTGGCTCAAAACTGGCAGCGTGGCTGGCGCTGAGCGCGGTCCGGGCGCGGACGGGCGCAGACGTGCTTGCCTTAGGCACGCCTTTGGTGCGTCCGCTGCGCGGACACACTACTCGTACGGTTTTAAAGGCTGGCATAGGGGGTGAGTAGGGGGCGTGGTCACAGGCGCTGCAATGCGCGAGGGCTAAAAGCAGTTTTAAACGTGCTAAAACCAAAAAGGGGTCCAGCTACCCTGGCTACGGTCACAAGCTCCCTTGTGAGGCGTAGCTACTGTCAACAAAAATCAAGTTAAAATGAAAGGGAGAAAGCCATTAAAACATAAAACGAATAAAATCACCACTCCAAGATGGCGACTGAGGCTGGAGCCAGGCAACTCCCCGGCACGCTAGTGCCTACAAGGAAAGCAAACTGACAGACCGGTCAGTAAATCCACAGTGCATCTGTGAGCCTGTCTATCATGTTCTGTAGGTATTGTCGAATCAAGGATAGGTCCACATTTAGTTCCCTTGTTTTACCTCCCATGGTTAATTCGAGATCCTGGAATCGTAAGCAGGCTGGAGGACGTTTGGAACCACTCTGGAAGCATGTCCCTGCGCCCACAGCGCCAATATAGTCTGCAAATGCCACCTGTTTTGTGTACTTATCTATATTCTGCTACACCGTGGAGCTGAAAGGTTTGTCTCACCCCATGCTAAGGTGTTAGGGGAAGGAGCAAACGTCTAGGGTTCGAGGGGTCAAGAGTGGCAAGGCCCAACTTTTGTTGCTGAGTCAGCTCCGTCCCCCGCACCATGCCAATAAACAAGGGAGTGCCCCAGGGCTCTTGTCTAAGCCCTACGCTTTTCAACTTATATGTTGCCCCTCTTGACAAGATTGTCAAACCCTTCAGATTTGAAATTCTGTATTATGCTGATGACACGCAGTTGGTCATCTCCTTTGACAAAGACCTGGTTAAACCAAAACAATGTTTTGTGACGGGGATGAAAGCAATTGTAGCCTGGATGTCCACCAACTACCTACAATTGAATGCAGAAAAAAACGAGATCATGCTATTCGGTAAGGTCTAACAGCTTTGGTCAGCCGACTGGTAGTCTACAGAACTTGGCGCTGCACCAACACCTAAACTGGATGAAACGTTAACTATGAGAAAGCAGGTTCTGTCTACAGTCCGCACATGTTTTCACAGGATGCACCTGTTGAGGAAAGCGCTCCCTTTTCGTCCTCTTTCAGCGAGGAAAAATTTGGTACAGGCGCTCATTATCAGCAGATGAGATTATGGCAACGCTTTACTCGCTTCAATTAATGAGACGCTGCTTTCTAAACTTAAAGTTGTGCAAAACACAGCGGCCTGTCTCATTTGCAATCTTCCTTCTGGTACCGCCTCAATACCTCCTCTGAGATACTTACATTTGTTGCCCGTAAGGAAAAGAATCATTTGTAAAATGTGCTGCCTCACTCACAAGTCGCTTTTGGGGAAAAGCCTCAGATACCTCAAGCTGAAGCTTAAGCACTACTGTCCAGTTAGGCTTTTGAGATCCAGTGACAAAGCCTTGCTCATTGTCTTGTGCATCAGAAAGCTAAGAACAGGTGGTAGGTCTCCTTCCCTTCTGGCCCCCTCATACTGAAATGAACTGCCTTATTACATCCGCACATGTACAGATCACATCAAATTCAGAAAAAGTGCTCAAGACAGTGTTGTTCTAATTCTTCGTGTCTCCTGCTTGCGATCTGCTTTAGCACCGAGATACCCCTCCTGGGGTGATTCAAGCACAATATCAAATAACATTTTTTTAAAAGGGTTCAGCGGAGGACAACCCAAGAAATGGTGGAGCACTCCTTGTCACAGAGCCTCTGCCCTGTGGCTCTCCTTTGATCTCTGGCCACACAGGACCCCTCCTGTCGCAGGAACCACCACTGGGGGCAGTCGCACCAATATCAGGCTCAAGTCACATCGCCCAATGGGTGCACCCAATAGTCACATACAGCACCCCCAACCCCTGCCAGAGCCTGTCTCCCACAAGACAGTCACAGAAAGGGCTGGTTGCGAGTTGGCATGCAGCCCGATGATGCCGCCAAGTGAAGGTGTCCCAGAAGAAGCAAGCTGGCCTTGGAGGCATCGCATGGGACAGGGAGCTCCTGCAGCACAGGGAGCACTGAGGCACAGGGGCACTCCACCCTGGCCCAGGACAGGTCGGCCAGCACTCGGGTTTTCAGGGGGGGAATAAGGCACGCCCGCCTAGGTATCCAGGGTTTCCCCCGCTGTCCAATAACAGCGTAGATGCGGCGGGCAGGCTGTGGCAAATTTGATCCCCCGCGCCTCACTTCAAGGAGGGATGTCGGAGAGCGCAGCCGTTGGGCGATGTCACAGGAAGAAAATCCACAGGTCTTGTCGTCAGCTCCACGACAGCAGTCGTGCCACTGCCTTGAGGTGCCGGGCCGTGATCCAGGACCTGCACATGGGGGGCTTGCTCGAGGCTAAGCCTTTCCTCCAGCCCCAGTTATCGCACTGGGCTGCAACCTCACGCAGGACTCAGCTTGGCCCAAGCTGGGAGAACCGGTGAGGGAGGGCCTCACGCCCATCAGCACAGTCATGGGTCTGTGATCAGGACCGTGGATCTAGCCACGTCCCATGGGGCCCCAACAGCCCTCAGGTAGACTGCCGGTGAAGAGACAGCAATGGTGGCCCCCACCCCCAAGTCAATAAGACAGGACCTTTGGGGCGTGCCTCCAGGTGACAATGGCCCACTGCTCACTACTGCTGTCCTGCACCTTCTGCGGCCTCCGACGGGTGGGCAACTGTGCTCCGGCATCAGATTTCAGGGGCCCCAGACATCGCTGCCATGTCGCCTCAGCTGAGGGATCAACCTGGGCGAAACACCCATGGATCGGCAGCTAGATGAGGTTCATGTGCCTCGTGCGGCGGAGCTCACTCACACAGTGCCCGCCATTACCGGCTCCCAAGCCACGGCATGGCTCAATCTTTTGAGATGCACAATAGGCCACTAACCTATACCAATGGCAGGTGTATACAGATTTGGTTGAGGGACGCCTGGCTGCCAAGATGGCATCAACAACTTCAGGCAGAAGTTTAAAGATACTCAACTGTCACCACTCAATCTCCAAGCATGAAGGTGTAGGATGCGCAGGTTCAGATGCAGGATCCTGCCCTGCTGCTGCGATAGGAGATCCTCCTGAAGGGGCAGACTGATCGGAGGACAGCTGTCATGCCCTGGAATTCGGGATATCATTCTCTCTCAGCCCAAACCGGGGTCACTAGGATGGGCCCGGTTGAGCCTGACCTTCAGAACCCGAGGCAGGAGAGGTATTGGCGAGTTGGCATACAGGAGTCCTGAGTTCCACTCAGCGCACAACGCGCCTCCGAGCAACAGATGCCTTGGAAACTCCAACACGTAAAAGTGCTGACATTGTAGATTCTCAATAGGGGTGTGGAGATCGAGCTAGGGTTCTCCCCATTTTTGAAAAAGACCCTGCACCACCTCTGTATGAAACTGCCATTCATGATCGGCAAGGCATCGGCGGTTGAGTTTGTCTGCTATGACTTTCAAGGAACCCGGTAGGTGGTGAGTCACTAGAAAAATGTCCTGGTGGTGTAGCCACGGCCAGACACGCAGAGCCTAATGGCACAGGGTCCACGACCCCACCCCGCCCAGCTTGTTGTAGTACCTCATGGTGGTAGTGTTGTTCATGTGCACCTATACCAGCTTGCCTTTGATCGAGGCCAGGAAAGTTTTCAATGCCAAGCGGATGGCTCTCTGCTCTAAAAGGTTGATATGGAGCCAGGCCTCAACTGTAGATCAGATGCCTCTGATCTCCACCTCCTTTCAGATGGTCAACCCAACCCAGAATCGATGCATCAGACACCACTGTGAGGAAAGGTGAGGGGTCTGTGGCTGACCCAATTTTGGTCCTGCAGCCACCACTGCAGATCTTCAAAAACTGGATCAAATCCAAAAGATCCCCCTGATGCTGTGCCCACTTAGACATCAGATTCCACTGCAGAGCCCACATATGCTATCTGGAATGCTTGAAAAGCAGGATGCAGGAGGCCAACATTCCCAGCCGCCTCACAGTAATCCTCACTGATATCCAGGAAAGAGGTTGAAAGATCAGGATCATAGCCTGAATGTCCTGGACTCTCCTTGCTGGGGTGTAGTTGTAAAACTGCACCGTGTCTAGAATGGCTCAGATAAAGGGAAGCGAATACAAAGAAGTCAGGTGTGACACTGATAGTGAACCCCAAGAATGTCAGGAGGTTTACTGTTGTTTGGAGGTGGGTGACACTGCCATCACTTTCATGAACACCCAAGGGGCACTGGTAAGGCCAAAAGATAGCACAGTAAACTGAAAATGCTCCTGGCCTACCGTGAACCACAGGTAACATGTTAAAATGAGAAACACTGGATGGGTCTGAAGAAGTTTAATGCCATTTAGTCGCACCACCAACAAACACTGCCAGCTCGTCGGTCCCCCAGTCTCCAACTGTCTCACCAGAGACATTACCATGGAGACCTAGAACACACAGCACGAGTTGGAATGCAATATATGTCAAGCCATTACAACACATCCCCCTTACCAAAAATACAAAAACTTGGAAAGGAAAATGAACATGAAGAGAAAGAGGAAATAAGAAAGATAGCAAGAAGAAAGACAAGCGAGAAAATGAGAACAAAAGTACACAAGGAAAACACAGGAGAGAATTGCAGGGAGAAGCAAAACATCATAACATCAATACATTTCATAATCCTTGAAATGTCCTGGTGGACGGCGCAACCTGGAAGAAAAACCCCTCGCCTGGAAACCAGAAGAGGAATTAGCTTTTGATAAGTTGGATCCAGGCAAACCAGAACATGAAGGGTATAACAATTTATCACCCTTGAACTTCACAATTCGAGACATACTCCACATGCCACCATTGTGCACCGTCACCACATTCCTCTTGATGGAAGTTATAACAAAGGGGCCCATAAACTCAGTAACACCCTTCTTTTGCCACCTGGGTTTCTTTATAAGTACCCACTCACCCCAACACACCATGACCTTTCCTTCACTGATCTCTTGGAATCCTACCTTTCCTTATATCTCCGTTGATAAGATTTAATCCTGGCATCAACCTCCTCCTTATCCAAAGAAATACCCTCTTTCAAGGGCAGCCATCCAGGATTCCGCTTAGACAGTGCTAACCTAACCCTCAACAGTTGAAACGGAGAACTCTGCAAAGCACAATTTAGCGTGGTAGGATGTGCCCACCAGGTGTTCCTCAAAACTTCCTTAAGAGAAACCCTTGCTTCCTGAGCTCTCTGAACACAAGCTTTAACCACCCTATTCATACGCTCCGCAAGACCTTTGGCCTGCGGCGCATAAAGGGCTGTTCTCTGATGGATTATGCCAAAATCTCTCAAAAAGTCTTGCATGTCTTGAGAAGTGAATTGCACTCCATTGTCAGTAACCAGGAATTTTGGAATGCCTTTGCTCATAAACTCATCCTTGAGAAAATCCCAAACCACCTTAATACGGACAGTGCTCACACACCTAGTAGAAACCCACTTTGACGAGTAATCCACCAGGAGAATAACAAACCTCTCAGAAGGCCCCAACAACTCAAATGGGCCCATAAGATCTAAACCCAATTTGGTCCAAGGCTCACACGGAACCTCCACTGGGGACAGGGGAGCAGAGCTGGTTACACGAGACTTATCATTCGTAGCACATTGATAACACTCTTTGACCACCTCTTCCACCTGGCGGTCCTTCCCAGGCCACCAATACCTCTCACGGAGCCGAGCCTTAGTAAGGCTTCGGCCCAAGTGTCCCTCATGAGAAAGATTTTGGGCCTTAAACTACAGGGAGGTACAACCCTTTCAGCCCGCATAAATTCATTTTGAAGCAAAGTGAGTTCATCCCTGACAGATCAGAAAGGCAACAGATCAGAGTCAATATTTTTACACACAGGCCAGCCCTTGACCACAAAGTCAGAAACAACTGGTAGTAACACATGTTGAGACTTAGCTTCCACCCATTCATCCTCTGTGACGGCAGGTTCTTTGACCCAACAAACTCCCATAGGTTCAACATCACAAACCTCACAACTTGCCTCAATTGGCAACTTGGACAAACAGTCCGCAGCCTTATTTGCAAGACCAGGAAGATATTGCACTTGGAAATTGAATTCTTCTAGGCCTTCACTCCAACGCTTCAACCTAGGTGTTAACCTCTCACTCTCCATACAGGAAAACACTTGCACTAAGGGATGATGGTCAGACCTTACCACAAAAGGTATTCCCCACAGGTAGAACTTGAAATGCCTAATTGCCCAGGTAATGGCAAGCGCCTCCCTCTCAATACAAGAATATTGTTGGTCCGCTTTCTTCAGTGCTCTTGACGCGAATGCAACAACTTTCTCACCACCACCATCCAACTGTGTAAGAACTGCGCCAAGTCCACAAAGACTGGCATCAGTGGTGAGGAAAGTTTTCTTTTTTGCATCAAAATGAATAAGGGTGGGCATCTCTCCAATAGCCTGCTTAACAGAAATGAAAGCTGCATTGCAAACGTCCGTCCAGGCAAATTGGGTACCTTTCCTGAGTAGAACCCTAATGGGTTCAACAACAGTTGCAAAGCCCTTGATAAACTTTGAGTAAAACTCAGCAAGCCCAAGAAAGGACCTCACTTGCTCTTTGTTAGTGGGAGCAGGAGCGTTGACAATGCTCTTAGCTAACTCTAGTTTTGGTTGAATGCCCTCCCCAGAGATGACATGTCCCAGATAAGTGACAGATGATACACCAATTTTACATTTCAATTTGTTGACAGTAAGTCCCCTGTCAGACAATCTCTTGAACATTTCTCAGTACATTATCATGTTCTGTGTCATCCTTACCATAAATCAAGATGTCATCTTGAAAGAACAAGATGTTAGACATATCACCAAGAACCCTCTTCATGACGCACTGGAAACAAGCAGCTGCCGAGGCTAACCCAAACGGCATCCTGACAAAACGAAAAGCACCCAGCGGCGTCACGAAGGATGTCAGATGTTTCGAATCCTGGTGAAGGGGTACCTGGTGATATTGCGAGGACAAATTCAACACGGTAAAAACTTTTGCCCCACTCAGCATAGTAATGGATTCAGCAATATTAGGAAGAGGCTGACGATCCACCCATATCCACTTGTTCAGACTTCTTAAGTCCACACACATCCTGATATTTTTTCCACCATCTTTAGGGGCCAAGACCACCGGAGCCAACCATTCCGAGGACTCAAACTCCTCAATGACATTCAGAGCCATAAGCCTATCAAGCTCAGCTTTCAGGGGCCCCAACATCATATTGGGAACCTTCCTCACTTTATGCACACATGGCTCGGCATTCTTTTTAAGAACAATTCAAGTTTGTCACAAAACACTTGAGGAAATTCATCAAAGAACTTATTAGAGCTAGAACAGTCATCTACTAGCATGACCTGGTCAGAGGCATTACGTGCATTTGGATTGAGTATTATACCCAAGTCTTTTTGGTGACTCCAACCCAAAAGATTGTCGCCTCGCTTTGCTACATAAATTTTGCCGATGGTTTCCCTACCCTTGAAATGTATCCTCATAACAGTATAACCAGTAACATCAATATGCGCTCCCCCACAACTTACTGGTTTAATATCAGGGGAGAGAAGTCGGATGTCAGGAAACGTCTTGTTCCACAACTCATTGCCTACCATCGTGAAGGGAGAACTTGAATCCGCTAATACAACCAACAACTTACCACCAATCTCAATTTCACACTCAGACATACTAATGGAGTCCGCATCCACCACACCATCACTGCTCACATTCAACATCACCGTTCTTGGGTTGTCCTTTATGGTTTCCACATTCTCCAGAGTGCGCACCTTCCCACTAGATCTACAAACCCTGGCGTAATGACCCTTAATCCCACACTTGTGACAGGTGGAATTTTCAGCATAACAACTTGGGTTATTGGAAGTATGGTTGAGACTCCCACAATGATAACATTTGACTTTAGATGACTCATTAGAAACCTTGGCCCTAGGAGTTTGGACCACTTTAAAGACATTGTCAAGAGAGTCTTGCAGGACTTCTTTATGCATCACTTCGTGAATGCCACTGGGAGTGGGAACATCCTCAGTTACAGGTTTATGCGTCTTCATTTCCTTGACCCAACCGGAAGTGTTCTCTACACCCTCCACAATAGCAATGGCTTCTTTAAGTGTGGGATTTCCTCACAGAAGCTTCTCCTGCACTCTGGAGCTGTTGGTGCATCTGACCAACTGGTCACGTATTAAGGAGTCCGTCAAGTCACCAAATTCACAAGTGCGGGCAAGTGTTTTCAAAGAAGCGATATAATTCCCAACCTTTTCGTTAGGTTCTTGGACTCTCATGAAGAACTTATGACATTCAAGCACAACATTAATTTGTGGGCCAAAGTAAGCTTCTAGCATTTTTATGGACATTTCAAAGACATCTCCAGGTTCACCATCTCCCTCACCAATAGGTACTTCATCAATGCTCTCATAGATATTGCGGCCTTCAATTCCCAAATTGTGAAGTAATATGGCTTGTTTTCTATGTGCAGAGAATTTTTTGCCACCTAATGCCACTAGGTAGGAATCAAATAACTTCTTCCATCTTTTCCATGGGAAGTAAAGGTTCACCTTTCTCGCAAAGGAATGCTGGGGGTTGACTCATAGAGGTTGCAGACATGCTGGCAGAGTAAAATAGTTATTTAAGCAAAATAAATTACCTGGAATTGAACAAATAAATACTTGCAATTGTTTACTTGTTAATGTTGTTTCCAAAAGTTGAAGGAAAATCCATAAAATCCAATCGCGTGAAAACGCGGTGAAAAACTGAGCTTTTGCTTCGTTTTGTATGCGGGCGTTACCATGTAAACCCGACGTGAAGGAAACAAAGCAGGCGGCATACGTGATACGGCGTGCACAGCGTGATGACAGGGTGATGACGCTTGATAACGCGCGTGAGAGTCCAAAGCGCGAGAGCAGGCACGAGCGGCTGCGCAAGTGCGAGCGCGAGCCACAAGAGAGCCGTTAGCAGTACCCTGAGACCGCAACAAGGTAAACATTTACCAATTTAGACCGCAATCCAACCGGAGCGTAGAATGTCAGCAGGGCGTCCAGTAGATCCATTGAATAGACGAAGAATGCTGCAAAGGCGTGTTGAAGTAGAAATTCAGCCAAAATCCGTGGGTTCACAGGGGAGTTGGTGGTGAGCGCTTGTCCCCCACAAGCCTTACTCGTCGCCAGTGTGAAAATGAGAAACACTGGATGGGTTTGAAGAAGTTTAATGCCATTTAGCCGCACCACCAACAAACACTGCCAGCTCGTTGGTCCCCCAGTCTCCAACTGTCTCAGCAGAGACATTACCATGGAGACCTAGAACACACAGCACGAGTTGGAATGCAATACATGTCAAGCCATTACAACATAACACCTGTGAGCCTGCAGGACAGGAATGTGGAAATAAGCATCCTGCAGGTCCAGTGCTACCATCCAGTCTCCACGGTCAAAGATAGACCAGACCTAGGCCAAGATGAGCATCTTGAACTTGCCTTTTCATAGAAAGGCATTGAGAGGGCAAAGGTCTAATATGGGACTGAGCCACCAGAAAGTAGTGTGAATAACAACTACATCCGACTTCTGGTGCTGGGACCCTCTCTATAGTTCCTTTGGCCAAAAGAGAATACACTTACTGCTGAAAGACAGACAGATGGTCCTCTGTCAGCCATTCTATGGATGGTGGAAAGTACGGCAGGGTTTCGAGAAATGGCAAGGCGTAACCCCGCTGAACAATTTGCAGTACCCACTTGTCCGAAGTTTTCGCCTGCCACCCTGGCAGAAAATGTCACATCATGCCTCGGGTAGGGTGGTCATGTAGCAGAAAGGGCATGCTAAAGAGACCTGGGGCCTTCAAAAGCTGAAGGGGTGGAAGATTGGCCTACACACTGCCTCTATTGCCCTCTCCTGTGGGCGCCGAGCCTGCAGAAATGAAATGGCTGGGGCGACTGATACACTGGTTGAGCCTGTTGGTGATACTGGAAGCCGCTACTATAGCCTTGGAGGGAGCGAAATTGTTGATGCAGCTGGCGGGTGGGAGCAGAGAGGCCTTGACAGTGAGCTATGGCACTGCTTTCTTTGAAGCACTGTAGGGCTGAGTCTGCTTGGTCCCCGAAAAGATAGGAACCAACAAATGGCATGCCCAGAAGACTAGCCTGGATTTCTCCTGAAAAACCAGTGGACCGCATCATGGCAAGCCTGTGAAGGGCCAAATTAATGCCGATAGCTCTTCTCAGAGAATCAGTGGTATTTAGCCAAAAGCGAATTGTGAATTTGGCTGCATCATGACCGTCGTGAATGGCCTAAGGATGATATGGGCTTCCTGTGGGTCATGGACAATACATGGGCTACTGAGCCCCACAAGGCTTGAGATTAGCAGTCTAGGAGGCCGCTGGCATTTACAGAGCAAAGAGCCAAACTTGTCAAAGAGAACATAATTTTACCTAAGTTTTCAATCCTCTTCGATTCCCTGTCAGGGGACGTAATAGAAAACAAATTTTTATGCACCTTACTGGCTGATGCCTGACTCACAAGGCTCTTGGGCGTTGGGTGCTGAGTAAGAAAATATGGGACGCCCAGAGCAGGGAGGTGGCACCTGGCAAACTGTCATTTAACAGGCAGTCCTGAGCAGTCTTTGGTCCAGGTCCCCAAAAGTGTGTCAGTCAGAGTCTCATTAAGCGGAAGAAGAGTGTCAGAACTTGTTTGGCCAGGCTGAAGCACTTCCGTCAAGACATTGGTCTTAACTTCCTGAGCAGGAAGCTGAAGGTTGAGGACCTCCGCTGCCCTTCGCCCAACAGTGGCAGAGGAGGTGCTGTCCTTGGTAGCAGGGCCTGGGGAAGAAACTAGCCCAGTATCTGGAGAGGTTTCCAGACCACTGGCATTCAGGAGGTCTTCATACCAGTTATCCTCCTGGTATAGCTGGCCAGTTTCATCCCAGATCCCATTATCAGAGTCAATGACAAATAATTAATGGAGGACATGAGCCCTTCTGGAAGGTAGGCACCGTGTTAGAATCTGAAGGGTGGCTACATGGTTGTGGCTCAGATAAAGCTGCTTGTGGCCTTGGTCGAAGTGGTGCAGTCTTGACATCGGACAGCACCATCGGTTGGCCGTAGTTGTCGGGAGTTGATGGTGCTGGTGGATCCCATTCCGGTTTGGGTCATGGCGCCTGGGAGGGAACAAGTACCGAAGTTATTCCAGAGCCTTTAGCCAATTCAGAGGGACAAGCTGATGCTGTGGACATACCCACCTGTAGAGGTCCAGTTAAGAAACGTCTCGGTTCCATGGGGCCAGTAGGTGCACCAGAGAGGGAGCTGGTAACATACCAAAAAGCCGCTGCATGGCTTCGCAAAAGTCCTCAATCTGGGGTGTGGCATTGCCAACGGCCCAGAAAATTATGGTTGCCGCTGAACAAAGGTTGGAATCGAGTCCGAAGTTGAGCAGCTTTGGGAGCATGACCAGTAGGCACCTTCTTTGGAGATCGAAAATGGAGGGACGTTCTGAGTCCCGCTTGGACTTCTTAAACTTTTTCTTGGATTTGCCTCAGGATTTAGATCACGAACACAATCGGTCAGGGGAGCGAACTCAGGAGGAAGACCTTAGACCTCAACCAATCAAGGCATAGGGTCTTGTGGTGCTTCGCCATGAAGATCTTTGCTTTCCAGTCTCAAATGGGCTTGGGGTTGCATGCACAATGACTGCAGGCCTTGGAGTCTGTCTGTTGGTGCAGAAAGAAAGGAACTGAGGTCAGTGCCATGTGTGACACCTACATTCAGCTCCAAGGCAACTCTGAGCCCTCCCCTCACACCTGCCCAGGTCCCTTAAGGCTTTGCTGGGTGCACCCCAAATCATTCTCCTCCATCTTGTGAGTTGCAGCCTACCTGTGCCCCAGATTGCAGTGAGCAGAGTCCAGCAAGTGGTAAGGAGGCAGACTAGTGCTGTCTCTTCCCTCCTCCAAAAGTTTTTTTAAAAAACGATTTTCCCTTTCTGTGATTACTGTCTTTGCTCTGTGGTTGTTACAGTTTAAAAATGTAGTTTTAACCTGCCTGTGATTGTATATTTTATCACCTGTTTTGTGTGTTAAACTTGTGGTTTTGCTGCCCATGATTGCTTCCATTTAACGTGTTGAATTGTGGGATTTGCAGTCCAAACTCTGTAGTTTGTCGCTCTCATTCCTGGTGACTATTCAGTTTTCCTCCAAATTTCTCCTTTGCTCTGTGCTAAGACCTGTATGTTAAACAGTGCACCCCCAGCCACCATTTTGTGTTATCAAGCCAGTGAAACCAGCCCCCCTGCCTCCCCTCCAGCAACAGGGATTTTCTACATCAGAGGGTGCTTCTGTGAGCTGTTTAAACTGTGTTTAATAGGGACTGTGCACTTCGCTTTTTGGCCAGGAGAGGGAGTAAAGTTGTATTCAAACAGTATTGTTAGATTTCAAGTTTGTGAGGCCTATACCTGCAGAAATCCAAAGTGTGGATTGAGCCTGTCTGTCTCCTAGGAGATTCTGGACAGGAGAAGCAGCCCCCACCCCCAGGCCAGCAGGCCTAGGACTGGGGATTGGCTATTCAGCTCCCAGGCAACTCTGAGCCCTCCCCTCACACCTGCCCAGGTCCCTTAAGGCTTTGCTGGGTGCACCCCAAATCATTCTCCTCCATCTTGTGAGTTGCAGCCTACCTGTGCCCCAGATTGCAGTGAGCAGAGTCCAGCAAGTGGTAAGGAGGCAGACTAGTGCTGTCTCTTCCCTTCTCCAAAAGTTTTTAAAAAAACGATTTTCCCTTTCTGTGATTACTGTCTTTGCTCTGTGGTTGTTACAGTTTAAAAATGTAGTTTTAACCTGCCTGTGATTGTATATTTTATCACCTGTTTTGTGTGTTAAACTTGTGGTTTTCCTGCCCATGATTGCTTCCATTTAACGTGTTGAATTGTGGGATTTGCAGTCCAAACTCTGTGTAGTTTGTCGCTCTCATTCCTGGTGACTATTCAGTTTTCCCTCCAAATTTCTCCTTTGCTCTGTGCTAAGACCTGTATGTTAAACAGTGCACCCCCAGCCACCATTTTGTGTTATCAAGCCAGTGAAACCAGCCCCCCTGCCTCCCCTCCAGCAACAGGGATTTTCTACATCAGAGGGTGCTTCTGTGAGCTGTTTAAACTGTGTTTAATAGGGACTGTGCACTTCGTTTTTTGGCCAGGAGAGGGAATAAAGTTGTATTCAAACAGTATTGTTAGATTTCAAGTTTGTGAGGCCTTTACCTGCAGAAATCCATAGTGTGGATTGAGCCTGTCTGTCTCCTAGGAGATTCTGGACAGGAGAAGCAGCCTCCCACCCCCACCCCCAGGCCAGCAGGCCTAGGACTGGGGATTGGCTATTCAGCTCCCAGGCAACTCTGAGCCCTCCCTCACACCTGCCCAGGTCCCTTAAGGCTTTGCTGGGTGCACCCCAAATCATTCTCCTCCATCTTGTGAGTTGCAGCCTACCTGTGCCCCAGATTGCAGTGAGCAGAGTCCAGCAAGTGGTAAGGAGGCAGACTAGTGCTGTCTCTTCCCTCCTCCAAAAAGTTTTTTTAAAAACGATTTTGCCTTTCTGTGATTACTGTCTTTGCTCTGTGGTTGTTACAGCTTAAAAATGTAGTTTTAACCTGCCTGTGATTGTATATTTTATCACCTGTTTTGTGTGTTAAACTTGTGGTTTTCCTGCCCATGATTGCTTCCATTTAACGTGTTGAATTGTGGGATTTGCAGTCCAAACTCTGTAGTTTGTCGCTCTCATTCCTGGTGACTATTCAGTTTTCCCTCCAAATTTCTCCTTTGCTCTGTGCTAAGACCTGTATGTTAAACAGTGCACCCCCAGCCACCATTTTGTGTTATCAAGCCAGTGAAACCAGCCCCCCCTGCCTCCCCCTCCAGCAACAGGGATTTTCTACATCAGAGGGTGCTTCTGTGAGCTGTTTAAACTGTGTTTAATAGGGACTGTGCACTTCGTTTTTTGGCCAGGAGAGGGAGTAAAGTTGTATTCAAACAGTATTGTTAGATTTCAAGTTTGTGAGGCCTTTACCTGCAGAAATCCAAAGTGTGGATTGAGCCTGTCTGTCTCCTAGGAGATTCTGGACAGGAGAAGCAGCCCTCACCCCCACCCCCAGGCCAGCAGGCCTAGGACTGGGGATTGGCTATTCAGCTCCCAGGCAACTCTGAGCCCTCCCCTCACACCTGCCCAGGTCCCTTAAGGCTTTGCTGGGTGCACCCCAAATCATTCTCCTCCATCTTGTGAGTTGCAGCCTACCTGTGCCCCAGATTGCAGTGAGCAGAGTCCAGCAAGTGGTAAGGAGGCAGACTAGTGCTGTCTCTTCCTCCTCCAAAAAGTTTTTTAAAAAAACGATTTTCCCTTTCTGTGATTACTGTCTTTGCTCTGTGGTTGTTACAGTTTAAAAATGTAGTTTTAACCTGCCTGTGATTGTATATTTTATCACCTGTTTTGTGTGTTAAACTTGTGGTTTTCCTGCCCATGATTGCTTCCATTTAACGTGTTGAATTGTGGGATTTGCAGTCCAAACTCTGTAGTTTGTCGCTCTCATTCCTGGTGACTATTCAGTTTTCCCTCCAAATTTCTCCTTTGCTCTGTGCTAAGACCTGTATGTTAAACAGTGCACCCCAGCCACCATTTTGTGTTATCAAGCCAGTGAAACCAGCCCCCCTGCCTCCCCTCCAGCAACAGGGATTTTCTACATCAGAGGGTGCTTCTGTGAGCTGTTTAAACTATGTTTAATAGGGACTGTGCACTTCGTTTTTTGGCCAGGAGAGGGAGTAAAGTTGTATTCAAACAGTATTGTTAGATTTCAAGTTTGTGAGGCCTTTACCTGCAGAAATCCAAAGTGTGGATTGAGCCTGTCTGTCTCCTAGGAGATTCTGGACAGGAGAAGCAGCTTCCAACTCCCTGGGCAGCAAACCTTGTCTGAGGTTGCTGGGACCTTATATAGTCTGCTAGTGGCTGCTACATGTATACACTGATTGGTGGTTGTATCTGATGTTTCTATTGGATTGGGTTAGTGTCCTCATTTGTTGGGTATTTGAGGGTTCTGATTTGTTTCTAGGTCTGTGATTCAATCAATGTAGGGTTGGGACTAGGGCTAGGGTTATGATTTCTTTTGGAAGCAGGGACTAGGGCTTCCTGTTTTATTGGTTGTTGGGCTAAGGTGGAACTAGGACTAGGGTTAGGCCTTTAATTGGAAGTAGCGATTAGGGCTTCTGGTGTTATTGGTTGCTGGACTAGGTGTGGGACTAAGAGTAGGGTTAGGCTTTCTATTGGAAGTAGTGACTAGGGCTTCCCGTCCCATTGGTTGCTTGGACTAGGGTTGGGACTACTGGTAGGGCTAGGGCCTCTATTGGACATAGAGATCAGGGTTTTTTGAACTGATTGGATGCTTGGAGTAGGGCTAAGATTGGCTGTAAGGTCCTGATCTCCTATTGGTTCTAGCTTTTAGGGCTAGTGTTGTGATTGGATAGTATTAGGGCTAGGGTTCCCATTGGCTGACGGGGTCACCTGATTACTAGGGGTATCAAAGGCCAGGGTTAGGGCGTCTCAGCCCGGGCGTCGAGGCTAAGGGCAGAGAGGACAAGGGTGAGTGCCTGTTTGAGCCTGTTAAGGGCAGAGAGGACAAGGGTGAGTGCCTGTTTGAGCCTGTTCGAGACGGGCCAGGGCCAGGAATGCTGCCCATCTTCCCATTAATTAATGTGTCTATTACTTTTCTCCTGAAAAAGCATATCTAATGCACTACCCTATTTCTCATCCTGTACCTCTATCAATATTTTTAATCTGCATATACTTACCTCCTTTATGCATCTATATACTTTCAATGTACTTATGGATCTATATATTTATCACTTTCTTCTAATTTAGCATTTCCAATGCACTACCCTATTTCTCAGCCTATACTTCCCTCAATATATCTTCTAGCCCAACTTTTTGACTCATCTCAAACTTCTTTCTACTACTTTTTCCAATTCACTACCCTATCTCACCCTATACATCTATCACTATATCCTCTACACCCACTCTCTCATTTATCGCAAACGCCATACCACTACTATGTTCCCCAAAATAACCCTTTCTTGACTCTCTCCTACTCTACCCCTCCTTGTATCTTCTGACACCTCCTTTACTGTACCAATGCCCAAGACAAACCTTTCTAAACTCTTCCCTCTGACTCTTCCCTCCAAAACCCTTTTACTCATCAAAAAGCCTCCTCCTACTGCTATGACCTACAAAAAGAAATCCTTCACTCTTCTATCCCACAACTATCCTTTTCAATCAAAATAACAGACTAGCATGTTCACTTCACTAATTCCATATTCCACTATACTAATTCACCACTAATCCTTTATGGGTTCCAGAGTAGCGTGCTACTCGCCAACAAAGCGCTTCAACACCCACCAGGGGTAACAGGCGCTATATGAATGCAAACCTTTCTTTCCCTTCTATCCCTCCACTATCCTTCTCACTCCAAATAACTGACTAATATCCACCACTCAAATTACTTTCATATTTCACCATACTAATTCACCACTAATCCTTTATGGGTTTCCGGAGTAGCGTGCTACTCGCCCAAAAAAAAAAAAAAAAAAGAGCAATTCAACACCCCATCAGGGGTTAGAAGCGCTATATATATGCAAACCTTTTTTCCCTCTTCTATCCCTCCGCTATCCTTCTGAATCCAAATAACTGACTAACATATCCACCACTTAAAATTTACTTGCATGTTTCACTATACTAATTCAACACTAATCCTCTATGGGTCCCGGAGTAGCGTGCTACTCGCCGAAAAAGCGCTTCGACGCCTCGTCAGGGGTAGTAAGCGCTATACAAATGCAATTACAATACAATACAATACAATACATAGGGCTGTGCACGTCACCTCTGGTGCGGAACAATGTTGACGCAGAGTCGCCTGCCCCACGCATCAGCGCACAGGGATACTGCTGAAAATCTTCCAGATCCAGTCTGACACCTAGGTGATATTCAAAAGGTGAGAAATCTCTATCAGAAATTAATGTTAAAGATACTGATTTTGATTCCGCTATAAGACCAATGGCAGATATGATGCCGCCTCTACAAAAATCTTCAGTTGACATGGAGAATAGAAAAAGACAGTATAACCTTGGAATTGTTGGTGTGAAAGAGGGAGTTGAGGGTTCAAATTGCAGAGCATTTATTGAAAAGTTTACTAATGCTCTGCTAAATTTAACATTTTCTAGACCTTTTGCAATAGACAAAGCTCACCATACCCTTTTTAGCCCTAAACCTAACGCAACTAAGCCTAGACAAGTTAATTTTAAAATTCTTAATTTTGAACATGAAGCAATGAGTCGTAAAGCAGTCAAAAAGGCTACAACCTTGTCTGCTTTTGGTTCAAGGATTTACTTTACCAGGATTCTGCCCAACAGACTGTTCCTGTTTGTAAGGTATTCAGGGATATCAAACTCAGACAAAGAATTAAAACACAAATATGGTCTCTATGATCCTACTGTACAAAAAATTTCCTTAAAAGGCACTACCAAATACTTTTTTTCTCTCCCCTAGACTTTACTGTGTATCCAGGCCTCATTCATCCAGTTCAAATGGGTTTACAGTTGTGACCACTCAAACTTAGTTGCCTAACTTCTTTAAAGTTGTAACATTACTTTGATAGTTAAGCTATATATGTTTGTTTTGACTAACTGTTTAGTCTTCTCTGTATGTGTCTGTTTTTGTCTTGAGTCTTGTCTATCAATCATTTATTTCCCAAATGTTTCACAATGTGCTTCTGTACCTTTTCTATTTTAGACATTAACGCTCTTTATTTACTCATCATTAGATCATAGCTACACACACCTCACTGAAACTTGCATCTCTTAATGTTAAAAGTTTGAGGCATCCAACTAAAAGAAGCAACATTTCTATATATTTTAAAAGGAAAAAATGTGATGTCTTTGAAATGTCCATAAAAATGCTAGAAGCTTACTTTGGCACACGAATTAATGTTGTGCTTGAACGTCATAAGTTCTTCATGAGAGTCCAAGAACCTAACGAAAAGGTTGGGAATTATATAGCCATTTTATTTCACAAATCCCTTAATTTATCCATACTAGACCACAAATCAAATTTAGATGGTAGATGGGTTTCGGCAAAGGTGATGGTCCGAAACGTACATTTCTTTCAGTTTAATATTTATGGTCTTATTAAGGATGATTCCAATTTTGGAAAAACATTACATCATTATTACCTGCACTGGATATTCATACAATAGTTGGTAGAGGAGACTTCAACTTAATCATAGACCCACCTTTAGATAGATTGTCTAAATTCTCTTTGAAGGAAACAAGATATCACAAATCTTTGCACAACCTGATTAACACCATAAAATGATCTGATCCTTGGCATCTAACTTATCATACAACTAAAGACTTTACTTTTTTCTCTTCAAAACTCGTGTTTCAGTCATGTATTGATTTTCTGCTGGTTTCAAGACATCTTATATGTGTTTTATCTCATCCAACTATTGTACCACTCAGTATTTTAGGTCATGCCATGGACTCCTTTACCCTAAACATATCGGACATTACATAGCCTAATTCCAGATGGCGAATGGATTATGATGTTGTGCTAAATCCAGACAAGAGACATTATTCCTAAAGCAATTGTAAATTTATTTTTAGAAAATCACCCTACACAGACATTGATATATGTGAATTAATAGAAAACCAAAAACCGAGAAACCACATTGGAGGAAACTAAATCATGGAAAGCCAATTTTAAGGAAAGAAAATCTAAAGGAAATACAAATAAATTGAAAGGAAACATTTTAAAGGAAAGATAATTTTGAGGAAACATCCAAAATCACACTTGGATGAAGATTAGGGGTAGTGAGGGTTTTCTGAGTTGAGGGATGGGTGATGTTTTAGGGTTTTTTAGGGTTCAGGGTTGGGGGTTGTTTAGGGGTGGTGAGAATTTTTTAAGGATCAGGAAGGGGCGGAGTTTAGGGTGGTGGGGTGTTTTTAGGGTTCACAGATGAGTGGAGTTTAGAGGTGGTGAGGGGTTTTTAGGGTTCAGGGAAGGGCTGCATATAGAGGTGTTGAGGATTTTAGGTTTTATGGATGGGTGAAGTTTAGGGCCGATGAGTGATTTTAAGGTTCAGTGATGGGTAGGGTTTTGGGGAGGTGAACAGTTTTTAGTATTCAGCAATGAGTGCAGTGAGCGTGGTGATTGGCTTTAAGGGTTCTGGGATAGGTGGAGTTTATAAGTAGAAAGGGCTTTTAGGGGTCGGGGATAGGGGAGTGTAGGGGTTTTAGGGGTCATGAATGGGTGGTTTTCAGGGTAGGTGAGGGGTTTTGTAAGGCTAAAGGATGAGTGAAGTTTAAGGGTTGTGTGGGATTTTAAGGGGTCAGGGATGGGTGGGGTTTAGGTATAGAAAGGGATTTGTAGGGTTCTGAAATCGGTGGAGTTTAGGGGTAGTGAGGGGATTTTACGTTAATAGATGGGTAGAGTTTAGGAGCAGAAAGGGCTTTAAGTGCTCAGGCATGGGTGGAGTTTTATGGTCAGAGATGGATGGAGTGTAGGTGTGGTGAGAGATTGTTAGGGTTCAGGGATGGGTGGTGTTTAGGGTTAGAAAGGTATTTTAGGCTTCAAGGATCCGTGGAGATGGGTGTAGCTTATGCGTGGGAAGGCATTTTTAGGGGACAGAGAGGGATAGTGTTTATGGGTGGTGAGAGTTCAGTGAATTAAAAGCATCCAAAGTAATTATTTGACAATGTAAAAGAGATGAATCTGTAATAATGTCCCCTGACAAAGGATTGAATCAAATATCTTCAACAAAAATGTTTTTGAAAGTAAGACCTGCAGACATTTCATTGACACATTGAAAAATAAGCATGCAGAAGCCAATTTAGAAAAAAAAAAGACATTCTATGAATTGGTTTCTAACAAATGGTAAATGCAATCATCCTGAAAATTTCCATTAAACCGTTTATATGAAATGGTTTTTCAGTAATGGTATTCCGGTAAATAGTTTTTCTATGAAATCACATACAACCCACAGACATGGCCTGCTATGAATTGGGATACATTACGGCAAACCACATGTGGAGTTATTTCTTTAATGGTTAACCACAAAAAAACTTAATGTTAGCACTACTCCGTTATAAAAAAGAAATTAAATCCACTGAGAAACTCTATATTACAGCTAAAGATAACTATTACTTATTTTTACTCCAGAAATTTAGATATGAATAGAATTCCACTTTAAGTTAAAGGGCTGGCTCTATGATTACTAGTGACAAAGCAAAGCATTTTCACAGGTTCAGATAAATTGAGTCTGTAACTTGCAAATTATTTATGGATTAAAATAGCAGAAATAAAATTCCTTATATTGAAAATAAAGATAGTAATATAATTAATTCTGCAAAAGGTATTGCTGGAATTTCATACCTTTTACTCCACATTATATGCTAACTCAACAAAACCATCAGTTCAGTGTATTAATCTGTTTCTTTCCAAATTTAACCTTCCAAAACTTTCTGAAGAAAATAAAGAACTATAAGAATAAAAAATTTCAAAAACAGAAACAGAGGATCATATTAAATCTTGTATAAATGGTAAGACTCCTGGTTCGGCTGGTTTTGTGGCGGAGATTTTAAGACCTTTTATCACATTTAAGTCTCACACCTGAAATTGTTTTTTGATGATTTAACCCTAAAAGGAGAAGTGCTGGGTTCTGTTAAAGAAGATTTGACTATATACTCATGCCTAAACCTGGAAAAGATCATGGGCTAGATGCAAACTATTGTCCAAATTCATAGGTAGATTTGGATTGTAAAATCCTATCTAAAATTCTTGCCATTCATTTAACAGGGGTGAGTCAGTCAGTAATTTATGTTAATCAAATTAGTTCATTGAAAGGTTGTTACTCTTCAGATAACATAACACAAGATTTATGTCATATTCTTATGCATTCATGACAATTTGATAAACAATATGGTCTTTTAGATTTAGATGTGGAAAAAACACGTGAAAACGTTTCTTGTGATGATTTATTTGATGTGATGTATAAATTTAATTTCAGTTAAGCATTTCTTAGTATGGTCAAGTGCTTATTTATTGCTCCTATTATAAATGGAATGGTGTCTTTTCCCCTTAGGCTATATTGTGGTACTGAAAAGGGTGGTCCCTTTCTACACTACTACTTTTATTAGCATTAGAACCTTTATTATATACAATTTCCATATTAATGAGGAGTTTGAAGCTATACACATTAATAATGATAATAAATTATCTTATGCTGATGATACCTTATTATTTGTCTCAAATCCTTTATCTTCTGTTCCCCCTATTTTTTTATATAATTTGCAACTACTCTAAAGTTTCTGGATACCTATTAAACAAAACAAAGTCAGATTTTTTTGTCCTATAATATCCTCTGTCATTCAAACATGGTAAATAGTTTGGGTATTTTGTGGGTAAGCTCAGCGATTACATAGTTAGGTACTTCATTCACCAAAGAAATTACAAGTACAATTAAATGAAATTGTGAGAAAATAATAAATACTATTGAAAATGATATGTCCAAATGGTTTCCTCTTTATTTATCCTGATGGAGTAGACAATGCATTTAAAATGATGATTTCTCCTAAAACTGTATTCTTGCTTACTATGTTACCTATTTTATTCCCAGCCCAATTTGATTAAAAACATAATTCACTGATATCACACGTGATTTGATAGAATACAAACCACATAATGCAATTAACCCCTTCTATGCCGAGGACGTAATGGTTACCTCCTGGGCTGCGGTGCTGCTGTGCCAAGGACGTAACCATTACGTCCTCAGCACAGCAGTAAGAAATCCCTCTGCTGTAAACAGCAGAGGGATTTCTTTTTTTTTCTTTCAGCCTCAGGAGCTGGGGAAGAGCTTCCCCAGCTGTCTGACACATTTTTTTTTCAGTGTAGTGACGGGCGCACATGGCGCACCTACGTCATTACACTGAAACTGAAAGTTAAATGAGCCAATTGGCTCATTTCACTTTCAATGCCTACGTGCTCCTGGGGCTATCTCGGCCCCTCGAGCACGTAGGCAAACGGGAGAGGTAACATTGGAAAGGGGAGAATCTCCCCTTTCTAATGGTACCCTTCCCTAGTGGATCCCTGCTTGGGGATCACCGCAGGAGGGCGATCCCCAAGCAGATATCCACCCACTAGACACCAGGGAGGGGGGGCGGCCCCTTGGGCATTTGCTCCCCCATATAACTTTGGGCATGTTCACTCTTTCTGATGGGGGCAGTAGCCCCCACTCTGCCCCTCCAGGGGGGCAGATAACACCCTAGACCCCAGGGATTCTTTTTTTTTAACTTAGGGGTGGGGGCTGCCCTAAATGGGCATTATAATGCCCCCACCCTCTCAAATATTGGCACAGTCTTTCTGCCCCTTCTGGGGTGCTGATGGGAGCAATAGCCCCCGAACTGCCCCCGGGGGGGGGGCAGAAAGCCCGCTAGGCACCAGGGTTGTATTTTTCTTTTAATATAAAAGAGGGGTGGGGCTGCCCACAATGGGCATGCCAATGCCCCACCGTCCAAAACAAAAGGGACTGTCTTTCTGCCCAACCTGAAGGGCAGATGGGGTTATTACCCCCGAGGGGGGGCAGTAAGCCCACTAGACGACAATGCTAATGCCCCCCAGTCTTTCTGCTCCCCCTGGGGTGCAGATGGGGGCAATAGACCCCGATCTGCCCCCCAGGAGGCAGAATGCCCACTAGGCACCAGAGATATATTTATGGGCATGTCAGGGAGCGGCCCCTTAGGCAAGGGTTGATCCTCTTGTTTTGGGAACACATTTTGGCTGCTTCTGCCCCCCCCCCCCTTGGGGCAGACCAGTGATATTTTTAGGCATACCTGCTCCCAAAGGGGGTCGAAAACCACTAGACACTAGCGAATGTTTCTGTGTGTGTGTGTGTGTGTGTGTGTGTGTACTGGGGTTCGGCTGATGGTCTGTGTTTACTGGCGTTTGGCTGGCTGTGTGTGAACCTGCATTTTGCTAGCGGTGTGTGTGGACTTGTGCTTAGCTGGCAGAGTGTGTGGACTAGCGCTTGGCTGGCAGTGTGCGTGGACTGTCGCTTGGCTAGTGGTCTGTGTGGATGGCACATGTCTGGAAGTGTGCGTGGACTGTCACTTGGCTGGTGGTGTGGGTGGACTGTCGCTTGGCTGGCGATGTGCTTGGATGGCGATTGGCTGGCAGTGTGCTTGGCTGGTAGTATGCATGGATGGAGCTTGGCTCGCGGTGTGGCTTGCGTGGATCCCCCCTCGTTTTCTTACCCAGAATCCCCTGCAAACCTCAAATTTAGCTAAAAAAAGATTCTCACATTTTCGACTGGGATCACCAGCCAGCACACATGTGCTACCACCCAGTGTTCCCCTCAGTCCCTCGAGTAAAATGATACCTCACTTGTGTGGGTGGGCCAAGGGCTTGCGACTGGGAAAGGTCAAAAACATAGATATTGAGGGGATAGCACAGCAAGCTTCAAGCGCTATATTTGTTTTTATATACATTTTAGGCGATTCTGCATTTGACACCCAAACAAATTTTTATCGGGAGAACAAGGGGAGCACTGGGTGGTAGAAAATGTGTGCTAGCGCAGTGATCCCAGACAAAAAATGTAAGGAAAATGTGATTTATTTAGCTAAATTTTAGGTTTGCAGAGCATTATGGGTAAGAAACAAATGGGGGAGCCACACAAGTCACACATCCCTGGACTCCCCCAGATGTCTAGTTTTCAGAAATGTCTGGGTTTGGTAGGTTTCCCTGAATGGTTTGCCTAGCTTGGGACCAAAAATGCAGGTGCCCCCCTTTGCAAAATCAGGTCATTTTGAGATACATAATTTTGATGTCTAAACTATACGTTTTGAGCCCTTCCCTGTTGTGGGTACTTAGCCCACCCGCACAAGTGAGGTACCATTTTTATCAGAAGACCTGGGTAAAGGCTGGGTGGTAGGAAATTTGTGTCGGCCTGGTGATCCACAACTTTACCACACAGAAATGTGAGGAAAATATGATTTTTGAAGCTAAATTTGAGGTTTGCAGGGGATTCTGGGTAAGAAAATACTGGGGGATCCATGCAAGCTAGACCTCCCAGGTGTCTAATTTTCAGAAATGTCTGGGTTTGGTAGGTTTCCCTAGATGGCCGTCGAGCCCTGGACCAAAAACGTGGTTGACTCCCTTGCAAAATAGGGTTGTTGCGTGATAAATAATGTTGATGACTCCACAATACGTTTTGGGACATTTCCTGTTGCAGGCACTAGGCCTACTCACACAAGTGAGGTACCATTTTTATTGGCAGACTTGGGGGAATGCTGGGTGGGTGGAAGTTTGTGTCTCCCCGCAGATTCCAGAACTTTCCATCACAGAAATGTGAGGAAAATTGATTTTTTGGACAAAGTTTGAGGTTTGCAAGGGATTCTGGGCAACAGAATCTGGTGAGAGCCACACAAGTCGCCCCATCCTGGATTCTCCTGGGTGTCTAGTTTTCAAAAATGGACATGTTTACTAGTTTTCCCTAGGTGCCAGCTGAGCTAGGGCCCAAAATCCACAGCTAGGCACATTGCGAAAAAATGGTCCGATTTTACTGGAAAAATATGATGTGTCCACGTTGCGTTTTGGGACGTTTCCTGTAGCGGGCACTAGGCCTACCCACACAAGTGAGATACCATTATTATCGGCAGACTTGGGAGAATGCTAGGTGGATAGCAGTTTGTGGCTCCCTGCAGATTCCAAAACTATCCATCACAGAAATCTGAGGAAAATGTTTTTTTTTTGTTTTTTTGACAAAGTTTGAGGTTTCCAAGGGATTCTGGGTAACAGAACCTGGTGAGAGCCACACAGTCCCCCCCATCCTGAATTTCCCTGGATGTCTAGTTTTCAAAAATGTACAGGTTTGCCTGGTTTCCCTAGGTGCCAGCTGAGCTAGGGCCCAAAATCCACAGCTAGGCACGTTGTGAAAAAAGGGTCAGTGTTTATTGGAAAAATGTGATGTGTCCACATTGCGTTATGGGCAGTTTCCTGCTGCAGGCACTAGGGCTACCCACTCAAGTGAGGTACCATTTTTATCGGGAGACTTAGGGGAACACAGAATAGTAGAACAAGTATTATTACCATTTGTCTTTCAATGCATTTCTGCCTTCCAAATGTAAGACGGCATGTAAAAAAGAAGTCATTTTGAACAATACCCTCTAATTCACATGCTAATATGGGTACACACAAATTCAGAGATACACAAATAACCACTGCTTCTAAACTTCACATCTTGTTCTCATTTCAGAAATACATAGGTTTCCTTGATACCGATTTTTCACTCTTTATATTTTACCAAATGAATTACAGTATACCCGGTACACAATGAAAAACCATTGCAAGGTGCAACTCAGTTATTGGCTCTGGGTACCTCGGGTTCTTGGTAAACCTACAAGCCTCGTATAACCCCGCAACCAGAAGGGTCTCATGGACGTAACAGTATATAGCTTTCAAAAATCTACCATAGTTAGAAGAAGTTACAGGTGAAAACGTAGGCACAAATGGCTGTATTTTCAACTAAATTTCAATATTCTTTTATTTCAACTGTTATTTTCCACAGGAAAACCTTAAAGGATCTACACAAATGACCCCTTGCTGAATTCAGAATTTTGTCTACTTTTCAGAAATGTATAGCTGTACATTATTGGTTTTACACCCATTTCTACCACTAACTGGAAGGAAGTTGAAAGCACAAAAAATAGGAAAAATAGTCCATGTCCCAGTAAATGCCAAAACTGTGTAGAAAATGTTGTTTCTGAAAACTGGGAAGATGGTGATTTTAGCACCAAAAACCCTTCGTTGATACCATTTGCAGGGAAGAAACCAGACGCTTTCTTCTGCAGCACTTTTATCTCATTTCCCCCCCCAAAAAACAAATTTAGCTGTATTTTGCCCAATGTCTCTGTTCCCTCCAGGGGAATCCACAAACCCCTGCTACCTTTAGAATCCTCAGGATGTTGGAAGAAAAGCTCGCAAATTTGGCGTGGATACCTTATGTGGACAAAATGTTATGGGGGCCTAAGCGCAAACTAGCCCAAATAGTCAAAAAAGAGCGTGGCACGGGGTGGGGTAGGCCTGGCAGCAAAAGGGTTAAAAAAACTACACACTGCTGAATCCTTTGGTGGTGTCATTTGTACCATAATGCATTGCTAGTAAAACAAGGCTATTAGTGGTTTCAACAGAGTTGTTGTAAATCTATACTATACCTAAATGGATCATGATTAAAATAGATACAGTGTATCATTTTGCATTACCTTCTTTGTTGACTATGAATATTTCCAGCTCCTTGACAAAAAAAACCAAACAATTATTGTATTAACTGTTAAAAAATTATTGAAGCTTGACAATTGTTTTAAGGCATATAAGGAATCCAATCAATTAGTCTCAGTCAGGAATTGTACTTTAATTAAATGTTCAGGCAAACCTATTCATTGGCAGCATTGACATTTGAGAGGAATTACATATGAAAAGGACCTAATCATCAATAGTTCTATAAGACCATTTGCACAAATTATGGATTTGCTTCATTTACCTCCCAGCGAATTCCCACTTAATTTGCAATTACAAAATACACTTTTAAAATCCTCTGCAGTTCTTTCAAAGATATCATGCCCCCTTCTCTCTTAACCAACTTACATTAATTTAATTCCCATGGTCGCTTTTCTTCTAAGGTGTAAGATATCTTACACTCCTGTGATATTAAAGACTATCTTGCAAAAGAAAGTGGAATGATGTTACAAGTATGATAACTAGAGCTGATGTGCTGTCTGGAAATCAAATTTGAGGGGCTTCTTCACTGCTTCTATTTTACAGACTAAGGGGCCGATTCCGATGTCGGACGGACTCAGGTCCGTCCGACATCGGTCAGGAGCCGTAACCGACCGACCTGCTGTCGTCGGTTACGGCCCTGCAAGTACGATGCGACCGAACCCTGTTCGGTCGCACTCCTATACTTCACAATGGGAGCATGCATTCCGAGCGGAATGCATGCTTGCATTGTGAAAAGCAGGGGTGCAGTTCATCCCTGCACCCTGTGGCCGGCACCCCAAGGTGCCTGCCACCAGGTGCAGGGATCAACAAAGGGGCACAATAGGTGCCCCCAGGCCGCCATTCGGTGGCCTCGCACCCATGGGGGCCCTACTGGGGGCCCCCAAAGACAGTTTCCGACTGCCTTTTCGTGCCGGAAAGACCGGCACGAAAAGGCAGTGGAAAACTGCCATCGTACTTCCTCGGTCGTGAAGAGGCGGCCGGGGAAGTACTGAAGGATTTCAGGACGGCGCACGGGCTCTCCGAGTTGGATTCCTTTCCGACCGAGCCCATTGGAATGGCTCGGTCAGAAAGGAATCCTGCCGGCACATTCCGATTCGGTCGGAAGGGCTCCGGCCATCGTTCGGTGCCCTTCCGGCCGAAATCGGAATTGGCCCCTAAATCTTTTAATGCATAAAGTTTTATGGGCTCCCAATAAAATGTTTAATTCTAAATTAATGCAGTCTCCTAAAATATTACCTGTAAATGAAGATTTGGTATATTCCCACCTTATTTATAAATCCAAAAGTTTAAAATCCCATTTAAACAATGATGAATGTAAACTGTTTGATGTTCTAATGCCACTGGGAGTGAAATTCATCTCATCAAACTGGAAATCTTCGATTAGGCTTTCATACCTTAGTTGGTGTGAATCGGGTAACTTTACAAAGAGAAGGATAAATATTACTGCTTTTTAAAAAAATATATTTTTTATTTGGAGATAGTTCATAAATCATGAATACAAAAGACATTAAGAAGAAGAAATACATTTGTGCCGTAAGCAATACACCCACATGATGATAAAAATCCATGTTTAAAACCAAATTCAATAATAACCACGATGATACTCAAGTGCAATAATTCACTTCCTTAATTGTGCAATCTGATT
Organism: Calotriton arnoldi; assembly: GCA_963921515.1. Lineage (NCBI taxonomy): Eukaryota > Metazoa > Chordata > Amphibia > Caudata > Salamandridae > Calotriton > Calotriton arnoldi. The sequence continues at coordinate 1,133,726 of CAWUFW010004243.1, read as the reverse complement.
TAGTAATATTTTCCACATATATCCGATTCCAACTTTGCAGCCTCCCCAAGTTACTTTTGACCCGAGTTCTCCCATAGAGCCGTAAACCTTTTGTAAGAGCCTGCTCACAGAGCGTATTTTCTTTCGTGTTCTTTAATCCTGCACAATTTACTTGATAACTGTGTAAAAGTTGGAATATCCGCCGATCTCCATCGCTACAGAATCAGCGACCGAGCGGCCAGGACCAGGATGAATATCTGTTTTTTTTTTTTTTTAAGTATAGTTGCTGTTAAGTCTGTCGAGTATCCTAAAACCATTGTCTGGGTGTCCAAAGTCTGTGGGACCTTCAGTGTGTCCTGGCAATATTTATTAATTTTTTCCCAGAATTCATCTAATTTCGGTCAGCCACAGATAATATGAGTCCAGTTCCCCTCTCCCTCTAAGTTGCACCTAAAGCAATTTTATGAGATCTGGGGGTTAATTTTCTGCAAAAAATCCGAACTACGGTACAACAGCCATTTAGCATAAAATTGCATTTGTTTAAAATTAGCTGCTTTCAACAAGCAGCTATTAAACTTATTGACCTGATGCCAATCTGTACTAGAGATGTGTAGCCCTTCCTGATTTTCCCACTTCCTCTGTGCCTTCTGGCATAGTTTTTTTTCTCCTCGTTTCCGAAATAAGGAGACCCAACCGCTTATCGAAATACGGTGAGAGTGGTTCACTAAACGCCCTGCGACGTCACTAACATCACCGATATGTATGGGATTAAGTCCTGACAAAAAGCTTTTAATCCTAGCGAATGACCATTGTAAAATGATTTTACTATGCTTAAGTGACGGTTCTATTTCAGGCCAGGTTTTCCACTCTCCCTGCAAGAAGTCTCCTATTTTACTAAAGCCCTTGCTTCTCCAATTCGTCATAATTGCTGGATCTAAAAGTAAATCTTGGCCTTCATAAATATCCGAGAGATATGTTTCTGCATTTAGTATGGGGATAGCGAACTGCCTAAGCAACTGTTTTTTCCTTTTAATGCTCCATTGGAGAGTTTTGTATCTTACTTTTTGGGGGATTTTTATAAGGCACATAAAATCTCGGATTAAATATTCCTTGTAAATCAGATCTAAAAAGAAATTATTGTACCTATTGATGTTTAAAACCTTTGTGGATCTATATAGGGTGTGTGCAAAATTGGCATAATAATACTCTTTCAAATTAGGGAGTGCTAGTCCCCCTTCTGATATTGGCCTGAAGAGCGTTTCCAATAACAGTCTTGCCACCTTATTTGCCCATATGAATGTAGAAAAGAGGCCTTGGACTTCCCTAAAAAAAAATTCATTTGAACTGCATTAGGGATAGCTAAAAACAGAAAATTGCACAGTGGAAGGATCATCATACGGATTAAAGCTACGCGTCCTAATAACAAAACTGGAAGTTCTTTCCATTTTAATAATTTACTTTTTATTTTATTAATAAGAGGGATGTAATTTAGGGCGTAGAGCTCATTAATGTTCTCTGTTACGTATATCCCTAAATACCTCTTAGGTTGTATATTAACTAATGAATCAAAATCTGTTAGTAGTGATTTAGCTGTGCAATTACATAGCATAATCTGTGTCTTGGATGTATTAATTTTATAGCCCCCAATGGATTGGAATTCATTAAACAAGTTAAAGATTTGCAATTGCACTTGCCTTTCAGGTTTGAAAAAAAGCACAATGTCGTCCGCGTATAATGTAATATTATATTATTAGGAATTGGAGCGGTTATACTGCTTAACGAACGAACGGCTATTGCAAGGGGCTCGATAAAACAGGCAAAGAGCAGGGGGAGGGAAGCGGGCAACCTTGTCTTGTCCCCCTAACTACTCTGCAAGTACCTACCCTCTTAGCGTTCACTATTATTTGGGCTGTCGCTCCCGCTTAGATTTTTGAAATAACTGCGATCAGTTCCGAGGGGAAACCAAATTTAGCAAGTGAGTAAAAAAGGCTTTCCCAACACACAAGGTCAAAGGCCTTTTCTGCGTCTAAAAGCATGATCTGAGATGGTATTTTATTTAGTTTAAAATAATCCAGGTCTTCAATTAAAAAAGTGGTATTAAAAGATAATTGGCGCCCTGCAACGAAGCCACATTGATCCTTGTGGATTATAGACCCTGTACAGTTGCTAATTCTATTAGCCAATAGTTTGGCTATAATCTTGTAATCAGAATTCAGCAAACTGATGGGTCTATAAGAGTTTATATCTTCCCTATCTTTTTTTTAAAAAGCTGACTACCACCGCTGTTCTAAAAGAAGATGGTATTTCGTGCCACGTAAAATATGATTAGCCAGTAGCACAAATTCCTTATTCAGATTTGCACTAAATTTTTTGAAAAACTCGATTGGAATACCGTCTTCCCCACATGCTTTGCCAATGGCCATTGTTTTAACCACTCCTTCTATTTCTTGTATTGAGACGTTGGCCAATAAGCTTGTAGATTGATCTGTAGGTAAATTTGGCATTTGTAATCCATTAAAAAATAATCCAATTTCATAATATCCACTTCGTATCTAACGGAATAAATAGACTCATAATGCCAGATAAACTCGCTTTGTATTAAGTTTTCGCCTGTAATTCGACTCTTAGTGAGCTTATTACTTAATGCAGGGACTCCGTTCTGAGCTTGTTTATCTTTTGTTTGCCAGGCTAAAAACCTGCCTGGTAAACTCGCTCTCTTCGTATACTTTCTGCAAATAGGCGGAGTTAGCGGTATAGACTTTAAAATAATAATAGTCTTGCATCTCCTGGCGCACCTGTCTCAATGCCAGTTTATTCCTATTGTTTTTGTCCTTAAGTATAACTCATTTGTATGTTTAACCTTGGCCTCAAGCTGGTTTCTCTCTATAATTTGTGCCTTTCTCGTAGCAATCTACTTAGATGATATGACCCCGTGAATTGTTGCTTTAAAAGCATCCCAAATGTTCTCCAGCGAGGCTGTACCTCTATTGGTCTGGAAGAAACCCTCTATCTCCCTATGGATACTTTGACACCAATCTTCATCCTCCAAAAGAATTCTATTAAATGTCCATTTCGGGATATTTGAATTTCTGCTAATACCAACTAATTCTAGTTTTAGTAATGCGTGGTCTCAGAAACTATTTTGTATGTCTTCACAATCAACTTGTGTTAATTCTCTGGAAATCAAAAAGTAATCCAATCTAGCGGCCAAGTTGTATTTAGTTGAGTAACAAGAATATTCTTTTTCTTTGGATATCTCGACCGCCAGGGATCTATCAAATTTAAGTTTATCAAACAATCCTTTAATGCTTCTCCTACCCGGGTTTTTTTTTGTTTCCTCACCCCTGACGAAGAATCTAAACCTGGATTCTGTAGATAATTAAAATCCCCTCCCAGAATAATCAGACCAGGAATTAGCAGCAATGCTTGGAAAAGATCAGTCAGGGAAGCAGGATTATCCTCTACTAGAGCGTAGATCGTTGCTATAGTTACATTAGTATTGTTAACTGTCCCACTAACCAGTCCCCATCTACCGTCCTTGTCAATCTGCGAGTATGTGGCCTGAAAAAGGAATAATTTGCTAAAGAAAATTGCTACCCCTCTTTGTGCCGTGCCTGTTGAAGAGAGATGACAACTACCTGCCCACTTCTGGAACATATTAAATGAAAGTTTTCTACTAGCTACATAGTGGGTCTCTTGCAAAAGGACAATATATGAGGAGTAACCTTTTAGCCATTCTTCCACAGCTCGCGCTATAATTCTATTATTCAAACCATTGGCATTAAAGGAAATAATTCTTACCCCTTTGCTTGCTACATGTTGGTTAAGTGCTATTGCTGGTATTATGAAGAAGTTGGACTAAAGTGAACCTGTGTATTCCCTGGCATATCTGTAGAATAAATCTTCATTGGTTCAGTTGAGAGTAAAACATTATTCTGAATAAAGCCCTTAGATATATTAGGCAATACTCAGAGCTATGCAACCTGATTAGAAAACAGTCTACCACTAAAATTACGATGCATTGGAAATAAACAATCATTGAAAGCAATTTCGAGATTCGCTGAAAGCCAACACACTCTTGGCCTATATAAATATAAAGTGACAGTGCAAATAAAGTGCTTAACACAAGTAAACAATGTATCCTTCTCCAAAAGGAGAATACAAACCACTGGGCAGCACATATAATTTGCAAACAGCTGGAAAACATAATATAATTAAAGTTATTTTTCGTTTTTGAAAACAGGCCTAGGGAATCGCTTTCCTAATAGGAATTATATAACACCGTACTAATGATGAAGCCAGAAAAAACGGAAAAGTGCATGTGCATAAAAAGTCCAAATGAAGACTTATAATTCATAACTCCCTGGAGTGACGTGAACTCTTGACACTCAACTGTCTTTGACTGGTACCGAGATGGAGAGAGCCATAACGAGATACTTAAACTATGAATCATATAGAAATAAAGTGACAGTGCTAATAAAGTGCTTAATAAGAAAAAATAGCCATATAGCTGAGCCAGGAATCTAATTTTGCAAAAGTGCCAGCGCTGGTAAAAATCGAATTACCACTCTTGGCAATGGCAAACGCCTAAAAAGTGACAAGTGGAAAGCATACATTACAGTATTAATAATTTTAAAGTGCCCGTGCCTAGACAGTCCAAGATACATGACCTTAATGTGCAAATAGCGCCTGTTGTGCATAAACAAGTTACAGTACTGCCTTGAACTCTAGTTTGATTATTATATTTTACTTTCCTCGTCATATTGTGGTTTTCTCCAGATTTAAAAGAACTATCTCCTATTTTTTGCCAATGCTTCCCCTGTGCTTCACAGGAGCCCCCCCCCTGTGTTCCCTGTGTGTGTGGAAGAGTGACCCTCATCTCCTCCCACCCCCCCTTTGGTTGCTGGGTGCCATGTTACTGCACCCCCTACCTTGTGCGCTTCCGCTACTGGAGGCTGTGAAGCCTCCTTGCCCCTGGCGACCCCCGACCCTACAATTCAATACTAGGTAAACATCATTATTTAGAGGGCCCTGCTGTTCCTAATAATCCTGACCTCCGTTTATTGTGGCTTTCTCCTTTCTAACAGCCTTATCCTAGAGTTGAGAGCTGCTGTAGAGGTTCTTGCGCTCTCGTTACATTGTCCAACATATATAATTTTCCTTTTGCCAGAACCTTCAATTTTGATTGTTGGGCAATAGATGCCTGTGCGCCTTTTGATTTAAACATGTCGCTCATTTTTGCACATTCACTGCGCCTCTTTGCCGCCACAGCAGACATGTCTGAGAAGATTCTAAAGTTCGGTACTTCTTGTATGGACAATGTTCTTCTTTCAATGGCTTAAGAAAGAATCTTCTCCTTGATTCGAAAATCGGCAAAGTTTAACAGAATCGTACAAGGGAATTTTGCATTTGGGATCCGCTGAAAGGGGACTCTGTGTGCTCTGGTGATGGTTAGGTCCCCCTCGAGTTCTGGAATTGCTGTCTTCAGTAAAGTCTCAGCCCACTCACTCACGGACCTGTGGACCTTCGGCACCCTCAGGGACTCCTACCACCCGTAAAATGGACCTTCTGTTAAAATTGTCCATGTCCTGCAATTTGGATTCAAGGCCTTCTGAAATATGTTTAAATTGGGAAAATTCCTGATCATAGATTGTTATTTTATCTTCAAGATTGGATACTCGCTCTTCAACCTCGTTCAGATGTTCCGGGATTTTCCCCAAAGATTCTTCAATTTAAGAGAGCCTGGCATGCAGTGAGGCAATTTCCACCGCTTGTGTGACCCGAAGTTCCTTAATTTCTTAAAGGATCACTTCGAACATATTTTGAATTGCAGGGTCTGTTTCTTTCCCATCCTCCGGATTTTGGAAGGCTGCACTGTTGCTGAGTGGAATCGTACTTGCCGATAAGAGGTGAGCTGAAGGTCTTTCAGTGGCATCCAGTTGTAATGTGCGTGGGAGCAAGGAAGCAGGAGCTTGTGGTGTAGCAGCTTGCGACAACGGTGATGCCGAAGGCGGACTGGAGGCGGTTGCGGCCGTTGTTGAAAAATGGGACTTGGAAAACAGCGGGAATTGTTTACAACATGCGGGAGTAGAGAAGGACTCTGACACTGGCGTTTTTTGAGGGGGGGGTAAACTGGTGACTACTTCTTCTGTCCTTGACTCGGAGGGGCTCTGTCTTTGAGATTGACCGATTTCTGACATTGCCTGATTATCACTCAGGCCCATCTTAAACATGCCAGCATGAGTCTCTGCAGACTGTACTTTCTCCTGAGCAAGCAGGTGTTGGACTTTCAGGTCCATTCTTTGTTGTTCATTACGCAAGACACGAGAACTGCGCGCTGCCTTATCCGTGCCTAGTTTAACACGGACCTTTCTTTGTCTCTCTACCGGCTGATTCCCAGTTTTAATGCCAGTAATAGGGCTTGTGGTTAGATTCTTCTGTTTGATCGTGCGCATGCTTCTGGACCCCCTCAATGATTGCACTTATCGGCCAGCTGTCCACTCATTCACCTCCACCTAAACCCGCTTTCCTGCCTTTGGTAACAAGCCAAATAGATCGTTGCCGCCTTGTAATTCTGCCTTTTAATGTTATGTTCAGGTCCTTTCTTTCCCCCCTTCTGTATCAATTTCTTTACCAGTCCTGAAAGCTGAAACTATTGCACTTTCCTGGGCCGCTGTTGCCGCCCTGTTATGTTGCCCCCTATCAAAGTTAGAACTGAGGGGGGGGGGGGGGGGAGGCCACGTCACCACAAGTTACCTCCTCCTCACCTCGCTCTCGAGGACGCTGTCACCGAGCCTCCTCGCCGACCTCCGTGGCGCAGCAGAATTGAATGCAGCCTCAGAAATGCCTTAAAGTGGCTCGCGGTACACTTATCTTTTCCCGCTGCCTATACCGGCATCTCCGTCTTCAAGAGCACCTAAAGAAAAATGCTGCAGCTCGCCGCAGCTCGGTACTCTGTCCGCGAGCTCGCCTTCCTCTGCCCGATCACTTCCGGGGGCGGGGCATCACCAGGAGGATGCGCACTAGCCGCGACGCATGTGGGTAGCGTCCGGCCTCCCCAAAAAAATATTACTGCTTCTTCTCTGCTTTTTATCAATGTAACCTGCCTATCCCGGTGGCTGCCTTTGTATGATTTTATCAAAAACATAGTCATCTTGCCTGTTATCCAGTTTATTTAAATATCTTGTTCTCCATCGTTACCCAGATTTTTTCTACTGTTTTGATAATATATTTCAAAACATGTTTTCCTTATATTGTGTGCATTTTAGTGTATGCCATGGCAGGCATTATACATCAAAATATTATAAACATAAAAAAATGATCAGTTGATGGGCTAATTTCTAGGACATTTCGATTGAATACTAGTAAATTAGTTACTACCATACTATTCTAAAACCATTTAGAATAATGACATGTAATGGACCATTTTGACTCTGGCTGTCTCTCGGTCAGAAGTATATTGACAGTACAGTGGGGGGGGGGTTCAGCCGTGCCTCATCAGGTGGGGCACATCCAAGATTCAGCACTGTTGGCGTTACTAGACCTTTCTGGCGCCTTTGAACCAACAAGACCATAATGTCCTCCTTTTGACATAGCAAGGCACCCGGAGTGTCAGAGGAACACTGTGAATCTAAACCCAACCTGGTGGCATGTGGAGTCTTACAGGGATCTTGTGATAAAAGTACCTACAGGGGTCTTCTCTGTTTCTCTTTTTATTTAAGTGCATGTCCAGCCATGTGACTAAATGAATACTAGCTGGGCATGCCATTTCATGCTTACACAGATGACAGTGAGTTGATATACCAACTATCTTCCCCCATTTAAGACACTAAGGACCTCATTTAGGGTTGGATAGTTAACAGGATACTAATCGTGAACTTATAGTCAGTCTGCCCAACTCTCGGTTCCCGCCTGATTGATGTGCCCCCAACAGCAGACCCTCACCTTGCTCCGCTGCCAGATTGGGCTTCTGAAACAATCTCCGCCCATATTTTTTTCTTCCTTGGGCTGCCACACAGAAAAAAGTTGAATGTGTCTTGTGACACTGATATTTTTGTTCTACAGAAACAGCTCAACCTTGGAGTTTCGGAAAACATGCACTGGACATCTTTGAGCAGTTTCAATGAAAGTGCTTCTGCTGTGCTGACGGAAGCACTTTCAATGTAGATTCTCGGCTGAACAGGCAGAGAACTCTATATAGAGCAGACCAACTGCAAAAAGGCTGCTAAAGATAGTCCTCCAATTGTCCCAGGCACAGGGCGGTCATCCACCAAGCCCTAAATAAGAGGCCATAAGTCTGATTCAGGGTATCCAGAGCAGAGTGTAGGAAAGGATGTGTCAAAATTGAATGAGAATTAATGACTCAAAAACAGAGGTCTGGTCATTATCCATCAGTCAATTAAAGAAAACTCAAATTTTACTCATCAGTCTTGCCATTCCAAAACTATGGAGATTTAGACGTTGGTGCAAACTGCAAATTAAATTGCAAATTAACTCTCCAGCTCAAATGATATTTGCACTGAGTGACTACCAAGCTTTTGCAAGTGACTTAGCGTTTTTACTCTACAGTGGCGAATAATATTTGCAAATAATTGTATGCCCATTTTGCACCTGCTGTTACTAGCTTTTTAGCATGGAGTACCTGTTTTGCCACTACTTCAAAGTTGGTGTTCAAATCGAGTGCTAAACATGAGCAGGTGCAATCAAAACCCAACTAAAAATGGGTGCAAAAACTGTTTGAATCCATTTTAGTGCTATGCAGGGCTCTAATGGAGCCTGTAAGAAAAATGAACATGTTAGGAACGATTTTTTCACTCACCTGTACAAACCCTTTCTTTATTTCTTAAGAGTTGTATAAAGTGCAAGCTTTCATCTCATACCCAGCTAAGAGCTTTAAGAATCCATCTAGTTAGGACAGCATGTTGGAAGATTGCATCACATCATAAAATAATTGAGAGGTCTCTAGTGACAATTCACACTTGCTGTTGTGAAAAGCAGAATTTCTCTACAGATTTTCCCAGGTTCTGTCATGCCAAGTTGTTAAGAAGTTCCTCCTGTTCGGTGGCCAGTCTATGATGAAGTGCCCCTCAGTGTGCTTGACAACTCTGCAGGGCCCTGGACAATATCCCAATGATTGTAATGTGCCCGCATGGTGTAATTTCAGATCAACAGGCATTTTGTTAAAGTTGATCAGTCACTTGCAAATGGTTCAAAATATTACAACAAATGTTCACATAGCAATGTAGCATATTATGACTCTTTGTGAACTCTTTACTGGTAAGAATAGGGAGCATAATATGATACTGACGAACAAGTTACTTACCTTCGGTAACGTAGTATCTGGTAGAGACACAGTCTAGCCTGCAGATTCCTAAACCTGTGAATTCTCCCCAGGCGTCAGACTGGATCCGGAAATGTTTTCAGCAATACCTCTGCGCGCCGTACGACTCCGTGATGACATCGTCTCCGGTTGTGACATCAATGGAGTCATATAAGTTCCCTCCGGCTCGTGGACGTCAGTTTCTTCTGTGAAACCTTCTGCGCCAGAACACGGAACCACTATAGAAACTGGCTGTGGAAACAGTTTGCCAAAAAAGATCAAAATATCTTTAAAGACATAAAGAGAAAATGGAAATAAATGGTATGACAATACCCCGACCAGGCTCATAAGGAAAGACCAAAAGGAATGACAAAGCAACCATAAACAAAAGGTATGGCAATACCAAGTCAAGATAAACAAGAAAGATCCAGTGGTCTGTTGAATCACACAATTACGTGAAACAGTGATTACCAGTTTATAAAACCAGTACAGAAAAGGGGGTAACCCTTACACTACAGATCGTTCGCAGAACGGGGAGGATGGGCAGGGCGTTAAGGAATCTGCAGCCAGACTGTGTCTCTACCAGATAATACGTTACCGAAGGTAAGTAATTTGTTTATCTGATAGAGACATCTAGCCGCATATTCCTTAACTTGTGAATTAAATACCATAGCTTGGCCACCCAGAGGAGGGTCTGCGAACTAATCCTAAAAAAGTTCTCAGAAAGAACCAGCCGGCCGAAATTAACAATAGACAAGACATACATAGAAATTAGATGAAAAAGAGCATGAACTCCTTATAAAAACTGTGGGAAGGATCACAAGCAATGAAAATAAAAAATAAAAAAGCCCTACAGGCATGGAAAAACATGCCCCAATGGCAGCTGAATAACACCGAGTCAGAGACAACAGTCAAGTAGGACAGTAGTACCTGACCCTTAAAGGGTGAAATGAGCCTATGGACTAGAAGGCCAAAGGCAATAACGAATACCCTGTAAATTACAGGCCCCTACACTAGTAAGGAAGTCTTCAAAAGGACCTATCCTAAGAAATCCAGAAAAGGGAGCTTCCAGGACAATAGCATTCAACCCCCAAAAGGTAAGTGAGCCCTTGAATTAGAATGGCCAGGGCGAAGCGAATGCCATGTAACCCGCATTCCCTACATCAGTAAAGAAGCATCTGAAGAAAGCCTAACCTAATAACTTCTGAAAGGAAGGGCTTCCAGAACCATTTCCGTTATAACCAAGATGAATAACTCATTCATTGCAAGGTCGGGATGACCAATCTAAGTTTCAAGGATTAACATCACAGGCCATCCTTGAAATAGGAACATATTTTAGCCAAATTGACCACCCAAAGGTTCACATAATGAATAGTGCCCGTAGAAACAGAAAGATGGCAATTAATATATATGAATCTGTCATAAAAATTTAACAATTATGTCCAGATCGATATCACCGCGTTCCATGCATGCATATAGACCCCAATCCAAACTTACAGAGAAGAGAGATGAAAATCACATCTCACAATAATTTTTTTTTAAAGATGAATATACTTTTTATTACACGTAGCAGAATCATAACTCAGAATGTGTACCCTTATATATACTCTGTACACACACATGGATCAACGAACTGTAAAACCAGCCCTCCGGAATACCATACAATATAGTATCAAGAGAGATATTGCACCCTCAACGAAACAACTTGGGTGACTTAGCGTCAAGATAATGCTGCCTGCCGAAGTATCCTAAAAGGCTGATATTAAGTAATGAAAATCCACAAGATAATGACACCTTGCCATTAGCAAGCACTAATGACAACACTTGGCCTAGAGGTCAAGATGAATAAAATAAGCCAAATCCCTGAAAATTACCCAAAAAGGGAACCCAATTGGAATAACTGTCCACAAGACATATGAGCCCAAATCTAATCTGACCGTAAGGCCATACAGACATATTTAGTTCTCTAAGAAAAATGAAGCACCAGATCATAATCTCACACTATGATCCCTGAAAAAGGCGGTAAGGTACAGAAATTAACAACTGCCTAGTAGAGAAAGGGAATTGTCCCCAAGGAGACAGAGAACATCCAACCTCCAGACAGAAATGTATGACTATCAAAGATATGGAAACATCTAGAGGGTCCTTAAAGTGAAAAGAACAAAAACAAACCTTCCCCTCTGAAAAAACAGAAATTTGTTCAACCATGTAGGCATGGCCGTAAACAACCCTAAGGGAACTATTCAGACACCCTCAACGCAGATAATCTGAGCAGCAGAGCTCACAGAACAACCCTGTTCCAAAAGTGAACACAAGAATAAACATCCTCTCCAAAAAATGGGATACACATCAGACACCCTAAGCTTGCCAGGCATAAGTCCTCCAGCAAAGAGGAGCACACTACCATGGAACAAATTTCCATGTGCAGATAAAGAACTCAACACATATCAAAACTGGCATGATCCCCTCACCAGGAATCATATCCTAAAAATTATCCAACACAAAAGCAATCTGTGCACCACCTGAGATCTATGAAAAGTGAACTCCGCTAAAGTAGCGAGACAGTCTGCGTTGGTCAAACCAGAGACCAAAATTACCCTGAAGTGGAAATTTAGAGTATTTGCAAAAAAAACAATTATACACTCTATATACAAGGTCTCACATTTGGCCTAAGTAATGCGTCTCTATAACAAATACTGCAAGTCAACAGTAATGCATATCTGCAGTAATGCATGCCTGCATACCAAACTGCTTCGAAAGAAGCATGTGAAAAGGTAAACTTCCTAACCAGAAGACACATCACCTGCAAATGACCTCTTAAGCATCAAGTCCATTAACAGAGGAAAAAAGAAAAAGAATATACCTTGAGTATCCTTATACCACTTAAACCATTACAGACAGTATTGAAACAATAACATTTGCACCCCTCAGAAACACCAACCAGGTGTAATCAAAAGAGGGACATGTCAATGACCTAACAATTTAGGCCCTTTGAGAAAATAAACATCCAGAATCATTTATACAACCCTAGTATAGGGTCAAAATTAAAGAACATTGTTAGAAATGGGATCTCTAGTTGGCAAGGGCTTGCACCTTTGTCCAAGTAGGGACCCTTCTTCCTAGTCAGGGTAAGGGAGTTACACTCCTAAAATAACCCCTGCTCACCCCTTGGTAGCTTGGCACGAGCAGTCAGGCTTATTCTAGAGGCAGTGTGTAAAGCATTTGCACATAACCAACAGTAATACAGTGTAAGCACTACAAACGGACACCACACCAGTTTAGAAAAATAACCAATATTTTTATATACTCAAGACAAGACCAATTACGACAAAAATCCACAATACTATACTTTAAAAATGAATGCTTGATAAGGTAACTTCTTCTTTGCAGGAATAACACAAAAGCAAAGTTCGTACGAGTCGGTAGCCCCGTCCGGGTCTACCGCGATGCTGAATTACACAGAGTCCAACAGTTGCAGCCGACCGCGTCGCTACGGGCCAGCAGAGTCGTGAACAGACAGTCACAGTACCTTTCTCGTTGTGGCTGGTACGGAGTGTACGAGCCGGTCGGCGTTCGTCGCGGTTGCGGTGCAAGACGGAGCGATGCAAGGTGCGGTGTCCCTCGATGCGGTGCAGGCAGCGGCTCGATGAGCGTCGTGCAGATGGAGTCGGTGAGTCCAAGGCATGCGGTGCAGGGCGAGACGGTGTACGATGCGGTGCTGACAGGTTGCGATGCAGGCGACCAAGCCGGAGTGCGGGAGCTGGCGTCGGACAGCGGTGCGAGTCGGAGCGGTGCGTCGCAAACATGCGAGCGCTGCCCCAAATGCGATGCGGTCACGACTGTTGAGCCAGTTGCAGCGGGTCCGGCTGGTTCAGTGAAGCGATGCGATGCGAACTGCGGTGCCCACAGGTCACGGTTCAAGCAGCGGCTCGGTGTTGACGGCGTCGGACGTCGCCTACGGTGAGACCAGGGTTGCGATGCGAAGCGGGGCGATGCGGTCTGCGGTGCAAACAGGTCACCGGTCAGGGATGGATTCGGTTGACTGAGTCGGTTGCAGTTCCCTTCCTCTGTGGCAACTGAAACAGCGTTCCAGAAGCGGTACCCAGAGGCTTGTGAAGTCTTTGTAGTCCCTGAGACTTCTTAACAGGAGGCCAGCTCGGTTTCAGGCCCTTGGAGATACTCAGCACAAGTTTGTAGAAAGTTCAGTCCAGTTCTTTCACTGCCCAAGACAGAAGCAGCAACTGCAGGCCAACCCAACAAAGCAGTCACTCAGCAAAGGGGCAGTACTCCTCCTAGCAGCTCTCCAGCTCTTCTTCTTGACAGGTTCCTTGATTCCAGCGAGATCTCAATTCATGGGGTCAGGGCCCCAATATTTATATCCCAAATTCCTTTGTTCTCTGAAGGCAGAGAGGCCTTTGCCTAGTCCAAACCAGTTCTGGAGCACTTTGTTGACAAGTCTCCGTCCCTTCTTTCAGAGAGTAGGCCAGGGACATCAGACGCACCACAGGAGGTGGAGCCAGCATTGTGGAGGGAAGGCACTGTCCTATTCAGGGCCCAGGTGCAACTCCTCCCACCCATCTACATGTAGATCTTGCTATTCAGCCCTGTGCTGACTCACCCTGTCTCCTGGCATCCCCCAGCCCCTGTCACTCACACTCCAGACAAGGAATACACAACCTCGCAGAGGCAGGCTTGGATGGTTAGACAAGAAAATACCCACTTTCTAAAAGGGGTATTTTCAAACACAGAATGTTAAAACCAACTTCACTAAAAGATGCATTTTATCATTCTGAGTCCAGGCATACTAAACTCGAATTTCTACCATGTTCCCGGGGTCAGTTAGGATTATAAGCTGTAATAATCAAAACTGCCCGTTCTGGCCTATGGGGAACAGGTAGCCTTGCAATAGTGAAAAACGAACTAGGCTGTAATTCACTATCAGGACATGCCACACACACCAGGGCATGTCCTACCTTTCGCATACAACGCACCCTGCCCACAGGGGTACCTTGGGCCTACCTTAGGGGTGACTAACATGTAGAAAAGGGAAGGTTTAGGGACTTGCAAGTGTGCGCACTTGCCAAGTCGACATGGCAGCCCCAGGCTGCGCACAGGCTCTGCAATGGCAGGCCCGAGTTACACTTTACGGGCTGTTTGCGTGGGTGGCACAATCCAGTTCTGCAGCCCACCAACAGCATTTGGTCTATAGGCCCTGGCACTCGCAGTGCACTTTACAAGGGACTGACACATAAACCAAATAGGCCAATCATGGAAACGCCAATCCGTAACACATTTTATACAGGAGCACTTGCACTTTCCCACTGGACAGCAGTGAGGAAAGTGCGCAGAATCATTACACCAGCAAAAACAGAGTCAAAACCGGGAGGTCAGAAAGCAAAAGTCAGGGAAACACGCCAAAAGATGCCAAGTCTAACACATGTCCCCTCCAGCTGAAAGTAGGGAGAACTACCCAACCCCATTGGAGTTCTCTTCACTAAGGCGGAAGAACCTGGACAGACCATCTGCGTTGGCGTGTTCTGTACCAGGACTGTGTTCCACCGTAAAGTCCATTCCCTGTAGGGAGATGGACCACCTCAGCAGTTTTGGATTCTCACCCCTCATTTGCATCAACCATCTGAGGGGCCTGTGGTCGGTCTGAACCCAGAAGTGAGTCCCAAACAGGTATGGTCACAACTTCTTCAGCGCCCAGACCACAGCAAAAGCTTCCCTTTCTATGGCACTCCACCTCTGTTCCCTAGGGAGTAGTCTCCTGCTAAGGAAGACTACCGGCTGATCCAGGCCCTCTTCGTTCAGTTGAGAGCACCGCTCCCACACCATGCTCTGAAGCGTCAGTCTGCACGACGAATTCCTTGGAGAAGTCAGGTGCCTTGAGCACGGGCGCCGTGCACATGGCTGCCTTCAGGGCATCAAAAGCTTTCTGGCAGGACTCAGTCCAGATCACTTTCCTGGGCTGCTTCTTAGAAGTCAGCTCTGTTAAGGGGGCAACGATGGTGCCATAGCCCTTAACAAATCTCCTATAGTAGCCGGTGAGACCTAAGAAGGCTCTCACCTCTGTCTGGGTCTTGGGGGCTCCCAAGCCAGAATGGTGTCAATCTTGGGTTGTAGGGGCGCCACCTGGCCGCTTCCTACCTGGTGTCCCAAGTACACCACAGAACCCTGCCCGATCTGGCACTTACTGGCCTTGATCGTGAGGCCTGCACCTTGCAGAGCCCTCAACACTTTCTCAAGGTGCCGTAAATGTTCTTCCCAGCTGGAACTGAACACAGCAATGTCATCCAGGTAGGCGGCACTGAAATCCTCCAGCCCAGCCAACACCTGATTGACCAACCTCTGAAAGGTGGCAGGAGCATTCTTCAACCCAAAGGGCATCACCCGGAATTGGTAATGACCTTCTGGGGTTGAGAATGCTGATCTCTCCTTGGCCCCATCGGTTAAGGCAATCTGCCAGTACACCGACGTCAAATCAAACGTGCTGAGGAACCGGGCAGCTCCCAACCGATCAATGAGCTCATCAGCTCTGGGGATGGGGTGCGCGTCAGTCCTGGTGACGGCATTGAGCCCACGGTAGTCCACACAAAACCGGAGTTCTGGAGTGGCACCGGGCGCAGCAGCCTTTGGGACCAAGACCACTGGGCTGGCCCAAGGACTGTTGGAGGGCTCAATCACCCCCAACGCCAACATCTTAGAGACCTCCTCCTTGATGCTGGCTCTGACCCGGTCAGTCAACCTGTAAATCTTGTGCTTCACAGGAGGGCTGTCACCAGTGTCCACGTCATGGGTACACCAGTGAGTAACACCGGGGGTCAGAGAGAACAGTGGGGCGAACTGTCCCAACAACTGGTGACAGTCCCCTGCTGCTCCTGAGTCAGAGTAGGGGAGAGGATCACACCTTCTACTGACCCATCATGCTCCTTGGTAGACAGGAGGTCAGGGAGAGGCTCACTCTCCTCTTCCACCCAATCATCTGTCGCCAAGAGCATACTCACTTCGGACCTCTCGAAGTGGGGCTTGAGGCGGTTCACGTGAAGGACCCTCAAAGGGTTCCTTGGAGCTTGCAAATCCACCAGGTAGGTGACGTCACTTTGCGCTCCACCACCTCATATGGCCCAGTCCACTTGTCCTGCAAGGCACAAGGTGCCACTGGGGCCATGGCCCACACTTTTTGCCCAGGTTGAAATTCGACCAGAGTGGCATTCTGGTCATACCATCTCTTCATTTCTTCCTGGCTTGCTTCTAGGTTCGCCTGAGCGAGTTTCCTGAAGCGGGCAGTTTGGTTTCTAAAGGCCAGCATGTAGCTAAACACATCCTGGGGAGTTTTCCTGGGAGCTGCCTCCCAGCCTTCCTTTACCAAACTCAGAGGTCCTCTGACAGGGTGGCCATACAGGAGCTCAAAGGGGCTGTACCCAAGAGACTTCTGAGGCACCTCCCTGTATGCAAAGAGTAGGCATGGCAAGAGGACGTCCCACTTACGCCTCATGGGTTCTGTTAGACCCTTGATCATGCCTTTCAAGGTCTGGTTGAATCTCTCCACCAGACCGTTTCCTTGTGGGTGGTAAGGAGTGGTGAACTTGTAGGTTACCCCACACTCCTTCCACAGGGATGTCATATACTTGGATCTGAAATTGGTCCCCCTATCAGAAACCACCTCTCTGGGGAATCCCACACGGGAAAAGATCCCCTTAACGCCCGGCCCACCACTGGCGCCGTCGTTGTCCTGAGAGGGATTGCCTCCGGGTACCGGGTGGCATGGTCCACCAAGACCAGGATGTACCTGTTGCCCATGGCTGTCTTGGGGTCCAGTGGCCCCACAATATCCATCCCTACCCTTTCAAAGGGTGTACCAACAACAGGAAAAGGTTGGAGAGGAGCTTTGACCTTCCTCCCACTCTTACCACTTGCCTGGCAAGTTTGGCAAGACCTACAGTGTGCATCTGACTGCCTTCGCATTTGGGGCCAAAAGAAGTGGGTGACAAGCCTGTCAAAGGTCTTGTCCTGCCCCAAATGTCCTGCCAAAGGCACGTCATGAGCCAGACCCAGTAGGAAGGTCCTGAAGCGCTGGGGTACCACCAGCACACGGGCTGACCCAGGCTCAGCAACCTTAGGCTCACTGTATAGGAGACCACTCTCCCAGTAGATCAGATGTGACCCGGACTGATTACCAGCTGCCTGGTCTGCAGCCTGCCGCTGCAGACCCTCCAGAGTAGGGCACTCGTTCTGCTCCCTGCAGAACTCCTCCCTGGTGGGACCCCCTTCTTGCTGCAAATGGGTCAGCTCAGAGATGTCTCCCAGTTCGGCTACCTGCTCCCCTGTAGGCACCGGGCGTCCCCTCGAGGTCCGCCTCCTCCCGGTCCGTGGGAACTTCGGGGGCCGGTTTCCCGCGCCCCTGCCCTTTCTCTTGGCAGGGACTTGGGCCACTGTTCCAGGCTCCAAGTCCTCTTGATCACCCTTTCTGGCTGCCATTGACCGAGTAGACACGCATGCCCACTCTGGCAACCCAAGCATCTCCAAGTGAGACCTGAGCTCAACATCCTTCCATAAGGACTGCTCCAGGTCGTTACCTAGCAGACAATCTACAGGCATGGTAGGGCTCACAAGGGACCTGAGACCCCCCCCCCCCCCATTCAAAGGGAACCTGCGCCACCATACACTGGCGCTCAGAGTTGTCTACAGCAACTACTTGGTGGAATGCCCCTGGGACTACCTGCTTCTCAGAGACCAGGTGACACCGGACTGAGGTCACACTGGCTCCAGTATCTCTGAGAGCCTCTACCCTGTTCCCAATGATGGTCACCCAGGTGCTATATTTCTTTGTGTTAGGGGGCACCTAGTTTCCTGGGACCATCTCACTGTCCCCTAGTGAGACATGGGTCATTTCTGCGGGATCCCCACCCTCCTGTGGGCACCCCTCCTCCCCAAGCGCTACACTAGCCAACACTTTGGACTGTCCACCGGTGGGTGGCTGTGTCCCCTTTGGGCACTTGGGGTCCCTCTTAAAGTGACCTACCTGGTCACATGCATAACTCTTGCGGGGGCCGGTCTCAACAGGCTTCCCTGTAGAGACCCCTTTCTTCTTATCACCGGGGGCTGGGAACCTTTACCCTGGGTACTAGTTTGGGGCCCTTTAGAGAACTCCTGTGCTTTACCCTTGTCCCCCCCACCTTTCTGCTGGGGACCCTGCCCACCTTTGGCTCAGTCTCCCCCAAACGCTTTCTTGTGGACCCTGGTACAAACCCAGCGGTCCACTTCCATAGCAAGCTTCCTGGGGTCAGTTAGCTTACTATCCACTAGGTGCTGGCGCAGATCTGCAAAACATAGACTAGACAAGTGCTCCCATGCAATCAAGTTGTAGAGCCCCTGAAAATCTGTTACACTACTGCCCTTCACCCAACCATCCAGCGACCTGCAGAACACATCCACACATTCCAACCAAGTGTTGGCATCAGACTTCTTACTGGACCTGAACTGATCCCTGTACTTTTCAGGAGTAAGACCATACTTAGTGAGAAGGGCATCCTTCATGTCAGCATAGGTGAGGTGATACCCCTTACCCAAAGCTATCAGAGCATCCCTTGCTTCTTAAGGGAAAAGTGGCCACAATCCTGCTCCCCAATTTTCCTCAGGGACCCCATTCATGTGTATGGCTGCCTCATAACCCTGAAACCACCTTTGTATGTCATCCCCCTTCTTGAACTCCTTGCCTACATTCTTGGGAATGTGCACAATCCTGTCTGCCTTCCTGGACGAATTGCTGCCACCATCTGAGCCTGACTTACTCCTAAGTTCTAGCTCCTTCAGTTCTCTCTCATGCTCTAAGAGCATCTTCTTCTCCTCCATGGCCACTCTCCTCTCCTCCCTCTTCTCCTCCCGCTCACCCTCCAGCCTGAGCTTCTGCAGCTCAAACTGTCTTGCCTCCCACCTGTCCTCCAGCTCCTCTGGGGACAGACTGCTGCTGCCTGACCTGGCGGGTTCCCCCTCACCCAAAAGCACATCCACCCTGGAAATAGGCTCCTCCACCTCCTCACTGAGATTACCAGGCTGCCCACTGGCATGTCTGGCTGCTACCCAGGCCCTCAGCGCCTTCTGTAGCTCTTCCTTCCTTGTGAGGCCTTTAATTTGGACTTTCAGGTTTTTACAAATCGCTCGTAGCTCCTTTACAGCGTAGGATTCCAACCTATCCTCCTCAAAGATAACTTCCAGAGATGCAACGGATGATGCAGTTGATTCAGGCATGACAAAAGTAGTGAGTTGAAAACTGGCAAGATCAAAAATAGGCCAAAAGAAAAAGAACCAGTATGTGGTACGTAATGGTTCTGCGATATGGTAGTAGTGCACACCAATCACTGTAAGTCAAGTGCAAACACAAGTCCTATCCTCACCGCTGACAACCAATGTTAGAAATGGGATCTCTAGTTGGCAAGGGCTTGCACCTTTGTCCAAGTAGGGACCCTTCTTCCTAGTCAGGGTAAGGGAGTTACACTCCTAAAATAACCCCTGCTCACCCCCTTGGTAGCTTGGCACGAGCAGTCAGGCTTATTCTAGAGGCAGTGTGTAAAGCATTTGCACATAACCAACAGTAATACAGTGTAAGCACTACAAACGGACACCACACCAGTTTAGAAAAATAACCAATATTTTTATATACTCAAGACAAGACCAATTACGACAAAAATCCACAATACTATACTTTAAAAATGAATGCTTGATAAGGTAACTTCTTCTTTGCAGGTATAACACAAAAGCAAAGTTCGTACGAGTCGGTAGCCCCGTCCGGGTCTACCGCGATGCTGAATTACACAGAGTCCAACAGTTCCAGATGACCGCGTTGCTACGGGCCAGCAGAGTCGTGAACAGACTCGGTCACAGTACCTTTCTCGTTGTGGCTGGTACGGAGTGTACGAGCCGGTCGGCGTTCGTCTCGGTTGCGGTGCAAGACGGAGCGATGCAAGGTGCGGTGTCCCTCGATGCGGTGCAGGCAGCGGCTCGATGAGCGTCGTGCAGACGGAGTCGGTGAGTCCAAGGCGTGCGGTGCAGGGCGAGACGGTGTACGATGCGGTGCTGACAGGTTGCGATGCAGGCGACCAAGCCGGAGTGCGGGAGCTGGCGTTGGACAGCGGGGCGAGTCGGAGCGGTGCGTCGCAAACGTGCGAGCGGTGCCCCAAATGCGATGCGGTCACGACTGTTGAGCCAGTTGCAGCGTCCGCGTCAGTCGGGTCCGGCTGGTTCAGTGAAGCGATGCGATGCGAACTGCGGTGCCCACAGGTCACGGTGCAAGCAGCGGCTCGGTGTTGACGGCGTCGGACGTCGCCTATGGTGAGACCAGGGTTGCGATGCGAAGCGGGCGATGCGGTCTGCGGTGCAAACAGGTCACCGGTCAGGGATGGATTCGGTTGACGGAGTCGGTTGCAGTTCCCTTCCTCTGTGGCAACTGAAACAGCGTTCCAGAAGCGGTACCCAGAGGCTTGTGAAGTCTTTGTAGTCCCTGAGACTTCTTAACAGGAGGCCAGCTCGGTTTCAGGCCCTTGGAGATACTCAGCACAAGTTTGTAGAAAGTTCAGTCCAGTTCTTTCACTGCCCAAGACAGAAGCAGCAACTGCAGGCCAACCCAACAAAGCAGTCACTCAGCAAAGGGGCAGTACTCCTCCTAGCAGCTCTCCAGCTCTTCTTCTCGACAGGTTCCTTGATTCCAGCGAGATCTCAATTCATGGGGTCAGGGCCCCAATATTTATATCCCAAATTCCTTTGTTCTCTGAAGGCAGAGAGGCCTTTGCCTATTCCAAACCAGTTCTGGAGCACTTTGTTGACAAGTCTCCGTCCCTTCTTTCAGAGAGTAGGCCAGGGACATCAGACGCACCACAGGAGGTGGAGCCAGCATTGTGGAGGGAAGGCACTGTCCTATTCAGGGCCCAGGTGCAACTCCTCCCACCCATCTACATGTAGATCTTGCTATTCAGCCCTGTGCTGACTCACCCTGTCTCCTGGCATCCCCCAGCCCCTGTCACTCACACTCCAGACAAGGAATACACAACCTCGCAGAGGCAGGCTTGGATGGTTAGACAAGAACATACCCACTTTCTAAAAGGGGTATTTTCAAACACAGAATGTTAAAACCAACTTCACTAAAAGATGCATTTTATCATTCTGAGTCCAGGCATACTAAACTCGAATTTCTACCATGTTCCCGGGGTCAGTTAGGATTATAAGCTGTAATAATCAAAACTGCCCGTTCTGGCCTATGGGGAACAGGTAGCCTTGCAATAGTGAAAAACGAACTAGGCTGTAATTCACTATCAGGACATGCCACACACACCAGGGCATGTCCTACCTTTCGCATACAACGCACCCTGCCCACAGGGGTACCTTGGGCCTACCTTAGGGGTGACTAACATGTAGAAAAGGGAAGGTTTAGGGACTTGCAAGTGTGCGCACTTGCCAAGTCGACATGGCAGCCCCAGGCTGCGCACAGGCTCTGCAATGGCAGGCCCGAGTTACACTTTACGGGCTGTTTGCGTGGGTGGCACAATCCAGTGCTGCAGCCCACCAACAGCATTTGGTCTATAGGCCCTGGCACTCGCAGTGCACTTTACAAGGGACTGACACATAAACCAAATAGGCCAATCATGGAAACGCCAATCCGTAACACATTTTATACAGGAGCACTTGCACTTTCCCACTGGACAGCAGTGAGGAAAGTGCGTAGAATCATTACACCAGCAAAAACAGAGTCAAAACCGGGAGGTCAGAAAGCAAAAAGTCAGGGGAAACATCCAAAAGATGCCAAGTCTAACAAACATATAAATGAGAAATAGTAATTAAGACTCTGTATCAATTCTATCATGGAAGCGTCTCAATGCTGAATCGGCTTGAGCCCCAAAAGATGGGAGCCATCAAAGGGCATATCGACTAAATTCGCCTGCACAGCCTCTGAAAATCCTGAAGTTCTTAAACATGCACGACGCCGAGGCGCCACCGAAAAAATGTCATGGCCCGGCCTACTGAATCAGTAGTATCCATGCCACATCTGTTAATCAGCTTAGCTGCCTGCTGGCCATCTCTAATCAAGTTTTCAACATCAGAACAGAGGCTATCCGGAAGCGATGGCAACACAGTCTGCAAGGCATCCCACAGAGTGTGGGAAAAATGTGCCAGAACACAAGACGTGTAGTTAGACCTTAACGCAGAACTAGCAGAAGCAAAGATATGTTTGCCACATTCATCTTGACTCTGAGAGTCCCTATTTAATGTAGTCTTAGGTGGAGAATCCAGATCTTGAGAGACTGTAGCCACCTGAACTACCAAGCTGGTAGGATGTTCGAGGAGACAAACTGGATCACCTGGAGCATGCAGATGCCTGTGAAGTATAGAGCAGTCAACCGAGACCCCTGAATCAGGCTTGGCCCATGTTCATAACAATATGTCAAACCGGACTACATAGTATGGAAGAACAGGCTCTTCCCCCAACTGACCTTGGTAAAGGCCCTCAATTAGAGGGCTGGTGGACTTCTCCACCGTAGGTAGTGACAACTCCAACACTGCCGCCATTCTCCTCAACATATCTGCAAAGGAGGATCTTGCCTCAGTAGCAAGACTAGGAGGGGAAAGAAGCGCCGAGGCTGGAAAGGACTCCAGCCCACTAGCCTCACCAAAAGCAGATATCTAACTCTTCTCCACCCGAGATGGAATAATCTAAGATGTGGGCTGAAAAAGTCCAGGCTCCCTTGCATCACCCGTTACAAGGTGACCCTCCGAAGTCTTACCCTGAGAAGGAAGTGAAAATGCCACATTACTCCCAGCTTGCTCTACCAACTCTGCACCCGTCGCTGCCAACATCAATTTCGGAGTCGGTTGATCGATAACGGAGGCCAAAGGTGGAGTCCTCGAACGGCTGTGCACCGGCGCTGTAGCGTAGTCGGCCGACGCCAACCTAAAGACTCATATGGCCCAACTGACACCGAGGACAACCCACCGGTGTGGCTCCACTCATATCCTTGGGGTCTGTGGGTTCTCCAGTGGAAGGTGAAGGACCAAAGATGAGATGTAGAGAGTTAGAATACTCTCTAATCTGGGCCATCGTATGCCCTGGTTCCCGGAAAGACGGCGAGTCGCAAACGGCCTCCTCAACGGCAAGCAGGAGGAGGCGTGAGAGACTGAGTCTCCACGTGGCAGAGTCGTGGAGAGCCATGACTTCAAATGCCTGCGCTTACCCTTGGATGTTTCTGAAGTACGAGGTCCTGGAGAACGGCTCCTGGAATGTGCCGCCAGCAACTTCATACGGCATTCCTTGAGCACCTTCTGCTTCAGTCTCTGGCAGGAGCCGCAATCCTCAGAGTCGTGGTGTTCTTCCAAACACCACATACAAACCTAATGCGGGTCTGTAACCGACATTTGTCTAATACAGGACCCACATTGGAGAAAGGCACACTGTTCCCACCGACAAAGAACTGTCGAAATAGGCCAGAAACAAAAAATGGCCTGCGAAACCGCTTCTCCGGATCCGCGTTGCAGCGCAGAAAAGAAATGAAGAGAACTGCCATCCGCGCACCAGAGGGACTTATATGACTCCATTGACGTAACAACCAGAGTCGACGTAATCATGGAGTCGTACGGTGCTGCCCTCCGGCGCACAGAAGTACTGCTGAAAAACTTTCCGGATCCAGTCTGATGCCTGGGGAGAATTCATAAGTTAAGGAATCCGTGGCTAGATGTCTCTATGATAATTAACTAAATAGCAGTGTCAGCCGCGGATCGTGCAGGTAAGAGCTGTGGTGAGGTGGGGGGAGGGGGAGTGGGATTTCGACAGACGACGAGGAAAAATTAAATAAATAATTAATTTTACCTCGTCGTCTGTTGAAATACCCCCACCCGGCCCCACTGCTCTTACCTGCACGAGCCGCGGCTGGATAGTGTGCATGAATAAGTAATGAACAGAATGAGAAAAGATATGCTCAGCAGGCCTAAACAAATCTACTCGCCCACTCACAATAGCAAGCAAAATTTTATCAGGTCGAGCTATTTTTAGCACCTACTAGTCCCATGTGCAATAAAGATGCCATTAAATCTTGTTTTTATCTTGACACATTTGTGGTCTTTTTAAGGAAAGAGGAAAATGTCAGTTTGTCTTTTTACTAACTGCTGCTTGGAAAATGGAGTTTATTTTTCTCTCTCTTACTAGAGTTAGCGTTTTTTGTCAAGTGAGCTGTTTGAAGATGTCAGTTATTTTTCTCTAAAACATAACATTTAAATAAATAGCCTGTTAATTAATGTTAAAAATATTTCAAAATATATCAGGAATTATGAAAGCACATTTTTGTAATTAAGAAGTGTGATGCAAACAAAGAGTTAAATAGGAGCAAAACAAACCAGAAAACTTTACTTGGCGATATGCAAATGACAAATATTTGCAGAAACTTCATTTCCAAACATTATTGTTTGTACACTATATAGTTTTATCAGTAAAACCGCATGTCAGTGGGAAACTTTGTGGCCATTTCAATGTAAAATCTGCTGATTACAAGTGACAGTGTGCTACCACTTCATGCTTTAATTATGTATTTATTAAAAGTGATAGTTTTTAAACAGGATTTGAGAAACATTCCTGCCCCCACTCTAATGACAATGCTGTTAATGAACTAAGAGACAGCGGTCCCTTACAAGATAAGTTAATGTAGGTAGCCACAAAGTTACAATCAAGATTGGGTCTGCTTTTGTCTAAATAGACAATATTTTAATTTTAAATAGACAAAAAATTATACCAACAAAACAGTATACAATCAGTGAGTGAGCAGGGCGTGAAGGGGTATTGGGAAATCAGCCGATTTCCTTACCACAGGCAGGTGACTTAAAAGTGACTTACGAAGTGAAATGCAAATTAGTAGAAGTCACAATAAAAGGAACATCTAGTGCTCAACAAATTTCTTAATTTTAGTTTCGAGTTTAAGATGTTGGTGTCGACGACGTTTCGATCCCCAACCAGGTTATGGGATCATCATCAGGACTTAAGCATAAAGCAAATGCCTGGGAAGTTGCTCGAGGCATGAGATGTCCTCTTGTGTAGAGCCTAGCTGGGTTCCAGACTGCTGCAGAGCAGACATCATGCCCTCTCGGACCCTTCCCCGCTGAATCCGAGCGCAGGACTTTATCTCGGCCATTTCGCCCTTGGTCTCCCGAAATGCCCATTAATTTAAGGCCATATGATCCTGGGCTCGCTCGCTACTCCTCAATTCCGGCCTCTTTTCTGGCCGCATTGCCATTGACCTGACCGTATTTGGTCCCACATTCACTATACCTTCCATAGGACCCACGCAGCTAGGCTCTACACAAGAGGACATCTCATCAGACCGTTATTCCTCCGGCCTGTTGTCCAACCATTAATTCTACTATTGCCTCTCTCGTTCCCATGATTACACGCGACTCCGCTACCAATTGGGACCGCCCTTCGATAGTTTGCCTCGAGCAACTTCCCAGGCATTTGCTTTATGCTTAAGTCCTGATGATGATCCCATAACCTGGTTGGGGATCGAAACGTCGTCGACACCAACATCTTAAACTCGAAACTAAAATTAAGAAATTTGTTGAGTACTAGATGTTCCTTTTATTGTGACTTCTACTAATTTGCATTTCACTTCGTAAGTCACTTTTAAGTCACCTGCCTGTGGTAAGGAAATCGGCTGATTTCCCAATACCACTTCACGCCCTGCTCACTCACTGATTGTATACTGTTTTGTTGGTATAATTTTTTGTCTATTTAAAATTAAAATATTGTCTATTTAGACAAAAGCAGACCCAATCTCGATTGTAACTTTGTGGCTACCTACATTAACTTATCTTGTAAGGGACCGCTGTCTCTTAGAATTTACCACTACCCTTGGTCCCTTTTGATTACAAGGGTCCCCTTGTCTCCTTTTCCTGTTAATGAACTAAGAGGCAAGTCAGGGGTCATGTGTATCCTGTGGCTAGATTTGTATTATATATGGGATAAAAGTTTAGTCTATTAAATCAAACAAAAGAGACATGCTGAACTCGCACATTTGAAGGTGCTCTCCTATGTGAAGAAAATGGCGGCTCAATGAATTAAAATAGTTGCTCACGTTCACATCATTTGAAACCAGTTTATGGGTCAAGAGCATTACAAATAGGTCAAGTAGATTATTTAAGTCACTAGACCTGCAGGTCTAATAACATTTTTATGATTTTTCGAGGCCTCCTCAGTCATTTCAGCCTACCCTGCTTTGATTTGTTTTCAGGAACACTACATGGGTCCTCAACTCTCAGTGACTAGTCACTCAATCCCCTCCTTACTGATCTGCCCAAATACAGTCAAGAGTGTATCTGGGGTCCATTATGTTCCCCGACAGGGGGTGATGTGGCCTAGCAGTTCAGGCTGGACTGCTCCAGTGGGGTGTGGCAAAACTTAAATTGCACGTGGCTAACTAAAATATAGGCTTGTTTGGCACAGATGGATCTGAAGCTCAATCTAATAGAAACAGGATTTTTCCTCCTCTCAGACGTAATGGAAACATTTCTTTGAATTGGTTAGAGAAACAAAAATTTCTGGGTACAGACCTTAAGAATTTTACTACTGCTAAATCTCTTGGGTCTCACATTCAACGCCATGTTTCTCCTCGAACCACTTGTCAAAGTTTAATCTAAGAGTGACAAGTAACAACTTAAATTGATATGAAAGATAAAACAGTTATTCTCCAAGACTGACTGAAAACCAGTTATGCTAGTAAATGTGATCTCTAGAATTATGGAAATGTTCTCCTTACTGGACCGCCCTACGGCTTGATTCATCTCTCTTTAAGGTAATCCTTCACTCTTCTACCGGTCTTTTTTCTGACACCAAAAATTATGATCACTCCAGTTCTGGCATCTTTCAAGTGGCCATCCTCTGAATCAGGATAGTGGTGTAACAATTGCCCCCGCAGCCTCTGCGGTGCGGGGGGCCCGAGCTCCAAGGATCCCACTCCATCACTGTGCACGGGCAGCGACTGGGAGCTCTTGACTGTGTCCAAAGCGTGGGAAGCCCCCTCCATGTACTTTGCAGGGAGGCCCCCTCAAGTTTTGTTACACCACTGGATCAGGAAGCATTTTCAGAACAGCATATGTCACCTATAAAGATCTCCACATGACCAATTCCAGCTGTGTAACGCAAAAACTAAACTCTTGTAGTGGTTTGAGGGAAGTCTCAGAGGGCCTTCTCTGGCAATGCATTTGGAATATGAAACTATCTCCTGACACACATTAACTTGCTCCCTCTATCAATATATATTTTTTAAAACATCTTAAGATTCATTTACTGAGTACACTTAATCTCTCTTAACTATAGTAAATGAAATTAACAGAGTTTTTTCTAGACAAGAGAATCCCTCATTTAAGTTGTGGGTGGATCTCAAACTTAATTTTGGGTCTGCCCGAAGTAGTGAGAGTAAATTACCTGTACATACACCGCTCTAGCGCTGGCATCTTCCACAGATTTACAAGTTTATATACTCCATGTCACCAGGCTGGGAATCCTTGGTGGAAACAATTTTAAACTGTGGGAGCATTATTTACACTCAATAACACTGAAAATAGCCATTGACAATATGTAGTCTATCCACCTCATTATATGGCTTGTTCTCTGGCTAAATCATCAGTTATGGTTAGGAATGTATACCACACATGCCGTAACGTGCGCCACAGCTATGTTTTTATTTTGATTCCTATTTATACTGTTTCTGTTCCATTGCCAAATGGATGCTTTCAGCATTGTGGGTGGTGCAAGTTATGGCTCATGTTGTGCGAGCTGCTAACTAAGCTTTGACACACTAAGTTTTGTGAAGATCCATCCACAGGAAAGACAATGTTAAAGAGGTGAGTGAAAGAAAAGAAACGTTTTGCGCTCTTTAAGCTATCATCAGAAATTTGGCTCATGTCTACAGTCCAAATTCCTTAACTTACTTATCCCAAACTTGGCATAGAAGTAGAACTCTACCCAGAAAGCATGCTTTCATTCATTAGGTTTAAATATGCTCAGTAGTTTGTGGGATATTAGTGTTTAAAAAAGTTGAAGAGCGGATTTTAAAGGGTTAATAGTTTTGTATAGCTCTGCTGTTTGGAAATTGAAAATAATTCCCAAGTCCAGGATTTAAAAAAATCAAAAAGCTGACTGAATGAGGGAGCCTTTCCTTCCATCATCCTATTTCGGTCTGGTATCGTGGATCAAGAGATCTGATTTGACACCGCAAGAGAACTTTGTTTGTTGCGGCACCCATTACAGGACTCTGGACATAGTTGCTGTGCACTGCAGTTTTGAAAAAATGGCTTATAAGAGGACAGGGTAGGTACAACCAAACCCCCAGGCCACAGTAAGGGGACCCTCAAATGACGCCTCCAGGTTAAATTGAAAAAAAAGAAAAGAAAAAACTGCAGCATTTGCAAGTTGGGTTTCTGACACGCAAGTCCATGACTCCTATAATGGCAGCCAGGACAGCAGAATTCAGAATCACCAAAAATGTTTTTAAAAAGAGTAAAAAATACCTGGCCTAAGGCAAACAAATACAAACAACTCATTAATGACTATGAGTCTTTGATTATAGCAGAAACATCTATATATTTCCCGGATAAAATCAACGTCGCAAAAAAACTCTTCTAAAGAATTATTTAAAACATTAAAAACCTTGGCCAACTGTAACAATACTAACACGATAGGTCCTGACCAAACCTTGCAGAATAAATTAGTTTTTTTTTTTTCTTTTTTCAAAAACCTTTATTAAACGTTTGGCAGTTTACAGATACGATATAGCAGACAGTGCAGCACAATTTACAAACATGACGTAGCTGACAGTTCGTCAAATATACTCCAAAATAAATATCACAATACAGTGTGCCAAGTGAAATGGTGTATGATTCCATGAGAGTGTACAGTATTAGCGGACCATGAATGGGTTAAGTGATCCCTGGTGCAACCGTGTCTGGCTCCGCCTCAGTGCCCTGGGCGTGGGTAAGGGTAGGGCTCTCGGGTGGTTCATCAGGGTAGGCCAGACAGTGGAGATAGGATATGAGGGGGCCCCATATATCTGGGGGTCTGCTCGCCGCTGGCATTAAGTCCCAGAATTCGCCGAGGAGTGTCTGGCAGTGCGCAGCGTCAGCTAACCAGTGCTTAACCTGTGGCACCGGTTTTCGGCCCCAGTGGATCGCCACCCGCCTTTTGGCAAGTACCAACAGCATCGCAACAAGTTTGCGATTTGCATCTGAAATGTCCCTGACGTGGACAAGGAGGCACAATAGGGGAGCGGGGGTAACGCGCTCGTGAATGATTTCACTGATTACGGAGCATACTTCCATCCAGAACTCCGAGACTTTAGGACACACCCAGGCCAGATGTGCGAAATCAGCGCCGGAGGCGGAACATCGCCTACAATTGTCAATAGCTACCAGGCCCATCCTATGTAAAGTAACGGGGGTGCGATATAATCGATGCATGTATTTGAAATGGATGAGCCTGAGGCGGTAGTTGGGAGAGACGCTTCGTTTGTTTGCAGCAGTACTGCCATTGCGTAAGTGAGAGGTTTCCGGCCAGGTCTCTGCTCCACGCATCGCGGGCACGCTCAGTGTCGGTGTGGGATGCAGCCAGTGAGAGTGCGTAGAGCCTGGTCACCATCTTGTGCGGGGATGTCGAGGAGAGTAGGTGTTCAAGTGCAGCGCTGGCCTGAGGGGCGAGTGGAAAGGTTGGGTTGTCATTTTTGCAGGTGGCCCTGATCTGGTAATAAAGCAGTTTATCTAACGGTGCAGCTTCTCCTGGCAGAGTGAGAAAGGTGTTGTTAGGGTAGATGTCGGCGTATGTGCGTATACCTTGGCCGGCTGCACTGCGAGCCATGCCTGCGGTCTGCAGTGGGGGGAATGCAGGGTAGCGTGCTAACTGCGCGGAGGGTGCGAACAGTGTTTGCAAGCCGGCGTGTTTACGTAGGCCGTCCCAGGCCCAGCGCATGCATTGCACGATGTCTACCTCCTTCTGGGGGTTTTGGTACGGCAAGAAAAGCGCTGTTTGCAGTGGCCAAGGGGACGCCAGGTCCGCCTCGACAGAGACATGTGGCTGGAACAGTGTTGGGTGTATCCAGAAGTGGAGGAAACTGGCTTGGGTGCAGAGCGCGTAGAGACGAAGATCAGGGGCACCCATTCCCCCCCTTGCTAGGGGCAGTGTTAGGACATCATAGGCGACGCAGGGCTGCCTTCCCGCCCAGACCAGGGTGATAATGTTGGATTTCAGTTTTTTTTTTTAAATTGTGATGATTGGGATGTTCATAAACAGGTACAAAAACTTGGGGAGCACCACAATTTTTACGATGGCAATGCGCCCAGCTAGGGAAAGGGGAAGCTTCTGCCATGCTTGTATCCTGGTCTCCAGCCATTCCATGGCTCTCCCGAAGTTGGATCTCCACAACTCGTCAAGGTCCCTGGTCATCCAGATGCCCAGATATCTAGTGGTGCCTGTGGCCCAGATAAATGGGTATTCAGTGACGAACGGGTGAGTGGCGTCTGTGAGTTGGAATAAAACGGGCTTGCCCCAATTAATTTGTATACCGGATAGGTATCCGAATCGGATAACCTCTCTGGTCATGGGAGTCAGGTTCTCTTGCGGCTCTCGGACATACATCATGATGTCGTTGGCATACATGGACGTGACCAGGGCGCAGAGCCAATGCTTCGCTGGGTATGGTGCTGTCGCAGGCGCGCCGCAAGGGGCTCCATTGCGACAGCGAATTACATGGGGGATAGGGGACAGCCCTGTCTGGTGCCCCTTGTGATTGTTATGGGTCCAGTCACCTGCCCGTTGACCCAGATACGTGCCGCCGGGGATGTATAGAGAAGCTGTATTTTCCAGATGAAGCCAGGACTAAACCCCAAGCGTGGTAAGAGGTAGAAGAGAAAAGGCCATTCCAGCGTATCGAAGGCCTTGGTCGCATCCAGAAGACCAGCCACAGCAGGGCAGAATAAATTAGTTGATTTCTTCCAATCAGAGATAAATTTAATCCTTAATCAATTCACCTCCAATCAGAACACAGAGTCCATTGAGTCCACGAATGATATATCATGTGTAACATCAATGTTTTTATTGTTTTTTTTAAACTTTATTTTTTCATTTTCACATCGTACAATTACAACAACAAACTGGCATCGACACAACGTATAGCAATATACCGATTGGGCTGCAAAGACTTCTTAATCGATACCAGCTATTCTGCGAATCCAGGGGTCTGGTTATTAATACAGAAAAGACAAAATTCATGGCTTTTAATCCATACAAGGCTTTTAAAAATGATTTAATTTTAAATAATATTCGATTAGAGAGGGTACATGTGTTTGATTATTTGGGCATCCGCCTCACTGACAAAATGCATTGGAAGCCGCACCTAGCTAAGATGTTATTAAATCACAAACGTGCTGCTGGAGCTCTCAGTAAAGAACATCGGGCACCCTATAGTAGACCGGTAGCCCCAGCTCTTGCAATTTACGAAGCCAAAGCCGCAGCCGCTGCGTTGTACGGGGCGGAGCTATGGGGCTTTGAAAACACCGAAGATATTGGTAGGTCCGAGAATAAGTTTTTGAGGGATTTGGTAATGCTTCCAAGTAACACTCCATTAACCCCCCTGATGTTTGATATGGGCAGACGGCCTTTTAGGGATATTGCAAAATTGCGCCCTCTTCTTTTTTGGGCGCGAGTGATGCGCACCCCAGAGCTTGTCAATTATGCCGTGGCCCTAACAGAGGTGATAGGTCTAGACTTAGGGCATAGGGTAAAGTGGATATCCAGTGTTAGAAGGCTGCTGTCCAAGTTGAGCTTTACGGAAGCATGGGAAACTCAGATACCACCTACCAAGGCAGAGCTTAAGCATACCTATTGGAACTGGGTCGATACCAAAGAACTGAGCAATCCAGAAATAGGGAGCTTAACAGAAGAGTTCTTTCGCCACAAACAGTGTAGAGGTTTGGAGCCCTACTTGGATAACATCCAGATACCACGTGATAGACAGTTATTCATGCAATTTAGGCTGGGTACACTTCCTATTAATGCAACCACCTCCAAGTGGCACTCTCACAAGTATCAAAGTAAGGCATGCCCTTGCTGTGGAGCGCCGTTGGAAAGCTTGCCCCATCTTTTGTTTAACTGTCCGGCATATTCCATTGCTAGGTCCAGCTGGATAAAACCGGTCTGTAAAATTATGGGCACACGTGACTATAGGATTGCTTTGCGCATCCTAAAACTGACCCAGGTGTGCTTTTTTTCATGTGGGGTGGCGAAGTTTTTGAGCCGTGCCTGGATCATCAGAAATAAAGCATTAAAGGGTACTAGCACGCTTGTGGAGGGATAAATATTTATGTCTGCTTATATACTTCCCAACTTCTGGCTGTTTCCCTTCATCTCCCTTGATATTTTAGTATAAATGTTTTTATTCGCAAGCTCTGTATATTATGTCTGGTTGTGCATCTAGGCTCACTTTTTTAACCATTTTGTAAGGCCTTGTATATAGCTGTTTTAAAAAATGTTTAAATCCTAGATCAATTTTTAGGTCTTAAAAGTCTTATAGTATCTTTTTAGCTATTTTTAACTTTATCAAATCATGTATTTATATTAATGTGTTAGATTGTACTTTGAATGTCGGTCTGTGTTTTTTGTTTGTTGCTTTTATGATTCTAGCAATCGAAATAAAGCATTTGATTGATTGAATATACCGATGATAGCATAGATGGTACAAGCACAGGCGGTAGCCTACGGGGAAGAAAAGGCATCGTGGGGAACAATATACATTTACAAGCGAATTACAATGAAAAAGGAGCTTAGGGCACGTCACCAACTTACAATGTGCAGCTCACCGGGGCCGATCCCCTCGCTCCTCAGCACAGTCAGGCCCCTCATCCACATCGGACCCACTCCCCCCACTATCAGTTGTATCCTGAGAGGAGGGCTCCCCCTCCGCCAGCCGAGAGATACACATTTCGCGCCAAACCATTAGGTCCTCTTCTAGCTTCTCATCCCTTCGGCCAAGTTTCATATGGGCTTCTTCCGCTAGAGACCACTCCCGAACATCCTTAAGCCAGATGGGGACTTCTGGGCCCTTCTGCCCCATCCAAGTTATAGCTATCCTGCGCCTAGCGAGCACTAGCATTAATTGTAAGAGCTTATATGGAAGTTTTTTTTCCTTGGGCTTCCGGACAGATGCAAGTAAACAACTCAAGGGTTCCAGTTCCACCTGAATGCCCGTAACCACGACAATCGTGCCCACCACCTCTGCCCAGAACTGCTGGACCATTGGACAATCCCATGCCATGTGTAAAAAGCCCGCTTTCGCTGTAGCACATCGTGGGCATCGATCTCCCCTGTCACTTGAAACGCGTTTCAGGGATACCGGGGTCAGGTAGGTGCGATGTAGGAAATTAAAATGCGTCAGTTTAAATCTGGCGTTGCAGGAGACTGTGCGCGTGAGGGAGCCTATGTACGCCCATTGTTTCTCCTCCAGGTGGACAGCGAGATCTGTCTCCCAGGTAGCCCGAGATGGTGGGACCGGGGGGGGTGGAATCCCGCCTCATGGCTGTATAAAGAAGAGAAATTAATTTGCGACCCGTAAGTAGGATATCTAGGGGGTGGGTCGGAGGTGGAATGTCTGGGTACCGCGGCCAGGTGATCTTCACCACATCCTGAATTCCACGATAGTGTAGGAACTGGCCCTGTCCAAGGCCAAAGCACTCCTCCGCCTGCTCGAAAGTGAGGAAAGTCTCGTTAGGAAAGAGGTCTGCGAGTACTTCGTATCCACCCTCCCTCCAAGGTTGGAAGGACATGTATTGTCCCATGTCTATAAAGGGAGCTAATATCCAAATCAAAAGCTCCCTATGAAAGGGGGCCTTCCGTAAGACTTTCTCAACAAATCACTGCCATATACCGGCAGTATGTCGTACTATGTAGGGAAGAGATGTCTCCGACCCCCTGCCCTGCCCTGCATCAGTGCCTCCTGCAATGGCGGGGTATCCACCCTGCCAGAGAGGAGGCGTTTCTCCCAGTTGTCCTCGTCTGTTAGCCAATGTGCCGCAGGCTGTAGTTGGGCCGCGTAATAATATAGATCGAAGCGCGGAGCTTCCAGCCCGCCCTCCTCATAACTTCGTATAATAGTATTAAGAGCTACCCTGCTGCGCCGACCCGCCCAAAGGAGGGACGTGAGTAGCGTGTTCAGGGTTTTGAAGACTCGCGACGGTAACGGGCATAGAGAGTTCTGGAGGACGTAGAGTGTCCTAGGGAGCATCACCATCTTAGAGTTGGCCAGCCTGCCCATCAATGACAGGGGAAGAGTGGTCCAAAAGGTCA
This sequence comes from Calotriton arnoldi, assembly GCA_963921515.1. NCBI lineage: Eukaryota > Metazoa > Chordata > Amphibia > Caudata > Salamandridae > Calotriton > Calotriton arnoldi. Next base: position 1,099,071 of record CAWUFW010004243.1, on the reverse strand, counting down.
CCGATTGCCGCAGAGACGTAAGAATGCGGTCGACATTCTGGGCCAACGCCTGCGCGTCGGTCGGGGCCACCTGTATCCCCAGGTAACGGAAACCGGCCGGTTCCCAGCACAACCCCAGGTCCGGGAGCTCCCCCAGGGGCACCGAGGCCAGTCCCGCCAACAGAAAGATCAGGGACTTACCGCGGTTAAGCCGCAACCCAGAGACCACTCCAAACCTATCCAACTGGCTCAGCAATACCGGCAATGCGTCCCGGGGAGAAGCCAAATAAAACAGGGCATCGTCGGCATAAAGGGAGATAACGTGACTCGTATCGCCCACTCTGATGCCCCATTGGTCCATCTCAGCCCTGATCCGGACCGCAAAAGGTTCAATAGCAGGGCGAACAGCAAAGGCGAGAGGGGGCACCCCTGGCGAGAGCCCCTTCCCAATTGCCAGTCTAACGAGCGCGCGCCCCCAAGTTTTACCCTTGCACGGGGTGCCGTATACAAAATGCGAATCCAGCGACAAAATTTGGGACCCAACCCCACAGCGCGTAGGACCTCGAGGAGGTAACCCCAATCCACCGTATCGAACGCTTTGGCGAGGTCAATAGAGACCAAGACCAACTGATCCTCCCGATCGCGTACCTCATGCATGACATGATTGAGCCGGCGCAGATTCATAGCCATATTACGTCCCGGTATGAACCCACATTGGTCTTCATGGACCAAGTGAGACATGTAGGGCGCCAATCGGGTGGCCAAGAGTTTAGATAAGATTTTAATATCCGTATTAATCATAGTAATCGGTCGATATGATGAGGGCTCATGAACATCCCCTCCCGATTTCGGAATCATACATATTTCCCCCTGTGTCATACTGGGTGGGAGTACTCCGCGCTCAAACGCCTCGAGGTAGACCTGTAGCAGGAGACGGGGGAGTGTACCCACAAATGCCTGGTAAAATTCCGGAGGGAACCAGTCACTACCCGGGGACTTCGCACGTGGTAAGTGCTGCAGAGCGGATTGTACCTCCCCCAGTGTTAGGGGTTAGTCGAGTTCCTTCCGCGCCGATTCAGGAATAGACCGTAGGGTCAGGTCATGGAGATAAGGGAGATAGGCGGCCTCAGTGATTGCGGGGTCCGCAGTATACACTGTCTGCAGATGGGATTGTAGGACTCGCAGCAGCCCCACTTCTGAGTGGACGAGGCCTCCCGTAGGCTCCCGCAAGGCCACAATCGCGGCAGGGGCGTGTTCCCGCTGCAGAACCCAGGCCAAAAGATGGTCCGATTTATCCCCCTCCCTATGAAGGCGCTGTCTGTAATGTGTGAGTGTGTATTTGTCGAGCCTATCCCAAATGTCGTGGATGCGTTCCCGGATGCCCTGTTCCCTATCCCTCCCCCCCGCGTCCAGGGCCTCGCAAGTCTGCACCTCCAAGAGGCGTTGTTCCTGTCCCTGTAGCTCTCGTTGGAGCTGCTTCTGAACCCCACATGTGAGACTCATACATGCCCCTCTCACCACGGCTTTCAGGGCGTCCCATTTCGTGGCTAGAGATAGATCCGGCCCGTCCCAGTTGAGGTCGATATTGTCAGTTATGGCCGTTTCTAGGTGGTGCTTCCCCACCGGGTCCTCGAGTACCTCCGCCGGGAGCCTCCAAGTTCGTGGGCGGCAAACCGGACCCCCTCAATCAACCACACATGCCACAGGGGAGTGATCAGATATGAATCGCGCGTGATAAGTCACCTCAAAGGACATAGCCGTGTACGGATTTGCGATTAATAACCTGTCTAAACGACTGTACGTGTTATGAGTGGGTGAAAAACAAGTAAACACTTTCTGGGTTGGGTGTCCCTGACGCCATATATCCTGTGCCCCTATATTTCCCATAACCTCACGGAATTTCATCGTCATCCTTGGTTTCGTGCCTGTGCGGGGTGGGGACCTATCAAGATCGGGGTCCAGGACGCAGTTAAAGTCCCTCATCCAGAGCAGTGGGACTTCCAATTCGGATACCAGAACCTCCTGTAGGGATTGAAAAAAGTCTGGATCATCTATATTAGGTGCATAGGTATTCATAATTGCAATATCCCTACCATCCAGCTTAGCTCTGAGGAGCAGATATCTCCCATGGATGTCGGCTTCTACATACTGGAGGGCAAATGGGGTCCCCGGGGCCACCCAGACAAGGACTCCCCTGGCATAGGAAGAGAGTGAGGAGTGAAAAACCTGACCACGCCATTTCTTCGCCAACTTCTGAGCCCCTTCGTCAGTGAGATGCGTCTCCTGGAGGCACGCCACCGAGACCCGGTGTCTGCGGAGGAAGGACAGGACCCTGTATCTCTTGGTGCACGTGCCCAGCCCCCTCACGTTCCAGCTTAAAAATGTAAACCCCATGGATGTAAAAGTGACATACGTCATGTGTTCTCCACCCCGTGTAGCTACATATATCCCGTGCCTCGGATGCTGTACATACAATGCCTAAGAACAAAAACCCAGAACATTCCCCCAAAAATACCCCCCCCTCCCACGAGCGATATACTGACAACAATACATGCAGAAATGCCCTTCCCATGCTGGTGCCAGGACGTGCACAGCTGCCCCATTAGCCCAACCGGGGCCAAAACAACAATGCAAAGAAAAACAACAAGGAAAAGACCCCCCCCCCAGTTCGAACTCCCGACTCAAGCCAGCCGCCGCTTGGCATACGTCAATGAACCGAATTGTCCAGGTTTAAACACATAGAACAATAGGGCCAGATTGTTTGGCAGCGCCCACGAGGTGCAGCTGCCATCTACTCATTTACACCTTCCTGCTCAAGTCCCCACAAGAAAGAAGCAAAGAAGAAAAGGGGAAGTCACACAGAGACACTATCGCAGCAAGCATGACTCCAAGGTCCCTGTGGGACAATAATCACTAGGCCCCTAATGTCCGGCCTCCTTCACCACAGCAATATGATTAAAGAAAAAGGATACCATCTTCAGGACGGGTCTGTAAGCAGCGTAGGTGGGTCCATGATAATCTCTGGACCCACATGGGTAGGTGGCGGGAGAGACTCTGGTACCAGCCCCCCTTCAGGAGTATCTATCACAGGCCGTGGGGGAGAGACGTCGGAATCTGAAGAGTCAACACGTAGGGCACCGTCGTCCCCCACCGTGATCCGCCTGCGCTCCTCCTGGGCGCCACCTACAGATCGATGCCTGCGCCTGGACCTGCGATTCCTCGGAGGTCTGGAGCCCCAAGTGTTCCGGGATCCCCTCTGTTCACGCTGCGGGAGGGCCTCTCCTCTGATCTCAAGCCACTCCCACACCGCCTCCGGAGAGTCGAAGAAATGAGCCTTGCCCTGGGATATCACCTTAAGTTTCGCAGGATACAAAATAATGTACTGGAGGTGGAGTTCCCGTAGCCTCTGTTTGATGCCAAGAAAAGATTTCCTCTGTTCCTGGACCTGGCGAGTATAGTCTGGATGAATGGACACCTTGGCGTTGTCAAAGGTGAGGTCTTTCGCTTCTCTTGCCGCTTTCAAAATACAGTCTCTGTCCCGATAGTTTAGAATTTTGGCGATGAGGGCCCTAGGAGGCGCCCCCGGGGGCGGCGGCGGGACCAGCGCCCTATGGGCTCGCTCTACCACGAAGACATCGGACAGGCCCGCGGGGCATAACTTAGCGCGTATCCAGTCCTCCAGGAATCGCTCCGCATTTCCCTGTTCCGAGCGTTCCGGAATACCCAGGACCCTGATGTTACTTCGACGGGCCCTACCTTCCGCCTCTTCCGCTCGGCGCTCCAATGCCCCAGCAGTCTGGGTGAGCTGAGAGACCTGTTGCTTCAGGGAGGCCACATCCCCTCGCAGCTGAACGATGTCCCCCTCCGCCGTTGAGACCTTATCCGCCACCTTTCGCAAATCCGCCCGCAGTAGGTTTACATCAATGGAGACTGTCTCTATTTGTTTCTCCAGGGCGGTGCGGGACCCCTGTATCGCCTCTAAGAGTTCAGCTCGAGATGGCTCGTTGGAGGGGTCGCCGTCTCCGTCCAGACCCGACTGACGAGTGATGCGTTGCGTGGGGATACGTTGTGTGGTATACTGCGTAATGGTATTGGGGTTGGAGGCGCGGGGCATCTTGTCCTTACCCATGATGCAGGCAACAGAAGACCATGTAGGAGTCCGCAAGCGCTGCGATCACCGAGCTCAGGCTCACCTCAGGGGGCCACAAACACCAGGCACACGTCCCTCCCGCAGGCGTCCCAAAGGACGCGGAGAACCAAGTCAGGATCCAAGGGCCCGCCGCCTTCACTCAGCAAATTAGGAGAGCGCAGTTCGCAGCGCACCAGGACAGGACCGACTAGGTAGTCCAACAACAATCCCAAGGACGCTCACCGCACCATGGCCGCCGGTCCGGAGGCCGCAGAGTGATTATGCGGGACCCGCGTCAAGAAGAGCATCCGTAGTATCCCCGAATTCTGGGATCGCCTCCACCGCCGTCTCCAGGAAGGCCGACTGCCCAAGTGTCCCCAGGAAAGTCAGGCACCCCCGCGACCACCAGGCAAGCGAGGCAAGCGCGGCAAATGCCTCAAGAGTCCGGCCGGGGGTCTCCGCGTCCGGAGCAGGATGGGGCCCCCTACTGCAAGGCAGCCGCCTCCCAGCAGTATATCCGCAAAATATCCGGGTCTCCCCACCCGGGGACCCCCCAATCCAGAGGGCCGCAAAGTACCAAGAGGAAAAGTCACCAAGGCCCCATGGGAGGGGGATCACGAGGCGGCCAGGTCCGTGTGTTTCTCAGGCGGAGTCGCTCCCAATTGCGACCTCTCGTCGTCACAAGCCACCACAGGGGGGAAACGCGACCGCCCGATGCCTCGGGGTGGCCGCCGCCAATCACCAGTCCCCCGACACCCCAGGGCCGGCACGGGGGCGCAAGACCAGCGCACAATCCAGTAGCCTCCTCACGGCAGCTGGCACCCCCTCCACAAGCGCCGGGGCCACAGGAGTAATTAGAGGCAAGCCCGGTCCCTCGATGAGCCACAGGCAGACAACAAATGCCCCGCGGCGCCCCCGCAGATAATCCCTCGCTCCGAAGCCAGATGATGGCGGCCGGAGCCGAAGCACCCCAGAAGGTCCCCGATGACCGAGGGTCCCCTCTCAGCAGTCGCTGGGGTCGTGGGGGCGGGCGAGGTGGGCCGGGAAGCGCTGATCCCAATGTCCAGGCACAGCGCAGCTCAGGCAGGTGTAGGCCGCATCCCCGGCCCCGCGTGAATTCGGCCCGTTAGCGTGGTGGGCACGGAATCATTAGCGCCGAGCCCAGGCCGTCGCTCCCAGGAGGCTCCAGCTGCCCACGGGATCCCAGCCGCTCAAGAACTGCGCGCGTGGGCATCGGTAGACAGGATAATTTAGGATATATCAGGCTGGCCGTTCGGGAGCCGAAGGAGCTCACGTCCTGTCGGCCATGCAGCTTGGCCACGCCCCAACATCCAATGTTTTTACTGCTTTCACCCCTCTCACTGGTGAAAAGTTTGCTAAACTCATCGAGGTCATCAAATCAGGTGCCCCTACTGACCCATGCCCTCCTAATGTTCTTCATGGAGTCTCAGGTACTGTATTAGTACATCTTTCAGGACTTCTATAATGATTTTAGGGCACTTTCCTTCAGCCTGGAAGAAGGAATCAGTACTTCCCTTGCTTTAAAAGCCCTCTCTTGACCCCCAAGACGTGAAAAATTATCGCCCCATCTCCCGCCTTCCTTTGCCGGCTATGGTTCTTGAGAAACCCATGAATGTTGATCTCATGGCTTTCCTTGAAGAACACCTTCTCCTAGACTTCTCCCAGGATGCTTTTAGACCCAAACATTGAAGCGAATCAGCCCTAGTGGCTGCTGCGGAAAAAAAGAAGGACCATAGTTGATAAGGGTGGTAAGGCAGAGCTGATTCTTTTGGACTTATCGGCTGCGATCGATACTGTCCACCATTCGCTGCTAATCGACAGGTTGAAGTGCATTGGTATCAGAGATTCTGCCCTTTCCCTTTTAAACTCATTCTTGGTTGATAGACAGCAAGTGGTATATTTGAGGGGCTTTACATAGGAACCATTCTCTCTTCCGTGTGGGGTCCCTCAGGAAGCTTCATTGAGTCCCACACTCTTCAATATTTATGTCGCTCCTTTGGCAAACCTGATCCGCTCCTGTGGTTTTTCTGTGATCTCCTATGCCTACGACATACAAATTCATCTATGTATTTATTTGAAAGCTTTATATAGCGCCAGCTAGACCCAAAGGTATTGGTGCGCTTTACAACAGTAAATGTTCACATCGAAGATAACAAGTCTATACAGAGCATCTGAGTCAGAGCGCTTTATAACTGTAAATGTTCACAACATAGATAACATGTATATACTGAGCTGCTAAGTCACATCAGATCAAATTAATTAATCTGGAACATTACATATACAAGCAAAATAGTACATATTTCTACAATTCAGGTTGTTTATTGATTCATTCACTTACATTCTGTCAACTGTTCTGTGATTTTCTTATTTATGAATAGAGAATACTTGAAATGAATGTCTAGAATCTTCATCGGTGTGAATAGCCTTTTGTAACACTGTTGGTCAGTCAAAGCATAAAGTGGATTGTATTTCCAATCTCATGTGGCGTTGAAGAGGTGGCCAAACGGTTCAATAACTGCATGGAGCAAATTGTCAGATGGATGAAGGATAACTACCTTAAATTAAATTCAGATAAGACTGAGGTACTCCTATTCGGCAATGATACGTCCTTGTGGACTGCCTCCTGGTGGCCTCAAAACCTTGAACCACCTCCCTCTCCAGTTAAAAAAAAAAAAAAAGCTAAGAACCTAGGTGTCCTCTTTGATGGAAAATTATCTTTCTCTGACCACATCAATCAGGTCACTTTATCTTATTTTTTCTTGTTAAGAACTTTGAAAAAGATGTGTTTATTCATCTCTCTAGAGCTTCAAAAAATGGCCATCATTGCCCTAATCATCTGCAGGATCTTCTGTAGCAACGCTGTTTATGTTGGCATCCAACAACATCTGTCAAGTATACTCCAGACTCTGCAAAACGTGGCAGCCCACCTGCTTCTGAAAATTCCTAAATTTAGCTCTGTTTCTGAAGTCATCATTAACCTTCATTGGCTTCCAGCACGAGAGCGGGTCAATTTCAAAGCTTTATGCATGGTACATAAAGCCCTTTACAGTGCAGGCCCTAAATACTTCCAAAGGATCTTTCATTGGTATACTTCCAACCATATGCTTTCGTCCACTTCGGCCAAAAAGATGGCTATCCCAGAATCAACAAGGCCCGTTGAGGCGGCAGAAGCTTTTCTTTTCCCACCTTCAAACTGTGGAATTATTTGCCCTTTCAGCTCAGAGCTCAATCCAACCTAACGCTATTTAGAAAACAGCTAAAACTCTGGCTTTTTTCATGCTATATTTCTTTTTAGGTTTCTCAGATGGTTTTATGTCAGACGCTAGCGCCAAGACGTCTTCGGGGATATGCGCGCTCTACAAGTCTTTTACTTACTTTTTAACCACTATTGGCCAGCCTTGGGAATCAGCAACAGGCCTGATCCTGCACCAAAGAAATTTACCAGTTATGGTGATCCATGCACACACAACACACGCCATAAATCACAACTTCCGCCATGCTCAAAACTACAATTTTTAAATGGCATAGAAACACAAAACCCAGGGTCACAACTTGGTGGGTGACTAATATGAATGTGGCCCAATAACTCATGTTACTTGGAGCAACTGTACTAATAAACAAATGTATTACCATAGCACAAGGTCAAACTTAAGTTTGTTACCACAATAAAGCAAAATGGACATGAAAAAACACTTTTTACTGCCTCACGGTTAGCATGCAACAATTCTACTTTACACAGGGAAAAAACTCGCCCAAAAGTCATGATATCTCTTCAGTGTGATTTTATCATGCGCCACCACTTAAATCTTTAGCATCCAGGTTTTGATTTACTACCTTTTGTTAAAAGAAATACACCTGAAAAAGTGCCTTGACATAAGCAATATATGCATATATGCAGAGTATAATATGCTATTTATTGAGGTAGGAGAGGAATATCATGACTCACTAAAATCTTCACCTGTCATGATTCATGGCCCCGCCTCAAACTCAACAATGGTAATACATAGCATATTATGCTCTGCCATCCGCATACATACTATATGTCACCCTGAACTCCCAATGAGCAGCACTCCACACTACGCAAGGTAATATGCATTTATTAAAAAAATAAAAACGGTTAAAAAAAAAATCAAAAACATCAAATTTCTACATGACCATCTTTTCTCCTCCGTGTTTTGTCTCACCGGACTTAATCATGGATGATTTGTCTTATCTCTAGTTTCACTAAAACAGTCTCTAAAATCCACCTTTACTCCATACTTTGCCCAAGTGGCTTGTGAGACATGTAGTCTCTCAAATAGTCTTACAATTTAAGAGGCCTCCAGTGGGGTAATTTATTCCCTATGCAGCACTTAACATTTAACTTTTCAGTTCAGCAGTTCTAAATATTTTCATACCATAAGACATCATTCTTCCCAAATGACCACCAGGAGGTGTAGTTTTAAAGACATTTCGACATCTGCCAGGACATCTTCTGGCGCTGCCTCGATATGATGGAGATCTACCAGGGCTGACTACACTGCTGTAGCAGCAGCAACTCGCCCCGCCCCCAATGACCTAGAGGCTGCAATTTCAAAGACGAGTGACTAATGCCAAGGTCTGCAGTGCTGTTCGTTCCAAAGGGCAAAATACAAGAGATGGAGTCACAGACCACTTTACCGAGCCTGCTGAAGAGGGCGCTGACTGTGCAACAGAGAAGAGGGCGCCACAAGTCTTGACAATAAGCCATATCCAAGAGAACACGTAACACAGGGCATGAATTCAAAGACTGAAAGTCTGTATCTTGTACTCAAAAATATAAGCCTGCACTTTAGGAAGGTCAGCGATTGCCCGCCTGAACTCTTTTGCTCAAGAACCGAAAGAACTGACCTATGGGTTAACCAAATATGGTAGCTGATTGCACGGCCTGATAGAGAACTCACACCTGTGCGTGACGCTTGCCTTTGACCTTTTATCGCTGCTACAATGCTGTTGATTTTGTGGTATAGTAGAGGCTGTGTTTGACTACTGCAGATGGTGTGAGGATTACTGTACTTGACTGAAGCCCTTTAGATGTGTTAAAAACCAGTAACTGCACCCTCCCGGCCTTCTTAAAGGAAGTTCAATCATATACAATAGTCTCGGGCTATAAATTAAACAATGAGAAGTGTGAAATTTTACCCCTAACTAAGTATACTTTTAAGGAAGACTTTTTGGTCTCTAACTTTACTTGGAATCCACACCATAACAAATATCTTGGTCTGTGGTTCACTCCGTCTAATAAAGCATCAATTTCTTTAAATTTTGACAAATGTATAGAGAAGCTAATTACCCTCACAACTAAATGGCACCCCTTACATCTCTCATGGTGGGGACGCCTCGATGCCATCAAAATGATGTTAACTCCTATTGTCCTCTATACTATTTCGAATATCCCTTTATCCATACCAATAAGATTATTTCATAAAATTAATTCCATCCTTATATCCTTTTTGGGGCTTAATAAAAAACCTAGAATGTCATTACTAAAATTGTTACGCCCAAAATCGGAAGGAGGTGTCAATTTCCCAGACTTCCCCAGATATCATAAAGCCTTCTTACTAAGACATTTATCCAAGTGGATATCTGACCCATCTCATGACTCTCCATTATGGATTGATCTGGAGAGATCTTTTCTCTCCCCCTTTTCTTTTCAGGAATATTTATCTTTTACACGCAAACCACAAAAACTATGTACGCCAATTATTAACCATTCATGCAAACTATTGAATCCTCTTCTACATTCCGCGCCATATGATGTTGATACATTCCTCACTTCTACCGTATGGCATAATAAATCCATACGCCTTAAAAATAAACCTATTTACTGAAAAACATGGAGAGACAAAAGGTATTATGTGGGTTCATCAATTGTTTGATAAAGATACCTTCCTTACTTTTTCAAATGCATGCTCTCTTTTTCAGCTGCCTCCCTCATTTATGCATACATTTTTAGTTCTACGCACTGCCATATTAGAGTCATACTCCTATTTTAAATTCCTACCTTCCCCATCTCCGTTACCAGATTCTACATGGTTTAACCTACTTCGTAGTACACCAAAAGCCTCTACTTTTTATTCTCGTTTATCACAATCCTCCACCGAGAGAGACAAAACAAAGACTGAGCTTTTTTTGGGAAGCTGACCTGGATACGCAATGGCCTATTCCCTTATGGGATAAGATCTGGACAAAAATCAGGAAATCATCCAGAGCGGCAAATACTATACAAACACTCTTTTTCATTTACAATAGACTTCTACTAACACCGATTTCCTTACATAAAATGCATGCTGAAATTCCCGACACGTGTTGGTCATGTTCACTAGCGCAAGCTGATTTAAAGCATTTATTATTCACATGTCCACAAGTATTGCATTTCTGGAAACAAGTTTGGACGCAAATCAATACCATATTTCACGCCAAAGTTCCCCTGTCATCTGTTAACATTTTTCTGGGCAGCCTTTCCACCGGTTGGAACACAAAGAAAGCACAACTACAAATTATTGACCTGCTATTAGCAGCTGCTTTTCAACAAATAACAAAAAATTGGAAAGACGCATCCAAAATCCAAACTCTCATACATAGCTTGGTGGTATTCTGTTTGTCACAATCATAGACTAGACACAGCCTTTGTATTCCCTATATCTCTTGCCAAAAAAAACTACAATTATGGTCTCCCATCACACAATTTTAAGATGATAGCGCTAACAAATCTTTTGCGCCTATTCCATATGAATAAGAAGTTGCTCAGCCTCCCTGAATTTTGTTATATTGTGATTACTATTACTTGCTATTCTACCCTAATTATACTCGTTTTTGGCTTATATACATTAATGTTTAAATCTTGCGTTTATACTCTTGCCATAAATATGATTTCTGTTTGTTAATTCCAGCCCATATGTTATTATTGCTACTCCTTTCAATGTAACTTTTGATGTTGTAATACATGACATATTGATGTTTTCTTCTTTCGTATTCAATAAACTCATCTTTTGAAACTTTAAAAAAAAAAAAAAAACAGTAACTGCACTCCCATTATTGTATTTAGTATTTCACCTTGCTGTGATATTAAAGTACTTCTATTTTTTCTGAGACAAACAATAGGCTAAACAGTAAGTTAGTGTGTCTGCTCTTTGGCTGTTTGGTTTCCGAGTCTCTGAGATGCCTTTGAATACTAGCCATCTTTACTCTGGGTGTCAGGTGCGAAAAGGGTTTACTTTGCCCAGTTTACAAAGCATTAGTAGGACAGACCCCAGGACACCAGGAGCAAATTACCCTAACTCAAACCCAGTACTCCATAAGTCCTGTGCCCCCACAGAACTTTATCATCTGCACCTTGAAGAAAGCAACCTTACTGTTCTAAAGATAGAATGTATTTTTTTTTTTTACAAAGCAAAGGGTGTTTTTCCCAAATTTTACATTCTGAACTCTATAATTATTTTTCACTTACAACCAAACAATATAGTTCAATATTTCATTTACTGTTTTCAATAAACATTTCAGTTCGAAAAAACACATTTCAAGCTATATGGCCCAAAATAAACATGAAATATAAATAATAAATCAGTGGCAACATGTATAGCTAAGCTTATATTGCCATCTTGGAGTTCTGGTGACATTTACCAGCCACTCACCTTTTGGCCTCAGTGGCTTGCGATATGTACCAAGGGTTTTGTTCCCCTTCTTGTTTTTCTTCTTTCTGTATCTAAAATGCTGCCATGTCACTGTAAAAACATATTTTAAAGTGCTTCGAAACACATTTGTAAACATAAATCACGCTGAATTAATAGCTGTTAAATAGCAGCACTAGCAAAAAAATTAACAGCATCAAATGCTACCCAAAAGGAATTCTTAGTGTTTAATTGATATTGCTTTAGTTCTTTCCATGGTTATATTTTTGTGGTTTCATGCATAAACAATTTTGCTTTTAAGACATCTGTTTTAACATGACAAAGTTTGCTTCGATATCTAGAGGATAGATGGCCATGCCAGAATTTTAGCATTTCTTTGTGTTAGAAAGTCACCCTTTTAGGCCTGTTCACCCCCATTTTTTTGTGCTGACGGACACTGGTGATAGAGGACTCTGACTGTGCCCCGGGCTCTGTTAGTCAGGCCCAGGGCCAGTGCTATGTTAAACACAAACACATACATTGAGGTACACTTGGAATTGCCATGACCAACTGCCTTTAAGTCCATAGTATAATGGGGCATGGCAGTTTAGAGGCCAGCAGCCTTTGTTGCACTTGCATGTGTGCACTTATGAGGGCCTGAGGTCATTTTAAAAGCAGCCCTGTGTTGCAGCACTGCCTTTAAAAGACAATTCACTGCAAACTCGACTTTGGTAGTATGGGCACTTTATAAGTGATAATCTACCTTATTTGTTACATTTTGGGTACCCCCAAGTTCTCCCCTAGGTGTTCCAGGGATAGGGGGGGCATGTAATCATAAGCAGGCTCCCTATAAAAGATGTTTAACCCTGGTGAGTGAAAGCTGCCCATTTTATTTTTCCCCAGTGTAGGAAATTCACTACAAAGTCGACTTTGGTGCTGTGGGCACTGTGAAGTAATAACCCAAATTATTTTTGCATATTAGGAACACCCCCAGGTCTCCCCTAGGTGTTCCAGGGGTGGAGGATCCTGTAATTATGAGCAGGGGCTTTATGTATGAGGTTTTATAACTGCTGGTGAGGGAGAAATTGCACAATTCATTTTCCCCCATTGAAGATAGTTGGCCTCATAGGCTAACATGACAATATTTTATGAACGCCTAACTATTGCTAGGAAAGTATGAAAATATAATTCAAGGACTGGACAGAATGGTATTGATAAATCTAGCAACTTGGCATTGTTTGATTTTTCCTAACTTGTACAGAAAAGACATTCTTTTCTGTAAGCCAAAATCCGGCCTTTAGCACTCTTCCCTGATTGGTCAGCCCTCGAGAGATTAGCCAAACTGCCTTGATCAGGTGATAAGTGGCCTGGCCAGGCCAGGGCTATATGATGGAGGGAGCTCTGTGGGGCATCAGCTTCAAAGGAAGAACAGGTCAAGCCAGCCTGTCAGCCAGGGCCAACCCCTCTCCCTGCCAGATGGAAGGTTTAAAGAAGGAACTCACAGATGCAAGTGGGGAGGTTTATGGAAATAGGCCATACTCTGAGTTTGGTTTAATTAGCTCTTGCTGCTTTACTGGAATTTCAGCTATGATAGCTTTTGAAAGAATAGAGCTTTCTGGGACAAGACTATGCCACACTGTGGAGGACGTTGTCAAGTTTTGGGGTGTTGCCCTGCACTTCACTGTACAGGGGTGCTTCCCTGCTTGTTGCCAGAGAACACTGGATAAATATGTGAGAGGTGCAGAGCCCCTCAGTTCTGCTGCCTGAGACTACAAGGAGGCTTGTCCTGCTGGAATCCTGATCTGCATCCCAAGGGCCTGCCTGGTGTAAGCTGCGCCTGCTGAACTATCTGGGACTACAGTTCTGAGGACTTTTGCTTTGCTTCAAGAAGGAGGAAGGAGTAAGGAGTGGACACCCTGCAGCTACAGGTTACCAGAGCTTAACTTACCCTTCTCCAGCCAGAGTCCCCCTCCTGGAGTGCATCCAGTGGAATTTTAAGGGGTTGACCAAGTGCATTGTGGGAACTGAAGTCCTGGCCTGCCAAGGACCATCTAGGAGATTCCAGAACCTTGGATTTGTGCTTTGGACACTTGGAACCCACCAGGAGACCTCCTGGAAAGACATCCAGAAGTTTGGGAAACTTATGGAAAAAACTCCATAAGGAAACCAACTCGACGGCAAGGGCCAAGCCAGCCACCTTCAACCGCGACCCAGCCCGGATTCCAGGTTCGTTCCACTGAGGAGCTCCGGAGGACCGCCTTCCAGGGTTTGACTGGGAGCTCATAAAAAGTCAAGCCGGCTAACCCTCACCAAATCCAGACTGGTGGAGAGCATTGAGGGACACCGGCAGAAAAAGCTCCAGAAATGTTCCTAAGTCCAAAGATAAAATTTTGATCGGGGCCTACCACGTGGGGTATCCCAGCAGGGCTCCATCGCGGTCTGCCTCAAACTTTGACTTTGTCCTGGTCAAGCGCAACCAGTTTTCCAGAAGTGGCGCTATTGATTTCTAAGCACTAGAAAGAGTTTATTCTTTAAACATTCATATCTCCGGTTCCCTACAATGAATTTTGATGGTTTTGGTGTCATTTTAAAGATAAAAACATTTCCTATTTTTATAAATTAGTGTGGGGTTTTTATTGTGTGTTGTGCCTTACTTATTTACTGTAATGGTGTTTTTAAATGCTTTACATGCCTCTCTCCTAAGTTAAGACTTATTGCTCGGTGTCGGCTATCAAGGGTTGAGCAAGGGAATAATTTATAGAGACCCTATTTAGGACCCAGTACCGTGTTGGTGGCCTTATTGCTGGTGTTAGGTGCCTACCTACCCCTCCCAATAACCCACCTTCCAACACTTTCACTGAGAAATTATTTTAGTCTATGTTATGTGGCATTGTGTTTTTGTCTCAGATGACTGTTGAGACAGAAAAGTCCCTTGCATAGTGATGGACGTGCACCCCTGCCGTGAGTGCCCCAACTGTAACGATGTCTGGTTCCCTGATGCTGATTTTTGTAGTCATGCGTGTGCACCATGACATAGGCCTGTCTCACGGACTTCAGTCTTTTTGTACTGAGAGGGACGCCCAAAGCGCTACCTTCCTAATGGTGAAAGGCTACTGCCTTTGCCAGGAGGTAAGCTGTACAAGCGCAATGGTGGAAGCATACCGTGTAGAAACCCGTATGGGTGAACAGTTCTTCTTACCTCTGTCACTGGAGTACCCCCACCTACAGGCTCACTTATTTAAAGTTTTGCTACTGTATGCTTAACGCACCCTTGGCCTACCTTGGCTTAGTGCTGTGCTGTCTGTGTACCTGTTAATGGTACAATAAATGGAAGACTGTGGGTTCCATTTTGGGAGACCTTCGGCTAACTGGAGGAACATGAGGAAGTAGAGGAATCCCACCAGACAGATTTGCGGACTGCAACATTTCTGTAAGCTGGGTGGGACACTGGGTAGGAAGGGAGAGCCAGGCTCTTCAGCACACTTCAAAGGGTGCTTTTTGATTCAGAGAGAGGCAGTGCTTAATTAGAGCCAGTGGTTGCCGGTGGGGGCTATGGCACTTATTTTTGGAGACTGGCACTCATTTTCACACACTAGATATTTGCCACGTGTAAGACAGGGAACACACAGATCAGAAAGACGGAGGTAGAAAAAGACGGCAAAACCCAAACTAAGGGAGAAACCAGGAACCTACAGGAGTGAGAAAAAAAGGCAAATAGTGTCTGGTAGTGAATTAAAGACTAGCAGCCTTAGTATTCGGTGCGCTGATGTTTAATTGCACAGGTCGTCGGCTTCTGAGCAAAGCTTTGGGCACCGGCACTCTTTTTTACCACAAATTAAGCACTGGAGAGAGGTCACTGGTAAGGGGCATGGGCACATCTCAGGAAGGAGATAGGGCTGATAAGAGATTCATAAAGAGTAGGGCAGAGGCCCTGGGATAACCTTTCGATACACATATCACTGTGGCCTACATCCAGGTGTGAATCGCTAATCACTCCCATGGCCTGTGGTGTGGGGCTATCATGTTTGGAGTCACTTTTGTTTTGTGGAGGAAGGGCAGGGCAGAAGAGAGGGCACTTCAAAAGGAAGCAGACCCCCAACATAAACTTCAAAGACAGACTATAAATCACATTTTGTGTTTGGAAATGGACTATAAGAAGAGCTTGAGGTTTCCAAAATTGTCAACTGTCAAGCAGCTAGTTGGGCTGAAGGAGGAGGAGAAGCTCTGCAAGACTTCTGCCTATGACCTGGACTGGGGTCCAAGGCTTGCCAGTCTCCCCGCTGGGTGAGGAGACATCAGCCAGGGAATCCAAGACCACTCGCCCCTGGAACCTGGAGCACCAGTTCCTGCCTGCTTGCCCTAGACCATGTACAGAATGAGGTTGGTGACCCCATATACCAGGTGAGGCTGCTGTGGAGATTACTGCTGTGCCAATCTGGCCATAGTCCATGTACACTCTGAAATTTTCAACCCCTTATGCCAAGTGGGTGTTGCCATGGAGAGTTCCTGGCTTGCTGCTTGGGCGGTAGCCCATATGAGGATTAAAGGTGGCTAACCCATATGCCAGGTGGGGCCACCATGAAGATTGCTGCTGTGCTGATCTGGCCGTAGCCTGTGTACGGAGTGAAGACGGCGACCCTATATGGCAGGTGGCGCTGCTATGAAGATTGCTGCTGTGACGATTGGGCTGTAGCCCTTGTGCTGAGTGAAGTTGGCCACCCCATATACCAGGTGGGGTCACCCTGATGATTGCTGCTGTGCCAATCGGGATGTAGCCCGTGTGCAAAGAGGGAACAGTGACCCTGTTGCGAGGGGGCCCCCCAGGAAAAAGCAAGGAGCGTGGTCTGGTCAAGACAGACGTTGAGAGGAGGAGGCCATAGTGGAGACCTGTGTGGGCCCAAGCCCTGACTGAGGACCAGGAGTATCGCACCCTGCCCCTCCAACCTGTGGGAAGGATCCCAGGAAATGTACCAGCATAGGAGAAGCATTGAGAACCCCAACGGCGGCTGCCTCGCCAGGACCGCATGTGAGGAACTCGAGCACACCCAACCACTGCCCCTCCAGGGCCATGTGTGAAGAACTTACCAGAGACAGCCACCGCAACTTTGGCGTCTGAAAAAAAAGGGGGCGTGCTCGGAGACTCCAGTTGTGCACGTCCTGCTGGTGCGAGTAAGACTGATTTACGGGCCATACAGCCCCGGTGCAACTTGCCTTCTGTGTAGCGTTTTGGCGCTGAAACACTTTTGACTTTAATAATAGTCAGAGTGGGACTCCTGAGACTCGGGCTACTAGTGGGGCTTAACCTGAATGTTGCCTATAGTAAATGGGGAATAACCATTACATGTAGCAAGAGGAGAGTGGAGTTCAGGAACCTGCCTGTTAATACACTAGAGCCCTGACTTCAGGGGCTTGTGTATTGTTTTAGTGAATGCTGTAATTTACTTTGTGTTCGCATATAAAAACTTTTTTCATAAAAGCAAGCATTTGACTGGACAATCATTTATTGTTGGTGCTGAACCTATTAAGTTGTGAGCCTGTGTCTAACCAACCCTGCCTGCCTCCCTCACCTCCCCCCCCCCCCAAAGCCTTGGACTGCTTGACCTGTGTAACCATTGACAGTCAAGTGTTGCTCAGGACCTATAGTAGGTCAGCCCCAGGAAATGAGGAGTAGGTCTCAAACCCAGGGCCGGCTCTAGGGCGGTGTGACCGGTGCAGATGCACCTGGTGCTGACTTCGGAGTGCGTCGTGTTTAGAAGTAACACAGGTTTAAAAAGCAAATGCTGCAGAGTTCCTTATGCGTCCTGCAGGTTTCGAGTAGGCAATAAAAATGTCGATATACACGTGGGCGAGGGGTCGGGACGTCAACTTTTCAACTTTTGACATGGCACCACAACATACGGATATACTGAAAATCATGACATGGAATGTCAATGGATTGGGGGACAAAATAAAGAGGACTATGGTACTACAGTACCTCCGTAGACACTCACCTGACCTTGTATTCCTACAGGAGACGCACCTACGAGGCAACCATTACCTAGCACTCAATAGGTTTGGGTATACACTTCGTGCACACGCGGGGTTCACATCAGGCTCCCGGGGGGGTGGGAGGGCGATTCTAACAAGGAATGCAGTACCTATTCTGATAAATCTTATTTGGCAGGACCCGCTGGGACGATTCGTGGCGGGAGGTGGGAGTGGTGGAATCTGAACATGTGTTCCGTATACATCCCGCCAAATCTCCATGCGGAGACCTTTTCTGAGCTCAGCAAAACACTGCTAGATATGCCACCACGACTACTCATCATGGGAGGAGATACGAACGCAGTGATGACCCCCGACATTGACAGGACTCTAGGGATAGCCCGCGGTGGGAAGCCCTCCCCCCTAAGGTAGTTCGCAACAGCGATGGGCCTCTCGGACCTCTGGAGACTTCATATCCCAACCAGTAGACAAAAAACGCACGTCTCGGCCGCACAAGGTAGTGGGGCGCGGCTAGACCACCTCTTTACACAATCCATACACGTGGGGCATTTCCGCGGGGTGCAACATAAAGCCAGGGGTATATCTGACCACTCACCGGTAGAGGTCCAACTTCACGGTCACACTAGAGACTATTCCATGCCATCACGCCTGGCCTCCTGGTATTTTAAAGACAAAGACGCACAGGAAAAGTTCGGAGAGCGAACACAATTGTACTTTAGCGAAAATGCGGGGTCGATGACGTCGAGCAGTACCCTCTGGGAAGCATACAAAGCAGTGGCCAGGGGCTACGTGCAAGCAGAGTTGGGAGGACAGAGGAAGGAAAGGAGAGCCATGGGCGAGAAACTGGAGCGAGACATTGAGAACTTAGAGAGAGGGCCACTATGTAATGGTACAATTGACCCCGAAGTGAGACATAAGATACGCCTCAAACAAAAGGAGTTGAGGGACATAGAGGGTGACGCGGCACGCAAACATGCAGTGGCCACCCAGAGGGGGGTATACGATCTGGGAGATAAGGCGAACAAGCTTATCGCGTGGCTGGAAAGGAGGGATTGGGAATGGAACTGGGTGGCGGAGATTCGAGAGACAGGCGGTAGGGTACGAAACTCAGGCAAGGAAATAGCTGAAGCCTTCGTAACCAACTACGAGACATTATACCAATCAGCAACGACTAGGACAGGAGAAGAGAAAGCAGAACTGCTTAAAGATCTCTCTCTGCTAACTCTCTCACAGGGCGACAGGGATGAAATCTGAAGAAAGAGGAACTAGAAGGGGCTATCTGAGACTTACAATCGGGGAAAGCCGCAGGTCCGAATGGACTGCCAGCAAAATTATTTAAATGTGTAGCATCGGTGGTGGCACAACCAATGTTAGATATGTTTAATACCGCGCTGCAGGAGGGGAGTCTACCAGCAGACCTGAGAATCGCCACGATTGTGGTCCTCCCAAAGAAAGACAAACCATTGGCGTAATGCGGCTCCTATCGGCCCATCTTCTTACTAAATTTCGCAACAAAGGTCCTCGCAAAGGTACTATCTAACCGCCTCAACCCCATTATCTCCTCAATAATTCACCCAGATCAGACGGGTTTTATGCCCCAGAGAAGCACCAGACTGAACCTCCGACGCTTGTATGGTGTTATGCAGGAGACGGCGACGAACTTGACAGAACCCACAGCGGTGATGTCTCTAGACGCCTGTATGGCGTTCAACAGCATTGAATTGCCCTACTTAGAAGAGGTCCTGATTCGGCTGGGCTTCGGCCCCAAATTCTGTGCCTGGATTCGTCTGCTGTATCATGACCCAATGGCGCGATGTTCGGTTAAACGGATGGGTATCCAGATCTTTCGCACTGCACAGGGGAACACGCCAGGCGTGTCCCCTATCCCCAATGATTTCCGCAATGATGTTGGAACCACTTGCTGCGTGGGTCCGGAAGGACCCATTAATCCGAGGTATTGACATGGGGGGTGAATGGGAGGAACGCATTTCCTTATACGCTGACGACATACTACTATACGTAAGCAGACCCAGGCAGACGATCCATAGAATTATCAACCTACTCTGCCTCTTTGGTAGTTATGCAGGGTACCAGGTAAACTGGGATAAATCGCTCATTTTTTGTTCGACTGGTGAGGTCCCACAGCTCACCTAGGAATGTAGGGCTCTAATACAGCGGGACCAATTCAAATATCTTGGTATCTGGATCACAAAATCGGACAGAGACTTCCTAAATCTAAATATACAGGCTCAACTAGCGAGACTGCGCAAGGATATATTACATTGGAGTAAATTGCCAATATCCCTCATGGGTAGGGCTGTGCTATTCAAAATGATGGCCCTCCCTAGGTTGCTGTATGCATTGCAGAATATCCCCTGCAAGATACCGGAGAAATTATTCCGGGCAATTGAAGGGGAGCAGCGTAGTCTATTGTGGGAGGGTGGCACTCCATGCATTGCACTGCGTAAGCTGCAAAGCGGGGTTTTCAAGGGCGGTATGGCTATCCCGGATATCCGGAATTACTACAGAGCGGCCCAGCTCATTCATATCAACGGATGGGTTTTTGCACCCCTCTCTGAACCAGCTTACCGGGTCGATCGACGTGCAATGGGGGGATGGAGGGTACGACTCAATTCTATATCAAAAGAATCGAGTGAAGTCCCTACCTATGCATACACAGACTGCGGTGCGAGTTTGGCACACCGTCACAAAGGCGCTGGGATGGGAATCGCGACTGACCCAACAAACCCCGCTCTGGACAAGCGATGCCCTGGGCGAGGTGGGAGGTTTACAGGGCTTCCGCTGATGGAGCCTAATCGGTATCGAAAGCCTTTGGGACAATTGCAGGTGTGGGGCCATGCGAACCTTTAGCTAAATCCAGACTGAATACCAAATGACGGACGTAGAGCGAATCCGTTATCTGCAATTGAGGCATGCTGTGCATTGTCATGTGTCGGAGGGGGAGGTTTTACCGGAATATTCCCCGCTGGAAGACCGATTATTGTTGGACCCTATGATAGATAAGGCGGTCTCTCTCACACATAAAAAAATTATGAATAACCTTCCGGACCCTCTAGGTCCGCTAAGAGAAGCATGGGAGAATGATGTGGGGTTACTGGAGGACGACGACTGGCTAGAAGAAATCCAATGTCCGAGGGAGGTGGCAATACGCGCAAGGTCCAGATTAATTCAACTCCGGGTACTGCACAGGTTGTACGCTCCCAGAACACTCCAACACAAGCTGGGTAGATGTGCCAAAGGCCTTTGCACCTGGGGTGTGGGGAGGTGGGTACGTTCTTCCACATTATCTGGGCATGCCCAAAAATTCAGCGATACTGGCCTGGAATAATTTGGGTGATGTCCGAGGTAACGGGCCTGCAGGTACAACTTGACGCAATGTGGCATCTGCTAGGGGTCTCGGGGGAGGATAGATGGCCCACACATACTAAAATTTGGCTCCTGCGGGCAGCAGTGATAGCGAAAAGGAACATAGCGAGACTATGGGGGGCATCGAACACACCAAGACTTAACAATTAGGAACAGGATCAAGACTGGTGCTGTGAGGCAGAGAAACCTGTGTACAAAAGCAGAGGCTGCCCCAAGAAATGGGAAAAAATCTGGAATCCATGGGAAACGTATAGGACCTAAAGTCGTGGGGGGCAGAGGGGAAGGACCAGAAGGGAGGGGGGCATTTGGGCGACCTGGGTATCACACCAACAAAATGACTTGGTGTGTGGAAAAGTATACGCCTTACTCCTATATTTGCCCAAAAGGTTTTGCTTAACATGTAATGTCTGTACCGATGGATTGCGAATATGTTTTAATAAACAGAAGTTAAAAAAAAAAATGTCAATATAACTGGTGACTAATATTTCAGCTGGAGAGATCGAGTTTTGTCCAGTGGCAGTTTCCAAACATGATAAATTAGCACAGGGGGGTTAATATGCCTGCTGCAAAGAACATGTACAACACAAATCACCATACTATATTTTATGCAGCTAGCTCAGTAGTTTACTGCTTTTGTCACAGAGATCGTTTCCCAGTTCATGAGATACAACCCTAATATAGCGCATTGAGCTATGAACTGACATCAAAGAGCTGCATGGCACAAGTTAGAACGTTGCCCGACCGCCCCCCCCCCCCCACGCCTCCCCCTCTACCCCTCCCCGTCTTTCATTATCCTAATGTTTCTAAAAAGGGTTCATTTCGGTACATTCTTATTAGTAAAGCCAATCACGGTGATGTAGTGATCTGCTGATCACTGGTCTAGTTGTTATAATGCACCAGCCACTCCCCGAGGGCTGGCTTACACCCCACCCCAATCCAGCACAGGCGTCACTGGACATGTGACCCTGCTAATAAAATGGGCCGGGCGCATGTGCCCTGGGCCAGTTCTACCCACTAAGTACTGTGTCTATGTGTGCAGTTATTATGCGTGAATGAGGGCCTAGGGCCCTGCACCACATTACAGGTGGTACGTTTTAAATCCTGAGTTTGTGCTACTACAGACCAAACACTTTTAAAATATCTGTCTACTAGTATCTGTGATTCCTACACCTTGTAATATTCATGGTCTAATGTAACAGTTCCTATGGACTGATTTACATGATTTCTTAGCTCTGTATAATGTGTGTATGTATGTGTGTGTGATGTAAAGTGCTCTGACACAAACTGGTATCAGAAGCGCTATGAAACAAATGAAATGCACTTGAAACAGGAGCTATATAGAGTTGAGGGGCACTGGTGGAGTGTGGTAGTGAGGGAATTGGTAGAGGAGGTGCTTTTGGGGGGCGCCAACAAAGATAGTCGCACTGAGCTCTACCAGCGCTAAAGCCGGCCCTGCTCAAACCTCAAACCCCACGGTTGGGCTCAGTAGCTCCTGCTTCCCCCTCGTGGCCCTCTGAACGGGGTTCTGACAAAGGCTTTATGGAAAACTAACTTCAAATAAATATCACCAAGCTCTTCCTTATTCGCAAGGTCCTCAATCACCTCAGAACCTAACACTTAAGTATGAACACAGCTAAAAATGTGACTGAACGCATCGACATCTCGCTGCATAAACGCCCCTGTAGGCCCACGCAAACACAAAAATATCTTCTCTCCGACTACGTTGGCTCTGATTATTAAGTGCTGCCATGGATTCAGTCGACATAGTCGCTGAAATATAGCAACTTAAGCACGGCTACTGACATTTCCCTCTGTCTGGCCAGGCACCCTCTTCAAGACTCGCCAGCGCGCTTCAACGTTAAGAGCACGATCAAGAGCTACCGGGTCAGTAACATGAATGAAGGACAACGGTTTGCAACTAATGTAAGCTGTCTGGGCTGTCTTAATTAGGCAAAACATCTCATTTTGATGCATTCGTTAACCATATTTTCGCAGAACTCAAATCCTTTATGAAATTCACACCCATGTTATAATATAGCTGGCACCAGCGCGCAGAAGAAGCGCTTCTTCCAAGCAGCGGTCGTAAAATGCACAACGAAAAACATATTGGAACTCTGATACGAAGTACAATGGTGGTGGGGTCAGAGACTTGGCTAATAACACAATATTTTGCAACTATTTTGTTGTTGACATTTCACTTACAGGTAACAACATAGGAAATAAAATGCACACACTTTATAAAACAATTTTTATTGAACATTTCGCATAGCTTTACAATGACAGTACAATTCACATGGTGTACAGACAGAGATTCCAAAGTATAGACCTATCAGTTCAATACCATGCGTCCAAGTGATTCCCAAAAGTACGTACAATAGAAAGCATTCAGTAAGGTGCGTTCATTCACTAGTATCAGACTCAGACTCTTCTAATGGGGGGGGTTCACATATATTGCCCCGATAGGCGTTCCAGCCTCCCCAGACCTTTATCCATTTTTTAGGACACCCACGGTGGATATATACTGATTTTTCCGCCAACATCGCCATGTCCATATCTTTGCACCATTGATTGAGAGTAGGGCAATGTCTGGATCCCCAGCGTTGTGCAATGTTTCGTTTTGCTACCGTCATGCCTAAAGTTACCCAGTCCTGAGCAACCGTGTTCAAATCAGTGGGTTCCCAGATGTTGAGGAGACAGCACCTCGGGTCTGGCAGTATTGTAACATGTGTGACCTGGGAGAGTGTGCGCATCACCGCCATCCAGTACACTATTTTCGGGCATAGCCAAATAGTATGGTAGAATGTACCTGCTTCTCCGCATTGCCTGAGACAGAGCGGCGTATCTGCGCGATGTATTTTATGTAAGAGTGTCCTAGTGTAGTACGTGCGGTGTAGGATTTTCAATTGCACTAATCTAAGTCTTGATGGTATTGCAGCCTCCCTAGGGGACGCAAGTGCCTCCTGCCAGTCAGCCTCGTCAATGTCCCCCAACTCTCGCTCCCACGCGGCCTTCAGTGTTACTGTGGGATCCGAGCGACTATTTACTATTTTACGGTAGGTCAGTGAGATTGCCTTTTTGTGAAGATGGTCTGTTAAAAGCCTATCCTCTAGTGGGGAGGATTCTTCGGGTCGCGTACCCGGCGGTAGGAGGGACTGAAGTGCATGCCTGATCTGCATGTACCGAAATAGTTCTGTCTGCGCTAAGCCGTAGGTGGCCTGTAGATGGTCAAAGGTGACCGCCTCTCCCTTCTGCCACAAATCCCCAACTTTCGATATTCCTATTAAATCCCAGCTGTGAAAGCCCTCGGTATTGCCCAGCATCCCGAGTCTCTTTGTATCCCATAAAGGCATTGCTTGTGTGACCACCCCTTCCCAGCCTAATGTGCGTTGCGCCTCAAACCATATGCGTAGTGTGTGCGACGTTGGACCTGTGAGATTGAGTCGTCTCTTCTTGTTGTAAAGTGCCCCCATGATCCCAGACGGGGCTAGAAGGTGTCTATCCATCCGAAATGCTGGATCCTCTTGGGGGACATGGAGCCATTGGTTAATAGCCACCAGCTGGGAAGCCCAATAGTATACTCTGATGTCGGGAAGAGCAATCCCACCATCATACCAGCTTCTGGTGAGTTTGTGCATTGCTATACGGGGAGTTTTCCCGTCCCAAAGCAATGTCGTCACTTCCGCATTGATCGCTGCGAAATATGTAGAAGGGACAGGGAACGGTGTATTCTGCAACGCGTATAGAAACCTGGGGAGCGCCATCATTTTAAAAAGGGCAGCCCTTCCCAGTAGCGTCAATGGTAGTGTGCGCCAATGCTTGACGTCTTTTTTTAATCTTGCCAGGGGCTGTGTCAAGTTTTTTTCCGTAAACTGTGCATGGTCATGCGTTACGAATATCCCAAGGTACTTAAATCCGTCCGTTACTATCTGAAGTGCGCACCCACGCGGGAGCCGCAGTGGGGAGCCATGTAGGACATAGAGAAGCGTCTTTTCCCAGTTGATGGTGTACCCTGATACACGTCCATAGGCCGCACATATATCCAAGAGGCGGTTGATGGATCGTGCTGGGGACGCCAAGTATAATAATATATCGTCCGCATAGAGCGAAATACGGTCCTCCCAGTCACCGGCCCATCGCAGCCCCCGTATCACCAGGTCCTGCCTGATCCATGCCGCCAGAGGTTCAAGTACTATTGCAAATAGGAGTGGTGATAACGGACAGCCTTGTCTTGTCCCTCTACCCAATGGGAATTCAGCTGATAGATGGCCGTTTACTACTACCTGCGCCATTGGCCGAGTGTACAGTAATTGAATCCATGCGCAAAATTTTGGCCCGAATCCCATATGTTTAAGGACTGCGAAAAGGAAGGGCCACTCCACTAAGTCGAACGCCATTCGCGCATCCAGCGAGAGTATGGCTGCATCCTCTGCTATAGTCGATCTACGCTCCATCACGCCATGCAATCTTCTGAGATTCAGCGCTGTGTTGCGGTGGGGCATAAATCCGGATTGATCCGGATGGATCACCGCTGACAAGTGTGGTTGCAGCCTCAGTTGCTAGCGTCTTGGCAAGTATTTTTGCCTCTGCGTTGAGGAGGGAAATCGGTCTGTAGGATGTACACTCTTGTGCAGGCTTGCCAGGTTTATGTATTGTAACTATAGTGGCAAGACGCTGGTCCCTTGGCAGGGTCCCTTTGTCTAAGCTATCTACGTACATGGCCAAGAGGTGTGGTACGAGTTGAGGAGCTGCTCGTTTATAGAATTCGACCGGAATCCCGTTGGGTCCGAACGCCTTCCCCGTGTGTAGTGCTCTGATTGCCTGTGTAAGTTCCACCGGTGTGATGTCCTCATCTAGGGCTGTTATTGAATCTGCGCCTAAGGTAGGCATGTGTATATCGTGTAGGAATGCGAGGTTCTCCTCCACCGTTGCGGTGGCTATTGGTGTGTACACTGTCTGGTAGTGTGTCGCGAGCGCTTCAGTGATTTGCTGTGGCACAGTAACTAAGCCTCCGTCATTTAATCTGTTCTGAGTTATCCAGTTATTCGCTCTTTCTTTCCCAACCAGGCCAATAGACGGCCTGCTTTATCTCCCTGTTCGTAAATCATATGTTGTGTTTTGGTAAGCCTACTAGAGGCCACTTCACGCGTGAATGCTCCATACTCCCGCTGTGTCAGGTGTAGTCTGTGTGTCATCTCTTCAGTAGTGTCTGCTGCCTGGGCCGCCTCCGCCAAAGAGACCTCCAATTCTAACCTATCAATGTGTTTTTGGCGTTCCTTTTCTGTCCCACAATTAAGGAGATTGCGTGCCCACGGAGTACTGTCTTATATGCCTCCCATAAGGTTGTTGGAGAGGGGACTGAGTGTTGATTTTCTTCTAAATAGCACTTTGTCGCCTTAATGAGGTCTTTGCTTATTTTACGATTTCTGAGATACCCTGGGCGAATTGGGAACAGTCTGTGGTTTTGCGGGGCAAATGGTGCATATGCAATGAGGACCTGGGAGTGGTCCGATATACCTCTGGGCAGATGCCTACTCTCTGTCATGCCTAGCATCCCTGTGGCCAAGGTAAAAATGTAGTCAAGCCTGGAAAGGCTGTTATGTACCCCAGAACGGAATGTGTATTGTCTTTCCTCCGGATACCGGGTCCTCCACACATCTAGCAATCCAAGCGCGTCTACAAATTCTAGCAGCCTGTGGGTGGGCCCACTTGGGTCTCTAGGGGCTGTCGGTCGACCGATGCATTCATGGTGGCATTAAAGTCACCACCAATAATTAGTTCTCCACAGGAAAGTGCGAGTAGGAATTTCCCTAGATCTGAAAAGGCAGTCTGATGTAGTGTCGGAGGTATGTATACTGACACGATATTGTATAGCCTTCCATCCCATTGGCATGTGATTGCCGCAAATCTCCCCTGGTCATCTTTGTGTGACCGGGTTACCATCAAAGGGAAGCGCTTGTTTATGAGGATCCCAACCCCTCTGGATCCGGAGGTAAAATCAGAATGGACTACCATCCGAAAGACCCACCGGTCCAGTGCCTTAAAAGTCGTCCCCTGCAGGTGAGACTCCTGGAGGAGTGCCACCGCCGGATTCTTCCGTCTAAGGTAGTGCAACACTAACCCACGTTTAATTTTGTCCCCCAACCCATTCACATTCCATGAAATCACAGTCAGTGGAGGGCCTTGCCGCTGGGTGGTCTGTGTCTGTAGGACAGTGTCTTTGCCATCTTGGTTTGTGTCTGTCATAGTTATCTTTAATGGTCAAGCTATCTTGGACTGCTCTGAATTTGTCTTCCATGTTGTACCCTATGTTGATCCTTGCTGTAACACCACACACAAAAGCTTCATTCTTAACTAAGAAACCTTCAATTAACTGATCCCAACCCTCCACCCCCCTCCCTGCCTCCCTGCCTAGTGGATTCAAAACTACCCGCCACCCCAACTCAGCAGAGTGCTTTAGTCCCATAACTGTGTACTTGCGTAAGAGGGGGAGAGTCGCTCCGTGACCCCCGCGCACCCCCGAGAGCGTCCTTGTAGTCTCCGGTGTGCGATCTGCACCTTGCTTCTTTCCAATCTGGGGTGCAGTGTTCATGCATCGCCTCACATGATCTATTGTAGTCTTTGTCGTTCAGCCTGCAGGTTCATTGACCCTTCCGCTGGCCTGGCAGCCTGTCTGTAGGACGTTAGTGGAGCCCTGGCATGATGCAAAGGTGTACCCAAGCGTGGCAACATTGCTCGGGTCGCGTCTCGTGGCATTAAAGTGCTTCATCCAGAATGTCATTCAGCGTCACTCCCGTTCCCTGCACCAGTGTTCATTCCTGTCGATGTCTCCGTCTCCTCGGTCTGAGCAGTTTGCAAGGGTGGTTGTCTTCGTCTTGCCCCCTGTCTGTTGCTTCCTTTGGCTGGGCGCCAACCCTCCAGCCAGTCTTGCGCCTCTTCCGGCGACGTGAAGAACCAGCTCCTGCCTTCTGCTTCGACTCTCAGCTTTGCCGGAAAGAGCATTGCATATTTGAGTTCTCTATTGCGGAGCTCTCGTTTGACATCCATAAAATTCCGCCGTTGTTTAGTGACTGCAGCTGTGTAGTCTGGGTAGAGGGTTACCTTACTGTTATCAATCCGTAGGGGGGGTGCGACTTGGGCCGCCTGTAGGATCGCATCTCGATCTCTGAAGTTGAATAGTCGCGCCAGAATAGGTCGCAGGGGGGCTCCAGGTCTGGGTCGTCCGCCCGGTACTCAGTGGGCTCTTTCCACCGAAAAGAATTTTGAGAGTCCACGAGGTTGTAGTTGTGTTTGGATCAGCTCTTCCACGAAGATATCAAGTGCTGGCCCCTTGACGCTTTCCGGCACACCTACCAATCGGACGTTATTGCGCCGCGAGCGCCCTTCTTGATCGTCCAGTTTCTCCGCCATCTGCTTAGTTGTAAGTTCTAGGTGGCGTACCTGTCTCTGCAGGGTTGCCGTGTCCGTTGACAGGGCTGCCGTGGTGGTTTCAACCTCCGCCATTCTCGTGTTCATTTTGGAAATGTCCGCTCTGAGCAGCGTTATGTCACAAGATATAGTGTCAATGGAGGTTTGCATTTGCTGAAGAGTGGTCATCACATCATGTAGGGTGAGCTCTTTTGGTTGCCCTGGCTGTTGGCTGTTTGTAGCGTTCGGGGTCTAGCCGGGTGCGTCTTGTTGTTCTTTGGTGATAGCATACTTGTCTATTCGGTTACTCTGCACCGACCTCGGTCCTCTGCCACTCATGGCGCTCCGATTCCAAGGAGGGTGGATCCCGTCCAGGCGGCGTAGAGGAGGCTGCGCTGGTCACTTACTGGCTGTATTAGACCAATATCGGGGGTGATTGTCCGCTACTTCTCGTAGCTGGCGTCTAGCTGTGCTCCTGAACAAGTAGGATGTGGCGCTGCGTTCATATAATGTAGTATCCCTCGGCCCAGAGTTCACTTTTTCCCTGCTGGGAAGCAGTCTGCAAGGGTTGGAGAGGGTTAATAGTTTTTAGCGGGCTGGCGCTAAAGATTTATTCTGTTCGGTATCAAAGCGCCCTGTGGCTTTATCTCCAATTTACCGTCCAGCCGGCCGGGTGTTCCTCACCGCCAGTGACAGTCTTGTGCAGCCACTGATCGTCGTATCACTGCTCTCTGAGGCGATCCCGTGCTTCGGGCACCCTCGCCGCACCCCCGCCTTACTGCGCTTCTATGGCTGCTCCGCTTCTCCGCCTATTCAGCGCCACAAGTGCACGTTGCGTTAATTACTTTGCGGCCGATGTAATCCCCGCAGGCCGACTTCCCGGTACTATTGTGGGCCGTATATAAGTGCCTCCCGTTGCCATGCGTCGCCGGATGCCATTTCGTGTCAGTATATTAGGCCCCCCCCGGGCACTTACGCAATTCTTCTGCCCCTTGGCGCTTGTCCCGGACCCGCGGCGACCCGGGCCCCTGTTTCTGCCGCACCTCAGCGCTGTTGGTGTTCCGGGCGGCTGCGATGCCGGTCCTGCTGTCCCTGGACCACACGTCCGTGCACCGCCCTAGGCCAACGCGCGATCCGCCGATCACGCCCCCTCTGTGGGCAGCTATTGCAATCACTTTAGGCCCCGGCTTCGCCGCAGGGCCCAGGCCTCAGCTCCGTCCCTCGGTGGCTCCGGCAGCGCTTTTTCCCCCCCAAACTTCGGCAGCTGCCGCTGGAAGTACTACGGTGTCCCCGCCGTCCGTTCTTGATGGTGCAGATACCGGATAGATGTCAGGATTATCGGGGCATGCTTGGCGGTCTCCGGAGCTCTCTTAGGCTGCGGCCATCTTTGCCGGTCGCAAGCCACGCCCCCAATGCACACACTTTAAATGAAAAATAAATACAAGTTAGCAGAGGGAAATACATTTTTCTGGTTGGACAGCTCAGTTGCTGAATGCGATCACTTCAGATGTCTGTGGATGTAACTGGACGGGCACTGATTTGAATCCTGGTCAGTGAACTGGGAAAATAGTGACTTGTATTTATAATGTGAAGAGGTCCAAGCCTGTGACAAAAGGCACTGTGAATAAGTAAGTCAATAGTTTAAAAAAAAGTATTACACAACGTATAAGATAGGTTGCACAATGTGAATAGGCGGTCGCAAAATGTGCAAAAAGATTTTGTTTAAAAATGTACAGTGCTTGGAGGGGCGCTAGAAGGCCCGCAGTAAGATGGCCGCACGATAGTGCTGTTCTGCCGGCCGGAATCATTATCCGTTCATTATCAGCGGTAATGGGCAAAATAACAGATTTGTGCACCAAAAGGTAAACGCTACACAAAATTGCTGCTGGAAGTGAAGTGTGCCGAAGGAAGAAGGAGAAACGTCGATAACAAAAATCGGGAGCCGTGGAGCGAAAGCGAAACAAAATGGCGGCGCCGTACGGAGCCCTGACTGAGCCGTAGGCGTAGATCGTGCCGCCTGCAAGACACCGAAGAATGCCTAGTGAGGAGACGCTGATCCGGATACGGCTGTCCAGACCGGAGCTGAAAGTACAAATCAGCGCTACCCTCTAACCGAAGGCAAGTGACAAGCGTGTGGGTGGCAATTCCAGTGGCCGCTACCTGTGTGCTTGGTGCTGGGCCTAATAACAAGACGCCGCGGAGTGTATTGCGGGTGCAGAGGAGGCGGCATGCAGTGCGAATTGTAAAGGACGTCTGCAAGCGGGGATAAAACACTGCAACCAGAAATGTAAACGAAGACACAGTTCACCCGTCAATGAAAGACCGACACCCTGCTCGCAACCCGAGGATTGCGAGACAAATCCCCCCTTCGGACTGCGACATTGCACCAAAGGTGGGCTATAGCATGGCAGAACGTTAACCATTTCTACTAAGTCCAATAATATAAAAATCAGCCGTAATAATACTTTATGCAGACAGCTAGCACGCACAAATATGTTATCCCCAGGAAATAATGGCGCGGAGGAGTGCAGGCATAGGGCATGTACTGTGCTGAAGTAATGTGATGGGCCTAGTATGCGCTAGTGCACGCACATGCTGTGACAGAGGCAGGAATCAGAAATATTCCGTGCTGCGCCGAGTGCGTGTTTTCAACTTTGTCCAGATCTGCTACGGATTGAACCTACTATAACTGCTGGCTTGGACTTGGGGCAGCTTCCTCCCTGCGTGTTAGTTGCAGTGCAGTAGGTAGTGGATGCACGTGGACATATAGAGGACTCTGTTTCAATGTGACTGATGTGGATGCCTGCAGTAAACAAATTGTGAGTGGTGGAATACAAAAAGTTGGTGGATTGTCGACTGAGTGCCTTACTCCAAATACCAGCCAGCAGGCGCGGAACTGTAAAGGTCGACAAACAACAGTCCAAACTGTAGTTTGATGCCCGCCGTACCCCTAGATCTACCGTGGCACACTCAGACACTGAACTCGAGACGGGACAGGCAGGGGGGTCAACTATGGAGGCCACTTTAAACGCAATCCAGCAAAGCCTACAAGCTATCGATGGAAAGATTGACACCCTCACAATCAGAATGGACAATATGGCCGCCAAGCTAGACAAACAAGGCGCGCGCCTGGACAGTGCGGAATTGCGTATCTCCTCAGTTGAAGATGAGTCTAGTGCAACAGTAAAAAAGTGCAGTGACATGGAAAAACTACTTGAAGTAATAAAAGCTAAGAACGAAGATTTAGAGGCGCAATCCCGAAGAAACAATATACGAATCATGGGGGTTCCGGAAAGTACAAATACAGGCCGCCTCGA
Source organism: Calotriton arnoldi (assembly GCA_963921515.1). Taxonomy (NCBI): domain Eukaryota; kingdom Metazoa; phylum Chordata; class Amphibia; order Caudata; family Salamandridae; genus Calotriton; species Calotriton arnoldi. The sequence goes on along the minus strand of CAWUFW010004243.1, from coordinate 1,067,221 downwards.
AGACTATGTTGAGGAAATGCTCAGAGAGGTGTATGGCGCAGAGAACTTCTCCCAAATGCTCATCATTAAAAGGGCGCACAGATCTCTTGCTCCTAAGCCGCCACCAGGAGCACCACCGCGGCCTATTGTGGCTAGAATTCTGAACTTCAGAGACAGTGATACTGCACTACGACTGGCAAGAGAGAAACAGCAGATTCACTACAAGGGAAATATGGTGTCCTTTTATCCAGATTTCACTATGGCGGTCCAGATGGCACGCAAGGAGTTCGCTCCCGCCAAGAAGAAACTACGCAAGATGGAAATAACATATGCAATGCTGTACCCTGCAAGGCTGCGGATCACGCATGAAGGCAAGGCGAGGCTCTTCTCCAAGTGAAACTTAAAAAAAGAAATTTAGAACGTTCTCCATCTCCCACGCACTCCGAGTCATAGGATTTGGGGTGAGTCACTTAATCTGTTGCCCTCCCTGCCAGGGGGACCTAATATATGCAAGAAAAGTTAGTCATCTGCAATGGTGTGCAAGGGAACCAAGTGGCATACTATGAGACTAATTTATTAGGACTGCCAAAGAGTGTTGTGATTAATCAGTAAGGGGACCTGGACTACTTTAACCGTATATGCGGACTGGGAGGGTAATGTAGAGATGGTTTACAGAACTTTATGATAAACCATGTTAGCAGAGTTCATGTTTATGCAAATGTGAAGGGGAGGAACTGCAGTACTTGTCAAACTCGAGTCCACCTTATTATAAAGTTGCAAGTTGATCTGATGAAACTGGCGAACTGGGGACTGGGTAGATTATGACATGGGTATTGACATAGGTAATGTATCCATGCAACAAGAATGTCAAATAGAAGATTTTCGACATGAGTGCCATAATTCCAAGATCATTCCGGCCACATCTGCTCAGCGAATGGGAGTACGGGTATCTAGCCGCCCACTGAGGGTATTCCCCAACAAAGTTAGAATGTTATATACAGTGGTTTTGTGGGTATGTCTTTGGCATGATTGGGATGCTAAAGTGGGTGGGGGGGGTAAACGGTTTGAATGTTCTATCAGGCACACCACATTGTCATAGATTAAAGAAGGAAGGGGACGCACATAGGACCTATATTACCCAAATAAACAGATTGCTTGTACATACAACATATCCATGTATATATAAGACGCAATATATACCCATGCCAGACAGATCTATCAATAGATAGCAGAGACAACACATCGCCAATACGATTGCTCACCTGGAATGTTAGAGGTTTAAACAACCCTCAGAAAATTAGACAAGTTGGACAGACATCAGGTAGAAATAGCTATGTTGCAAGAAACCCACCTAACAAAATTTAGATTTTTCACAGCCTGCTGGGCAGAAAATCTGGATTTTATTAAAGACACGGAGGCTAATATTATGCAAATCTCCTTTATTGCCACAGCTCAGCAGTAACAATGAAGAGAATATAGAACTTTGAAACATTCTAGGTATAGTATATAGTCCATGAGTACACAGCCATCTTCCTTCTTTGTTCAATGCTGCGAACCAAAAGAATAAACTCAAAACTTGAATCATGACGTTGAGCGAGTCATTTCCATCAACCAAATGTAGAAATTCTATTCTGAAAGAGAAAGAGATACAAAAGGTCAAAAGATAAAACCTTTAGGGAGGGTCAATTAGAGGAGGGATAATATTAGCGTCCGTGTCTTTAATAAAATCCAGATTTTCTGCCCAGCAGGCTGTGAAAAATCTAAATTTTATGGCATGACACGGAGGCCAACATTATGCAAGTTTAAAGTGAATTAAGAACATTGTCAATCACATTATTGATTGGTCTAAAATAACACTTTTTAAACATATTCTCATTTGACCAGTCAGCAGCTCTTAGAATATCTTGGAGCCCTCCACCAAGCATTAAAGCTTTAGAAGCTGATGCACCCCTAAGAGTGTGCACCGAAAATTGAAACATCGACACCACTTTCACTCATCACTTCTTTTACCCATCTCGCAAGTGTGGGAGATGAAACTGGTTTATGAGGAGATCTATGGGAGATCAATAGTTGTGTTTCAGTTCCTCTCAGACTTGCAGATCTGTTTTCATATTCTTTAAGACATTTGACAACACACAAACTTTCATTCTGAGGAAAGAAAGGATAGAAGATAGAGGACGACATAGTTTTGGTCCTTTTCTTAATGGTAAAAACAAACTCCTCAGGCTGATAAGCCCTGCTAGTAACATCTAAAGCCTTAACATCTGATGTTCGTCTGAAGGATACCAAGCAAAGTAACACAGTAAGCTTATAAGAGATACGTTTGAGAGAGAGGTTAGCGTTATCTCCCCAGGAGGAGATAAGTCGTAATATGTTTCTTACGTCCCATAAGGTTGTATATTTGGGAGTTGGAGGATTGAGAACCCGCATGCTTCTCATAATCTTTTTTGTTTAAAAGGCTTTGTCCCACTGAGATACCATCGATTAGGGAGTGGCCTGCAGCTATTGCTGACCTATAGACATTAACGGTTCTGTAGCTAAGACCGGAAGCAAAGAGCTCCGATAGGAAATTGACTACATGAACTAAATCAGTTGAAACGGGATCGTAATGTCGTTGAATACACCAGCGAACCCATTTGTTCCATGCTAATCGATATGCCTTCCTTGTTCCAGATGCCCATGATTCAGATATGAGTCGGAAAGCAACGTGCGAAAGGCCAGGGATTTGCCACTGTCGCCTGAAATCTTCCAGGCTGTCAGGGTTAATAGACCCTGGTCTAAGAGAGGATGTGTCTCGCCCCGAGGACCCAGGAGTAGTCGACTGAAAGGGGGTATTAGAATTGGGAAGTCCATGGTCATCTCCAAGATGACGAGAAACCATGCTTGAGACCTCCAGAGGGGGGTTATCACCACCATACTCTGAAGGTACCGGCGAGCGTGTAAGAGAAGTCGCGGGAGCATGACAAACGGCGGGAAGGCATATGGCCTTAACCCTTGCCAGTCCTGGAGGAAGGCATCTACCCCTGATGCCTGTGGGTCCGGCCTCCAACTGAAAAAGTTCACCAATTGAGTGTTCAATCTGTCCGCGAAGAGATCCGTCCCGAAGGGACCCCATTGGTCTTTGATTGTCAAGAATATTTCCCTGTCTAATTTCCAATTGCTGGAGTCCCTGAAATTCCTGGAGAACCAGTCCGCTACACCATTGTTCAAACCAGGGATGTGTTCCGCTGTGACTGACAGTCCCTTGTTCAAGCAATAGTCCCAAAAAATCTTCGCTATTTCGGTCAGACCCTTCGAACGTGGACCCCCCCATCTTGTTGACGTATTTCACCGCAGAGACATTGTCCATGCGCAGCATTATACAGCATTTCAATGAATTTTGGGTGAAGCTTCGAACCGCAAAGGAACCTGCTAGAAGTTCCAGGCAGTTGATATGTAGTTTCTTCTCCTCGCGTGTCCACCGTCCTCCTGTGGAGGAGTCGCCACATGTGGCACCCCAACCCTCTCGACTCTTATCTGATTCTATTATCAAATCTGGGGTTTCCCCAAAGATGGCTTTGCCATTCCAGGCTTCTGCATTTTTCAGCCACCAAGATAGTTCGTTCCTCGAGTCTTCGTCTAAGGAAGTCATCTGAGTATAAGACAGAGTCGACTTCAGAGCTTTCACTTTGAGTCTCTGGAGGGCCCTGTAGTGTAAAGGGCCGGGAAAGATCGCCTGAATGGTGGAGGAGAGGAGACCCAGGATCCTGGCTAAAAGTCTCAAGGGGAAGACTTCCAGAGAAAGTATCTTTTTGAGTTCCTTTCTGAATTTCCTTATCTTTTCCCTTGGTAATTTCAATTCTGCCGACACCGTGTTCACCATGAAGCCCAGGAATTGAGTTTCCTGGGTTGGGGTAGTGCAAGATGTCTTGGTATTTATGATAAAGCCTAGATGTTCCAGAAGGCGGATAGTAAGGTCCGTGTGTTGGGAAACCGTCGTTTTGGACTGACCCATGATAAGGATATCGTCCAGATAAATTATTAGTCTTACACCCCTTTCTCTTAGCCACGCTACGACGGGACGTAAGACCTTGGTGAAGCACCAAGGGGCTGAGGATAGTCCGAATGGAAGACTGCAGAATTCCCAAAGTTTTCCCTCCCAGGTGAATTGGAGGAACTTCCTGTGTGGGGGCCAAATTGGGATGGTCAAATATGCGTCCTTTAAGTCGAGGCGTGTTAGCCAGTCGCCTTTTCTCAAGACATCTCTCAGGAGGTGTATTCCCTCCATCTTGAAGTGGTGGTAGCATACCCACCCATTTAGACTTTTAAGTTTATGACAGGTCTCTGTGTCTTGTCCTTCTTTTCTACCAAGAAGATATTGCTGATGAAACCTGTTTGTGAACTCTCTATTATAGCCCCTTTGGCGAGTAGATCCTTTACTTCCTGAGATACTAGTTTTTTATGTTCTTGGGAGAAGATTATCTCGCGGGGTGTTTTTGATTGGAAGGGAATGTCTGTAAATTCTATTTTGTAACCCTTGACGGTTTGCAAGACCCACGGGTCTTGAGTTACCAATTCCCAGTTCCCAGAGAAAAGGGCTAGTCTCCCTCCTACCTTTATAGGGGTATCTGAATGGTCTTTCAATACACCCACCTGTAGAGAATCCTCTGCTTCTTCTCTCGCTCCGAAATGGTCTTCCCCTGTTGCGTTGCCTCTGTGGGTAGAAGGTTTGGTTCCCGTAGAAGGACGTCTGTTGGAACCTAGATCCTCGTCCAAAAAAGGGTCTTGAGGTAGATTGGCCACGGCCGGGGAACCGACCCCGGATTCTCCCGGCCCTTCCAAAAATGTTGTCTTGGAAGACTTTCTTAATTTCGCGCTGGGATTTTTGGATCGAGCTGAACGCCCCTACATATTTGGCCATATCACGGATAAAATCTTCTCCGAATAGGAGTCCTTGTGAGGTGGGTCCTGCCTCCTTGTTAGCCAATTCTATTAGCTTAGGGTCTATTTTAAGGAGTATCCCCTTCCTCCACACATTTGATATGGCGGTGTTTGCATTGCCGAGGAGGCAGATGGATCTTTAGACCCACTCACGTAGCTCCTTGGGATCAATAGGAATACCATCAACATAGGCGTTTTCGGCCTGGTCGAACATTTTGGTTAAGGGACCAATTATATCGAGCAGACGGTCTTGGCATGACCTTAGACCTTTGTCTATGCCTTTTCTTGGGTCTTTGGCACCCTTGGCTATAAAAGCGACGACCTTAGGGTCGAGTTCAGGCGTGTAAGTAATTTTGTCTGGCAGGGATGGGCGAGGGCATTCCGATCTCAATCTGGATCTTACTTCTTTCGGGATCTCCCTTCTTAGCCAGAAGCTAATATAATCTGCTACATGTTGGGACGGTAGCCATTCGGGAGATAGGGGATGTTTGATTAACAGAGGGTCAAACATATCATCCCCGAAAGGGTCAGTGATACCCATCTTTGATCCTGAGGCCTTGCTTGCCTCCTCAGAATTTCCCAAGGATTTGTCTGCCTCGACCTCAATGTCTGAGACAAAGGGTGATGAACAGGAGAGATCTAATTCTGGTTCATCCGGTTCGTCGCTATCAATGTGTATAGGGGGTTGTGGGCCTGTCTCTTGCCCTTCTGTGATGCCCAAGGCATCTTTCTGGACTCCGCCTGGAAAGCGAGATCGAGCCGTTTTGGTCGATTTCTTTGTCTTTTTGACAGATAGGATAGGGTGTTCTGTTGCGGCTCTTTTCTTTGGGGCCTTAACTGCCCCCTCTTTTGCGCCAGAGGTATGCGCACTGCTAGTAGAGGGCCATGCCCTTGAAAGTATTTCAAATTTTTTATAAATGGTTTCGTTAAAAGAGTCCATAGCTCTATCCATGGCCTTAGAAACCATTGATTCCAATTTCCCTTCTAGGTTGGTATCAGGATTAGAGGACATCATGGAGAAGGGAGGTATAATTGTATAAGAATATTATATCCAACTATATCCAATCCCCTATCTTTGCCCCTTTTTTTATTTTTTTTTATGGTCAAATAAACGGGATAATATGCACTTCGAGGGTTAGAGAGGAGAAAGGGGGGTAATTTAGTGAAGGAAGGTCCGTCTGAGGGAGGGGTTAATTCTCTAAATATAGTGGAAGGCGGTAAAAGTGTCCGAGGGCGGTCGCGTTGAAGAAACCGCAGCAAACTGCCAAATGTTGTCTGTTGTTGTTACGACAACCACGCACGTCTCTTACGTGCGTGGTTGTTGCCTGTGTGCATTCCTCTAACTTTCCCCCTCTCCGCGATGCGCAATTGAAATGCGCATCGCGGTGGGGGAGGAAGACTGCTGGCGAGCTACGAGGAGCCGGGGGAGCAGCCGGGAGGACACGGAGGAATCCAGAGTGAGGCCGGGGCGGCCGCAGGAACAACACGGTATGCGGGAGGGCTCGGGGGAACGGAGGCGGGGACGCGCCTCAGCTGATAGGCAGGCTCGCGCTCGAAGCGTTACCAGGCGATGCCTAGCGATCGCGTTTAGTTTTGAAGGGCGCACAGTGAAAAGTGAGCGGAAAAGCTCAGTAAAAACAGATCAGCGCGGTGCGTATGCGAAAGAAGGCCCAAGAAGGCAGAATTTAGAGACTCTAAAAGATACACAAGACTCACGAGTGTAAAGTAGTGCCTAAATTAAGAGGGTCCACAAAGGAGACATTTACAGACAAGAGATATCACATAGTAGGGTCAATAGGACCCAGTTATGTGAAAAACAAATATAAGCTGGTAAACAAATAAACACGAATAAAGTGAGGGTACTTATCTTGTTCGAGCAGCAGCAACAAAGAAGGAAGATGGCTGTGTACTCATGGACTATATACTATACCTAGAATGTTTCGAAGTTCTATATTCTCTTCATTGTTACTGCTGAGCTGTGGCAATAAAGGAGATTTGCATAATATTAGCCTCCGTGTCATGCCATAAAATCAAAAACGGGTGAACCTGGTGGGAGATGGGCTGAAGCCACTATAACATCCTCGTACTCCTCATATGCAAGAGGTGTTATAATCCTCATAAGAAAAGGGGTACAATTCACAATAGAGCACACAATTACGGATGAACAAGGGAGATACATAATAGTCATCGGAATACTAAGAGCCTCACAAATAGGATTAGTAAACACCTATGGTCCAAATGTGGACGACCCGGAATTTTATATAAATATATGGAGAAAATTACTGGAGCTACCAGAGATAGAAAAACTATGGGGTGGAGACCTGAATGTATCGCTCAGCGAGGATTATGACAGGTCAGGTACTACGACTGAACACCATAAACAAGCAGCCAAAGCAATACTAAATGGTTTGGCTGAATTCAGGATGGTAGATATATGGCGACTGCGCAACCCACTAACGCTAGAAAGCATACACACATCTACAGCACACAGCAGTTGGTCACGGATTGATTATTGGTTAACGACGGACGCAGCTAGCACCTGGGCACGCGAGGTTAGACATCTCCCAAAAACGCTATCAGACCACAAACCGGTACTGCTTTCTCTAGATATCCCGACTTATATGCCACCACCATATGTATGGAGGTTTAACGCCAAAGCTCTGCTAGATCCACTATACAGTAACACAATCAGAAATGCAGTAGACGAGTACTTCCAGTTAAATAAGAACTCAGTGGAAGACGCAAGTTTACTTTGGGAAGCATTAAAGGCTACCATACGAGGGATATGCATTAGCACAAATGCGGGGATATTGCAAGGCATACACACACGATTAGAGAAGTATGAAAACACTATCAAAAGACTAGATGCGGAATATGAACGCACGCATAAGTTAGAAATCTTAGGAACCATTAGAGAAAAACTAACTAATTATAAAGAACTAGCGGACAGCGAAATTAAATATTTGACACAACGACAAACAGCTAGAGCATTCGGTGAGGAAGGCAGGCCGGGTCACGTACTGGCACAAAAGATACGCGCTGAACGTAAAGCACAGACAATCATAAAAATAAAAGATACAAAAGAGATAACACACTATGACACCCTAGGCATACTAGAAGCATTTGTAGAAACATATGGTGAACTCTCCGCCACACAGGATACAGCGGACATACAGGAAATCACGAACTACCTTGATGACATAGCAATAGCATGGCTATCGGATGGCCAAAGGGAATACCTGGCACAGCCAATCACAGTAGAAGATGCAAAAGAAGCCATCAAAACACTACCTAATGGTTGGGCTCCTGGGCCCGATGGGTTCACAGGTGAATTCTACAAAGAATATGCAGAACTGCTAAGCCCATACTTAGTGGAAATGTACGAAGATGATTATACCAAACAAATTCTACCACCAACACTACGTGAAGCACTGTTGATTACACTATTGAAGCCTGACAAAGACCCAGAGAGATGCGAGTCGTATAGACCACTATCGCTCATCAACACGGACGCAAAAATATTAGCCAAAATCATAGCCACAAGATTGCAACCACTCATGCAGAACCTTATTTTACCAGACCAATCCGGATTCATACCAACAAGATCCACAGCACACAATATACATACCATATTTGCTTTATTACATCAGCTGAATCCTGAACTAGAAGCGGCGGCAGTACTACTGGACGCCGCTAAAGCTTTTGATTCAGTGGAGTGGACATACTTATTTACGATTTTGCAAAGAATGGGAATGCCCGTTATACTGTTGCAGTGGATAAAACTATTATATACAAAGCCAATAGCGTGCATTAAAGTTAACAGGCACATTTCAGGCGCAATACAAAGAGGTACAAGACAAGGGTGTCCATTGTCACCCTTACTCTTCGTTATTGCGCTCGAAACGCTTGCATGCAAAATTAGGCAGCAACATGCAGCCACTGCATTGAAATTCAGCCAGCGCCCCATAAGTATTTCTTTATATGCAGACGATATGGTTTTATACGTGCGGGACCCTAGAACTAATTTATCGCCAATGCTGAGGGAATACATTAAATTCGGGAGACAATCTGGTTTGCACATTAACTGGAGTAAATCCACAGTACTCCCATTGACGGAAATCACACAACCACACCATATGGAATTCCCCTTATCCTGGCAGGAGGATCCAGTTAAATACTTAGGGATATGGATCCACAGAGACCCAGCCACGGTAATAAAAGCAAACTATGGGGTGGCGATAGATAAACTCGAAACACAAGTCAACAGATGTACTCAACTACCATTATCTCTGGCAGATAGAATAGCCATCATAAAGATGTTAGTGCTACCCAAATTCTTATATTTATTCAATAACATTCCAATAACATCACCAGCCCCAGTTTTCAAGAGGTTAACAGCAAGTGTAACAAGACTAATCTGGGCAGGGAAGCAAGCGCGTATCGATTTACAAACTTTGACACTACCATATGCACAAGGGGGATTTGCGGCACCAGACTTATTGCTATATTACTTATGTGCACAAGCACAATATGCGAACTACTGGTTACATCCAGTACAATATATGCCACACTTAGCGGTTGAGGATGGTGATGCAAATCCTATTCCACTTAGTAGTATATTGACACACCAACGAACACATGTGACAAAACAAGAAATAAACACAATCAACAAATTTAGCGTGGCAACATATGGGGAAATTGGCGGGCAAACTACCACTATACGCACCAGCAATGCCATTAAAACAACACCCGTCGATCTCTGTGACGCAAGATAAGGGCAGCATGGATATATTGCAACTGGTAGGCTTACGGACAATGGGAGATCTCTATAAAGATGGTATATTCCTTGAACCAAGTGATTTAAATTATATAAGCAATCAGTCACTACTATTTAAATTTACATATCACAGGCTGAGAGGAGCAATCAAAAACTTATATCCAACCTTCCCAAACGAACCGCCTGCGCTGTTATCATTACAAATGATAATCACTAATTCAGATAACACACACATAGTAACAAAATTGTACAAGTCCATAAAGGCCGAAATAGCAAGACGCACTAGCAAAGCACAGGAGAGATGGAATGCTCTACTAGATACACCATTGAGTACAGAGGACTGGCAATGCTGCTGCACATTAACAGGAATGTTAACCCCAAACGGAAACCTACGCATTATACACTATAAATACCTACACCAAATATATCATACACCAGTAAAACTACAGAAATATGGGCTGCGTGAAGATGCAAACTGCCGGAGGTGCGGGTGGATAATGCGGATTTCTTACATCTGGCATGGCATTGTGGTAAAGTCAGATCATACTGGGAAAATGTTACAGGTCTCCTAAGCTGCATGTTAGACTGTAAAATAGAATGTTTAATACGAGTCTGTCTGCTGGGCTTTGTAAAACAATTGCAATCAGTCAAACGTAGAATTTTGTGCGATAGCGCTACTATTGGCAAAGAGAAGAGTGTCGATGCATTGGGACAGTAAAAAGTTTCCTACAGGCAAGCGCTGGATAATGGACATGGTGTATTGCAGGGATACTTTGAAAACATATGAAGAAGAACTCCCAACAACGTCAAAACCTAAGGATTTCTGGGAACCACTAACAACCTATTTAAGAGCCAATCCAGAAATGGTAAATGAGTCTGATGCGTGAGCACAAATATTCCAGGAGAGGACAATCAGATACAATACTAAGATGTAAAAGTATAATAATGCTGAATATGTACTATGCACTGTTGTGATGATATATGATAATGCCTGAGATGTTTGTTATATGTGTTTCAAAGGAATCAATAAAAACTTTATTAAAAAAAGAAATAGAAAAAAAAAAAAGATTTACAGTGCTTTCAAAAGTTATATTTTTAGCAATATGCTGATTATACCCAGTGCAAACTTTTTATAGGTTTCCTTTTAAAGGACAAATTTCAGATTCGAAGAATGAAAACCTATACTGACTCCTAAGCAGCCTTTAAATTTGCGTATTTACCAATTGCACACATTTACATTTCTTTCAGGAGCAAGGACCTTTGAAAGGATGTTTTTTTCGTCTTTATCTGCTTTTTCCTTCTCTCACTTCATGGTAGAAGAGTGAGTGCCTTCTTCCCTTTCAAGCTGTGGCAACAAAACCGTTCAGGAACAACTCTTTATTTCAATCAATCAATCAGCAGATTTGTAGAGCGCTACTTGTCATCCGTGAGGGTATCCAGTCGCTGGATACATAAAAGTATGGGAACTGTTTTGATCAATAAATAAACTTGGAAATATCGTCCCCCGTTTCCCTGCTCCTCACCTCTGCTCCTCCCCACCTCTGATTCCAAGGCACAACAAAGTCAAAGTCTTATTACTCAAATAAGCGCTGCTAAATCAATGTCATTTTCATGTACGACAACGATATAGGGAAACACACAGATAAAAGTTACATCAAGATGACACCCTCACTCATGCACAACATTAGATCTTAAGAAACCAACCTCATACAAGCCGGGCCAGGTGGCTTAGTGGATTAATGCATCCACTGTAGGGGCCTGTAGTCAACCTCATGGTCACAGGTTAATATCCCGAGTTTGGTAACAACAGACATCTGTTATTCAAAGCCAAGATACCCTTCTGGGTGAACGTGCACTTTACAAATACATATTTTATGTTATACATGGCAACATTTTAGACAAGGAAAGTGGGAGATTTCGGGAAAAAAAAATTGGGGGATATATTTCCCCATTGACGTCTGTTGAAGCAGAGGCAATATCAAGTGAGAAACAGGTAAAATAAAGCCATTTTGACTATAAAAATCAGGAGTCTCCTGCCTGAATCAGGTCTGTTGGCATGTACGCAACCTGGGTTCTGTTGCATATATAAAACAATTTTTACTCTGGCTGAGCAAAGAGTAAGTGATACCCCTAATCATGGCACAAGTCTTAAAAAAAGAAGTGGGGGGACTAACCTAGTTAGCCAGTATGCAAGTGACATCACGGCGCGCGACATCACGGCGCGCGACATCACACATGACATCACAGGAATTGACATCATAGAAAGTGGCATCACAAGCCACGACTTTACAGGAAGTAGCATCACAAGAAGTGACATCAGATCTAAAGCCTTCACATATATATTTAGCAGGTCAATCATGTGTACGTTTGAGCGCTTTGCGAGGATAATAGCACAGTGAGCTATGGAAGAGGATATGCGACTTCTACACCATGCAATCCCCCAGTTTGATGTAACACATCCTGTCCATTCATTTACAAACTTATATAATTTATTGTACATGTAATATGCACCTGTTGATGTAAAGCGCTTTGACACCCTGCATTGGAATGAGTAGGGCTATACAAGAAAAAATAGTGGTACTCAAATTATTTCAACGCCTCCTCAGGGGAAGTAAGCTCTATATAAATGCAATTTGCTTTGTGTAAATACTGGTAAAGACAAACACATCTGATATTCTTACAGTGCATGCATATCTCCTAAACTGGGACTGAACGAAGTGAAAAGCTGCCTCTCTTAAGTAAGTGTGAAGAGCTAACAAGGTTTGAGCCTTTGTTTCCACTCCGCTTCATTTGCATCAGGTGTGAGGCTCCTGACTGCTCCCAGCCAAGAGACTCGAACAAAAGGAGGCCTGATGACCCCTCAAATTCGGCCTTTGTTATGGGCCAAGCAGGAGTCTTAAATAAGAAAGCCCCGTCCCTGCCTGCACGTTGTTGCTTGTTGCAGATGGAAAGCAGACAACGTGCAGACGCTGCTGAAACTGTCCCGGTGTTTGGAAATTACAACGGGACGAGTTCAGCACATTATTCTGTGGGGCCCAAATTCTTGGCAGGGTGGACGCCGTCCACCCGCGTGTACCCCCGACTCGTGCCCTGCCCCTAATAGAGAAAAGAAAACTAAAAGTTGTTTGTCATAAAGCACTGCAAATCTCTCCTTAGATTAACTAATTTACTTTAACATTAACTCCCAAATTATATGAAAATTTAACACTGTACAAACTGCAAATCACACAAAACTAAATGGCAATAAAATGAAAGACACTATCCTGCTCGCCCTCTCCGCAGCCTTTGACACTGTCTCCCATAACACCCTCGTAAGAACAGTCCACAAGATTGGCATACAAGGATTCACTTTCAAATGGATTTGTTCCTTTCTCACAGGAAGAACCCAAAGGGTCAGGCTGGCACCTATCACATAATAGACCAAGAAACTGATATGCAGAGTCCCACGGGGATCATCCCTCAGTCCCACCTTTTTTAACATATACATGAAATTGCTTGCCAACATCATCTGATCACATTCAAGACAGTGTAGGAGTGTTATTGTCATTTTAATAATCACTCTTGGTCGCTTCCATTCTTATAAGTCCTCATTTATTCTTAACAAGACAGTTATTTCAATGTCCAATAAAGCTGGAGACCAGTCAACACGTGTTTCGACCCTTAGGGCTGTCAAGCCTGGGGCTTTCTCAAGGCTGTGTCAAATTAAGGAAAAATAAGAATAAAAAAAGTCTAAGTGATGATTTTAAGGTACCACGACAGACCGTCACCAAGAATGAGAGTGAAAAGTTTGTCACCGAAAATGAGACTGAGTTCTCATTATGTCAAGGGATCCAAGAGGACGTCCAATGCACATGCATTCATTTATTGTGAATTATTTGTACATGTGCGTAAGATCAGTAGTTAGATGATGAGAGTGTGGGAAGAGAAGAAAAAATAAGAATATAGAAATAAACATACACATAAAAATTAAACGTAAAGTTACCAGTGGAAGTAAAATTACATGCAAGGTGATTATTGAAAGTAGTGTGCTATTTCAGATGGGTTTCTGTGAGAGATTATGAAGTGAGGAGTGGTGTATTTCTAACAATTTTATCTTTACTTTGTGTTCATAGTCCTTAAAGATTAGTGCTATGCCATCCACACAAAATCATTTAAACACAGAGTCAAAACGTGGTGTGTCATTACACCAGGGCAAACCGTAATTATGCAGATCAATATCATGTTCTTTGTTAAATCAACGTCACAATTCTGTGTGCATCTGCAAGTGAATACCGTTGTATAAATAAATTTCATCCTATTTCATACAGTATATCTATTTTTTCTCTTGCTACACAGCGATATAGTGTACTGATAACATACAATAGGGGAGCAAATGTTAGGGTGAAGCGAAGCAATATCAGTTGGCTAATACAACTAGTTACATTACTCAGTCTTGCCTCACATCTTTATGTGTTCATTGTCAGGAAGAGCTCTTACCAACACGGAGCCCCCCCATGTTGATTTAATAGTAATTGAAATTTCACATGGCATTCGAGTGGCACCTGTGTGCCCCTATCTGTAGAATAATATTAATAATAATAATAAGTGCAAGCAATTTTATGCTAAATTCTATATCGTCCTTTTATGAGGGTCCCGCTCATAAGGATTGATAGTCAGAAATTAGTGGATGTGCCACAGCATTAAACTCCAAAGAGTCTGCGTCTAAACAATATCTATATTGGTTCAGACACGCGGCAGGGGCTATCAGCGATTTATACCCTTTCTCTAAAACCACATAGTGTGCTATTTACAGCTACATTTCACAAGTGCCCCCTGGCCCAGAAAGCAGACATTAGTATAGTATTCCCGTGTGAAACGCTGTATACGCTGTCGGTCGGTTAAGTGAGCGCGGCCTCATATTAAACTGTCTACCGCTTCTCGTTTTTTTACGTTTAGCCGAATTCATCCGATCACATGACATCACCATCAACTCCTATGCCGATAACACCCAACTCATCCTCTCCCTGACGGACAAGACAACCATCACCAGAACCAACTTCACCAACTGCATGACTATAGTAGCCGAGTGGATGCGAACCAACTGCCTGAAGCTCTGCTCCAACAAGACAAAAGTACTGGTCTTCGGCAACAAGACCTCCCTGTAGGACTCCACCTGGTGGCAGTCTGAGCTAGGACCAACACCCACAGACCATGCAAGAAATCTAGAGATCATCCTAGATGACAAACTCAACATGACGGCTCAAGTCAGTCAGTCCACATCGTGCACATGCTGCTTAAGATCTTCAAATGATTGCCTCAGAACACTAGACGCACCATCACACAAGCACTCATCACCAGCAGGCTGGACTACAGCAACACTTTCTACGGCAGAATCTCCAAACAATTCCTACACAGACTCCAGAACAGAGTCACCAGACTCATACTCAACCTCCCATGCCACACCCACATCACACCGCACCTCAGGAAGCTTCACTGGCTCCCCATTCACAAACTCAGCCAATTCAAACTTCTCACGCACACATTCAAAGTCCTGCACAACACAGGATCAGAATACCTGAACAGCAGCATACACTTTCACCAACCCGCCATACATCTACGCTCTGCCTCACTCTCACTTGCACACACTCCTTGCTTCTGCAAAAGCAAAACTGGAGGTTGCTCATTCTCCTACATCGCACCCAAGACAAGGAACGACCTCCCTCCACACATCAGAGCATCTCCTCTCGTCTCGAGTTCCGCAAGAAGCTGAAGACCTGGCTCTTCATATAAGCACCTTGGGGACTACACAGCTACACCTAAGCACCTGGATACCGTCTTGGGTGATTAGGGCACAATACAAATTAATATAATATAACATCACTATCGAATAATAGTTCCTCCATTCCTATTGATGGCCTTCGTATATCTGCATGAAAGAGCGCCAAGACAGAAAATACTCTGTGACAATATAACAATAGTAGATATTGTTGTACAAATGTGAACAACTTAACATTGAAGTCCTTTGCCCCTGAGACACTGATGGCCTCTCATTTAGAGTTCAGCACTAAAATATAGCCTTAGCGGCTAGATCGGCTATCAAAGGCCTGCACCAGCATTACAGGCCCACACCGATGGTGAGGGCCTGTAACAAGGGAGTGGAACTTTCATGGCTGGTATAAGACCACTACGGTGAGCTATAAAGCTATTGAGGACTCATGAGGGTAGAATGTCCTAATTAAAGACAAAAGCCTCCTGGGAGGATTTAAAACCCCTTGTCCCTCCGAAGCTTCAGTTACTTGCATAGCTCTGTGCCCGACAATTGTGGCTACTCACAGGGTCAAGGCATTACCTACAAAGATCAAACATACACCCTAGGAGCTGTGAAATCAAACCCTGATTCTCCCTCAGCGAATGTATGATTAAACAACTACCACTTAAATAACGAATGCCTAAACCACGAAGGCTAAACAACGACCAAAGCCAAACAACTATGTACTGAACCACGACTTACTGAACCACGAAAATTAATCTATTGACAAATACTCTGAATCTACCACTACGTTCAAAACAACGCATGTTTGAAACACGATCCAAAAAATGTAATTAAACAACACTTCTAATAAAAAATATTTTTAATAAAGAATCTTGTGCCTCTACTGTTCCAGACTGGCCCAGGGACTCACGCTGAAGCAATGTATTGCTGCAAGTCAGCCCTTTTCAAAGAAAACTCAGTAATGCTTTTGCCACGACTATTACTAATTGTGTTACCTCTTTCCGAAAATCCTTATCTTTGATATTGGGTCATCACTTCCGCTGGTCAATAATTGATATTTGTTAATTGTGTGCTGTCCAATTATGCGAGTGTGTATTTTTAACCGTGCCGTGTCAAGTTACATCCAGCCACTAGATGTCAGTATTGCCAAAATTACTGTAAAAGTGCTGTTCATTTGCAGCTAGAAACGGCTGCTTATAATTAGTCCAGTTTCAGTTTTTGCAGTAGGTAGGAGTTTTAAACTCAAGGTCATGAAACTGGACATACTTTTTAGTCTCCTACCCTTGTCACATACTTTAAATAAATATCGATTGGTCACTAATTGTCGTGCTTGCTTTTAAAAAGATGTTCATATTTTAGTAAACATGATATTGTTGAATTCTTTAATTAAACCAATTATACTAATATGATCTGTTGAAACCGTTTACCATATTTGTGTACTTATAAATACACTTACCTCTGAAAATTCGTTGTAAATGAAGTAGTAGTTAACGAGGTCGTGGTTCATGTCAAGTAGTGGTTAAGAAGGTCATGGTTCAGGTACAGGTCGTTGTTTAGGATTCGTTGTTAAGCCCACTTGTTGTTAGAAATTCGTTATTAAGGTCGTTTCCCTCCCTCAGCTCTGCCAACCTGATTTTTTTCAGTTGACAGGGCCGAGGGAAACCCAGGAGCTGATCTGAATACCCCTCTCCCACAGCTCCAGTGACATTGTGAGGTACAGAGTGGGGGGGTGGGGGTTACCTTGTGCCCTCATCCACAGATTCTGCCTCTCTCATTCCCCTGTCCAATCGTCATACCTTGGAGAAGTACGGGAAATGGAAACACAGAGGTGGTAAATTAGAGCATTGCAATGTTAACAGTAGTGAGCTTATACCAATGTTTATAGCTCACTGCTGCTCCCTGGTCTTCAATGGAGCTTTCAACATTCCAATGTTTTAATAAATGTTAGTCCTGAAAGCAGATATAGTGCCAGAGGTGCTTTCTGCAGAGTACTAGTCGAACAAGATACTTACCTTCGGTAACGCTCTTTCTGGTGGACAGTCTAACCTCAGATTCCTCACCTTGTAAATACCCCAATGTGTGGAAATGGGGTGTATTATACGGTGTGGTTGTGCGACTTCACCATGTAATACACTTACCAATCCTTTTGGGTCCAGTAGGTTTCGTCTGTAAAACCCTCAGCTCAACCCTGGGTAGCTGTGGCACTAAGCAGCAAGGTTTACAGAGGAACAAGTGTAATGCGTTTAAACAGCACTAAAACAATTGAAAAAATCGACAACACTCAAGAAATCCAGCACCAATTGATAAAAATACATTATATTTTTATAAGAATTTAGGCACTAGAACAAAAAAGATCTACCAGAGGGTTTCGGAGATACAGATTTTACAAGAAATAATAAAATCAGAAATTTCACTCAACCGCAAACAAGTCTTGGCAAAGTCAACGAATTGGACACGTAGAAACTTTTTCAAGGAAAACTTAGGCAAGTGTCAAGGCAGTTGATCAGAAGTACTTGGGGCGACTAACTCCAGAAGGGAGCTAGTCAAGGGGACCAGCAAGGTCCACAAGAACAGTTACTTTCACAGAAAAAGCAGTTCTTCAGCAGTTCCACGCACTTTATCTGTGTTGCAATGGATTGCTATAGGGTGATCCTGATGCAAGGGATGAAGGATGCTGAAGATGCTCCAAGGATACTGTGAGAAGCTGGCTTGGCATATGGAGTACACTTATGTAAGTGGGCACCTTGCACCAATCCAGACAACCCTTATGGTGATTTTAGTGGTCTTAGACAACCTTAGAAAGCTCTCTAAGTGGTAGCTGGGGAGAGCAGCCTAGTCCAGAAGGAGTGTAAAGCAGCTTGTTTTACCAGTATGCAATCTTATAGGTATAGATTAAGTGAAAAAGAACCACACAGTGTAGTTATAAAAATATGTATTTTTTATAGAACACTCACTAACACATACAGATATCTCCTAACCGGAGATATACACAATGCACACAATACTTTTCAATAGAAACAGGTAAGTAGCACGAAATACACAGTGGTCACCAGGGGGAGACCAAACCATATACTAAAATAGTGGTATGCGAACCACGACTTAAGTCAAGACTATATCCAGAAGATGTAGAAGTGCCGGGGACCCAAGGAACCAACCGAGGTAAGTAAGCAGGAACCCCACGGAGGCCGTCTGCAGAGTGGGAACAGGACCGCAGGCTCAATACAAGTCAATGGGTAAGTCACTGTTGCAATTTTAAAGAACATGGACCCTTCCTAGTGGACCCTGAAGAAACCCTGTGGAAGACAGAAGGTTGGAGAGCCACCCCACCCGTGGATAACCTAGGAACCAGGATTCCTACACCAGGGAAGCCGGGTGCAGAGGTGTGAAGTGGAGTTGGAAACCACCGTCGAATCCAATGGAGGACTTCAGGAAGATGCCACTGCTGAAGAAGGTGAAAGTGTCCGGTGGAACCCAAAGGTGGATTCAAGTCGAGAAGTACCTGCAAGCAGAGGGGACTGAGTCTATGCCACTCAGGAGTGAACAGGAGGCACGGAAGACGAATGCCCACCGATGTCGGGTGTTGCAGGAGAGTTGACGGTGACCTTGGAGCTGCAGCTGTTAGGACAATGCGATGCTGTGGAAGACCAGGTGCCGTTCACGAGCTGTCCCACATCGGATGTCGAGAGTTGAGGGGTCGGTGTCCGTCAGGAGCATCAACAAGCCTTGGCAACTGCAAACAACGTGGAAAGCGAAGAAGGTGCAGTGTCGGGACCAGCAAAGTCCAGGTGACTCACCACAAGCAGGGTAGTCAGGGCAGGCCCCGAGCAATCAGGGGAGCCCACAGACATCAAAGGAAACCCTTGAGAGGACCCACAGGCTGGAGGCACTGGAGTCGCAAGAGGACCTCGAGCAGCTCACCAAAGATGCAAGCCCACAATGCAAGTGATGCGGTGAGGACAAAGGTCTTGGTCACAGGAGATGCTTGAGGTTGGGGCTACTTGGAGCCAACAAGCCTTTGCAACTGCAAGCCGACGCGGTACACAGGGGTTCGGTTCCTGTGGCTCTGACGAGGGATACTGGCCTTAAACTTGTAGAGAGAACAGGGCAGGCCTTGAGGGATGTTTAGAACCACCACCTGTGTTGCTGAGCCTTTCGGAGTCCATAGGAGCCCTGGATGAGCAGACCGGTCAGCTTAGTTGCGGTGCCTGCAGATGCAGGGACGTGACTCCTTCACTTCAAGGGAGATTCCTTCAGGTGTCTTGGATGCCCACAGGCCTTGGAAGGTTCCTGTATGGTGCACAGGCATGGACGTTGCAGTAGACGAGCAGGGCAACGAGATCAGGAGCAGCAGGAGTCTTCCCAGTTGCAGACTTGATGCCCAAAGCGAAGTCCAGAGTGCCCAGACGGTTGAAAAAGTGGTGTCTGAAATGAATCTTGTCCCACAACAAATCTAGGGACCCACCCTCAGGTAAGCCCTTAACTACCCTAAGGAAAGGGTTGTGATGATTCAGGGTTCCCTCCCAGGGGAGGGGTCGGACAGTAGGGAGGATACTCCCATGTCCTTTGTCCAGTTTCGCACCAGAGCGGAGCCAATGTCTCCCTGAGCTGGTTTGAGCTGGGCTATGCAAAGAGGGCACCGAGTGTGCCCTTCAAGCAGACTGAGTGGCACTGGCAAGTGCTCCCACCTGGCCCCAATACACTAAACCCTGTCTGGGAGGTGGTCACACCTCCCTGTGACAGGATACCTATTGTTCTGCCTTCGCCTGCTCGAGCTTGGCTCAGCAGCAGGAGGGCAGAATCGTGTCTTTGGTCGGCAGCATCCATGTTGTGCTGTCCGGGTCTAGAAAACTGGTACCGGGAGCACTGAGGGCCTCCCGGAGGAGCTTTACAGTGCATGGAATCCTACCTCCCACACCGTTTACGGTGTGGGGGTAACATGATAGGGTACGTTTACAGCCAGTTTTGAGATGGTCATCGCGTAATGGCGCGGTGCCCCTCTATATGTTATATGGCTGTCCAGTGGCGTAACTAAACTTGAGGGGGCCCCCCTGCAAAGTACATGGAGGGGGCCCCCCCATTCTCCGCGTCAGTCAAGAGTTCTCAGGCCAGCGACCCGCTATACTGCAGGGGCTCACCCCAGCCATAAAAAAAGGATTCTGGTTCCTCCATTGGTCACATTCGCCATTTCATCGGGCGATTTACATACATCAGTAAATACTGCTGCTGCGCCCTCCAGCAAAGTTACATAACACTGCCTCCAGCCGGCCCACCAAACACATCCTCCTACTTGATGACCCACCTTCAAGCGAAGCCCGCTCAGTTGACCACCTCCAAACACAGACCACTGCCTTCGTGCCTGCTACTAACGCATCCATTAACTCTACTCTCACCCCTACGAAACCCGCAGTTATGCTTTTCCGCTCGCCTTTGAAACCACCCCTCGGATGTCACTGTGAACCCGTGACTGCCGCCCACTGCTCCCCTGTCCACCACCGACAGAAAGACTGATGGCCGGTCCCCATCTAACCACTGCCTGCCAGTAAAGACAGAGCCTTTCAGCTGCTGCCCTCCCCAATGCCACTTTGGTAGTTTAAAACATGTTAAACAATCTCTTCACTGACCACCCCAAAACAGTTCTTCCTGCTAGCCTCTACGGCATCAAAGCCGTTCCTGCTACTTTTCATCCTCTGCATGATGCACACAATAATA
This sequence comes from Calotriton arnoldi, assembly GCA_963921515.1. Classification (NCBI taxonomy): domain Eukaryota; kingdom Metazoa; phylum Chordata; class Amphibia; order Caudata; family Salamandridae; genus Calotriton; species Calotriton arnoldi. Next base: position 1,046,084 of record CAWUFW010004243.1, on the reverse strand, counting down.
TTAAATGTACAAAAGGTCCTATTTTTGTTTCCTCACACCGACATTAATTTACACTATGTACCCCACTAAACCATACCTCCTATCAAAGGCAAACCTGATCCCATGTGTAGCACCAGTCAGCAAGTACCCCAAGGACAAACACCAGAGAGAATGCGCGATTCGTGTAATTAAACCTATAGTGACAACGTAGCATTTCCCCACCCACTGTCAGCCCAGTGAAGTCTGCAACCACACAGTAGCCATCAATACCGGCAACATCTAAAGCGTCTTCCACTTCCTTTCAATGGCAGCTCCTGATACATATACCTATGACTTCTGGGCGGCATCTACCACAGACCACAGCATTCTTTGTCTCCCTAAGACTAACTGAATGCTGTCGGTGAACGCTTCTCTTTCCCCTTCCTTACTAATAACTAATGGAGGATAACAAATAAATATATAGTATTTTCTTATGCAAATAGCGTATCAAGCACTTGCTGCCCGCAGTCCTCACCAGATCCACACGTATCAATATTCTGCTATCGCACCATCCTGTCAACCCTATTATTATCTGGAGATGTTTTTTATCCCTTCCGTGAACTGGGAAAAGCAATACCTTGCATGAAGACAAGTCCCTTTAAAACCTTTGCTACTTATACAGGCTCGCAAAGCACTTACTTGTTTTACTAACTGTCGTTTTAAAGCAAACAGGTAACTCATTCTAGGATGGAATTACGGCTTAGAAGTGTGGAAGTTAATACTGAGACGTAGGATGATTTTTGCATGTCTGCCAGACACTCGTTCTTCCCTGCATGCGCACACAATGCAACAATACAATTTAGCTTAACAAATTGTTCAGAAATGTACCGGAAGGTAAAGAAACAGCCCATATTATTTTTACAAAGAAAAATAGACAAACGTCCACTTTATACCCCATGACATAAAAGCCTTAGCGTGCACAGCTTGTCCAAATCCACGCCACCTAATTCAGCCCTGCCAAGTACCACGCATCTGGTGTTAGACTAACGCATTTCAGTGTGGTGATCCGCATCACTGCACTGAAATGCAAAATCACGCATAACGGGCATTGCGCCTCCTCGGGTACCAGTGCTGCCAATCAATGCTGGTGTAGTATTATTTCCATGTGGCCGCCGTCTGTTTTCTGGTGCTTCCCCTGTCTCCTAAACGCGATGCAGTAAATTTCGTTATGCAGTACAGCTGCCTGTGTGATAGTCGTGTAATGAATGTCCCTTTTCTATGCCCACAACATTTTGCTGTGTTTCCGTAGTGTGTCCATAAAGTTAGGTCTCGAGAGGATTTGTTGCAGGCGCGCGCGCGCCATGCACCGGCAGCCCTACGATGTCAGCCGCTTCGAGTGCGACATTTGCAAGGACTGGTTCCTGACGGGAGCTAGGGGCTTGAGAAGGGCACCAGAGCTTTGGAGTGGGTGATGTTGTGACCCGGGATAACCTCCACCTCCCTGCGGGGAGCGATGTGCAAAAACGGCCGCTCTGCATGGAGGAGCCGGGATCTAAGATTCCAACACGATGACACCACAGCGCTGAAGTGCCCAATTTCATTGCTGTTTTGATGTTGGGGGACCGGAAATAACGATGAGTAAGTATTAAAGGAATAACATACGGGAGTCTGTTTCCAGGCTGATTCCTACTTGTTTTCTTCGAAACTTTCACATGGCGGTAAAAGCTACTTTCAGCGGCAGCTATACCGGAATGAAAAACAAAAACGTTAATTGTGAAGGTCCCGTAACTCCTGTGACCTAGGTGTATTGGTAACTCTTACCTGTGTCAGAGCGTTGATTTCTTCAGATGCAAGATAGATATATAGCTGCACTGATTAGGGGTGTTACATTGAGTAATTGCTAAATGCGTGACAATGGTTTCCGAAAGCGTTACTGTACCCAGGTGACATTGTATTGATACCGCACAATACACTCTCGGAGTGCATAGACATAACCTCCCCTCCTTACTGCCATGAATTATTGCTCCTCAGAGGGTTAGCGCCTCCAGTCATCTCTCGTAGTTCCACCTATTACTGTGGTCAGTCACCTCGCAGCCATCCAACGCCTGTTGGCCCTCCCGCTGTCCTCAATGCTCCTCTTTTGACTAGAGTCCATCGAGAGGCATGCTCTAACAGTCTACTATATTGCCTCATCCAGCCTCTCAAGTTCGGGCCTCTGCCTGCTGGTCCCAGGCCTGTGAGGCCCAATTTACACACACAGAAGAGGCCTCAGGTCCCCCTCCGTCCAGCAGGTGTTGTATTAATGCACCTACAGACCTTGCTCCGCAGATGAGCTGATTGCGCCGAGGGTCTAGGTGCCTACCGTGGCGCAGGGAGCTGTGGCCTAACTCTAGTCTGGGAGCATCAGAGGCACCACTGCACATACTGCTTCAGGCTCGGATCTCCCCTCCTCTCACACTCCTGGCTAAATGGACGAAACACTTCAGCTCAGGGCAGTCTAGACCACATAGTCCTAAAACACGTTAGATCCCAGTTGCACCCTACCTCAGACAGAAGATCACTGAGGAGGCATTAGAGGGTAGGTCACTGGGTCTTACCGTGATTTTAGCATCCCAGAAACGGACTGATTACTCATAGATGAAAGCAGCTCCTTTTGGAAGGTTGAATCTGACCACAGATTAGCATTTAAAAAAACTTTGCAGCATTTCTACGCAGAGTAACCAGACATTATGGGAGGCCTGATTGGACCTTGAATGAACTGCCACTTTTAAAGTGCTGGAGTAAGTGTAACCTGTCGCAGGCAAACCTCTGATTTCTGCAGAGAACATTCTATGTATTTATTTTGTAAAGTTACATTAACATGTAGCTGATGGAAAACTGCTTGGCGCTTGCAAATTTGCAAAGACACCTGGCAGGCTGGTCACCATGAGGGTGCAGAGGAATACACCTCAATTAGAGCACATTTTCACACTGATTCACTCATAGATGCGAAGGTTTCAGATTGGTAAGTGTGACGTTTTCATAATTTAACTGTAATAATGGGTGGCATTCACGCAGTCTGACTCTGCTCAGTTTTCCATAGCCTGCTGTTAGCGCACTTTAGTTCAGTGACTTTCTTAGAGTTTCTAGTTGCTCAAATGGGTGTAATTTCTGATATTTATATGTTTCCCTCCTCTTCATTGCTTGATTTTGCTCACGAGAAAGTGTCACTCATAGTCGTTGAAATGTCACTCATAATTACACTGAAATTATGAAAATGTCACACATAGCAATCTGAAACCTTGGCAGCTATGCTAATTCTACCACACACAGCACATTTGAACATCTCATAATTCCATGCCACACAATTCAACTATAAATAATTTAACCCTACAACATTCCATACCACATAACTACAATCCTAAAATTAAAAAAACACTTATTTCCACTTCACTCATACCACATAATTCCACATCACATAATAACATTCCACGCAACTTAATACCACTCCAAACCACATAATTACACTCCACAGAACACAATTCAACTACACATAATACCACTTCAACTTATCTAATTATACTTCACACAACATATTTACACTCAACTCCAAAACACATAATTCCCCTCTACAAAATACAACTCTGCAACATGCTGCATAATTCCACTCCGCACAATTATACACCACACCATGCCACATAATTCCACACGTCACACAATTCCACAATTCATCCCCACACAATTCATCACACAACATAATTACACTCCACATAATACCACTCAGCACCACATAATTTACCTCCACATAATTATGCTCTACTCCATATTGCATAAATACACTCCACATAAATCCAGTCTATGCCACTTAGCAACATTCCACATAACTACACTTCACACCATGCCTCATAATACCACTCAACACAATTTTCACTCAACAGCGCACACTACCACGTCACACAAATTCAACTCTACACATTTCCATTCCACACCACATACTTCAACAACAAACTACATAATTCAAAACAACAACACAATTACACAACACACCACATACATCCAATCTACAGCACACAATTCCACATCCCTCCTGGACAACCTCCACAACATTGGACTCCGCCAGATCGTGACCGAGCCCACGCACTCAGCAGGACACACCCTCGACCCCCTCTTCACTACAGGAAACTCCATCACCTTCAGCCACACCACCGAACTCCCATGGACCGACCATCGTTGCGTCCACTTCACCTTCAGAACACCCACCATCCACAGACACCAGCACCTGCTTCCACGAAGAAAATGGACCAAAATCACCAACGACCAGCTCACCTCCTCACTCAACAACTCCACCCCAACCATCGCGGAAAACGACGACCCCAACACCGCAGCCCGAACCCTGCATAGATGGATCTCGGACAGCACCAACACCATAGCCCCCTCAAGAAAAACAACAATACCCGCGCCAAGAAAGCCAGATGGTTTACCACCGAACTTCGAGAGTCCAGACACACATGCCGCCGCCTCGAAAAAAGGCCTGGAGGAACACCAAATCCACAGAAGCCCACAACAACTTCAGAGCCGCCACCAACGCCCACCATCAACTCATCAGAGAAACGAGGAAAAAAGCAATTGAAGACAGAATCTCCACCCACGCGCACAACAGTAAGGAACTCTTCAGCATCATCAAGGAGTTCGCCCAACCCACCAGTGAGTCTACCGACATCCCTCCCTCACAAGACCTCTGCGACAAACTCAGCGCCCTTTTCCACCACAAAATCAAGAGCATCTACGACAACTTCGACGAAGACAACCAACACACTGAACCCTCACCAACCACCCCCGACACCCGGAAACCAGCGATTGACGACTGGACAGCCCTCACCACCGAAGACACACTGAAGACAATGAAGTCAATCCACTCAGGGGCCCCCACAGACCCCTGCCCCCACCACATCTTCAACAGAGCCGCCGACACCATCGCACCCATGCTCCGCCACACCATCAACCGCTCCCTGGCGACCGCCTCGTTCCCCGACGACTGGAAACACGCAGAGGTCAACCCCTCCTAAAGAAACCCTCAGCGGACCCCACCGACCTCAAAAACTACAGACCCATCTCCCTGCTCCCGTTCCCAGCGAAAGTCATCGAGAAAGCCATCAACAGCCAACTCGCCACATTCATTGAAGAACACAACATCCTCGACTCCTCCCAATCCGGCTTCAGAAAAAACCACAGTACGGAAACCGCCCTCCTCGCCGCAACAGACGACATCCGCACCCTACTGGACAAAGGAGAAACAGTAGCCCTCATCCTCCTCGACCTATCAGCGGCGTTCGACACAGTCTCCCACCGCACCCTAATACGCAGACTCTACGACGCAGGAATCCAGGACAAGGCCCTCGACTGGATCCGCTCCTTCCTCTCCGGTAGGACGCAGCGGGTCAGACTCCCCCCTTTCCTCTCGGACCCCACACCTACCACCTGCGGAGTCCCCCAGGGCTCCTCCCTCAGCCCGACGCTCTTCAACGTCTACATGGCTCCACTTGCCCCCATCGTCAGAACCTACGGACTCAACATCGTGTCATACGCAGACGACACCCAGCTCATCCTCTCCCTATCCAACAAGCCCAATACCGCCAGACGCAACTTTCAAGAAGGTATGGAAGCCGTCGCCAAATGGATGAAAAACAGCTGCCTACAACCAAACACCAACAAAACAGAAGTACTCATCATGGGCCCAAACCCCGACACCTGGAGCGACACCTGGTGGCCCCCCGCCCTCGGAAACCCGCCAACCCCCACAGACCACGCACGCAACCTGGGAATCATCCTGGACTCTGAGCTCAAAATGGACCGCCAAATCAACTCTGTCTCGTCTTCCTGCTTCCACACCCTCCGCCTCCTTCGTAAGACCTTCAAATGGATCCCCCTCGAACACCGAAAGACCGTCACTCACGCCCTGGTCACCAGCAGACTCGACTACGGCAACACACTCTACGCCGGAATAAACAAAAACCTCACCCGCAAGCTACAGAACATCCAGAACGCCGCCGCAAGACTGGTCCTCAACCTGCCAAAACACTGCCACATCTCCCAACACCTGCGCACACTCCACTGGCTCCCCGTCGAGGCGAGAATCACCTTTAAGATGCTCACCCACGCACACAAGGCCCTCCACGGCACCGGACCAGCATACCTGAACAGCAGACTCAAATTCCACGCACCCCAAAGGACCCTACGATCAGCCCAGCTCTCCCACGCCGTGGTCCCCCGCACCAGAAAGACCAGATCGGGAGGCCGCTCCTTCTCCTTCCTCGCGGCCAAAGCATGGAACGCCCTTCCGCTCCACCTCAGACAGACAACATCGCTCCCCATCTTCGCAAGAAACCTCAAAACCTGGCTCGTCGACAGACCCCCTCCTTGATGGAATGGAACCTGCAGCCCCCCCCCACCCCTAGCGCCTTGAGACCCTTACGGGTGAGTAGTCGCGCTTTAACAAACCCCTGATTGATTGATTGATGCTACAATATTTAACAGCACACCACATAAGTAAACTCCACTACATACCACTCCACAACACAAAATACCATTCCAGATAATCTCACTCCAAAACACACAATCCCACTCCACTCCATGACACACAATCCCACTCCACATAATTCCAGGACATTCAATACCACACAATTACTATCCACATAATTACACTGCACACCATGCCACATTATTTCACTACACAGATCCAATCCACACAACACAATTCCACAACTAACAATTCCAATCCAAACCATATATGACTTGCATATATGCAAATGCATATATTGCAAAACCATATATTGCAAATGCTTGTTTACCTTCTAATGGGTCCCAGCAGATCCTGTTCCTGGAGCTGCAATCCTGACCTTCTCCTGCCCCTGTCAGCTCTGGCCTGGCTGCCTCGTCCCTTCTCAGAGGCTGTGTGCCCTGTGGGGAATGCTCTCTCTGGGGCCCCCACCCCCATCCTCTTTCCGGGCCTGGCTGGTGGCTCTGACTGAAGAGAAACAATGTAACTTGTTACTTTGTTTCTCTTCAGTCCTGGGTCAACTCAGCGCGAGGAGCTCAGAGCAGGCTGCAGACTGCAGCTGCTTAAGAGCAAACCTCTCACAGCTCTCTACCAAGAGCTGAGGGGGCCCCCTTCACCTACTGAAGACTGGGGGCCCCCCGCACCAAGGGGGCTGCGGGGGTGTTTGTTACGCCCCTGTGGCTGTCCCACTTACAACTCGGGAGAATGGACTCCGTAGGCCGTAGGGGTGTCCTGCTCATGCAGGAGCACCCTCACACCTACAGTCCTGAAGGCAGGGTTCTCGGTTCCAAGGCCTGCCTTAGGGGTGACTTCTAGGTTTTAAGTGAAGTGACCTTAGATATAGGATAACTGGTATCTTTCGTAAGTGGTGCTAGCACCAGCTTACACAGGCTGCATTTGTAAGCCTGCAGTTACAGTTTGAGTGGTCCCTCATGGGTGGCATAATGCATGCTTCAGCCCATGGGGGACCCCTGGTGTACCTATGCCCTTGGTACCTCAGTACCATATAGTAGGGACTGATAAGGGTACACCAGTGTCCAATCTGGGGTGTACCCAAGTACTTACCATACCAATTTAGGGGAGAAAGCACAGATACTGCGGTCCTGATTAGCAGGATCCCAGTCAGACTAGTCAGAAACAGTATTACATCAAGCAAAAAGTGGGGGTAACCATAAAAGCAGATCCTACTTTCCTACAGATGCTCTGGATGCGATGCGGTCGACGGGGGTCTTCCTGCAGGTATTCCTCAGTCCATGAAGTTGGTGAGGGGTCCTGGTTGCAGGGTCGACGTCCCACGTGGTCCTCTCTGGTCTGCCCAGTCGCCACTGAACTGCAAGTCACCCTCTGTCACGGTCACAGGCCGACCCATTGTGGGTCGATAACTCGCCTTCTGAGGGTCCCAGCAACTCTACGACAGCACTCCCAGGCTCAGCGAACTCAGGCGCACTCTATGCATCGTGTCTTGGTCCTCGATGCTGCACGGCTGTGGTGGTAGTGACTTCAAGACTTTGTGCTACCAACTTGCCCCAGCAGGCTTCTTCTGCTGTTGTGTCCCTGTGCTGCGAACAGGAGGCCAGTCAGCTGGCCCTTGGAGTTCTCCTGGCTTGACTGGGCTCCGGAGACAACTTCTCTTTCAGCGGGACATGGCAGGCACAGTCTCTCTCTTTCCTAGCCACCAGGTGCAGCAGGTGCAGCCTCTCCTCGCAGGTCCCTTGGTGCAGCAGAGCAGTCCTTCTTCAGTCTTTCTTCCAAGTCAGTCGGGCTCGAAGGTCTGGATGCAAATGGGGCCCCCTCTTATACTCAGAAAATGCCCGCAGGTCAGGATGCGGTTGCTAGCCAATGAGCTACCAGGTTCCCTCCCACCTGATGACCACTTCCTGTTGAGTGTGGCAACTAGCTATCCCATGATGCACCTTTCTGCCCACTCCCAAGATGGGGAGACCCATCTCTCAGTGTTCAGACCTCCATAACCCACCCCAGGTGTGTGTCTACCTCAGGACTACATGCCTCTGCGTAAACCAGTTGGGCAATTGGATTCCCCTCTCTGTTCGCCATGCCAGCCTATCTTCCTAAACAATGGGGCAGCCCTCCTCCCTAGTGTGATACATCTGCCCTTTAAAGGCAACTTCCCCTTTGAAGCCTGCCTTTTGGGGCTAATACCCAAGTGGCTTCTGGCAGAAGGGAGGTAACACCTCTCTGGCCTGCAATCCCTCATTGCTCTCCTTCCTGAGAGTCGTTGGCACGTCTCTTCAGAAGGGCAGAAAGCTGTCTTGTGGAACAGGCTCCATGTGTGTCCGGCAAGGCACAGGAGTTTTAAAGGCAATAAAGTGGCAGCTTTGCTAAAACTGCACACTACATAAAGTTAAATTAATTTCGCCATGAGATACAAGTCAGGCTCACTGTAACGAGTTGTTTAATACCATGGAGTGCTCACTTTAGTCGCACCATTCAGGAGTTAGCACAGCTGTGGGGTCAGCCTGTAATCTGGTTCTCTGCAATTGGGCGACCAAGTCTCTCCACAGCAAAAATTGTAGTTTTGTTTGTTTACTGCCAGGACATGTAAAGTACATGTCCTGCCTGTGACATATGCAGCACCCTACCTTAGTACTCAGTAGGCCTGCCCAAGGAGTGACTTACACAGACTACAGGGGATGTGGTGGCCTTGCCATTGCTTTAAATGGCCAAGTCGGGCTAGCAGTGCACGACTGCTCTACGAGTCTGCAGTGGCGGACTCGGGGACTCATTTTACTTGTGGGACCTCCATGGTGGCACAATCAGTGCTGAAAACCCTGGGGTACCCCTCTAACTTACATGCCCTGAGTACCAGAGTACCATATATTAGGGTCGTACAGCTAAATTAGCCATTTCCAATTGGGTACAGCCAATTTAACATACACTTTAAGGTCAGGGCACTGGCACTGCGGTCTGGTTAGCAGGCCTCAGTGCACTCACAGAGTCGAAAAAGCAGCAGCATTAGTTAAAAAACGTGCGGGTGACCATACAAAAAGAGGCATTTCCTTACATGGCCCCCTCCCAGACAAAAGGTAATGAGCAACTAGCCTTTTACCTAGTGAGTCTCATCATCTAAGTGGAAGAACCTGGAAGGGCCATCTGCACTGGCATGGTCAGTCCCAGGTCTGTGGTCCACTGTGAAGTCCAACTCCTGCAGGGAAATGGACCACCTTAACAACTTTGAGTTCTCTCCTCTCATCTGCATTATCCATTTGAAGGGTCTGTGGTTGGTTTGAACGCTGAAGTGAGTCCCAAACAGGTAGCGTTTTAGCTTCTTTAGGTGCCAGACCACAGCAAAGGCTTCCCTTTCGATGCCACTCCAATGCTGCTCTCTAAGAAGGAGCTGCCTGCTGATGAAGGCAAATGGCTGATCCTGGCCCAAGTTATTTACTTGTGACAACACTGCACCTATCCCATGCTCAGAGGCATCTGTCTTGACAATAAACTCTTTGCTGAGACAGGTGCTGAGCACAGTGTTTCCTTGACAATGTCAAAAGCCTTCTGACACTGCTCAGTACAGATAACTTTTCTGGGCTGCTTTTTGGAGGTCAAGTCAGTTAGTGGTGCCACTATGGGACCATAACCCTTCATGAATTTAAAGGCTCTGACCTGGGTGTGGGCCTTAAGAGGCTCCCAAGACAGAATAGTCTGGTTCTTGGGCTGGAGGGGCTGTACATGGCCGCCACCAACTTGGTGACCCAGGTACACAACAGAGCCCTGCCCTATCTCGCACTTACTTGCCTTGATAGTCAGGCATGCCTGCTGCAAGGCCTGAAGCACTTCCTTGAGCAGGGCCAGACTGGGAACTGAAACCGGCCCTGGCAAACTGCTCAGCTGGCCCCCCTGGGGAGGAGGAGGGGGGTGCGGGCGAGCCTTTTGCTAGGGCCGGTTTCGGCCAATTTTGTTACAGGGGGCCTATATTACCAGTCCCCGGTAACAAAAACGGCCCCCCAGGGGCTTAAAACTGGCCCCCAACCTGGCGGCCCACCAGGGAAACGCCCAGTGCCCGCTCCAGCCAGTCCGGCCCTGTCCTTGAGGTGGACCAGGTGATCCTCCCAGGTGGAGCTAAATACAGCTATATCATCAAGATAAGCTACACTGAAACTCTCCAGTACTGACTGAATGATTCACCAACCCCTGGAAGGTGGCCTGGGCATTCTTCAACCCAAAAGCCATCACTTTAAACTGAGAGTGGCATTCAGGTGTGGAGAAAGCAGACCTCTCCTTGGCTCCTGGAGTGAAGGCAATCTGCCAATAACCTGATGTCAAGTCAAAGGTGCTCAGATACTTAGCTGTCAACTTGTCAATTAGCTCATCAGCTCTTGGAATGGGGTGGGCATCAATCTTACTGCAATGAGGCCCCTAAAGTCCACACAAAACCTCATCTCAGGTTTCCCCCTTGTTGGGTTTGGGCACCAGTGTATTTATTAATGTACACCCTGACCTGCTTTGTGCAAGGTGAATGCATTAAATGGTGAAAGTGCAAGTGTGCAGTTTGTGATATCTCACACCTTTTGCAGATTGAGATCATCTTATGGTGTGAGAAAGACCTGGAAACACCAACAATGATTTAAATAGCAAGAACCTTTGTGCATTGCTCAGCTGAGCTTCTTGCAGTGCAGCATGAACATTAAAAGGGCCCTTTTTAGGTTGGACGGTGTAATGTCTTTTTTCCTGTCCGTCACTCTCAGGTAAAACCTGGTAGTGAGGTACAAGAAACAAAATAATAGTGAACCCACACCCTGGAAGAAAAGTCCCGGGTGTGGGGGGTCCTTAGCTTTTTTTCTATTAATAAACTCATACTTAGGAGTTTGTTTTGTAAAAATGGACTGTGGACATACACCAAACTTTTTGTACATTGAAAGGAACTGCCGTGACAGTGGTTCCTTTCAAAGTCCACTGGGCAGGTGGACAACTCTAAATTTGGTGACAAAGTACCCTAAGGATGGTGGAGGAAATGTCCTCTTCTGTCCTGACGAACATTACTCCGAAAACCAAACTCTAAATAGTCCCACATTTGTTACCAACTATGTGCTTTACAAGAACCGGATACGTAACGTAGTGAATATATAGATCTGTATGGATTAACAACAACAACAAACAAGCATTGGAAATGCAATAGGTCTCGCATTTTTTTAAGTTAGAGCTATTGGCATTGTAAATGGCAATGTCTGTTACCTACTAAGGGAGGATGGAGGGAGCAGTTGGTGTCGGACTGCCAAAATGCTCTGTTGGAGAGTGACTGGCCAAAAGTAAACCAAACAAGCAGCGACTTTTAAAATTATGTGTTTAGCCAGAACTTTTGGCTATGTTGTAGAGCATTGTGGCTGCTGTGCATTATGTTGAAAAGTTATAATAAAAAGTGTTAAGCATTCTTGTTACCTTTATATAAACGAAGACGACATTATATACAACTGAAAAACCTGATTAAAAAAAGATTTTAACATAAAAAATGTCTTCTAGTTTTTTTGTACTTGCACTGCTGGCAACTTCTTCCTGCCTGTTCTCATGCTTGTTTGTTATAATTTTTTTGTTATGGGGGAGCGGGACATAAATAACGGGGGAGTGGAGGTAGGAAAACAGTAATTTAATTAGAACACGAGCAGCAGACGGACACTAGGGGAGAATCAACAGATGCCAGATTCCAAGGGCAGATTGACGTGATGCTTAGGTGGTGCGCTGATGCAAAATGGTGGTGGTGAATAATGTTTGGTGCTCAGGTGGTGACACTATATGGTGTGGATTGGAGGTACGTTGTGGATTGTGGAGTTGAAATATGTTGTTTGGTGTATAATTATGCGGTGTGTATTGGAAATGTGTGGAGTTGAATTGTGTGGCCTGGAACTGTGGTGTTGAGTGAAATCATGCTTAGTGAAATTGTGTCATGGTGTGGAGTGCATTTATGTTCATGGTGGTATGTGGTATAGAGTGCATTTATGTGGCGTGTATTTATGTTGCATTTAGTACAGTGCAATTATGTGGCGTGTAATTATGTGGCACTGAGGGGAAACCAGCATCATACTAGCCAGAACTGTGATCTTGAAAGTGTTATTACATAGCAGCATCTACATACATGTGTGCACACTCTCCACTTATTACCATGAATGAGGCTGCAATAAAACACGTAGGGTAAGTAAGCCTGTTGTATCAAAGTAGTTCATAAAAGTATAACTCAAGGTTGGTACTCCAACTTTTCAAAACACTGCTATCCAATTTAGCCACCAAAACTCTAGGCTTCGATTACAAATTCAGGGCTAAATTATGATCCTAGTGCCAGCAAAAGTTTGCACAGGGACTATAATTCTAAACTGTGTGATCATTTTTGTGTGATAGTTTTTCCCCTCACAGTTCTAGGTCAAACCAGCCAAACTTTACGAAGGGGAAAAGGTCCAGAAAAAAAACACACAGAAGCAGAATTCTGTGTTTTCAAATTCTGCATGTTAAGCTTAATTTTCACGTCGAAAACTTTGAATGGGCGATATCTACCAAAGCTAGTAAATATCTCACAGCCCTTGGTGGCTGTATTTAACGAGAGCGACAAACCCCCTCACCCCCTTATTATGCTAAACTTGGAATAAGGGAGGATGCGTCAAAGTTGGCAGGAACTTCAAATGCGCTGACAGAAAGGGCAATTTGAAGTCAGACACGACAAATACCGGTCTGCGTGGTAATCGATTATGCAGTGTGAGGAGCTGACAGGGCTGGGTGCAAACAAAATGTGCGAGCGAGCTCCAGTCTATACTTAGCTTGCTAAAGCGTAAAAGCCGATGGGGACAGATGCTGGAGTTGAGAAATTCTAAAGAAGCGGAAATAATGCACTCTTTCAATCTGTGCCTCCCAGCCTTCAAAGGGTTTTCATAGTCAACAGTGATCACCAAGGGCAACGTTTTAAGAGAAAACTCGGCAGATTACACATTTATCCTTTGCAGGGGTTAGTTGTATGAGTGACGGCCCCTAAAACAATAGTCAACAATGAAGCAACCTTCTCAATACCAAATAAACAAATCATGGTTGACACAAAATAGAAATACAATGGCTGCCTGGTTACCTACAATGGAACATCGGAACCACAGCAGAGAAAAACAGTGGTGCGCGCGCACCACAGAGGAGCGGGGGCCAGGGAGCGCGGCAGCGAGGCGAACGCGCGCTGCTGCGCGTTCTGGCCACCGTCGGGAATGGGAGGAGCGAAGGCGGGACATGCGCCCGCCTTTGCCCAATCGCGTGCCGTTTTTTCTAAAAAAAACGCACACTACAGCCAATGAGGGCTTCTGAAAACAAAACCACACGCACGAGCGTGTGGGTCGTTTTCAGAAGCCCTTTCTAGAGGTCTCGCGCTGCTCGAGCAGTGCTGCGCACTGCAACGCAGGCGCGAGACCTAAAAAGACTGATGGATCGCTGGCTTATTTTTAAGCAGAAAAACACAGACGACATCAATGAAGGTGATCAGTGAAGCTGCATCATGCTCAAATTTAAAAGACTCAAAGTCGCAAATACAGTGTTGCATGTTTCTTGCTAGATTTCACATATGCAGGTTCAGAACAGAAGTCGCAATATGTGTTCTGTAATGAATTATTGTAGAATGGGGCCATGAAGCCATCTAGAGTATGAGGCGATTTCAAACGTAAGCATAAGGAACATGTTAACAAACGCCTCAAATGTTTTAAAAAATAAAGAGCAAGAGCTCTGACAAATTCGAAAACTAAGAATATCGCAACAATGTCTTGCATTGCAAATACTACTAAGGCTTTGTGTGAAGCGTCCATGCTTCTAGCAAAAACTGGAAAGCCTCATATAATAGCTGAAGAGCTGATATTGAATCCCAATAGCATCAAACACATTCTTTTGAAAATAATGTTTTTTCGAGGATCATGATTTTAGTATCATGGCTCTCTGGAGTTTTCCTCACGAGTGCGCGACGGGCAGGTGTCGGCACACAGATGCGTGTTGGTTGAAGGTCCCTTGAGTGAAGACAGCTGAGAGGCAGGCCTAGACTGCATCAGAAGAGAGCATTTACCACTCACTGCACTCAAGCGTGCACAATGAAGTATGCATCTTGACCCAGCTAATTGCATCTGCCTAATTCAGTATGAAGCGGCCTTCTGCTCGCATCTCCGTGGGCATAGACCACCCCCCTCCACTTTCACATAGAGAGGCGACCACCTGCTTGGGGATAGAAGTCTTCTATTTAACCACAGAACACATACCCCTTCCAGTGCCAGATTACGGAAGCGTACCTGTCCAGGGGGTCAGGTATGTGCCTGCCATTGCCGTCCGATAGCTCAAGTGCACCTATTTGAGAGTTTCAAGGCGATTACTTGCGCCACGAGTTTATATCACTCAAATTAAAATGGTTGCCGGTTTTTAGGAAACAACCGGGCTGTCTCCTTCACTATAAACACTGGAGTGTAGCCTTGAGTGCGCCCTTCGGTTGCAAGTTGCAACCTAGGCTGTGCGCCATATTGTGCCGTCCCGAGAGAGAGGCGCTGTGGTGTCAGTGTGTGTGCTCTACACAAGTCAGGTGAGTTTGTCTCTCACTCACTCCGTTTCCCTGTTTTCCATAGGTTCCTGTAGGCAGGGCCGGTCCTAGGACTTGTGGGGCCCTGGGCGAAAGGGAAGATGTGAGGCCCCTCTAATTTGAATGTGACATCACAAGAATTTACATCATAGAAAACCAACATCACAGGACTATTGATCATCTTTGTCATTGCTGAAGAGACCTATGGGCATATGTACAACAGAATGGTGGAGAAGTATAGCGTCAAGCAAACATTGCTAACGCCATGCTTCTGCATTCTGAAAACGCAGGGCTGCACCATATTTTCAAGAATATGATGCAGCCCTGCATTTCCCCTGCACTGGCGCTAAATTTAGCTGCCTAACGCTAACGCAGGCACTCTTGCACCATAATGCAAGGGTGCCTGTGTTGAAGGGAATCTTGAAATTATGTTTTATAACTTCTATGTGTGCTGCTTAATGCAGCACACATTAAAGTTGCAAAACTGCATTTTTTTAAATGATTATTTATGTGCAGGAAGGGGGACCTTCCTGCACATAAACTATCATAGGCAATTTGCTGTTTCTATGTGTGCTGCACAAGGGGCGTAGGATTGGATAGCAAATCTTTAAATAAACAAAGCCTGGGAAGGAGGAGGCAAGCGGTTGATAGCAGAATAGTTTTGTGAGTTGCACCCTGGCTGTATAACTGCAGATCAGGAGTTTGAATCTATGCAAGGCACAATCGTCCTTCCTGGGTCCATTATATGAGCATCATTAAATAGTATAATAGTAACTACTTCGAAAAAGTGGAATGAAACACTATTATATGTAAGTGATAATTCAAATAACAGCTAAAAATACCTTTGACACACCACGACATAGGTATTGTGCGTTTCACCACTGCATTAATACCCAATGAGCTGTGTGCATCTTAACATGCTAAATATTCTAGGCAAAGGATCAGAATAACATCACTGTTACCAAGCATTGGCAAAGTCAATAGGTCTCGCCTATAAGAACTATTGGCTTTGGCAATGCGTATGTGCTGTGTTGTACACCAGTGTGGCTGCTCTTCAGCATGGTTAAACGTTAGTGGCATGGAGTAGCCTTGAAAGGAGTGGTAGGAGTAGAGTGTCATAGACCGGTTTTGTTGGAGTAGAGTGTTGTTGAGTGGAGTAGAGTGTCATACAGTTGAGTAGAGGGGAGTAGAGTTCAGTGGCAGAGAGTGTTGTAGAGTGCAGAGTCGTGGAGTGGAGTGCCGTAGAGCGGAATGGGGTGGAATCGGGTGGAGTGGGTTGGAGTGGATTGAGATAGTGAGTGAATTGGATTGGGGTGGAGTGGAGTGAGGTGGATTAATTTGATTGGAGTGGGGTGGATAGAAATGGGGTGAGGTGGATTGGATTGAGGTGGATTGGAGTAGGGTGAATTAAAGAAGGGTGTATTAGATTAGTTTGGGGTGGATTGGATTGGGGTGTTTTGGAGTGGGGCGAATTGTTTTGGATTGGGGTGGGGCAGACTAGTTTGGTGCAGATTGGAGTGGGGCAGATTGTTTTGAATTGGAGCTGAGTGAAGCACATTGAAGTGGAGCTGATTGGAGTGGGGCACATCGTTTTGGACTGGAGTGTGGCAGATAGCTTTGAGTTGAAGTGGGGCAGATTGTTTTGGGTTGGAGTGGGGCAAATTGCTTTGGATTGAGTGAGGCAGATTGTTGTGGGGAAGATTTTTTGAGATTAGAGTTGGGTGGATTGGATTGCAGAGGATGGATTGGGGAGGAGGTGGATTGGATTGGGTTGAGGTGGATTGGAGTGGGGTAGATTGTATTGGGGTGGGTTGGATTGGTGTGGGGTGGATTGGAGTAGGGTGGATTGTGGTGCATTGGAGTGAAGTGAATTAGGATTGAATGGGTGGACTGGGGTAAGGCAGATTGGAGTGGGCGGATTGGAGTGGGGCGGATTGGAGTGGGGCGGATTGGAGTGGGGCGGATTGGGGTGGGGCGGATTGGAGTGGGGCGGATTGTTTTGGATGGAGTGGGGCAGATTGGAGTGGCACAAATTGTTTTGGATTGGATGGGGCAGACTAGAGTTGTGCAGATTGGAGTGAGGCAGATTGTTACGGGTGGGGCAGATTGGAGTGGGGCAGATTGTTTTGGATTGGATGGGGCAGACTAGAGTTGTGCAGATTGGAGTGGGGCAGATTGTTTTGGAGTGGGGCAGATTGGAGTGGGGCACATTGTTTTGGATTGGAGTAGGATAGATTGTTTTGGATTGGAGTGGGGCAGATTGTTTTGGATTGAGTGGAGCAGATTGTTGTGGGAAGATTTTTTGGGATTGGAGTGGGGTGGATTGGATTGCAGTGGGATGTATTGGGAAGGGGGTGGATTGGATTGGGGTGAGGTGAGGTGGATTTGATTGGAGTGGGGTAGATTGGATTAGAGTGGGATGGATTGCTGTGGATTGGATTGGAGTGGGGTGGATTGTGATACATTGCAGTGAAGTGAATTAGGATGGAATGGGTGGACTGGGGTGTGGCGGATTGGAGTGTGGCGGATTGGAGTAGGGTGAATTAAAGAAGGGTGTATTAGATTAGTTTGGGGTGGATTGGATTGGAGCGTTTTGGAGTGGGGCGAATTGTTTTGGATTGGAGTGGGGCAGACTAGATTGGTGTAGATTGGAGTGGGGCAGATTGTTTTGAATTCGAGCTGATTGGAGTGGGGCAGATTGGAGTGGAGCTGACTGGAGTGGGGCACATTGTTTTGGACTGGAGTGTGGCAGATAGCTTTGAGTTGAAGTGGGGCAGATTGTTTTGGGTTGGAGTAGGGCAAATTGTTTTGGATTGAGAGGTAGATTGTTGTGGGGAAGATTTTTTTGGGATTGGAGTGGGGTGGATTGGATTGCAGTGGGATGGATTGGAGAGGAGGTGGATTGGATTGGGTTGAGATGAGGTGGATTGGATTGGAGTGGGGTAGATTGGATTGTGGTGCGTTGGATTGGTGTGGGGTGGGGTGGATTGGATTGGAGTAGGGTGGATTGTGGTGCATTGGAGTGAAGTGAATTAGGATTGAATGGGTGAACTGGGGTGAGGCAGATTGGAGTGGGGCGGATTGGAGTGGGGCGGATTGGAGTGGGGCGGATTGGAGTGGGGCAGATTGCAGTGGGGCAGATTGCAGTGGGGCAGATTGCAGTGGGGCAGATTGCAGTGGGGCAGATTGCAGTGGGGCAGATTGCAGTGGGGCAGATTGCAGTGGGGCAGATTGCAGTGGGGCAGATTGCAGTAGGGTGGATTGGAGTGGGGCAGATTGTTTTGGATGGTGTGGGGCAGATTGGAGTGGCGCAGATTGTTTTGGATGGGGCAGACTAGAGTTGTGCAGATTGGAGTGGGGCAGATTGGAGTGGGGCAGATTAGAGTGGAGCTGATTGGAGTGGAGCTGATTGGAGTGGAGCTGATTGGAGTGGGGCACATTGTTTTGGACTGGAGTGTGGCAGATAGCTTTGAGTTGAAGTGGGGCAGATTGTTTTGGGTTGGAGTAGGGCAAATTGTTTTGGATTGAGAGGTACATTGTTGTGGGGAAGATTTTTTGGGATTGGAGTGGGGTGGATTGGATTGCAGTGGGATGGATTGGAGAGGAGGTGGATTGGATTGGGTTGAGGTGGATTGGATTGGAGTGGGGTAGATTGGATTGGGGTGGGTTGGATTGGTGTGGCGTGGATTGGATTGGAGTAGGGTGGATTGTGGTGCATTGGAGTGAAGTGAATTAGTATTGAATGGGTGGAATGGGGTGAGGCAGATTGGAGTGGGGCGGCTTGGAGTGGGGCGGCTTGGAGTGGGGCAGATTGGAGTGGGGCAGATTGGAGTGGGGCAGATTGGAGTGGGGCGGATTAGAGTGGGGCGGATTAGAGTGGGGCGGATTAGAGTGGGGCGGATTGCAGTGGGGCAGATTGCAGTGGGGCAGATTGCAGTGGGGCAGATTGCAGTGGGGCAGATTGCAGTAGGGTGGATTGGAGTGGGGCAGATTGTTTTGGATGGTGTGGGGCAGATTGGAGTGGCGCAGATTGTTTTGGATGGGGCAGACTAGAGCTGTGCAGATTGGAGTGGGGCAGATTGTTTTGGAGTGGGGCAGATTGGAGTGGAGCAGATTGTTTTGGATTGGATGGGGCAGACTAGAGTTGTGCAGATTGGAGTGGGGCAGATTGGAGTGGGGCAGATTAGAGTGGGGCAGATTAGAGTGGGGCAGATTAGAGTGGGGCAGATTAGAGTGGGGCAGATTAGAGTGGGGCAGATTGTTTTGGACTGGAGTAGGGCAGATTGTTTTGGATTGGAGTGGGGCAAATTTTTGGGATTGGAGTGGGGCAGATTGTTTTGGATTGAGTGGGGCGGATTGTTGTGGGGAAGATTTTTTGGGAATGGAGTGGGGTGGATTGGATTGCAGTGGGATGGATTGGGGAGGGGTGGATTGGATTGGATTGAGGTGAGGTGGATTTGATTGAAGTGGGGTAGATTGGATTAGGGTGGGTTGGATTGGTGTGGGATGGATTGGATTGGAGTGGGGTGGATTGTGATACATTGCAGTGATGTGAATTAGGATGGAATGGGTGGACTGGGGTGTGGTGGATTGGAGTGTGGCGGATTGGAGTGTGGCGGATTGCTTTGGATTGGATGGGGCAGATTGCTTTAGATTGGATGGGGCAGATTGCTTTAGATTGGATGGGGCAGATTGCTTTGGATTGGATGGGGCAGATTGCTTTGGATTGGATGGGGCAGATTGCTTTGGATTGGATGGGGCAGATTGCTTTGGATTGGATGGGGCAGATTGCTTTGGATTGGATGGGGCAGATTGTTTTGGATTGGATGGGGCAAATTGTTTTGGATTGAAGTGGGGCAAATTTTTTGGATTGAAGTGGGGCAAATTGTTTTGGATTGAAGTGGGGCAAATTGTTTTGGATTGAAGTGGGGCAAATTGTTGTGGGGAAGATTTTTTGGGATTGGAGTTGGGTGGATTGGATTGCTATTGGACGGATAGGGGAGTGGTGATTTGGATTGGGTTGAGGTGAGGTGGATTGGATTGCTGTGGGGTGGATTGGATTGGAGTGGGGTGGATTGTGATACATTGCAGTGAAGTGAATTAGGGCGGATTGGAGTGTGGCGGATTGGAGTGTGGCGGATTGGAGTGTGGCATTGGAGTGTGGCGGATTGTTTTGGATTGGAGTGTGGCGGATTGTTTTGGATTGGATGGGGCAGATTGCTTTGGATTGGATGGGGCAGATTGCTTTGGATTGGATGGGGCAGATTGCTTTGGATTGGATGGGGCAGATTGTTTTGGATTGGATGGGGCAGATTGTTTTGGATTGGATGGGGCAGATTGTTTTGGATTGAAGTGGGGCAAATTGTTTTGGATTGAAGTGGGGCAAATTGTTGTGGGGCAGATTTTTGGGGATTGGAGTTGGGTGGATTGGATTGCAATTGGACGGATTGGGGAGGGGTGATTTGGATTGGGTTGAGGTGAGGTGGATTGGATTGGGGTGGATTGGATTGGGGTGGGTTGGACTGGAGTCAGGTGGATTGTGGTGGATTGGAGGCTGTGAATTAGGGTGGAGTGGGGGGACTGGGGTGAGGCAGATTGGAGTGGGGCTGAATGGAGCGGAGCTGAATGGAGTGGAGCAGATTTGTTTGGATGGAGTGGCGCAGATTGTTTTGGATTGGAGTGGGGCAGATTGGAGTGGGGCAGATTGTTTTGGACTAGAGTGGGAAGATTGGAGTGTGGTGGAGTGGAGGTGTATGGATTGGTCTGGGGTGGATTGGATTAAGTGGGGCGGATTCATGTGTTGTGAGGTGAGGTGGATTATCATGGATTAGCGTGGATTGGAGTAGTGCAGATTGGAGTGGTGTGCATTGGGGTGTACTGCATGATTATGTGTTAAAACATCATTTCAGAAAATACACATAAGAAAAAAACAATGTAGCTTTGCAATAAAACAATCCTCATCTTTTGAGGACAGCGCCCACAAGCAAAAACAAAAGAAAACTTGAGTGCAAAGTAATCAAAGACTTGGCAAAATAAAAGAAACTTAACTAACAGGTTTTCCGCACCTAGCTGCATTTACTAGACAGCCCTTTAAGTTTAGCACTGGTGACGTGGGCTGGGAAGCAAACATGCTAGTACCTCTGTGTAAGAAAATCTAGTTATCCAACAGTATAGAGCTGCGAGGCCAAGGACAGGGCCCCCCTGCCCTGGGCCTCCTAGCACTATATAACGGCTACAAAGCCCTGCGAAAGGGGCCCACTCTAGACCTTGCAGCCTGATAGAGGGCTGCGAGGCCCAGCAGTCATGGACTTCGCAGCACTGGATAATGGCCCATGGTCCCAGTGATAGGGGCCACACACCTAACCTTGCAGCCTGATCCGGTGCTTCCAGGCGCAGGGGATGAGGAAACACCTCCCCTGTGCCTGGAAGCAGTAGCGAGACACGCTGCAGAACACTGCTCTACTGTGCCAGTCTGAGCTGGATGCTCCCTCCTCCCCTCATCAACCTGTCCTTACCTGTTAATGTCCGGCTCCTTTTGGAAACAAAAGAGTCTTCTGTTGCCTGGAAACGGAATACACACAGGGCAGACAAGACTTCTCCACAGGTTTTTAACAGCGGTGCTGCCCCGCCCTTGTCCCTGAGAGCCCACTTTGCTGCCATCAGGTCCCCTACCTAGTCTTTCCCCTCCCCCCACCATTGCAGCCCCAGGAATGCTACCACGCCCTGACCAGCGAGGTCAAGACACCTCGCTTAACATTGGCAATGTGATCGCATTGTGGAAGGGCCCTGAAGGAGCAGGTGGGCTGACTATGAAAGTGCAGCCTTTCAGACAGAAGCGGAGCCCCATGTTTTGAACTGAGCGCGGGGCCCTGGGCAGCTGCCCACACTGCCCATGCCTAGCGCCGGCCCTGCCTGTCTAGAGCGAGTTCCGCGTTGGTACAGGTGTTCCGTCGTTCCGTGGTAGACCATCCCTGTGACTTTTTTAGGTCTTGGGTATGGCTTTGAGACAGCTGGTTCGCCAGTCAATCAATCAACACTTTATTTCGCATTTAAAATCAAAATGCATAAAAAGTACAAACACGAAGTAACAAACATTTCCAATAAATTAACATCAAAGACATACATTATAATAAAATAAAAACATTTCCATAAAAACCTGTTAGCAGCATGATTCATCTAAATAATTCATTTATATTCGCCAGTCATAAAATAAAAAAATAAATATTTGCTTAGAGGGACTACTGATCAGTATTCTTCATCCATTAGTCAGTTCAGAGGTCATTCACATCTTGTTCTGCCCACCCCAGCTTACAGCATAAGACACATCTTCCTGAAAAAAGTGCACTTCTGTGGTAGGACTGGCAGACCAATACTTTACTTTGCCAATGTCTTTCTCGTCCCATTAATTATTCTTTTTACTTTTAGTCATGTTTGTGTATTTAAACTATGTCTTGAGGGTACAGTAATTAAAAGCCAATATTACCGGTACTTTGTGCCAGTAGCAATCATTTTCCTGTGATGTGCATTAAAACTAAAAGGGTTTGTAGACCTCTTCTAAGTATATCTCCAGATCAGTAAGCATTTGTACTAGTCTATTAAAATTATATGCAATGTGAAATTATTTAAAATTATGCAACAGCTATTTTTTAATATATATTTCTAGCATATGGCTACCACGATTAGGTGAACACATTTATTTTTCTGTCCTTCCTTTTATTTTCATGTCATTTCTTCTAATAACATAATACACAAAAATGTAAACAACACACAAGGCTGCCAAGGCCAGACCTACTGGCTTTGCCAATGCTCGTTTCGAGATGTGTGTAAAACAATCTGAGGAACTGTATACACTTCATTATATTTCCATAATATTGATGTGTCTGAAGAAAATGTGTGAGTTTTTATTGAAAATAGCTTGGTAACTGATGGAATAAAACGGCTTTCATTTTACTAATTGCGGCAATATGATATAAACTCAATTGGGCATTCTCTTGTACACACATACAATAGTAGAAACCATTGGTTCAAATAGCATTCAGAAAACAGATCAAGGTGTCCGGTCACACCAGTGTATGGGAAATCTCCTGACCATGTAGTGAGTGTAGGCCCAGCAAATGTTAACATACATCATCATAAAACCTAGAATAAATCATTTGACTATCCATAGAGCCAAACAAAATCATAAGATAATTAACTTATTTTGTTCTGTAGGAGCATTCACGTGGTCAATCCAAAATGAGAAAATACAATTTGTACACATTAAATAACCTGCAATAATGTATTATATATGTCCCTATAAGGAAGACAACCAAACTGATCAACTATCTAGGGATACACCTGACTAATTCCATGGAAATACTGATTGGGGAGAATTGGCCTGGGCTTCAAGAGGCAATACTATGAGACCTGCAGAAGCAGACGATGGAGACTGTCTCCAGGCATGGCAGGAATAACTTCTTTAAGACAAATATTGTACTTCACCTATATCGGTTTCAGGCCTTGCCAGTTCCTATCCAGCAAGGGGAGGTTGAAGAGTTCCTGTCCAAACTCATGAAGTACGTCTGGGGGAGGGAGAGAAACTATGTGTCTCTAAGAAGATGCTCATAACCCATTTTAACAACTGGGGCTAGGATGTTCTGAAACAGTTTGGTACTGCCAAGTGGTGCACCTCCCATTTTAAGGGATTAGACCAAGAGAGAACTGGAGACTAAGAGGATGTGTATGGGTTACACAGAGACAGGCAAAAGACTCTGGGAACTCCTGTGTTTACCAAAGAAAGGCAACTCAATTTATTACTGGAACATCAGAAAGGCAACACTTGATTCCAGGATCAATCTAATATTACAGCCTTTTATGGGCCCAGCGGGGAGTGCGTTTTGAGATGCAGATCTGGAGGACCTAGCGATCCATTTCATTTAGCCAAGGTAAAATCTTTTGTAAATGCTAGAAAGTCTTTAATATGCAAGCTACCCCCTGTGAGAAATTCCTCACTTCACAAGCAGGGGCCACAGGGACTATTCACCTTTATAAATTGCTCTATTCCACTGTACTGCAGGGCATATCAACACTACAAGGAGCAGGATGAGAGTAGAGAAATCCCACAGGATGATTCATAGGATATCTGGACATTAATACCTGGGAAATACAAGTGTCTCCAGTTCAGAGAAAGTCATTATAAGATTATGATTCAATGGTGTCTTACCCCTCCAGATGTTGCAGTCCGTATTTTGAGGCAGTTGAATGTTGCTGGAGATGTGGAGAGATCAGTGATACTCTTCTGGATATATGGTGGTCCTGCTGAGCCACTAAAAGTTTATGAATGGAAGGTGAAACTGTGCAAAGGGAAGCACATAATCCATTTCTACGATCTGTAGGACTCACTAGTCTGTCATGATAGCCTGCCTGGCCTTTAAATGGTGTGTAAACCTCAGGGCACATGTGTTTTACTCAGTGGAAACTAAAGCAGTTTACAGAGCAGTGCGGGAGAGGAAACAGAAGAGGAAAAGGGCTGCTGAGCGTCTCGGCTCTTATATACACATTGGTCCCTCTACTGTCGCAGGAACTGGCTCGGTTTCTGGACTGTCTGGAGAGTGGGCCCTTTTGAAAGGGCATACCACTGGCCAACCACAAAATGTGGAGTATTGCCTATGAAACTGACGGGTAGGTGAAGCCAAGCTTAAGGAATGAGCTATGGCTTGCCCTTGTTTCAACTGTTTGAGTGTTGAGTCTGCTTTTTCGCCGTAGAGGCGAGTCCCATTAAAGGGCATGTCCATTAAGTTTCCCTGAGAAACCCCTGCATCAGAGCTAGGCATAGCATCTGATGGCCAACGAAGAACTAATGGACTTTGCTACCGAGTCCACAATATCAAGGCCTGCCTGTAGAAACTGCTTTAATGCGCCTTGCCCATTGTGGATCACTTCAGCAAAGTTGTTCCTAAGGTGATGAGGGAGGCTCGGCACAACCACCTGTGCCATTTCCGGCAGGGTGTGGGTGTACTCCAGACTGCCTGAGGAGAACATTTCTTTCTCACAGTCTCTATATTTTTAGACTCCTGGTCAGAAGGTATTTTGCAGAAACATCCTAGGTTTTGTTTCATAGATGAGGACCCCATACCGCAAGGCTTTCAGGCCATGGGTGAGTTGATAGGAAGGTTGGAACCCCTGGGGAAGGTCTATGGTGGTGGGTAATGTCTAAACATAACAAGGGTGGAAGACGGTTTTGCCCATGCTGCTTTAACAGGCTTCATCAGAGCTTTGTTGAACAGCAGCATGGCCTCTAACTATGAAGCAGTCAGTTGAAGGATTTCCGGCAGCAAGTTAGCCTTATTTTTTTCCATGACAATTCTAGGACCTCCATGACTTTAAGGACTATAGTAAAAGGTGCATCTTCTACAGATGATCTCCCATACAGCACTCAAATTCAATCTCCAGAGAGAAGTATATGACACTTCCATTTTGGACGGACAGATAGTCTGCTGTGTCTGTGATGGTGAGAAGCAGCAAGTTGGCCACCTCGCTGTTGTAATCAGCACCATGATCGATTTATGCAGCATCTGTATATTGTTCAAATCTGTGTCAAAATATCATCCATGCGCTGAAAATATTCATCCCTAGGTCAGGGCCTGGACTGGGATGAAATCTCTGCACCTGCCTCCTTGAGCTAATGAGAACAGTTTTTGTTTTTGGGATGGGCTCTGAAGCCAGCACTAGCATTGGTGAAGGGGATACAGACAGCCTTGGACACTGGTAAGGCTTTTGCTGGGGCCAGTGGAGTGCTTTGATGAGGACATTTGGATATAAATGGTGCTGGGAAAAAGCCCACCGACAACACTCCAGTCAGGCATGGGACCAAAGACATATTAGAGGGAACAGGGGTGCTACGAAAAAGCATCACCATGGCTTCATAAACACCATAACCTGTGATGCTCCAACGCTACAGTGACCTTGACCAACATCCGGATCCGAAGACCTGGCCACTTGAGGTGGGGAGCTGCACGGAGACCTATCCTTGGAGCGAGACGGCCCCTGGGTGTGGAATTGCCTGGTCTGTCCCCCTTCTTGTGCTTTCTCTTCTTCTTCGATGAACCTGATGAAGGAAGGCCTGGACTTTGACCAAGACCAGGAGCACAAACGACGCCAAGCCCAGCATTTGTTTCATATCCGGACCATAAAGCGTTTTGCCTGCTGCTCCTTTATGGTCTTTGAGTGCATAAGGCCACATTGGTTGCATTACATCAATCATGCTTAGGCCACAAGCACCACAGACGGACCCCGTGAGGGTCCTAATTGGCATCTGTCCATGGCAAGAACAATTGGGTTTGAAGCCTGACTTTTTAGGTGGAGACATCCTGCTCAATGATGCAAAAGCTATCATTTTCGTACAAAAATGTTCCAAGGAGAGCCGCTCTAGATCTGTGCTGAAGGTCCCACAAAATAAGGAATGGACATCAGAGTGCCCAAGTGGCACATACAGCTCCAGTGATGCCATATCTGGAGTGATGTCCAATGCAGAGACAGAGACAAATGCCACTTAGAGGATTTTCCCTGATCCAGTTTGGTGGCAGGGTATATTCACATGGGTGAGGAATCTGCAGATAGAATTATCCATTAGAACTTCCAGAAAGTCATGATTGCTCAGTTCAATATGAAAAAGAACTAATGTTTTGGTGCTCCCTTTGGCTCCGCTACAGTTACCTTGGCGATGCTCAATGCCTGCAACTCTGGCCATGGGCACACCCAGCCTTTCCATCATTATCTGCTTGTTGCCACGTATGGATGCCACAAGGGTCATTGACAGTCGCATCTAAGAAGTTCGCAATCATTTCAGTGTCTGGGGAGTAGGCTCGACCCTATTTTCTTAGTTCACACCTATACCTATGATTGACCTAACACTGCAGATAGAAGGGAAACGAAGGAGTATGTTACTTACCTAGTAAGCCTGTTCATGGCATGTAGTGCTGTAGGATTTACATGCTTTGCATACTCCTGACATGTAGTGTTCGGTTTGGACATGTGCAAATTGTGTTTCTTCAAAGAAGTCTTTCGAGTCCCAAGGTATAGTGACTCCTCCTATGACTGGTTATGTGCATTGGCTCCATTGTTAAACAGTTTTCTGCATGGCAGGTTAGGATGAAGACGGAGCATAGAAAGAAAAAGTAGATGACCATGCAAAAGGAAAAGTAAACATCTGCAACCAGAGGCTTCTGGGAAGGAGGGTGGGAGCATGTGTATCTAGAGCACTGTTCATGGCATGTGTAGCTGCAGCTACACATGCTCTGCATATACTGTAAAGCAGTACTTCACTAAAACGTTGGCTTGCCAGAGGATGTTGCAGATGACTGAAAAAGAGTTCGTAGCACAGCTTGGCCAACCTTTACTTGTTGGCGTGCTAAGACGTCCACACAGTAGTGTCTAGTGAACATGTGTGGAGTGGACTAAGTAGCTGCTTTACATATGGCAGTAATGAAGATGTTGCCAGGGAAGGCCATAGAAGCCCCTTTTTGCAAGTGGAGTGCGGTCAGGCTGAAGCAGGCAGTTGCCTTTTGGTTTCAAGTTTTAATACATTTGACAAGCCATCTAGCTATGCCCCGTTTGGACAGGACATGGCCTCTGTGTGTTTTGGTGAAAGCAACAAATAGTTGCAAAGTTATATGAAAGGACTTAGTTCAGTGAATACAGTACAAGAGGACAGACTTAACATCCAGAGTATGGAGGGTCTTCTCTGCCCTCTTTGCCTTGGAGTCTGGCTGTGGGAAGGAGACTGGTAGCTCTATGGTTTGATTAAGATGGAAGGGGGATACCACCTTTGCCAGAAACTTTGGGTTTGTCCTAAGGATGATTGTCATTATGAACCTGAAGAAAGGCTCCTCCAGAGTAAGCGCTTGGAGCTCACTAGCACTCCTTAAAGATGTGATAGCAACAAGAAAGACAACCTTCCAAGATAGGAACTGCAGACGACACGAGTGGATGGGTTAAAAAAAAAAAGGGGTCATGAGACGAATAAATATTATATGGAGGTTCCAGACAGTGACTGAGATACCCATGGCAGGAAAACCCCTTTGAACCCTTCCATGAAAGCTTTGACAACGAAGACTCTGACCAAGAAAGAGTGCTCTCTATTTTGTAACTAAGCTGCAACTGCACCCAGATGAAGATGTATGGCAGTGTAAGCAAGGCCCTTAGTCTGAAGACGAAAAAGATAGCAGACTATGTCTTGGACTGCTGGTTTGAGCGGATATATGTGTTTTGGAAGGCAAAAGAAGCCAAACCCTTTCCACTTAGCCACATAGCAGGCCCATGTGATGGGTTTACGGGCCTCTTTAAGGATGTACATACATTCTGCAGGCATGCATTCTTAAAGTAACCAAATTCTAAGACTTCAGGAGCCAGATCGCAAGACTGAATTGCCTGAGGTTCAGATGTCTGATGGCACCTTGTTTCTGCATGGGAAGGTCTGGCAGTTTTTTGTGGGAAAACACTGACAAGCCTGGAAGGGTCATGAACCAGGGTTGTCTGGCCCAAGTGGGAGCCACAAGGATGAGGGCGAGGGACATTTGCTGAAGCTTTGGAACCACGTACGGAAGCAGTGGGAGAGGACGAAAAGGAATATATCACGTTACTTCGCGAACCAAAACAACGCATACTTTTACAACGTTGTTTTTAGTTCGCAAGTACAGTTACTACGCAAGTTTTAAGTTCGCATACATTTACATTGCAATTGTATTCAAAACCATTTAAAGAGACATTTACCCCGCATACTTTTTCAACTCCTTTTTTTAATTTAAAACACCCCCCAACACTACGCTAAATACTAAATACAAATACGCTACCCTACACATCACAAACTTCACAACACTACCCAAACCCTCAAACACTACCCCTCCACACTACCCTAAACCCTAAACCACTACCCTAAACAAACACCACAACCCTAAAACACTACCCCCAGCACGACCCTGCCCCTAGCCCCAGTCCGGTCCCTACACTGAAACACTACCCTGCACGAACCCCCCAACACTACCCTAGGCCCTAAAACACTACCCTACACTACAGAAACACCACAACACTACCCTAAACCCAAAAACACTACTACCAGCATGACCCTGCCCCTACCCCCAGTCCGTTCCCTACACTGAAACACTACCCTGCACGACCCTCCGACACTACCCTAAACCCTAAAACACTACCCTACACTACAACCACAACACTACCCTAAAACACTACCCCCAGTCCGTTCCCTACACTAAAACACTACCCTGCACGACCCCCCGACACTACCCTACACTACACTTACACCACAACACTACCCTAAACCACTACCCCCAGCATGACCCTGCCCCTACCCCCAGTCCGGTCCCTACACTGAAACCCTACCCGGCACGACCCCCCGACACTACCCTAAACCCTAAAACACTACCCTACACTACACAAACACCACAACACTACCCTAAACCCTAAAACACTACCCCCAGCACAACCCTGCCCCTACCCCCAGTCCAGTCCCTACACTGAAACACTACCCTGCACGACCCCCAGACACTACCCTAAACCCTAAAACACTACCCTACACTACACAAACACCACAACACTACCCTAAACCCTAAAACACTACCCCCAGCACTACCCTGCCCCCAGTCTGGTCCCTACACTGAAACACTACCCTGCACGACCACCCGACACTACCCTAAACCCAAATACACTACTCGACACTACAAAAACACAACTACACTACCCTAAAACCTAAAAGACTACCCCCTGCACGACCTTCCCCCTACCCTAAACCCTTAAAAACTACACAGCCCCTCTTACCTCTCTCTTCGTGGTTCCTCTCTTCTACGGCTACATGTTACAACGCATGCGATGTAACAACTTGCGTATTAAAGGCTAAGTGTTGTTACATCGCATGCGTTGTAACGCTTGCGAAGTAATGGTATGCGCAGTATAAGCCGCGAAGTAATGGGTGATTACAGACGAAAAGCATACACAAATGTCCTTGACCAGTTAATCCATAGTGTGATGCCAATGGACTGTGGGTATGGAAACCTGGAGGCAAAGTTTTGGCATTTTGCTTTTTGGACAGTTGCTAAGAGATTTACGTTGAGAAACACCCAACAAAGGAAGTCCGAGAGTAGGACTTAAGGGCAGAGTCCCCACTTGTGGACTTGTTGCATTATCTTGCTTAGCAGATTGGCAAAGTTATTGTCCACTCCCGGTAGGTACTCTGCAAGCAGGTGCATCCTGAGGTAAAGTGCCCAATGCCAAAGGTTCTGCACCAGTGCTGACAGCTGCAGTGTGTGTGTACCTCCCGATTTCTGAAAGTAACACATGGCTTCATGTTGTCTTTCTTGATGAGGACCACCTTGTGTTGAAACCGAAGTAAAAAGGTCTTGAGTGCAAGTTGGATGGCCAACAGCTCTAAGTAATTGATGTGGAAGCCCTGCTGGTGGGGTGCCCACACTCCCTGAATTGTCATATGCTGGAAATGCGCCCCCACCAAATAAGAGAAGCGTCCATAGTGATGGTCACATGCAAAACTGGGTCTAGAAAGGGTCAACCCGGCAACAGGTTGTTGCTGTTGCACCACTGTAGAGAGGGATGGGTGCTGGCCCGAACCAACACTAGATCCTTCCTTTGACCCTCCGCTTGTGACCATTGAACTGCTAGGCACTCTTTTAGAGGACGCATGTATAATCTCATTTGGCAGACTACAGCAATGCAAGAAACCATCAAGGAGGCACATTAGTATTCTAACCGTTAAGTAGTGATCTGGCTGAAAAAGAGTCAGTAAGAGCTGGAAAGCTTGGACCCTGCGCTTGGCTGAGGTAAGCTTTCCCAGTGGTTGTGCGGAAAAATGCCCCCAGGAAGTTCTGAGCTTGCAGGAGGTTGAAGGTGGGACTTGTCTGCATTGATAGTGAAGCCTAAATTGTGTAGAAGGTCTATGGTGGCCTGAGTGTGGGAGAGGAACTGTTGCCTATTTGCACTCTTCAGAGAGTTGTCCAAGTAAGGGAACATTTGGATGCCGCTCCTCCTGAGATGGGCAGCTACCACGGGAAAACATTTTGAAAATACCTTGGGGGCAGGAGTGACTCCGAAGAACAGAACCTTGAACTGAAAATGCTGACCACTTACTACGGACCGCAGGTAGCAGCGGTGAGCAGGGTGGATGAGTATGTGGAAGTGGATATCCTTCAGATCGAGAGTGGTCGTTAAGTCGCCTTGTTGCAGAAGATGGATGACATCTTGTAGAGTGACCATATGGAAGTGCTTTGACAGGATGTACTCGTTGGGAGTCCTGAGGTCGAGTATAGGCCTGAGGGTCCCGCCCTTATTTGGTATGAGGAAGTAGAGGGAGTACACTCCTTTTCTGCAGTGAAGTAGTGGCACAGGCTCTATAGCCCCTTTGACAATGAGCACCTGTACTTCCTCATGAAGGAGGCACTGATGTTCTGTGGAAAGGGTGTGTCTGAGAGGTGGGATATTTGGTGGGGGTGCAGTGAACTCTATGCAGTAACCCTGGCATATGATGGAGGACCCACTAGTCTAGGGTGATTTCACCTCATTGTGGGAGAAACCACTGTAATCTTCCCCCGACAGGTGTAGTGTGATCGGGGGGAAGGGAGTCACTGCTTTTTGGGGGCGGTCCCTTGGGCCACACATCCTTTGTCTCTACCCCTGATGTTGTTTCCTCTAAAACCTCCCCTAGCGTAACCCAGCATGGACTGCTGCTGCCACCACTGGTAAGATGGGTCAGGGGAGGTGGGCTTAGTCCCCCCTAAACTAGGGCCTACGAAAAAAGCCTCGGGAAGAGGGTGTCTGGAGAGCACCCATTGACTTGGCCATGTCAGTGTCCTTTTTAATCTTCTCCAGCATCTGATCCACTTGTGGCCTGAACAGCAGTTTGCCATAGGCTTAGCAGAGCTGTTGGACCTTTGGTGTGTTGCCAGAGAGACAAAGCCAAGCGTGGCGCCTAATGAGTACACTGGAATTAATCGACCTAGTTGCAGTATCACCTGCATCAAGGGTCCATCGGATGATGGATTTTGATATTATTTTGCACTCAGATACTAGTTTGTGGCCATGCTGTCTATATTGGTCTAGGAGGTACCAGAGAAGTCCCTCCATCTTGTCCCAGTGGGCTCTATCACAGCTAGAGAGCAAGCTGATTGAATTTGCTATCCTCCAGTGAGTGGCGATTGCGCATAGACTCTCTTGCCTGTTGTGCCAACCTTGTTACTCTCTTTATCTAGTGTAGGGCGTCATCTGTCCCCTGGGCGTTGGCGCATTTGCGCGCAGTGCGGACTACGAGGGAGTCCCGCTGCAGCTGGCCATGGGTGTAGGGAGGGCCTGTAGGTGAGGGTTTATATTTTGTGTATACTCTTGGAGCTGCCCTATGTATCACCTCGTAATCGGAGGTAGTGTCATCTGGAGGGAAGGGTTTGGCTGAGTAGAAATCTGGATCCGTGTCCCCCAGGGGATCAACATTGTAATTGTCCCACAGGTCATCCCTAGACTGGAGGTCATAGGGGGTCTGCAAGGTATGAGGAACTGTCCCCTCTGTAAGAGGAATGTGGTGAACCCTCAGAAGGTGGAGGTGGCCCATATGATAGTGGCACTAAGGGGAGAAGGAGTTGGAAATGCAAGACGACGAGTTGAGAGTGGGCTGTTGCCCCTGTCCTGATGCTTCCTGTGCTTGAGGGGAAGGGCAGGCCTAAAGACAAGCTGGTCCTCGAAGGTGAGTTTCCTCTTCCATGTAAGAGTATCTTGTGGCTTAAGTGGAGGCTTCATTGAGATTTTACCAGTCTGTGGGTGAATAAAGATTCCTTTTTGTCATGCATCAAGCTCTTACTGGAGACACTGGAATATTAACTGCTTTAGATACTCAGACCATGCAGTTGGCGGGGTCTCAGTGCCGAGCAACTCTATGGTGAAGCAGTCTTCTGGCTTATTGGCGCCAAGCTGGTTTCGGTGCTGATTGATGTTTCGAAGTCTAAGTGGCTTTAGTGCCAATTTTGGTGATGGTGTCAAAGCCGACCGAGGCTTGTGACGCATTTTCGGCGCTGGTTGAGGGAGTACTATCAGCTCAGAGGCTTTTTGGCAGTGCTGACATGGCCAGCAGGCAGCGGTGGACCAGAAGCCTGTTGCTTAGTCTCTGGTCTCCACACCCGACCCCCGCTGGGGCGGTGCTCACCTGTGCACAATGACTGTACAACCGGCATATGGGAGATGGTACTCGTGGTCGAAGGCTTCGAGACCTGCTGCGCCTCTGGATTCTGCTTCTCCTCTGCTTTCGATTCGGTCTGGGAGCTGGGCTTGGGGCTGAACTGTACAGGCTGGGCTGCAGATAGGCCTACCTCCGGCTCCTCTTCAATATCCTTTTCCCCAGAAGATGTCAGGGGTGTTACCTCTTTCGGTGTGCTCCATTCTGTATCGAGCAAGGCGTCGATCCACGCGATACCTCAGGGTCATCTTGGAGTGGAAGGCAAGGCAGGTCAAACATGCAGCCTTGTCATGTTTGGGGAAAAGATAAAGGTTGCAGACTTGGTGGGTGTCAGTCCAAGGGTGTTTGGAGTGAAATTGGGGGTAATATTGGAAAGGCGCCCTTTCCATCACTGTCGGATCATCGTCAAAGTGAAGAACTGTCGATAAGGTGCAAAGTCTCGCAAGTGGCAGGGCTCGGAGGATGGGCGTCAAGAGAAACCTGCCCGTGAATCCCCACCAATGTTGCAACCAGAAGAGCCTGACCAAAGAAAGTTTTTCCGTGCTAACAGGAGAGGAGAGGCAAAGAAGTCTGGCGACGAACACCACGAGACATCGACCAGGAGCTCGATCAGTAACATGTCCACACTTGACGGCGGAAAAAAAAACAACAATCTAACAATGGGAATGATGCCCATGCGCACTACTGGTCATAGGAGGAGTCACTATACCTTGTGACTCAAAAGACTTCTTTGAAGAAAAATAAGTTGAACATGTCCGAGCCCAACACTAGATGGCAAGAGTATTCAAAGCATATGTATTTATAGCTACATATACCACAAGCATATGATTATCTCATTGAGGAAGAGATCCTAATTACAGA
Organism: Calotriton arnoldi; assembly: GCA_963921515.1. NCBI lineage: Eukaryota > Metazoa > Chordata > Amphibia > Caudata > Salamandridae > Calotriton > Calotriton arnoldi. The sequence continues at coordinate 1,011,986 of CAWUFW010004243.1, read as the reverse complement.
GATTAATACTGAGGCTATGGCTAGATTCTCAGATTCTTGCCTGGAATTGAATTCCCTGGGTCTCTCTCTGAATCTTTCACCTCGAGTAGGATGGTATTAACAAGAGACCCTGCCCGACACTCCTTCGTACTTTAAATGATCTGTTAATTTTATCCCAAGACCCAAACACTACTAGTACTTCAGAATGTTTGGACAACCTCTAAAAAATATGTATCAAGTTGGGATGCATGCCTTTCCAAAAGGGCACCTACGATCAGGTGTGGTCAATCCAGAACACGATCCTGAGACTTGTAAAGGCAACACAAAAGTAGAGAATGATTCTGACACTAAACTTTAAGTATATTGTTACATCTGAGTTAAAGTTCCACATCCAGATGCTCTTTTGGAAGTCAGCTTGTGCACGAGAGGTATCCGTTTGTTGTCCTGATTCACTCCAGCAATAAATAATGTTTTGCTCTGAAGAGTCAAGAATAGAGATGGAACAAGAATACAGTGGCTATACACAATGTCCTTTATTGCACATAGGGAAAATCTCTGCACCTGACCAATTTAGCATTGGTTGTACTAAAGGGTTGCATAGGGTAGTCCAGTGGCAGGAACTTTATCTGGGTCTAGAGATTTTTAATCCGTCTGGAAATGCATAGCTTCCACCCACACAAACTCCCAAATCTGCTGAGACAAACTTTTGGGAGCAAACTAATGCTTTTCTAGAGAGTCTGATTACAAAGAGCTGAATAAATACTCCTGCCAGGATACTTGACCATCATGGTTATCAGGCGGCAGGAGGTGGCTAATAAGCTTTTGCTCCATTGGCAGTAATGTGGCACGGTGTGGAAGGCATTCCATATAGTCACTTCAAAATATTTTTGTGAACTTCGTCAGAAACCAGTCAGTCATACTGTTATCCTCCTAACCCGTCTTCCAAACTGCTTAAGAATTGCCTTCACAACAAAATCTTCTCTAAAAAGAGCTCATTTAAAAATAAAAAAAATTGGAGGCTTCCATGCACAAGCAGACCTCTGTGAGCATTAACTTAATTAACTCACCAGATGCCACACATGGATCCTATTTATTCCACCTACCTGGCAGGGACTGGTTCTTCAGTGTTTCCCATTGTAAAGGGGTACTGCATTATTTTTTTGCTGTCTCGCCTTCCCTTGAGGGGGTGCTATTAATTGCTGTGTTGGTTTTGCTGGGGCTGCAAAAGAGTGTGCACCTCCCTCTGCCACAACTGCCATTTAGGACAGGTTTCAAGCAGTGTACTACATACAGCTAGCAGCTCCTGACAGCTGGTCGTCACAAGGCTTGTGTCTCCGTTCTGGCACGCAGTGGATTCTTGTTTCTAGTACTGGACTCCAACGTTGTAGAGGAAACATCTTCAGTCAGTATCCAAGGAGGGGTGGTGTGATCGACTCTATGGACTTATGTTTTTAAGGTAAGAGGAATTCCTTACTCAGGTTAATTACAGCATGTAAAAGTTTTCTAGGTAGGTGGGATTCCTTACTTAGTTTAGTTACAGAATCAGAAATGCCTATAACATCATTAAGTTGACTTCCCTAATCCTCCCTGGCCTTTTTTGCCAGTTTAAGGAGTAAATCTCATAACACACTCACTTGCGAGTACCACTCCTAAAGAAGGTACTGAGATGTAAGACTTGGAGTCCTGTGGTGATTGGCCACTTACTTATGCCTATCCTGGTTCAAACTGAACCACATGCAGACGCTCCGGCTAAAAAGATCCACAGAATAGGCTTTGAGTATCCTGAAGTTGCTCCTGGAAGCATCTCCCCCGAAAGAGGTCCTTTGCCTAGTCGCTTGCATCAGAGGTTGAGTTTGTCCCTCTCCAGTGGCGTTGAATGGAAAGCAATAAGGTAGGCTGAATATTGGCCAACAAACTAAGGGCTAAATTAATCCACTCCAGCATCAAGGGCGTGAAAAGCCCAGATGGCAGTGAGACAGGATATTAGGAGGACTTATGTCATTTGGTGAGATCCTCGTACAAGGAGCTCTGTGGAGAACAGGTGGCTGAGGAGAAAACAGATACCTTTCTAGACTACCCAGAGCTGCAAAGACTCCTATCCCAGGCCGAATCTCTGAAGGAGCCCATCAGGCGGAAGGAGGCAATAGTGGGAATTTCTTAAACTGAAATTAACAAAGGGACCTGTGCTATGGGGGACAGCTTTGACCCCTACTGACCTCTTTCATTAATTTGTGGGAAAAGCTAGTGTCAAGCTCAGCAGGCAACAATCTCTCATCTCAGTGACCTAACACCCCTGACGAACGATCAGGTTATTTGTAGCTCTTAGACCAATCAAGCTCTGTTTAATTTAGATGTAAATATTTTTATGGACATCCCAGTGCTGATAAAAATAGCAAGGAAGAAGATGGTCTAAGAGCATAGCTGACCTAGGTGAACACTTGCATTATACACCAGGCAGGGATCTGTAAATAGCTCCTGAAGGCCACAAGAAATGTGTTTAGAAGGTTTATCCTAACTCTGCTTGATGCCTTAATCTAAAACTCAAACTAGGTGTTATTCCATATACAACTCTGACCTGCATATTGTCTGGTACAGCCAGTGCTTTATTTGTAAAACAATAAGTGCCAGGGCCTAATGTTTGCTCACAAGCCTGCGGACACCACTTCAAACATTGGGGTGCCGAATACCAAGCCTGCGCAGTCTTTATTTCAACTCATGCCTCTGTCATCCAACACCAGACACTCCTTGCCCCTTTATTTCACTCTGCAAAATTCTTTTTAGGCCCTCCTTTCTCCCTTTACCACTGGTTTTCCGTTGTTCTCTTCCTCTTTCTATCCCACTTTTGTATTTTTCTCTTCCTTGCTCTGGGTGAAGGTCTGATGAGTAAAAGAGTAAAAATAAGTGCTGGATCCCGAAAATGTCTGCCAGTGAGCCCCACCTGCAACCACTGGCTCAAATTAAGCACTGGGTAGACAGTAAATCTCTAGCTAATCTTGTGTGTATTTATGAAGGGATGCCTCACACACTTAGCGCCTGATTTAAAGTTTACTGGTGACTGAAAATCCTCCTATTTCTGGAGGAAATGCTAAACAAGGAGCAACAGCAGACTTCCTCCATCATAGTAGGCTGCAGTAAATTGGGAAAATGGATTGTAATTTTGTATTGAACATTACCTCCAGAAATTCGAAGAGTTTTAGTCCTAAGGTCATTCTAAAACAGGTGCCATATCTTTTGGGTGCGGATTTACACATACCGTAGAAGTACATAGCTTAAACCACATTTTCCTCAATTTGCACTCAGTATATGTGGTGGTTGAAGCTGTGTGGTTCAAACATTCAGTTAAAAAAGTACTTGCAGGGCCTTGAATACTGGGCTTAAATACTTAGAGGGCGAAGCAGCTGCCTTTCCTTTAGGATCACATGCTCACCTACCAGACACTAGTGTTACCGCCCATAAAGCCAAGTTGTGCTCAGTTTCAAATCATACAAACATAACTGGACGTCCTCGGACTGAAAGAAAAATGCATACGAGTAGTGTTAAGAAGGAAGCAAATCTTATTTTACTGCGATAAATGAATCCTTGCAAACACAAGGAGATGATGGACAGAGCGCTGAAACTTTTCCTACAGTCACCCCCAGTCACAGATCTGGGTTGAATCCATCATCATTCTTTAGCTCACTTCACCACCTCAGTTCAGACCCAGCTATATGCAAATCAGTCTTGACCCTGTGCCTCCTGGGAACAGTCCAGCCCGAACTGCCAAGCCAGGTCTTCCCTGAACCGGAAACAAGCATCCTGGGACTGGTTTCTGGGTAACACCCTTCATCAGCCAAGCTAGCTTGAATCCAGTGGCAAAGTGAGCAAGGGACCCACGTCTGGGCATACCCTGCCAACTTAGGGCGAGCAAAGCAAACACAAGATGATGGACGGAGCGCTGAAACTTTTCCTACACTCACCCCCAGTCACAGATCTGGGTTGAATCCATCATCATTCTTTAGCTCACTTCACCACCTCAGTTCAGACCCAGCTATATGCAAATCAGTCTTGACCCTGTGCCTCCTGGGAACAGTCCAGCCCGAACTGCCAAGCCAGGTCTTCCCTGAACCGGAAACAAGCATCCTGGGACCGGTTTCTGGGTAACACCCTTCATCAGCCAAGCTAGCTTGAATCCAGTGGCAAAGTGAGCAAGGGACCCACGTCTGGCCATACCCTGCCAACTTAGGGCGAACAAAGCAAACACAAGGAGATGATGGACGGAGCGCTGAAACATTTCCTACACTCACCCCCAGTCACAGATCTGGGTTGAATCCATCATCATTCTTTAGCTCACTTCGCCACCTCAGTTCAGACCCAGCTATATGCAAATCAGTCTTGACCCTGTGCCTCATGGGAACAGTCCAGCCCGAACTGCCAAGCCAGGTCTTCCCTTAACCGGAAACAAGCATCCTGGGACCGGTTTCTGGGTAACACCCTTCATCAGCCAAGCTAGCTTTAATCCAATGGCAAAGTGGGCAAGGGACCCACGTCTGGGCATACCCTGCCAACTTAGGGCGAACAAAGCAAACACAAGGAGATGATGGACGGAGCGCTGAAACTTTTCCTATACTCACCCCCAGTCACAGGTCTGGGTTGAATCCATCATCATTCTTTAGCTCACTTCGCCACCTCAGTTCAGACCCAGCTATATGCAAATCAGTCTTGACCCTGTGCCTCATGGGAACAGTCCAGCCCGAACTGCCAAGCCAGGTCTTCCCTGAACCGGAAACAAGCATCCTGGGACCGGTTTCTGGGTAACACCCTTCATCAGCCAAGTTAGCTTGAATCCAGTGGCAAAGTGAGCAAGGGACCCACGTCTGGGCATACCCTGCCAACTTAGGGCGAACAAACTGTTCCCATGAGGCACAGGGTCAAGACTGATTTGCATATAGCTGGGTCTGAACTGAGGTGGCGAAGTGAGCTAAAGAATGAGGATGGATTCAACCCAGATCTCTGACTGGGGGTGAGTGTAGGAAAAGTTTCAGCACTCCATCCATCATCGCCTTGTGTTTATAAATGAATCCTTAGCAGAAACCAATTAATTCTATTCCTATTTGGAGATACTGTGAAATGAATAAAGTAAGCTATGAGTAGGCAAGACAACCTGGGAAATGGACATGACTAAGTCATTTCGTTTTTTGAAATATTTTGTTATAGAAAATATGAATTGTTAGACAATGGTTATTGCTATTCATGCTTAATTCAAACATATGCTTAACATAGAGAATTTGTTTCAATAGTGGCAACTTATTTGGAAAAAATCAACCTAAGTTGCTGATACACTAGGTTCTACAACTCTATTTACCAAGGTATTTTTATCAGTGTGTCATTACTACCTACCAAGGTATTTACCAGTGGATCATTACTACTTAGTTGTCTCCAGGAAGATTGGAAAGGGTAGCACTGACTGTACTGAACCACCCCATTCACCTCTGTTAAGAGTTTAGCACTCTTGCGATGATCGTGAAAGGCAATGGCATAGTCTTACACCCAATGTATTTTGAACTTCGTCTCACCCAACCCCATGTGAAACAAGCCAAGTCTATCAACTCCAGAAGCTACTTTACAAACAAAACAACCCTTAACGGATGCCAGTAGAAATAAGGGTGTCAGGGATAGGACAAGTTAATCGCCTTCACTTTGGCCGCAGAGTTTAACATTTATTACATCTTAAGGCAGTAGAGGAAATGCTCTAGTTGGTGCTAGTCTTTTATACAGTTACTATAAAACAAGGGAAAGTGCTAGCATGTTTTGCTTTTGTAAAGCAGAAGACTAGCAGCCAATACCGAGAAACAAAGAAACATGATAGAATTTTCCTTTGGGGCTCCTTTTGGTTCATCTTTTCCACCTATCTGTAGGCTATATATTTTGTAACAAAACCACAAGCAGCAAGAAGAGTTGCTTTAAAAATAATATGATAAAATGCATAATCACTCTGACCTTTTATAATGATGTCAAATGTCACACGTGTTACACTTTTTTAAATGTTAAAAACATTTTACTTACCTTTGGTAACGCCTTAGCCTGTAGATACTCTATCTAGCCGCAGATTCCTAACTTTGGAATATTCCCTAGGTGTCAGACTGGATCTGGAATTTTATGAGCAGTACCCCTGCAAGCCAGTAGGTGGCGTCGTTCAGCTCGGTCTCATCAGCATCGGAAGTGACGAGCACAGTGCATATATAAGCGCTACCCCAGCGCACTGATGGCAGTTTCTTTTCATGATTTTCCACGTCAGAAGCGCAGAGCCACGAAGAATGCTGACACGTGTGTATTGCTAAGGCCCTGAGAAGGTGGACCCTTTGAAATCTGTTCACAGAGTAGGGAGAATGGGAGAGTCAGTAAGAAATCCGAGGCTAGATAATCTCTACCAGACAAGGAATTAATCAATGCAAGTAACTTGTTCATCTGATAGACTGCTAGCGGGAGATTCCTTACCTTAGAATAGATACCCCAGCAATACCTTCCCAGAGGTGGGTCTGTGAAAAAGATTAAACCAGGAAGTCCTGCAGAATCAAACAGGCAAAGTGCCTTTCACGACAGACTTGATCATCCATACAGTAATGTTTGGTAGACTTGTGCAAGGACACCCAAGTTGCTGCCTGACAGATGTCCAGGACAGGACCTTCACAAGCTAACGCAGTGGTCGCAGTCTTGGCTCTGGTAGAGTGAGCAAGCAAGCCATAAGGGGGTTACTTTGTGACCGATGCGTAGCAGATGTTTATGCCGAGAACTATGATTGTGAGATGGTCTTTTTCTGTACAGCTTTCCCTTTCTTGGCTTTGACATACTCTACAAAGAGTTCATCTTCCACCCTGAACTCTTTTGTGCAATCTAGGTAGAACGACAAAGTTCTTTTTGGGTTCAGACAATGGAGTCTCTCCTCTTATTGAGAAGGTTGAGGAGGAGCAAAAATGGGAGGCAAGGTGATATTCTGACCTACATAAACAGATGTTATGGCCTTGTGGAGAAAAGGAAGCACGGCCTGGAGAACCACATTGTCCGTGTAAAAGGTGGTATACGGAGGGTGCGCAGAGTCTTTGCAGTACACTAACCCTCCTGGCCAATGTTATGGCCACTAAAAAAGCTGTCTTGATGGTAAGCAGGCAAAGAGGGCAGTTGTGCAGTGGTTTGAAAGGCGCACACATAAGAAAAGTCAAGACCAGGTTAAGATCCCATTGAGGCATGATGAATGGCCTGGGAAGAAATATGTGTTGGATACCTTTGAGGAACCTAGTCACGATATGAGACTTGAAAAAAGAAGGTTGGTCCGACAACCGCAAGAACGCCAAAATGGTGGACTAATAACCTTTAACAGTGCCCAGAGCAGTCTCGCTGGGCCAGAGAAAGAACAAATGATAAAACCTGGGATAAGGTTGCAGAAAGAGGATCAATATCCTTGTATGCACACCATGCCACAAACTTGTCCCAACAGCAGGTGCATATCGTCTTGGTGGAGGGACGCCTGGCTGCCAGAATAACATCACAGACTACGGGAGGAAGGCTGAAAGATGTTAACTGCTGTCGCTCAATCTCCAAAACATGAAGGCGGAGCGTGCGCAGGTTAGGGTGCAAGACCCTGTTCTGCTGCTGTAACAGAAGATCCTACCGAAGGGGCAGCCTGAATGGAGAACCGATGGTCATGCTCAGGAGCTTGGAATACTGCACTCTTATTGCCCAGTCCAGTGCCACAAGAATGACTTGGGCCTGGTCGTTCCTGATGTTCTTCAGAACTCTGGACAGCAGTGTTATTAGCGGCAAGGTGAAAATTTAGAAAAAACCAAAGCAAGTGGCTATAAATTCATGTGTGTGGGCATAACAAGATCACAACATGCAAATTACTTACAATATAGCAAAATATCATACATGACCACTTTGTTGTTTCTCAGAAATATATATATATTTTATTAAATTAAATAGAGTATAAATTTATTATTAATTATCACAAATCGAACCTTGATTGTTTTCAATATAAAAACTTTCAACATGATTTGGTACAATGTCTTATATTGCAGTGAATAGAAAATAGTACATGTTTAATTATACATTCATTAGTGTTCTCTTTTTTCCTCCTTGCATATTCAGATATATATAACAAATGGATTATTCACATCATAACATAATTCAAAAGATGTTCCACAACATGAATGGATGAGATGAATAGGTGGACTGGCGGTATGTTGACACACAAGAATTGTATGAACAGCTTCTATTCGACAAACACTTATATTCTCCATGTATCAAATATCGCCAGATGAGAGAGTTAGAAGAATATAAATACTCACAATAAAGATATTTAGATTTGAAGAAGCGAAATGTTAAACTGCAGGGATTACCGCGACTATGGGAATGCGCTGCACATCGCTGTAATAAAAGCGGGCATTCAAGTTTACATTGCAAACTACTGGTAAGGGTTGATTAGAAGTATAGGGAAACAGTCGTTCTTACCTACGTTATGGTGGTGATTTCCATGTCTCGCGGAAAGGCCTCAGCGGAAAGGTGTACAGAAGGCCAGAGCTCCACTCAAGACAAAAAGCGTCTCCGAGTGAGAGACGCCTTGGAAACTCTAGTACGCAAAACTGTTGGCACTGCATGTTTTTGGAGGTGGCTAATAGGTCTAACCAAGGCTCTACCCACTCTTGAAAGAGACTTTGCACCACCTCTGGGTGGAGACGCCATTCGTGATCCACTAGGCATCGACGACTGAGGTGGTTTGCCTGGGCATTCAGAGAGCCCGCCAAGGGTTGAACCTCCAGGGAAATGCCCTGACATTTCAGCCATGCCCAGAGATGCAGGGCCTCTTTACGCAGGGTCCATGGCCCGCCTCGCCCTGTTTATTGTAGTACTACATGGCAGTGGTGTTGTCCGTGAATGCCTGTACCAGCCTTCCCTTGATGGAAGGAAGAAAGGCTTTAAATGACAACCGGATCGCCCACAGCTCCAACAGGTTGATGTGAAGACGGACTCCATTAAAAAACCTGAGTCCCCTGATCTCCACTTCTGCTAGATGGCCGCCCCAGCCCAGGAGTGACGCATCTGTCACTCCAGTCAGTTCTGGCTGGGGAAGGGAGAGGGGTCTGCCACTGACCCATCGCGGTTCGTCAGCCAACACTGCAGATATTTTGCAGTACCCTCAGAGGTCTGGATAGTCTGAATATCCTGGACTCGCCGTTCAGGAGTCTAGGCCCGAAAATGCAGTGTACAGGATGGCCTGAAAGGGAGCGTCTGAGAGGGAGTCTGGTGTGACTTTGGCACGTTTATAGTGAACCCTATCAAATGCATGAGGTCCGCTGCATTCTGGAGGTGGGAGATGACTGCCTGGGGCGAGCCCGCCTTCAACAGCCAATCGTGGAGGTAGGGGAAGACTGGAACCCCTGACCTCCGCAGATGTGCTGCAACCACAGCCATTACCTTGGTGAACAACTGAGGGGCACTGGTAAGGCCAAAGGAAAGCACGACAAACTGAAAGTGCTCTTGGCCCACCGCAAATTGCAGGTAGCGCTTGTGAGCATGCAAAAGGCGGGATTTGGAAGTATGAGTCCTGCAAGTCCAACGCTACAATCCATTTTCCAGGGCCAGAGTCCAGGGCTGACAGGACCCCAGCTAAGGTGAGCATCTTGAACGTCTCATTCTCAGTAAGAAGTTGAGAAGGTGCAGGTCTAGGATAGGACAGAGGTTTCCGTCCTTTTTGGGCACTGGAAAGTAGTAGGATTAGCAACCACAACATACTTCTGATGCTGGTACTGTCTCTATGGTCCCTTTGGCTAAAGGGGACAACACTTTGTGGCGGAGAAAAGAGAGATGGTCCTCCGTCAGCCGGTTGAAAGTAGGTGGCAGGAGTGGGGGAGCCCCCAGAAAGGGGATGGAGTAGGCCTTCTGGACTATTTGTAAAATCCACTTGTCCGATGTTTTGGACGGTCAGTGGGGCATGTGCTGGCAGATCTTGTGTCTCATTTGGTGCCCGTGGTTGTATAAGGGCAAACTAAAGGGGTTTGGAGGCTGCAGCTGCCGGGGGCGTGGTGGAATGACACGACCTCTGGCTGGTGGTACTAAGTGATCTCTGGGAAGCACGTCCACAGCAGGGCGAAAGGTAGATTGGGGTTGGCGACAGGCAATGGATAGACCAAAGGACCTGGCCGTAGCTCTGCTGTCCTTAAAGCGGGCCAGCTCCGAGTCTGCCCTCTCACTAAAGAGGCAAAAGCCATCATAGGGCATGTCAATGAGCGAAGCTTGGACATCCCCGAGAAGCCAGTGGTTCTCAGATAGGCGTGGCGTCTGAGACCACTGACGATGAAATTACTCTGCCCAGCTAGTCAGTCGTGTCAAGTCCACATCTGATATTGAACTTTGCTGCATCTCGCCCGTCAGCAATAGCTTGGGACAGTATAGCTCGGGTATCCTCCGAGAGTATAGAGAGCACTTTTGTAAACCAAATCTCACAGTGTGTTGGTATCGCACAAAGGCTTGCGGTGTTCACCGACCGTATTGCTAGGCTGGTGGAAGAGCAATCCTCTTACCAAAGTTATCCAGCCTTTTAGATTCCCTATCTGGTGGAGTGGTAGGGAATGCGCCAAGGTTGATCCCGGAAGTGGAGGGTTGGACCACCAAGTTCTCCGGGGTAGGGTGCAGGGTGAGAAAAATGGGGTTCCCAGGAGCAGGGTGATGGCGGTGGTCAATTGAACTGTGCACAGGAGCCCCTGTGCAGGGCTTGGACCAGTCCCTAAGGAGGAATTCTGTAAGGGCTTCATTGAATGGAAGTAAAGGTTCAGAAGGGAGAACGCCCGGGTGAAGCACTTCTGTCAAGACGTTAGTCTTGACTGTCACTGTGGGCAACTGAAGGTCCAAGATCTCAGCCGCCCTGTGCACCACCATTGCGAATGAAGCACCCTCCTCTGTAGCCACAGTAGGGGGCAGAAACCAGGCCAATGTCTGGCGAGGTGTCCAAGCCACTGGCATCTGCCAGTTCCTCATACCAACTGACCCTTCCCAATCGCCACCCTCACCAGGCCTATCAAAGGACAAGGACACTGGGTCCGGCTCAAAAGGGGAAACAGCCTTTACTCCAAAGCTTTTACTTCGTAGTACATTTTCCACACATTTTTTAGATCGTAAAGACTGGTGGCACGCAAGTCTTTACATCACAAGACAAAACCACGCATTTGTAGATAATTAAAAAAGGGGGCATGGGGGGGTCTCCCCCCAAAAATATAACATGTTCAATTACTAACAAATGTGTAAACAAATGGAATTAAAAAATGTATTAAGAGTTAATGTATACTTTTTCAACAGTAGGTGGCAGTGTTACACTGTGATAGATTTTTTCAGAGGCAGTAAGCGTGGTAAAAGTATGCGTGGTAGTGGAATGCGTGGTGAAGGTGTTTGTAATGTGAATGAATGTAAATGAGTGGTAGTGGTATGCGTTGTGAAATGCGCAATGTAAAGACGTCCGTGGTGAAGGAAGGCGTGGTAATGTCATACAACCGCTCAAAAGGCATGGTACCATCGGCGCAGCACTCGAATGATGCCCATCCAGCTCTATGTCGAGAGTCTGGTATGACGATAGGGCCTGTGCCGCTGCAGGGCGTTAGAGGCGCTGGGAACTATGGCACAGAGCAGGTACAGAGGAAGGTCATGGCATCGTGGGCGGTGCCGCTCCAGATCCAGCTCTGGATCCAAGGGGCCCAACTGGCACTGAGGGCAAACTCGCCAGCCGAGAACCAGTATGGGCCCCACCCAAACCCGTGGTGCCCCACCCAAACTCGTGGGGCCCGAAGGTGCTCTATAGGGGTCAGGCAGCCTAAATATGAGGTGCATAGTCCCCGAGTTGGGAGGTGGTCTCTCTGGCATTGGAAAACTCTGGGAGGTGTCAAGCAGACCAAGGTACTGGCTCCACCGCAGAACGAGGCCTAGAGTGTTGTCGCTTCTGCAATAGGTCCGATGACTTGGACCAGCACAGAGAAGTCGAAGACCACCTCGACTTAGTTGTCTTTCTCTTGTGGGACTTACCAGATAACTTGGATCGAGACATAGACCATCGGGAGTGGCGCTGCGAGCGGTCCTGGGACCTTTTGCGCGACCAGGATTGAGCGTATCATGGGGTCATCAGGCGGCGAGGAGCTGCGGGGAACGTTCCCTCAGCACCTTGAGATTCTTTGAGTCGAGGTCCTGCTCCAAGCAACATAGGCATACCAAATGAGGGTCTTTCACAGACATCTACCTGTGAAAGGCCCCACATGGTTTGAAGTCTGTTGGCTTCTTAGGGGACATCCCCAACACAAAGAGATGAAATCTCGAAAATGACTGACAAAAGTTAAGGAAAAAGTCCAGCAAAAAATGACTGTGGGTAGCTCTCTCCAGATCTACGCTGACCGGTGCGGAAAATCAGCATGCTGCGGAGGCGCCTATCTAGACAACGCACACATCACTTTGGGCTACGGAGCCAAACTACGCCTCCTACTGGCATGCAGGGGTACTGCTTGAAAATTTGCGGATACAGTCTGACGCTTGGGGAATATTTTAAGTTAAGGAATCTGCGGCTAGAAGGATTTATTAGATATATACGATCATGGAACTGAATGACCAAAAGTAAAATCTGTTTACATTTGGTGGCTATATTTCTGGTGGATAGAATTATCTTTCTGCACATTTCTTGCTTCAATAATATCCCCCAGGCACCATACTGGTTCAGCAGTAGCATTCCAGCACCACCAGGTGTTGCCTTGAAACTCCAACCTTGACTCGACCCACCCAACAGGACACCACAGGTGCATAAAATGCATCAACGTGCACGCTGACATCAGTTACTAAAAGATTTTCCCGCACTCCAGCAAGGAACCGAGAAAGTATCATCAGTAGCAACAATAATAGCAGAGAACACATTCCGGGATCTTATTTTATATGGCACAGACTCATCAGGGGAGGAAGGAGGGTAGGAAGATTATGCAGTCAGAAGAAGGAAAATGCTACTTACCAGTATGCATCTGTTCTTGGCATGTAGAGCTGCAGAGTTGTACACTTTTGCATAGATCGCCATCTGGTGTTGGGCTCGGATGTTTGCATGTTGTTTTTGTCTTCGAAGAAGTCTTTGTAGTCACGAGGTTGGTGACTCCTCCTTCGGTCGACAGTGCGCATGGGCATCGACTCCATCCTTAGATTGTTTTGCCACGTAGGGTTAGATGGAGTAGTGAGAAATAGAAAGATGTCCATGTGTAATGTATCTAAGTAAGATCACACTGGAACAGATAGAGGTATCCGGGGAGGCGGGTGGGCGTGTACAACTCTGCCGCTCTACATGCCAAGAACAGATGCATACTGGTAAGTAGCATTTTCCTTTCGAGGCATATGAGCTGCAGATTGTACACTTTTGCATAGACTATACAGCAGTTACCTCCTTAGCAGTGGCTACCTGTATCTGTTGCAGTAGTTTGAAATAGTGTTCTTAATACAGCCTGGCCCACACTAGTTTGTTGTTTTGCCTGCACATCTACACAATAGTGTTTTGTGAAGGTGTGTGGTGTAACCCAAGTTGCTGCTTTGCATATGTCATCTAGAGGAATGTTCCCTAAGAATGCCATAGAAGCCCCTAGTTTGGTTGTAGAATGAGCTCTAGGGGGAATGGTTAATGTGCGTTTGGCTTTGATGTAGCATATTTGTATGCATTTTACAATCCACCTTGCAATTCCTGATTTGGATATAGGATTACATTTATGAGGTGGGGAGAAAGCCACAAAAAGTTGTTTAGTTTTCCTAATAAGATTTTGTTCGTTCAATGTAGTAGAGTATTGCTCTTTTAACATCTAAGGTGTGAATAGCTCATTCTGCCACTGAGTCTGGTTGAGGAAAAAATACTGGGAGTTCAACAGACTGGTTTAGATGGAAGGCAGATACTACTTTGGGTAAAAATTTTGGGTTAGTTCTAAGAACCACTTTGTTATGATGGATTTGTAAAAATGGTTCTTGTATGGTTAATGCCTGGATTTCACTTACTCTTCTGAGGGATGTGATAGCAACCAAAAAGGCTACTTTCCAGGTGAGGAACTGCAGCTCACATTTGTGGAGGGGTTCAAAAGGAGGACCCATTAGCCTGGTAAGGAATATATTAAGGTTCCACACCGGAGAGGGTGGAGCTCTTGGTGGAATTATTCTTTTAATTCCTTCCATGAAAGCTTTGATAGCAGGAACTCTAAACAAGGACAAATGTCTGTTTTGTAGGTAGGCTGCTATGGCGGATAGATGTAACCTTATAGATGTATACGCTAGGTTACATTGTTGTAGATGCAGTAGATAACAGATGATGTTCTGAATGGAAGCCTCTAGTGGATTGATGTTATGCGTGCAGTAAATGACGAATCTCTTCCATTTGGCCGCATAGCATGCCCTTGTTGTAGGGCGTCTGGCTTCCTTGATAATATTCATACAGTCTGGCGGGAGATTGAGGTAGCCAAACTCTAAGACCTCAGGAGCCAGATCGCAAGGTTGAGTTGATTGGGATCTGGGTGTCTTATGTCTCCATGGTTCTGAGTGAGAAGTTTTGGTGAGAGGTGTAGCTTTTGATGCTGTACTACTGATAGTTCCAGTAGAGTTGTGAACCATGGTTGTCTTGCCCATGTTGGAGCAACTAGGATCATTTTGAGAGAATGTTGTTTGAGTTTCCACACCACTAACGGAATGAGTGAGAGAGGCGGAAAAGCGGAAGCGAATTTGTTTGACCAATTCATCCATAGCGCATTGCCTTTGGACAATGGGTGTGGGTACCTGGATGCGAAGTTTGGGCATTTTGCGTTTTGGTGTGTGGCAAACAGATCTATCTCTGGGTGTCCCCACAGTCGAAAGAATGGGAGAAGAACTTGAGGATGAAGTTCCCATTCGTGGATCTGTTATGCCCGAGGGCTGAGCAGATCCGCAATCTGATTGTGTACCCCTGGTAAGTGTTCTGCCAGGAGGTATATGTTTTGCGGAATGGCCCATCTCCATATGCTTTGCGCTAAGTGTGATAGCTGTAGGGAATGTGTCCCCCCTTGCTTCTGTATGTAATACATTGCTGTCATGTTGTCTGTGCGGATGAGGACAGCTTTGCCTAGAAGGTGCAGTTGAAAAGATTTCAATGCCAGGAATATTGCTAACAATTCCAGGTAGTTGATGTGAAATTGTTTTTGTTGGGGGGGGTCCAGATACCTTGAATGGTATGGGTTTGAAGATGAGCTCCCCAGCCGGTGAGCGATGCGTCTGTTGTTAGCACTATCTGTGGAACTGGCTCAAGGAATGACCGCCCTTTGGAAAGTTTCTGTGTGTTCCACCATTGCAGAGAGCGGTGGGTGCGGTCGTCCACCAACACCAGATCTGTTAGCTGACCTTGAGCCTGGTTCCACTGACGTGCTAGGCACTCTTGTAATGGACGCATTTGTAGTCTTGCATGAGGAACGAGAAAAATGCAAAAGGCCATCATCCCTATTAGTTGCATGAACACTCTTGCTGGTAGGGAGTGTTGCGGCTGAAATTTTTGAATTAACATCTGTATAGCGCTTATCCTGACTGGGCTGGGATATGCTAGGGCTGTGGAAGTATTTATTGTAGCCCCTAGATATTGTTGTATTCTGGACGGTTGGAGATGGGATTTGCCCTGATTTAGTGTGAATCCCAGACTGTGAAGCAGTTGTATGGTACGGAGTGTGTGTTGAACACGCTGCTGTGGGATTTTGCTTTTATGAGCCAGTCGTCCAGATAAGGGAAGACATGAATGTGTTGTCTTCTCAAATGAGCTGCAACCACTGCAAGGCACTTGGTGAAAACTCTGGGTGCCGTGGTGACTCCGAATGGTAGAACCTTGAACTGGTAGTGTTGGTCATCTACCAGAAACCTGAGATATTTCCTGTGAGCGGGATGAATGGGAATGTGGAAGTAGGCGTCCTATAGATCTAGGGTGGAGAGAAAGTCGCCTTGCTGGAGTAGTGGAAGCACTTGTTGTAAGGTGACCAAATGGAAGTGGTCTGATTGGATGTAAAAGTTTAGCGGTCTGAGGTCCAGTATTGGCCTGAGGGAGCCGTCATTTTTTGGAATGAGAAAATAGAGGGAAACAGACCCCTGTGCCCTGATGGGGCAAGGGAACCGGTTCTATTGCATGTTTTTGTAATAGCGCAAGAACCTCCTGTTTGAGAAGCGTTAGGTGTTCTGATGACATTGGACGCTGTTTGGGAGGAATGTTGGGAGGGGTAGAAGTGAGTTCCAGGCAATAACCATACTGGATAATTTGTCTTACCCACCTGTCTGTTGTGATGGAATCCCAGACAGGTAGGAACTGTGAGAGGCGTCCCCCGACATGAGTGGAATGGTCCGGGGAAGCGGAGGGAAGTCACTGCTTGGTGCTAGGGGAGCTGCGGGTGTTATTACCCCTGCCTCTGCCCTTATTGTTATTTCCCCTGTAACCTCCCCTGGAGTATCCTCTAGAAAAGGAGCCCTGGTTGGGACTTTCATAGGATGAGGACGGGTGATCTGGTGTATTTGTTTTGGAGCCTGCTCTATAGAAGGAACGCAGAAAGGAGCCTCTGGTGGATGGTGATTGCAATGCTCCCATAGACTTGGCAGTCTCTGTGTCCTTTTTTATCTTTTCTAAAGATGTGTCCACTGCAGGGCCAAAGAGGTGCTCCTGATCAAAAGGCTGATTTAGGATGGTATTTTGTACCTCTTGTTTAAAGCCAGACACCCTGAGCCAGGCATGTCTGCGTAGAAAAACACTAGTGATTATTGCGCGGGACGCGGTGTCTGCTGCGTCGAGCGCGCATTTTATGGAAGTATTAGTAATTAGTTTGCCTTCCTGTATAAGGTCATTGGCTTTGTCCTTATATTGTTGAGGGAGGTTTTGAATGAGCTTTTCCAGCTCATCATAGTGAGCCCCATCATACCTTGCTAGAAGGGCTTGTGTGTTTGCTATTTTCCAGGAGTTGGCAGCTTGAGACGCCATACGCTTGCCTGATGCGTCTAATAACTTAAGATTCCTTGTCAGGGGGTGGTGTGTCACCTGATCCCTGAGTTTGCTCGTTTGCGCGCATTGGCTACGACTAGGGAATCTAAAGGGAGTTGACCCTTGATGTAGATGGGGTCAGTAGGAGCTGCCTTGTATTTTTTAATCTACTCTGGGGTTAAGAACCCTAGCTCTAACTGGGTCTTTGAACACCTCAGGAGCGTGTCTAAGAAGACCTTTAAGCATTGGCAATACATGGGTAGATCTTTGTGGTTGATCGAAGGTCTCTAAAAGAAAATCCTCTTCTACAGGGTCTGAATGCAGTTTGACTCCATGGTATGTTGCGGCCCTATTAATTAACTGGGCAAAACCCACATTGTCATCTGGTGGAGATGGTTTTGAGGGGTAGTAGTCTGGATCATTATTAGGATCAGTATTGTAATCGTGCCATGGGTCTGGATCCTGTGGTGGATCATTAGGATCCTCATTGTCAAGTGGCACTACGTCTTTGTCTTCTTGCCCATCCCTATGTTCCTCGTCACTATCCTGTGGTTGTGGAGAATGTGCTGGAGAAATAAGTAAATTAGGGTTAATTGGTGGGGGGGTGAAGGTGGAGGTGAAGTATTAGTAGCTATGTGTATTTTCTTGAGAGGAACTGGTGCATGTGAAAAATGTTCTGGTTTCCTCTTTGTAGGCAGCTTGGTAACTATATGACCAGTCTTTGGGTGAATCAAAATGGTGGTTTGCTTTGGATCAGGGAGAAAAAGTTCTTCGGGATCGATAGTTTTGGTCGGTGTGGAAGATTTCTCCTTAGAAACTGGTCTTGTCTGTTTAATGGCAATGTCCGGTATAGAAGCCTTTCCTGGTACCGAGACCTTCGGTGCGGGTTGTTTTGGCTCCGGAGCTGTTTGTTTGGGAGGCTTCTCCTTTGATGTTTTCGGCTCCGACGTCTTCGGTGTCGAAGGCTTTTATGTATGCTTCGGTGCAGAAGTCTTATCCGGCTGCTTCGGTGCCGAGCTCTTATCCGGTTGCTTCGGTGCCGAGCTCTTATCCGGTTGCTTCGTGCCGAGCTCTTATCCGGTTGCTTCGGTGCCGAGGGTCTTTTGCCGGTTTCGGCGCCGAATGTTTCTCCGGTGCCGACGGAGGAGGGTGCGGCATCTCGGGTGACTTAATTTTCGGTGCCGAAGATGGTTTTTCGGAACCGGGTGGCTGGCTCGAGCCGGAAGGCTTTTCTCTATCCTTCGGAGCCGGGCCCGGAGGCGGGGCATTCGAAGTTTTTGTTCGGTGTGGACCTGAGCCCGGAGGCGAAGGTGTCAACGGAGCCTCTGGTATGGGCTTGGGTGGGGCGGGGGTCTCGGTACTCACGTCCCGTTGCGCCAGGGTGATGTCATCTTCGGCGTCGGAGTCGTCTGCTTCGGAGACCGAGACCTGCTCCTCTTCTGGTTCCGGAAGGCTGTCGGGACCTGGATGGAAGATGTCCGGAATGGAACCTGTGCCTCGGGACATCTCGTGGCGTCGAGCTTGTCGATCCCGGATAGTCTTCTTGGATTTGAATGAGAGACAAGCCTCACAGTCGTCCTCTCTATGTTCTGGAGAGAGGCACAGATTACAAACGGGATGGAGGTCCGAGTGTGGGAATTTAGCACCACACTGGGGACATTTTTTAAAGGAAGTCCGTTCCATCGACGTCCGTCGCTACCAGCGCGGGTAGGCCCAACAGCCCCCGTTGAAGTTTGCCGATGTGGAAGCTTTTCGAAGTTTTCGTCGAGGGCGCGTCGAAGGATACGCGATCGAGACAATACCGTCGGTTAGCTGTGATTGCGCGTCAAAAGGAGGGTTCGAGAACGACACCGATCCGGAGCGCAGCAAGTTACATCCGAACCAGATGGCGGAAAAACCAATCTAAGGATGGAGTCGATGTCCATGCGCACTGTCGACCGAAGGAGGAGTCACCAACCTCGTGACTCCAAAGACTTCTTCGAAGACAAAAACAACATGCAAACATCCGA
Organism: Calotriton arnoldi; assembly: GCA_963921515.1. Lineage (NCBI taxonomy): Eukaryota > Metazoa > Chordata > Amphibia > Caudata > Salamandridae > Calotriton > Calotriton arnoldi. Next base: position 993,005 of record CAWUFW010004243.1, on the reverse strand, counting down.
GCCCAACACCAGATGGCGATCTATGCAAAAGTGTACAATCTGCAGCTCATATGCCTCGAACATATTGTTACCAAAGTTAACTTTTTTCTTCTGATGGCTACATATTTCTGCAGGTTCCTCACATTAAGGACTCCAAAAACAATACCCTTTGGAAGGGGGGAATGAGGAGTGACAATTAACCAAGGAAGTCATGCAACACAGTCCTGGCACATTGTCCTTCAATATGAGTTTATGCTCTAATGCAGTAATATTTAGCAAATTCATGCAGGGGTGAACACGTGGCCACCCAGCAGATGACGGACTCAAAGTCTATGTGGTAACAGTCTTGGGAGCAGCCATGGCCCTGGTGGAGAGGGCACAAATGCCCTCCGGTGGGTCTATTGTGGGCAAGGCATAGCAGATCTTCACACATAAGATGATCAAACACTACAGCGTATGGTCACCACTTTCCTGTTTCTGTCTCTGGCAAAGTCCATATAGAACTGATCATCCACTCTGTCATATCTATTACAGTCAATGTAGTAAGAGACCAAATGCATGGATCCAGTCTATGTAGTCTCTTCTCTTCCTTGGTTGAATGAGGCAAGAAAGTTGGAAGAGTGAATACTGGGCCTTATTAAAGGCTGAAACCATCTTGGGCAAGAAAGCTGGGTTGGTACATAGGACCAATTTGTCCAGGTAAAAAGGTGGATAAAAAGGTGGACAAACTGAGTGGGCCTAAAGTTCTCTGATTCTATGTGCAGAGGTTATTGCAACTAACAACAGTAAACTAGTTCAAAATCAGATGCCATCAAGAAAGTCAACACAAGATTCAAATCCCACTGAAGAACAATGAACAGAGTACGAGGAAACAAGTAGAGAAAACCTTTCAGAAAGTGTGCCACTAAAGGTGACCTAAACAACGAAGGCCGACCAGGGAGACACATGAAAGTTAACAGGACAGTCAGGTAACCACTAACTGTAGTCACCATTAGCACCTACTCTGCAAGAAACAGTGTGGAACAGAGGACATCAGTAAGGAGTCTGCAACTTCATCAGTGAGGCAAAAGCACGCTAGTTGGTACTGCTTAATCTCTACCCATGCAGTGGTTGGGGACTGGGGTGGAGGACTCGACAATCCTGCTGTGCCAGAAGGCCTTCATTGTGTGGGACAGCAACATGTGGCCAAATATTGAGTGTCAATAGATTGCAGTACCAGATCCTCCTTGCCTAGTTGGTGGTGATCAGTTATGCTTGTTCAACATGACTTTTGGCAGAAGCAGTATGGGTACAGCAGGCCCCCAGTCCAGATGAACCTGAAAACATTCCCCAGGGAAACATTTGGTGAGAAGCGTATGAGGGGGGGAAAAAAAGAACCCCTCTGCTACAACTATGTACTGGGTTGTAGCAGAGAAGTTAACCTATTTCCTTTTGGGATATTGTTCCATAGTGGTCTTCCAGTAACAAGCAACAGAGCATCCGTTCATGTTGAGAGATCATGTGAGTTGGGCCGCTACAGGAAAAATTCCAGTTTGCCATCCAGATAGGTGCCCCAACTCAGGGAGAAGGTAGGAGTGACCACAGTAGCCTGTGCTTTTGGAAGACTGAATAAACAACCAAACTTCAAGGTTGGAGGGGTCCATCCATGAGTGCAGGTCTGTGTGGACTTACTAGAAGACCTGCACCTCAACCAAGAAATTCCCTTGGTGTTGAAGCCACTGTCATCGCAAGAACCACTGGAGGGCCCTCTTCTCCCATCTTGTCTACGGGAAAAACTAGGTGTTGAAGGCACAGCAGGCTTAAGACCTGCAGGACTGGGAGATGTGTTTGAGTCAGAAATCTCAGGATCATTTCCTGATATCCATTATCCTTTGAGGCCTTGGCTTGTGTCTAGCATGGCACCTACTCAATGTCTGCATTGGATGAAATTCGAATTTTTGGGAAAGGATGGTAAAGCCCAAGTTGCAGAGAAGAGTTATTGTGTGCTGAAGATGCTCCTCGACCAGTGCCAGGGACTTTGTCTTTACCAGACAATAGTCCAAGTATGTGCATATATGGACTCCAGAAAGATCTCAGTGAGGCCACCACAACTAGCAGTGCTTGTGTGAAAACAAGGCGCCATTGTCAGCCTGAATGGCAAGATTGCAAACTGATAATTCTGGGACCCCCTCTGGTGAAACTCAGCTAATGCTTGTAAGCGGTAAGAACTGGAAGATGGAGTGAGGCACTGTGGCTGTACAGGGAAATGAAACAATCCCCCACATTCAGGGCCAGCAGACCTTGGCTCAGGGATAGCACTCTGAACTTGTCCTGTTGGAGGAATATGTTTAGAAGGTGGAAAATCCAGGATAGTTCTCACAACTCAGTAAAATCATGTGCCCTTTTGTCTAGAGGCACCCATTCTACTGCCCGTTTGTCTATCTAGGCCAGGACCTTTGCCACGAGAATTGAGGTGTGAGCCGGAGGTTGTGCCCTGGCATAGAGGGTGCAGTTCGGTGAGAGGGGCAAGAAAGGTAGCACATAACCCATGTGGATCAAATGCATTATTGAGAGGTCCATCATGACTGATTCACAAGTGATGGAAAATGAGGCCCTCCCCCCACTAGAAGATGTTGCCTTAAGGATTTGAGGGAGTCAGAGGATTTTGAGGCAGCAGAGAAGGCAGATAATGGTGGAGATCCATCTGCTGCTGCTGGTTTTATTCAGTAGACCAACCTCTGCCTCAAAAGTAAGGGGTACAGTTGTTTGGGCGTCTGAACAGGCTGAGAAGGTTGTCTCTGTCAGGATTGCACTGTCCTGAAGTAGCCACAAAACCTTCTACATTGTTGGTGGAAGTGCTGGGGCCAGCATGCAATCAGTAGCTCTACTGTTTTTAAGTGTTCCAGGGAGGAGGTGGCTTTCACTCTGAACAGCCGCTTGCTATCAAAGGACATGTCCAGAAGTGTGGCTTGGGCATATGCAGAGTAGCCAGTGGAACGCATCTAAGCATGCTTGTGCAGCGTGACAGCCGTGCTCAAGATTCAAGCAATGGTGTCATTAGAATCAAGGCCACACTTCAAAACCTGTTTGAATGCATCTAAGCCATAATTGACCACGTTTAAAAAACATTTTTCATATTAGTCGGCAAACCAATCACTGTATGTTTGACCAATTCCCACAAGGCATGAACATATAGGACATAAAGACACATAGCATTAGCAGTGAGCATGGCCAAGCTGCCAGATGCAAGATGCAAGAATTTCCAGCCCATACAGTCAAGCTTCTTCAACACTCTATTGGGAGGAACCATTGGGAAGGCAACTGTGTTCTGCTCCAAGTATGATGTTTGGACAACCAGTCTGAAGTGTGAAGATAATTCTTAAGGTGATGAATCTACAGGAAGATGTGTCCATCACAAAATCACAACACCCATATAATTACTGCCTTCTATTAGTGAGGAACATACGTAGTGGAGGAGTGACCCCTGGTTTCAGTCTGGTGAATTCATTTCTACAATGCACAGCAACATTTATTCACTGTATATTCTCACTAGATGGTTTATCCTGAAATGGCAGGTTTCCATTCACCTGACCACTGAGCCTTTAGTCTTCTCTAATAAATCGAGATGCTTAGTTTCTTTGCAATCCAATCTTCACTGACTCTCTAAATGAAACAGCTTACAGGGACAGGCACATCAGGCAGTGTCTATGTAGTGTGGGGGGTGGAACGCACAGAGAGGCCCAGTCTTCTTGCTGATTCTGCCTTTGTCAATGGTCCAGATGAATCAGTTAAAGGGTGATACACTTCTGTAGAAATATGAAGTGAGGAAAGGGGAGGAAGGAAATGCACAAATCGAGAGATGGTCAGTCTTTTTGCTGATTCTGTGTTCGTCAATTCTCTAGATGGATCAGTTACAGGTACACACATAACATCTGAAGATCTCTATGGAGTGAAGCAGGGGGAGGGGAAAACATACATTCTCCATGAGCCCATTCTCCATGATAACTTAGAAAAAACTCACAAAACAGTAATAGATGAATGTTACAATCATTAGAGGTCACCTTTATTCAATCATTTCGTTATTTATTTTTTTACACAAAAGAAAATGAACTATATATATATAGATCTGTAAATATTGTCGTTCTTTTAACCCTCAGGAATCTGGGCACGGCTGAAGCACACCAACGTAGGGGAGGTTCAATAAAATGGCCTCCAGAAATGAACAATATTAGTGTTCCTGTATGTGGAAGGTGAAAACTTCATGACCGCAGTAGGAAAAACATTTCTAGGTGTCAGTTCAGAGAAGAGTCCCTTCAACAGGGGCCTTTCCAGTTCACTTCACCACAACTGAAATCATCTCACAGACACATTTCTTTTCACTCGTTCCAATATGGTTAAAAGACGGGTGGCAGCAACAGGTCTTCATAAATTACTGCCCAAGTAAGATGGCTGTACAAACAGGTTGGGAAGGCAGGGGAGAAGGAACAAGAGGAAGGGAACACTGAATTAAAAAAGAGAGCGCATGATGGAGGCTGAGCGAAGAGAGCATAGGCAAGGAGAAGAACATGACAGTATTTAAAAACAGAATTTTTCCCATCAGTGTTTGACCTTTCTGTTTAAAAAAAAACTTCTCTGGCTGGGTGGTCATTATCTGACAGCATTTGGTCCTTGGTCAGGACTAGAAAACACACACAGACATACACACATACACTGCACCCAACTGTCGAATCACTGATTCACCATTCCTGAGTGGAAAGGAGTGATCGAGCAGTGAAAGCTGGAAATTTCCAAATGGCTCTTCAGTTCTTCAGTATGGTTTCATAGGCTTGAGACACGTATAAGGAAACCTCAGGTGCTCTGCACTTTAGAGACAGCTGCAGTGTAAAGCAGAGAACAATATTAGCAAACAGCTGGAGAAAAACAGTTATTCGGAAATTAGCGACATTTGGGGCTGAGAACAGTTTAAAAAGAAGGGTAACCAAACTTCTTAAAAACATGAATTACATTCCAAATCCCAGAAGGACTTCATTAGAGCTACTAAATAGAGCCAGAAGCAACATCCCACAATGATCTATTAATGGAAAGCAAAGCCATTCAGAGCTGGGGTGAGATACATTTTTATTACTCAAGCGATGTTTTCTATAGTTCGTGGAGCGTTTCCGCCTTACCTTAACCTAAGCCTGAGCGAGTTTTTCTAATGCAAATGTTAGTGGATGGAGAAACTAGATGTGCCTTTGTCTTGCGGATACTGTGGAACTGTGTTGTGCCAGTAACTTGTGAGTATTTTACATGAAAGTGTATTAATAAAGTAACTTTTCTTCATGGGTAAATCCACATTAGCAAGAAAGGTATCTCACATTACACCTGAATACAAAAAGTTGAAAATGGGGAGTATGCAATATTAAAGAATTGCTAACATCCAGATTTTGACACGAAGGCCCAACTGATAGATAACTTCACCAACTTTGCATATTTTCTTATAGCTTTTGCAACAAATACAAAGTTAGCCAGAAAAAGTATTTGTAGCTTTGCACACCCTTATTCAAAGCGGACAGTAACAATACTCAGGATTAACAAAATATTGAAAACTATTATGTTTTATTCATACGAGGTCTACTTTAGTTAGCACAATATTCAAATGCTATCTGCTAAGCACAAAGTTGTGTGCTTCGAGTTAGCTCAAACCAGGAATATGAAGAGGCGACAAGGCGATTAAGACAAAGTCAGAAGAGCTTGTACTGTGGGCAACAATGGTGGAAACCCCGATTTACTCCAAAGAAAGATGGTTTGTAGTGTTTGGAAGTCGTTTTTTAGTGGAAGTGGGTGAGAGAGGTATTCAACAAGTACTGCAAATATTTAGCTAATGTGAGTTCTTACTGAGATATGACATAAAAGAGGTTTTAGTTTATCACACCCTCTGTGGGCTGTAATTCTGTCAAGACCTACTTTGTGGTCCCCAAATAGGAGGTATGAACCCTACATTGGGAAAACAAATAAAAGTTAAATAAAAGCCACAAGGGTTAGCAATGCTCTTGCTATATGCACAGTGGTACACATCTATGGTACCAATGACTTTCTGCCCGGTGAACAAGTTACTTACCTTCGGTGACGCCTTATCTGGGAGAGACTCAATCTAGTTGAAGATTCCTTACCTTAGAAAATTCACTCGGGGTCAAATTGGATCCAGAAATTTTCAAGCAGTACCTCTGCGTACTGGTAGAAGGCATAGTTCAGTCCCACATCGGTATCATCCATGCTGAAAGTGACATGCGACCCCAGCATGCTATCAGTTTCTTTTCGTGGCTTTTTTTAACGCTGGAAACGGGGAGGCACGATAAACACTGACAGACTGGTGTGCATGTCTAAGGCCCTTGGAAGGGCAACCCTTACTCTTAAATCAGTTAACAGAGCAGGGAGCATGAGAGGGTCAGTAAGGAATCTGTGTCTCAACAGAGTCTTTACCAGATAAGGCATATCCTGTTCATCTGATAGAGATTTCTAACCACAGATTCCTTACCTTAGAATAAATACCCAATCAATACCTCCCAGATAGTGGGTCTGCAAAAAGATTTTAAATCAAGAAATCCTGCAGGACCGAATGTGCAAAATGGCTGCCAAGACGGCCTGGTTGTCCGGACAGTAGTGCTTCGTAAACGTGTGCAAAGATGCCCACGTTGCTACTTGACAGATGTCCAGGACAGGAACTCCGCAAGCTAATGCAGTGGTTGCCTCGTTTGCTCTGGTGGAATGAGCATGCAAGCCCTCAGTGGGTTGCTTCTGGGTCAATGCGTAGAATCTTGTTGCAGAACACTACCCCATCTAGAGATGGTCCATTTCTGCACAGCCGTCCCTTAATTGGCTCTGATATACTCTACAAAGAGTTGGTTGTCCTACCGGAACACTCTTGTGCAATCAAGGTAGAATGGCAGTGCTCCTTTGGGTCCAGGCGCAGGCGGTTGAGTCTGTCCTCTTCTTGAGAAGTATGAGGCAGAACAAAGAAGGGAGGCAGGGTGATGTTCTGGCCTAAATGGAAAGGTGTCAAAACCTTCAGAAGGAAGAAGGCAAGTGTTCTGAGAATCAGCTAGTCCGGAAAGAAGGTGGTATAAGGAGGGTGCACAGAGAGTGCCTGCAGTTGGGTGACCCTCAAGCCGATGTTACAGCCACTAAGAAAGACGTCTTGATAGCGATCAGACAAAGTGGGCAGTTGTGTAGCGGCTCAAACGGCACACATATGAGTAAAGTGATAACCAAATTGAGATCCCACTGAGGCATAATGAAAGGACGTGGGGGAAACATATGTTGAAAGCCTTCCAGGAACCTAGTCACAACAGTGACAAACAAAGAAGGTTGGTCAGGCAACTGCAAGAAAGCTGAAATAGCGGATAAATAACCTTTGATTGTGTTCAGAGCAGAGACCTGCTGGGCCAAGGAAAGAACGAACAGTAAGGATTATGTTACTTACCCTGTAAGCATCTGTTCGTGGCATGTAGCGCTGTAGATTCACATGCTCTGCATACTCCTGCCACCAAGTGTTGGGTTCCGAGTTGTGCAACTTGTTTTTCTTCGAAGAAGTCTTTCGAGTCACGAGGTAGAGTGTCTCCTCCTCTCAGGGGTGCAGAAAGAGGGTCTATATATTTAGAGCACACCATGCCACAAATTTGTCCCAATGGCAGGCATTCATTGATTTGGTAGAGGGACGCCTGTCAGCCAGAATAACATCGCAGACTTCAGGGAGGGAATGTCAAAAGTTGTCAACTGTCGCCGCTCGGTCTCCACACATTAAGGGGGAGGGTGTGTAAGTTCAGGTGCAGGACAATCCCCTGTTGCTGCAAACGAAGATCCTCCCAAAGACACAGCCTGACCGGAGGACCGATACTCATGCTCAATGGCTCGGAATACCAGACTCTCCGTGCTCCGTGACACAAGAATGACACAAGAATGACTTGGGCCCGGTTGTTCATGAGCTTCTTGAGAATTCTGGGCAGGAGTAGTATCGGCAGAAAAGCCTACAGGAGGCCTGAGCTCCACTCGAGACGAAAAGCGAGAGCCGCCATTTGAAACTCCAGCACAAGGAATTGCTGACATTGCAGATTCTCAGCGGTGGGGAACAGATCTAACCAATGCTCTCCTCATTCTTGAAAGGGACTTTGCACCACCTCCGGTTGGAGACGCCATTCGTGATCAGCTAAGCATCAAAGAGTGAATTTGTCCGCCATGGTGTTCAGAGAGCCCGCCACGTGTTAAACCACCAGGGAAATGCCCTGACGTTCCAGCCATGTCCAGGGAGGCAGTGCCTCTTGACAATGGGCCCATGACCCAACCCTGCCTTGTTTGCTGCAGTACCACATGGCAGTGTTGTCCGTGAACACATGCACCAGGCTTCCCCTTTCGAAGGAAGAAGGGTTTTCAATGCCATTCAGATCACCCGAAGGTTCAAAAGGTTGATGTGGAGTCCGGATTCTTCTGAGACCAGTGTCCTCTGATCTCCACCTCTCCCAGATGACCACCTCAGCCCAGGAGCGACACATCTGTCACAACAGTCAGGTCTGGTTGGGGAAGGGAGAGGGGTCTACCACTGACCCAATCATGGGTTGTCAGCCACTACTGTAGGCCTTTTGCAGTTCCCTCCGAGATCTGGACCATGTCGGAGAGATTCCCCTGATGCTGTGCCTACTGGAACTTCAGGCCTCACTGTACAGCCAGCATATGTCAACGGGCATGCATTTCAAGCAGGATGCAGGCGGCTCCGAGGCCCACTGCCTTAGAGTCAGTCTCACTGAAAACCGGGATAGAGGCTGAAACATCAGTGTCATAGCCTGAATATCCTGGATTTGCCGCTCGGGAGGATAAACCTGAAACTGCAGTGTGTCCAGAACAGCTCTGATGAAAGGGAGCGTCTGAGAGGGAGTCAGGTGTGACTTCAACACGTTTATAATGAACACCAGCGAATGCAGGAGGTCCACCGCAGGCTGGAGGTGGGAGACGACTGCCTGGGGCGAGCCCACTTTCGACAACCAATTGTCGAAGAAGGGAAGACTGGAATACTTGACCTCTGCAGGGGTGAGGTGCTGGGTGAAGAAACTGGAGTCCATATGAGCGGGGCGATAGTGGCAGGCAGTTGTCCTGTGCAAAGGAGCCCCTGTGCAGAGCTTGGACCAGGCCCCAAGGAGGACATCCGTAAGGGCTTCATTAAATGGGGGCCAGGGTTCATACGGGGCGACTTCCAGTTTAAAACTCCTTCGTCAAGACGTTAGTCTTGACTGCCACCGAGGGCAACTGAAACTCCAAGACCTCAGCGGCCCTCCTCACCACCATTGCTAAAGAGGCACTCCTCCGGAGGCACGGCAGGGGGAGAGTCCAAGCCAGTGTCTGGTGAGGTGTCCAGACCACTGACATCCGCCAGTTCTTCATACCAGTTTTCCTCGGTCTCGTTTAGGAGACACTGATATCCATAAGGGTCCTCAGACCCCCCCATTCATCACCCTATCCAGGCCTATCGAATGGCACCCCATGGCTTGAAAGCCGCTGGCTTCTTCGGGGACATCCCTATCGCAACCGGAGAATACATTCTCAAAAAAGGGTGTCGACAAAATAGTCAGTCAAAAATTGGCTGGGGGTAGCTCTTCATGGATCTGCGCTGACACGTAAAAATAAGAACTGGCATCAGCTCACTGGGGTGGAGCCTATCACGGGGACGCCGCTGACGTGGAGCCGAATGATGCCACCTACAGGCGTGCAGGGGTACTACTAAAAAATGTATGGACCCAGTGTGACGCCTGGGGTCTATTATAAGGCAGGGTTCTCCGAAGTCGGTCCTGGAGGGCCAGATCCATGCCAGGTTTTTAGCATATCCCCATTTAGATAAATGTAGTTAACTTAAAAATCTGGCATGGATCCGCCCCTCCAGGACCGACTTTGGAGAACCCTGCTCTAAGGTAAGGAATCTGCGGCTAGAAGTCTGTATCAGATTTAGAATTACAGGAGGAATAGGCAAGCAATTTAAACTTGAACAAAGGGCAGAGTTTTGGCCTTCTCACACTAGAAAATTTGAAGCTTTATTGTTAAAAACAAATACTTTGTTACTCCTAGACACAATATGGTTCTGCAGGCTCCCATTCTAAATCATCTTTCAAAGAAGTGGTGGAAAACAACAGATGACATGAAACAAGGCCTTGCATTCATGTTCACCTAGTGTTAAGTAGCGAGTGTGTGCAGAATAATTGAAACACTATTTTTCAGTCATGATGAAAGTTTAAAATAAAAAGTTACAGAAGCTGGTCTTGCATTGGTCCCAAGTAGAAAAGCATGTTTACCTGTCTTTTTTATTATAATTTTTTGTTGTTGCAGTATATAGAGCGAACTTAGACCAAGGGTGTAAGATGCTTTTACATGAGCACCAGATTAAATTACAGAAGGTTTGAATGATTTTATTTTATGCATGGGAAGTTTTTTGCCTAGAATATTAAGCAGATGCTGGGACTAGAACATGGTTCCCCAGCTCCAAAGTCAGCAGCTCGAGCTGTTACTTCCTTTCACAACACAAGCCGACACATTTACAATGCACCACAATATGGGTTGTTTAGTAAGGCGCTTGTAAGAAATTGGGTTATTGGTTGCGAATGATGCGAGTCCTTCACAAGTAAATCCACAATTGTCTTTTTACTGGGAACGAAGTACCCTATTGTAACAATTTCACAGGGTAGCGAAGAACAGCATTCCAAGGCCTGCTAAGGGGAAGTGGTGTGGGCAAGTAACCCCAGCTCACTGGTATGCAAGCACAACACTCCAATTAATGTCCAACAAGTGCTTTTTATTTTAAAAGCAAAAGTACTTTTATTGCACACAAACTACTAAACAATCCACATTAAATTACAAATAATTATAGTTGGGTAGATCGAAATATCTTTGGAGACCTCTTCATGACAAGTTACATCCCTTGTGGGTCCTGAACCCTATAACCATAATATCCCCCACCTACACAAGATGCACTATCACAATATACTGCAGTTTCGTCATAAATAAGGCAGGCCTACTGGCTTTGTCAGGGTCTCATCACATCACTAAAAGCAGAGAACATGTTAAATTTCACAACTGAAATCAATGGGGACAATACCAATATTGAATACATGTAATAACCCACCACTGAAGTGACTGGGGTAGTACCAACATTCAATAACATTTATTATACTGTCGGGGCCGGACTGGCCGTAGTGGGCCCTGGGTATTACCACGGTGGGCCGGAGGCCTATTTTGTGGCCGCGGGGGCCGCTTTTCTTACGGGGGGCTGATTTTGCACCAGTGCTGCAATATCGGACCCCTGTAAGAAAAGCGGGAGAGGTGCTTCTTGCTTCAACCCCCCCACACCCTCTCCCCAGGGCTGGTCGAGCAGCAACCTGCCAGGGCTGGTTGCTGTTCCCAGTCCGGCCCTGTATACTGTAAAACCTTGCATTGTCAACCATCCACATTCTTAATAAAGCATTGGATTCAATATCGTTTCAACAGTCTTTCACTTTTACTACAGTATTACAGAAAGTTTAGGACCAACTAACAAGGGTCCCTGCACTCCAGATCCTCTGTACAAAAGTATAAGCTCCAGAAGTGCTTGAAACGACGGGAAGCCTCTCCCATGTTCAGGAATTCAATATTCCCAGAAGATGTAGGGTGATTTACATAAAGTATTCTGGGGTGAGGAAAAGGAGGATGCTGAACTCCCTGCAGCGCCCTAAACATGCTTTATAAACATTAAAGGTACCCCCTGCCCATGAAGGAGCTCTACAGAAGCAGATCTGCAAATTTAGAAAGCACTTGCAGGGGCTTGAAGGGGGCTCCTTCGCCCTGAGATGAATACAGGATAAGCCACTTCTCTGCACTTCCCTTTTTAATGCAACCTTGTGCCACTTTTCTTTTTTTTACAAATCCACGAAGGAACCCTTTACCGATTCCACCAGGCTGCACAGCCATGACTTGGTTTGAATCCAATGAATCAATTTCATGTTTACTCTCGTTTTTCTTCATTATTTGACCATTTAATTTTATCCACTCTTGACTTATGCTCAATTCATTTTATTCAATCTTTATCTTGTCTTTAATTTTTTCACAAAAGCGCAGGAGTGCAAAATGGGTTTCACATACCACGACGTTTATTGTAACTACCCAATGCATTTCGGGAAATTAATTCCCTTCTTCAGGGGCATCTATGAATACAAATGTAGGTATTAGCCATATTCATTAACTCTGTGCAACACTTCTCTAAAAATCAACAGAATTCATCAGTTAAAAAGTTCCCCAAAGTTTTGGACTGACATTAACCCGGCTCCTGTGATTTTCGCCATCAATAACGTTGCTTTAATCATGTCCTTGATGCAAAGCAAAGTTATTGATGGCGAAAATCACAGGAGCCGGGTTTCCTTCCTTGTTGGATCATTAGGCAACACGGAGCACTTTATAAAAACAATCATGAAGATTCAGAAAAACTACAAACTACTTGTTATAAATGGATTTATTGAACACAATGGGAATGAGCGTAACAAATGCGAACATCATATGATAGGGTGAAATATAATGCATTCTGGGAGTTGTAGTGGTACTGTTCTTAAGTAACTGAAAAAACGGAGTTCAGTTAGTCCGTTGTTAATGTCAGTCCAAAACTTTAGGGAACACAGGTGCAGTTAATTATTTGGTGATGTCGAATATGGGCGGGAACACACTTAAGAACGCTTTTGCATTCATAGATCTAAATCGCACATAAACGCGTGACAAGTGTCTGTCCGTTAGGATATGGAAGTATGGAATGATTCATCTTAAAAGATTGGTGTGATTAACAGATCACGGTGAGCAGATAGCAGTTTACATTTGCACTTACGTTCGTGGTAAATGTTTATAGTTTTGTTTAGTAGACAGAAAGAGAGGACTGATTAGTGAATGAAATGCTGGACTTAACTTATGAGACTAAGGAGAGTATGGAAATGGTTGGGATGCACTATGTTGGTGGTTTTTGAGTTTGGGTTAACTTATTGCACATATGGTTTGGAAAACATGAAAACATGATTGAAGCTTTTAACTGATGAATTCTGTTGATTTTTAGAGAAGTGTTGCACAGAGTTAATGAATATGGCTAATACCTACATTTGTATTCATAGATGCCCCTGAAGAAGGGAATTAATTTCCCGAAATGCATTGGGTAGTTACAATAAACGTCGTGGTATGTGAAACCCATTTTGCACTCCTGCGCTTTTGTGAAAAAATTAAAGACAAGATAAAGATTGAATAAAATGAATTGAGCATAAGTCAAGAGTGGATAAAATTAAATGGTCAAATAATGAAGAAAAAACGAGAGTAAACATGAAATTGATTCATTGGATTCAAACCAAGTCATGGCTGTGCAGCCTGGTGGAATCGGTAAAGGGTTCCTTCGTGGATTTGTAAACATTGCAGCGCAACGAGACGAAGCGCGAAGCAGGCATTGCACGCTGTCAAAATTTGAATGGTAAAAGAAAGGTTTAAAATGAGGATTAAAACAAAGATTACGAGGTGTGCATCTCTATCTATGAACTACATTAGCATGACTTTTCTTTTTTTGACATCTGGGTGCCCTGGTCCTACCCAGGACTCTCACAGGCATTTGGACTTATTGAGTTCTACACAGGGCCATATGTCCCTGTGAGCTCTGTGTGTGCCTTACTAGGCCGGCATGGGAGCCAGCAAACATTTCTCCTGCTTCAGGTGGGAGCAAGCCCTTTGTCACCTACTCCCACCTGGAGGCAGGAGCAGCTTTGTCTTCTGCCTGCAGCTGAGGCAGTGTGCCGCAGGCCCCAGCAGCCCCAGACACGGACATTCAACGCACCCGGCATGGCATCTTCTATCCAGGTAGATGGGGTCTCTCGAGATGCAGTGGATTGAGTCAGCCCATGGGAATGGAATCCCTGGGGCTGAAGGAGGATCTTGGGAGTGGGCCCCACGCACAGCCCTCCCCATTTAAGCATACAAAAAAGAGCTGCACCAACCCCTGGAGACCTGGCTCTCCCTAGGGGTTTTTCAGGAGCTCCTCCACGAAGGACTATGTGCTTCATTCTCTGCCCGGTCCCACTGGGGGACCAAGCTTTATCTTGAGCCCCGTTGCGTTGATTTTACTGTTATTGGGCTTTTTTGTTCCTTGTTGTAAGCCTCAGCTACCATGGGTATTTTCTTCAGGCCTCCTAGCTTCAATAATAGCACTTTTTGTAGGGGAACATGGTTTGACGGTTTCCTACACCAGACCTGTCCTCTGCCTGGCTCCTGGTGCTCTCTCCTGTTTTTGGGGATGTCTTGTGCAGCAAACAAGCAGAACACCCTCAATGCAGCACACCCCAGGCCCCACGGCTTTGGCCTTCTTGCAGGGCACGCGTGTGTGTGTGTGTGAACAGAGGTAGTGGTAACCTTCCTGATGAGTGTCACCCAGTTTCAGGAGCAGCCCCCAGAAGTCTCAGAGAAACATTCCAGAGTCCCAATGCAGGTCTATTCCCATAACTGTTCCTCAGGGGGAATAAGGCGGCCAATGCCACTGACCCTGGAGAGACCCATCATCACCCTGGGGTGAGCTGAAGGTAAAGTTCTTCAGTCCATCCTTGCAGTGACATCAAGTGGCTTTTCCTTCCAGATGGGCATTTTTTGCCATTGTTGTTCAGATGTTCTTTCTCTTCTCATTATCTCTTCCTTTTGTTGGGGTTTGTAAGTGGGGGTAGAAAGTTTTTGAAGTCAGGCACCCCTGCCTAATCCTAGGTTACCACCCCTTGTTGCAACCCTCCTGCACAGCATTATGGGACATCCAACATGGCAACTTCAAGTTGTCTGTGGAAAGAGCTTCCCTGAGAGCCTCAGCTCCACTCCTAGCTGAAACAGCTGCCTGATCCTTTCCCACCAAAACATCAACGGCGAGCCACCTCCTGTGTTGGGCTCTAGAGATATGGCATCCTCCTTTGTTTCTATGGGCCAGCCCAGGTGCAGTGGACAAGCTAATTAACAGATGCAGATTTCCTCCCCACCTCTTCCTGTCCCAGAAACTGGGTCAATTACTGTTAATGGATCTACTGTGTTGGGAGACCTTTGATCCTCCTTCTGGACAGCAGATAAATTAACGTGACTTGGCCCAGTGGGGGAGGGACAAAGGCCTGGAATTTGATTAGGATCTGAGCCATGGATATATGACAATTCAAAAGTGCCACAAGGAGACTAGTTATGATGTCAGTGACTGTAGATCTACACTGGGGATGTGTGTTTACCCCTAGATTCATACCTCACTGGAACCAGTAGGCCTAAGTATCGAAAAGATTTCCTTCAGTGCAGATTTTGCCTATAATGTTTAATTCAGTTAAGTACCACACATTGTCAGTAAGCACTACAGACCTGTACTATAAATGCCCACTCACTTTATGAGGTATTCCCCAGGACACTACTACCAATCCTTGAAAAGTGTCCCTTTTGCCACAAACTACCTGTGTGGAGATACTGGGCTGCATTAAGACAGTAGTCTCTCACACACAGCCTGAACATATGTGCTGCTCACATGTTCACATGTAACCAACACCCTGAGCCTCTTACCATAGCTGGACTGCAGCAGCCTCATCTTAAAAGGTGGACACTGGTGGTCAGCACTCTCAGCCCATTTACTGTCATTTTACAGTAAGTGAGACACAGGTATTGAGGATCACTCAAAGTAAAAGTCCAAAAAACTGATAGTCAAAAGTGAAAGATTCAGGGGATTAAGCAGATGAAACTTACTGTGCAACAATGCTAATGAAGAGATTAAGGGAATTGTGTACAAAGTCAAGACATACTTGTTTACACTGTGTGGAGGTGACAACTGCTCAAAATATACCTCTCCCGGTATCTCACTTTTAGAAAGTCACTCTATCCACAGAACCCACAAGCTATTTCAAGACATGTCAAGGTAAGAACTGCATGCGTCATTCTACTCTTCAAAGGAGCTAAAGATCGGCATGCATCGTTAGTGGTAACCAGACCTTTATTTGGGATTAGGAGTATCAACATCACCTCTTTTAGGTAGGAAAAGGCACAAAGACCAATTGTTTTCTGTATTAGGCAAAAATATTAATAAAATAAACATGCCTAGAACCCTCTGTTAGAAAACAAAGTATTAGGATTCAATTTCAATACATAAAGCCTGAGAAGCTTGTTGGAGAATTGTTGCAGACAGTAAAAGGTTCATGGTTCATGAGAAAATTAATATAGTAACCTTCAGATATAACAAAATGAAGAGCTTCTACATTACTTTTCCTGGAGAAACATCAGATCTTTTCACCTTAAAAAGGTGCCACAATTTCCTCCCGCCCCTGGAATAAATGTATCATCTGGTGTTTTTGTTTCCCATGAGTCGCGGTGTAAATGCACAGATACCGGTTTTATCCATATAGTGCAGTTTTTCAAAATGGCTAGGGGAGACCTCTACAGATTCACAGGGCCATCTCTTAGTCATCAACCATTTCTTGGAGAATAACAAGTGATTACAAAGGGCATTTGTTCGTTCTTACCCAGACTTCCTTCTATTTGGAGTTACTGATTAAAGTAACAAGCTTAGAACAACCATCACAGCATCTTTAAACCTGTGAAGTATGATTCAAGCTGTGCGGTAGCAAAAATATTTTACCATTAAAAAGGAGAGTACAGACAGCATTTCAGACATGAGATCAAGCAAACAGCCAAGAGTGAATGTGAATACTATATCCCATTAATGGCACGTAACTGCTCTTAGACTGAATTCCTTCTTTGATCACATGCATGCACCATAACTAAACTGCAAAAAGGAGCATCTTCTTCATGCTTTCAGCAGACAGGCACCTGGCATTCCCGACATTTATCGAACAATAAAAACTTTGTAAATTATTTGTTCTTGTTGGGGTGTTTTCAAGCAAAGAACAAATAAAGTCCTTGTTCTCCTCCAGGGGAATCTTCACTATAGTCATAAGCACTGAATAGTCCCATTCACACACTGGAGCATTTTTTCCCTTTATTTTTATAAAGCATATATTAAATAAAAAATATACTTTTTTATTTTAGAAAAAAATAACTTTCTGTGAAAAATAAAAGCATTAGAAAAGCCTATAACCAGCTATATCAGCCAATTCTCAAGTATTTACTTTTTTTTTTTTTTAAATGGGTAACTATTTTCAAAATATATACAAAGTTACTAACAGAAACCTAGTGACCTGACAAGCACTCCCCCCCCAAGGATGAGGGAAAAAAACAGGAACAATGTAGCCATATATGCTGAAGTCTAAAAAGTGGGAGAAAACTGAGCTGCTACATTAAAGGAACAGAGCACCTCCAGTAACCCATCATGCACTGTAGGCGGTAGTTGGGTCAGTTCTACCGAAAAACTGAGAGCAATTACCTAAGCCTCTTCTCCGGGGAGTAGGGAAGGTTGCTTGTGGTTTTAATGAAGATTCGCCTAGCAGGGATCTAGGACTTCAGGTAAGAAACTATTATTTTTCCTCACGGGGATCTTCATTTCAAGCCATAAGCACTGAATAGAGTAGAAAGCCCTTCCCTAAGAAAGAAGAGGAAAAGGAGAAAGATCTACATTGCACTATCCAAACAGACTACATAGAAAGGCGTGTCCTGCCTAGACATCTGGTCTGAAATCTGTGTAAAGGCAATAGTGCCTTGTGAAAGTATGTACGGACTTCAAAGTTGCTGCTTTACAAATTTCTGCAATGGAAATGGTTCTTAATAAAGCAGAAGTAGTGGCCCTACATCTGTAGAATTAACTTTGGGCCTACCAGCTAAAGTCTTGTTGGCATTATTATAACCCAGTACAATACAAGACACAATCCAACCAACAAATATGAACTGCTTATAAGAAGTCAAACAGGTTTGTACAGGGCTACAATTAACAAATAGATGGTCAGATTGTCTACTATCAGAACAATTTAGAGCTGGAGTCGAAGGATTCTCAAAGAAGGTATAAAAAAGAGATGGTCTGATTTATTGTTTGATTTACATGAAAATCTTAACTTTAGGAAAAACTCTAGCGTGGTTTCTCATAACCACTTGTCGTTCTTTAATAGAATAAAAGTTTCCTTACAACAAAGGACCTGGATTACACTAACCTGAAGGACGGAAGTAATATCCACAACAAAAACAGTTTCTAGGGAGACATGTTTGACAGATGACTTTTGAACAGGCACAAAAGGGGCCCGATTTTTTGGATAGGACCACATTCAACTCCAAGGGAGGAGAAGGTCTCCTTATGGGAGGGTAAATCTTAATCCCTTCCAGAAAATACTTGACAAGCAGGAGTTTGAAAAAGAGGTTTGTGAAGGGTTTTTCCTGTAAGCTTTTACGGCTCCAAGGTGTACCTATATAGAAGAATACTGCATCCCTGACTTCGCTAAAACAAGAAGATAAAGGAATACAGATTTTCTTGGCATTTGGTATGATCACTATTCTTTTGTAGGTTGCAAATGCAAAACATGTTCAATTTGAATGAACATGAGGTTCAAGTGGGAGAACAACTATCCTCTTTCAAGTTCTTCATAAATTTTTCTGGCAAGTTTAAATGTCCATATTAGAAGAGTTCAAGAACCAGGCTCCCAATCCCAGTGATGGAAGATCGCAATGCAAGATCTGGCCCCCGAACTTGAACTGAAGATCTGGTTTGCGCAGCAGTCTCTGGACATTCCAACGGGTGTAGAAGATCTGTGTAACACCACTGTGTGGCCACTCTGGACCTGTAAGAATCATTCTTGAGCTGTCCTTCACTAGTTGGATGATCACCAATGAGATCAATGGCACTGGCTGAAATACATTAACAAACATTTTTGGCCAACTGATCAAAAGAGCATTCCCCAGAGCTCCTGGTTGGTAAAACCTGGATGTATACCATGGGCATTTCCTTCTGTCTGCGATTGCAAATAAGTCCGCGTCTGGAAATCCCATTTGGAAAATGTAATTTGCAGGACGTTTAATACCGAATCATGATTCTCTTGGATTAGCCAGTTTAGAGAATCTGCATGCGCGCTGTGGGTTCCTGATGGGTGGACTGCTATGATATGCAAGTTCCTTGCAATCAATTATCTCTAAATTGTCTGGGCATCTAGAGAGCTCTGGCTCTCATTGTAGGAAGCTGGGTTCCTGTTGCAGTAACCCTCCCCCCACTTTTTGCCAGATTTCTGATGCACTTTGACTTGATGTGCCCTGGGTCCCTGCCAATCAGGTTCCCACGGCCTGTGTTCTTTCCCAAAACTGTACCTTTGTACCCCCAATTGGCACCTCTCTGTCCACATGCAAGTCCCTTGTAAAAAGGGACAAGGATACCAAGGGCTCTGTGACCAGGGAAGGCCTCTAAGGGCAGCAGCACATATTGTGCCACCCTTAGAGGTCCTGTACCTTAACACACACACACTAACACACACACACACACACACACACACACACACACACACACACACACACTAACACACACACTAACACACACACACACACACACACACACACACACACACACACACACACACACACACACACACACACACACACACACACACACACACACACACACACACACACACACACACACACACACACACACTGCCAATGCAGGCTGTGTGTTTTGGTGCAGAGAAAAGTGAAGAGTCGACTTGCACACATACCTGTGTGCCATGCCTGCAACCCACTGCCTATGGTATAGGTAAGACACACCTCTAGCTGGGTGCACTATACCACTGGTGAGGGTACAGTTACATGAGCACTGTACCCCCTACATTGTCTAAGTCCATTCTTAGACATTGTAAGTGCAGTAAAACCATAAAGAGTATATGGTCTGGGAGTTTGTCATTACGAACTCCACAGCACAATAATGGCTTTTCTGAATTCTGGGATGCTTGGTATCAAACTTCTCAGCATAATAAACCCACACTGATGCCAGTGTGGGATTTATTATACCATGCACTCAGAGGACATCTTAGAGATGCCACCTGAAAAACGATTAGCCTCTGGTGGGTTCCCCGACTGGTAAACACCAACCTGCCACACTATACCTTACTTTGGTATAGTATATACAGAGTCAGCTTCCTACACTCATGCCTCCCTGTTTGTGGAGATAATATATTTTTGTTAGGTTTTCTGTCTAAAAAATAAGGGAAGAGGTTGTGAAGCAGGGTAGAAATAACCGTCAGGGCCAGATGAATCACCCTCAATTTCAGGAGGTTGATGTGATAGTTTTTTCTTTTAACAACCACAATCCTTGGACCTATGGGCTCCCAATCTCTGGAGAGAAGAATCGGTCATAATCGTCTGAGGGGGCACCACCATGGGAGGGAGTGAACTGCGTTCTGAAACAGTCAAGTTGTCCTCCCAAATGCCTGACAGTTGATGCCACTGGGCATCCAGGCATTCCTGCAACGGCCTCATCTGCAGATGGGTATTTGGAATCAGAAAGATGAAGGAAGCTGGTGAGCCCAGAAGTGACAAGATATGAGGAGCACTTCACTTTTAGTAGACTCTGATACTTAAGATGGAAAGAACACAGTCTCTCCTCCAAAGGATACACTCATGTTGTTACTGTGTCTAATCCCAGGTAACGGATGTACTATACTGCAGTTGTTAGACAGTGATGTACTCAAAGGCCCAACTGATGAAACAGAGATTTCCTGCCTACTGAATCTAACTTTTTATTTTGGTTCTAAGGAGGTAGGATGTCATGGGACGGTGTTTTCTTGCTGCTGCCACTACAAAGATTCAGAAAGAGGATCTGCATGCATGAAGAGAGAATCCAGCTTGGGGTATTTGAACTTCTTTTGCAATCTTGAAGGGGCAGACTTGGCTGAACCTGAAGTTAGGGGTGGGAGGGTGTTGAAGAATTTGTGTTTAGAGTATCCACCAGAAAGAGCTTTACCGAAGGCAAGTAACTTGTTCTTCTGATATATACTTCTAAAAACAGGTTCCTCACCTTGTGAATAGATATCAAAGCAGGAACACCCAAGGTGGTGGGTCTGTGAAGTGGCTCAGATCGAAAAAGTCCTACTGGCCCAAATGGGCAAAAATGCCAGTCTCCTTGGACCTGGCTGTCAAAGCAGTAGTACTTGGTGAACGTGTGCACTGATGTCCACGTATCAGCCTGACCGATATCCAGGGCAGGCACTCCACGTGCCAATGCAGTGGCAGGACACTTCACTCTGGTGAAAAGAGCTTTTGGAAACTGCTTCTTAGCCAATGTGTAACAGATATTAATACAGAGAATTATTCATCAGAAAGTGGTCTGCTTCTGCATCGTCTTATCCTTCTTTACAGTTGAGACCCCACAAAAAGTTGATTGTTCACGTGATATTCCTTCGTACAATCAACATAAAAGTAATCTGTTGGGGTGCAAGCCGTAGAGTAATTTTTCTTCTTTCAAGGTATAAGGCAGCACAAAGGTTGGAAGAGTGATGGCTCGCCTGACGTGAAAAGGCGTCCCCACCTTCGGTAGGATTGCAGCTTGAGTCCGTAACACCAGTTTTTCCAGAAAAAAGGCAGAATGAGGGAGGAACCTGGACCAAGAGGGTTTGAAGCTCACTCACACATTGTGCCAATGTTATCGCAACCAGAAAAAACGTTTCTAATGTGAGTAGGTGCAATGGACAACTGTGCATTGGCTCAAAAGGGGTACACATGAGGAAAGTGAGGACCAAATTCAAGAGTCACTGTGGCATCAAAAAGGGATTTAGCAGAAACATATGTTGCAAACCTTTAAGAAAACACATTACAACTGGTTATTTGAACAAGGAAGGACAGATGGTCCGGCAAGCGTAAAAAGGTTGAAAGGGTTTTAACAGTGCCTACAGCAAGTCATTGCTGGGCCAAAGATAAAACAAACAGCACTACATCTGACAGTTTAGTCTGCAATGGGTCTACACGAAGCCACAAACTTATCCCAGTGCCCGGCAAACACTCATTTCATGGATGGATGCCTTGCAGCCAGGATCACATCAACAATTCAGAAAAAAGCTCAAAGGAGATCAACTGCTGCCGCTCAATCTCCATGCATGGAGGTGCAGTTTGCGCAGGTCCAGGTGCAGCACCCTGCCCTGCTGCTGCAACAGCAGATCCTCCCAAAGCAGCGGCCTGATCAGACGACAGATGCTCAGGCTCAGAAGTTCTAAGTACCAAACTCTCCTGGCCCAATCCAGAGCCACGAGGATGATTTGGGCCTGGTTTTTCCTGATCCTCTTCAGAAGTCGAGCAGGGGAAGCAGTGGCAGGAGTCCCGTGCACCACTCAATGAGGACTGCGTTTCCAAGGGACAGCCTTCTTGGGAACTCCAATGAGCAAAAGTATTGACACTGTGCGTTCTTGGTAGTGGAGAAGAGATCAAGCCAGGGTTCTCCTCATTGTTGGAAGAAGCTCTGCGCCACCTCCGTTCCATCTCCAGTTGAGATCTTCTAGAAGTCAGTGACCGAGCTGACCCCACTTGGAGGTTAAAGATTCCGCCATGCGATGCGTCACCACAGAGATGCCTTCTGGCACATGACCCACAACCCTACCCCACCCTGCCATGTGGTATTGGTGTTGTCTGTGAGAACCTGGACCAACCTGCCCATAAAGTCCACAGGAAGGTCTTTAACGGCAAGTGAAATGTTCAAAGCTCCAACCGACGCATGTGGAGCCAGGTCTCTGCCAGAGAACAGATTCCTTTGATCTCCACTTCTCCCAGAAGGCCTTCCCAATCAATTAGTGATGTGTCCATCACCAATATCAACTCCAGGTGGGATGAGGAGAGGGGTCTGCCGCTATTCCAATTGCGGTTGAGCAGCCACCGCTGCAGATCTTTTTCAGTCTCATCTGACACCTGGATGGAATCAGACAGGTTCTCCTTGTGAGGGGGCAAGTGAACAGCTGCAGTTTGCCCTGAACTTGCTACAAAAAAAAACAAAACAGCAGAGATAGGAGGACAGACAAGAGCAGAGAAACAATGTAATTCTCTTCGAGACCAACGTCTATCACAGATAACCCTTTACTAGGAAGACAATGTACAAATGAAATCATCAAGTCTGTTTTCTAATCATCTCCTTTTGCAAGTAAGTATTCTACTCTATATACGGACTACTTGGGGCAAATGGTGTCAACAATCCACGCAGAATGGACAAACCTAAGATGAACATGTTAGGAAACTGGTGTGTGTTCTGAAACCTAGAGCAACACTAGACAAGGCCCTTGTTATTGACTGGGTGCCGTCATATCTACTGTACCAGCTCACTTCTGAGCATCATGTGTAAAAAACACGATGACACAGAAGTGCAAAGTAAGTTAAAATTTAGCAGCAGGATGGACTGATCTCTCAGTGATGGAAGTAAACAAAAAAAATAACAAATAATTAGTTTCAGGCGAAGTATGCACCAATGGTGACAAAACCAACATTTTCCAAAACAACATGGAAAAACGGTTTCAGTTTTTTTATTTTTTAGTATGAACCCCTGGACAAGGGTAAATATTCAAAAGTAATAATCTGTAAGGGGAAGGAAAACGGAGTATGGGAAAAGTAAACAATAAACCAGAGGACAAAAGCAAGTACCAAGGTAGGGGGAACAGCAATGAGGTATCGGGGAGGAGAACGATAGATTATTACAAGAAGCAGGGAGGCAGAAGGAGAGGAAGAGAAAGATGGGGGGGGCGAGGTTGGGAGACGAAGAGTGAAGAAAGAATAAAAGAGTGAATACACTAGGTTCTGTGGGAACAAATAAGTGCAGAATGAGAGCAGGGTGGAAGAAATAGTGAGGAAATAGGGGAAGTCTTTAGGGGGAAGGTGGAGAAATGTGGAGGAGGGTGAGCTAAAAGAGGTAGGAATGGCAACAAGAGCAAGAAATCAAAAAGGGGAGCAAGGAGAGGCAAGCTGGTTCCAAGGACTTCCTCCTAAGGACTACCAACAGGCTCAATATTTAGGGTGGAGTAGGAAAATTCATCTAAAGGACCAGCGGTGATAAAGGAAAGGCAACATGAGGAGCAAACAAGAGACAATGGAGTAGCCAGGTAAGGAATTATTAGACTAGATGAGAGGAAGCAAGATGTGAACACATGGCTGGAACAAAAGCAATGTACCGGTTATTAAGAAAATCAGTGGGACGAGTTGGACATGACAAGAGGAGGAGCAAATTGAAGAAGCAAATTGAAGAAGCACAGGGAAGAGCTTGGGGAAGAGAAGTCGGTGAGGAGAATGATAGAAAAAAGTGTGAGAAGGAGAACAGTTCAAACCGAGAGCCGGACACAGAGCTCCGTGAATGAATAAATAACAAAGTTAGCAGTAGGAGAAAGAGGATGGGTTTGAAGAGAAGGGGATGGAAGGAAGAGCACCAAAAACTGCATAGTGGAAACCTGGGGACAAAATTTAAGGAGCTTAGTGGAGCAGGATGAGAAGCCAAGTGGTTGATCCAGAAGCAAGTATTGGTGAAAGAGAAAGACGGAGAAGACCAGAGATTGCATGAAAAGCAAGTGGAAGAAGTAAAATTAGAAGAATAGATAGCAATGGTAAAATGCCAAAGCTGAGGGAAGAATAAGGGTACAGGTTAAGAGAAGACTTTAAGGAAATGAAAAGAAGACTATTATGAAGAGGAAGATGGAAAGTAAAAAGTAGAGGGGGAGGCACAAATAAACAAGGTACAAATAAACAGAACACAAAATAAATGCAAAATAAGGCTAACCTCTAAATTCTGCCAGTTCGGGGAAAGCAGATCAGCGGTGGCGAGACAGGACGTGAAAAAACACATGGAGACACGTCAATAAACAAGAAGAGAGCAAGCTTTCTACACAATAACACATATAAAATATTTCCCTCCCAATGCAATAAAACTTCGTTCTATGGAGACAGTACATTTGTAATTTGGAGGCACTCCGTATACAGTATAACTTGGAATACTAAACATGCTAAGAGCAAATGTCTCCTTGCATGATACCCCATATGAGTTATACAGAACTTTTCCCCAATACACCACATTTTGATGCAGCACAGACATATGTTGTATAATAGATTATCTGCTTAAGAGAATCTCTCTTCATAACCAGTATTATGCAAATTACAATTACATTTCCTGTATAACACAAACTGTTACACCGACATCTCCCCTTCAACCTTCCAATTTCACATGACATCTTACCTCTGGAATACAGTGCGTGTAGCATAAATCTGTACAATAAATTGTGTGTTATACAGACCTACTGAATACACTGTGTGTAGCACACACTGAGCAATACATTGTGTGGAACACAGATCTTTGTCCTACCATACCAGTATTTAAAAAAAAGAAAAGAAAACTGAAAATCTTTATAATACAAAAGGCACTGGAATATTTTCTGCGGCCAGCTGTGGTGAGCATTGTTGCCCAGCACCACGCTTTCCACCTCTTTCTCAAATGTTAGTTTGTGGGCCACAAATCATGAGGCAAATAAAGATTGTAAACTGTTAGAATTAGAAAAAGTAACTTGTTGGGACGAGAAGGGCAAAATCTTCAAGAAAGGCATGAGTAGTTCAATTCTTATGTTTTCATGGCTCTCTAAAATATTATTTGCTCTCTATATTTTATGTGGTAGGCGAGTATGTACCTGGATCAATTATTATAGGAGAATAAGAGGACTTGAATAATCATTACCCAGAAAAACTACTGGCAGCAAAGCACTATCACTTGGACAAAGAGAAGCCAAGGTGTGGTGGTCAACAAATAAATCCAGCAGAGATTTTCCAACGATGCTGCTTTAGAAAGATACATTTATTATCTTTTACATACCTGCAGTGGAAGGACCCACACTTGTAACCACACTCAATAACAGGTCACCAGTCACTAAATGCTAGAGGCCCAGAAATCACACTCAAGGTAATTTGTTAACGTCTAACATTCAGATAGCATGAACATTTCAGAGTGTGGTGTTTCAATGCCTTATGGCTTGGGAACGTTGTGGCATGTCTGAACAGTGTATGCTGAGCTTGACTTTGCTAAAACCATGTACTAAATGAATTTGCTTCTTACTTTTTCTATGCTGCAGAGGAAGATTTCCCTCCCCAAGGGTCAGGCAAAGGTTTTCCTCAGTGCAGGCGGACAAAGTTTCCTAACTTTTCCAAGGTGAAGTTAAACAAGCACAGGACACAGAATGGCTGTTGAGTGAACACACTGTAGTCTCACATGACAATGTCTCAATTTAAAGCACTGCTACAAATATGTTGTGCAGCCTTACCGTGTAGTTGGGGTTCCCCGGCTGAATGCGCATTTCTGCCAGGACCCAGATGCCATTGGTAAGCTTCAGAGACAAGTAGAGCATGTCCTGTCCCTCCACGGTCCTCTTGGCGATGGTGAATATGTTGTTGGCCTGCAGCCTATTGCTAACATTGTCTGCAGAGATGGAAAGGAAGACAATCAGCAGTTAGAAATGGCATGGAGATTACAAATAACAAAACATGGAGTTTCTGTACTAGACAGCATTCCTCAGGGTGGGACTGAGATCCTTTGGGATGTCTACAAGTATTTAATCAGTTGTGAAAGAGCATGTGTTCCTGTGTGCTCATATTAGCAGATCTGAATGCACTGTATGTTAGAAGCAAAAATTGCAGTGGGAAATTGTCAGTCAAGAATAAGGCAGAGATGTTGAGATATCGGTAAAAGATCAGCAGCGCGAGGGGGCGTGGCCGGCAGCCGATGAATATGGCCGCCGCCTAAGAGAGCTCTGGACCTCCAGAGGCTTCCACGAATATCCGTGCATTTATCCGCACCTGAAACCACTCACAAACGGCAGTGGTAATATCGGAGCCCCCAAAGGTTAAGCCGAGCTGCCCGCGACGCCACAACTCAACGATCTGGCGAAGTTAAGCCGACTGCGAGAGGTGCGGCCTCGGAGCCACGCTGCGACCGGGGCCCTTATTGAAACCAGCAGCCAGCAGGCATCGCCAGCATCGGGCGCTCCACGGTGCATGTGGGCAGAGCGCGCCGCGGCCCAATCCCGGTGTCCAGGGCCTCCCGGCAGGGCTCTGCTAGTAACAATCCCACCTTCGGCCCTGAGGTGTTGTTGTATTCCTCTTAGGGTGTCCATAAACGGGCTTTCCAGTATCATGTCCTTATATAGGCACAATTCGCCCTGCCCTTATATAGGCATAAAATCCCAGTCCTTATTTAGGCATTAAACCGTGCACTCCAAATACAGGCATGGTCTCCGACATCCGTCCACCCTAACGTCACAACGAGTTCATGAAGAACAGACCCTTAGGCTGCGGGAGTTTCCCTAGCCCAGGACTATTGATTTCTTCAAGGTCTCATATATTATGTATGAACCATTATTCCTTAGGGGTTCATTCATGACGTCTTCCGCTGTCCGACTCACGTCAATGCTAACATTCTTAGGTACTTCTCAGGTATAAATATACCTTCCCTAGCCCCTGTAAATCAGAGGAGACCTCGACTTCAGAGGAGCCCGTTTCCCGGCCTGACGTACTGAGAAGACGCTGTCATCCCTGCACGCAGAGAGTCCAGCTTCCAGTGATCTGACTTCCCTCGCAGGGTGTTGGAGTTCGAGTCTGGCAAAGAGATTCCTACCTCTCTCATTCTTCAGGTATGGAGCTGACTAGAACCTAGAGGGACTCTTGGCATACTAGACTTAACATACTCTTAGTATACCATAGTAAGGAATACTTCACCTACTTCATACCTCTCCCTACACCTAGGTTAGGTACATTGGGGTAGAACCAGGTTAGAAACGCATCGTATGAGTACTCGCATTTTTAGTCTGTGTCATTTATGTAAATGCATATATACTAAAAGATAATGCTATCGCAGTATTATTTATTTCTTCTGCTCACACTGTACATTATTTATCTCGCATACTGTCTTGTGATCGTAACAGCACATTTTACTTACACCAGAAACAAGACTGTTTAATAAATCTTTTATTGAAACGCCCGTCTGTTCTTTCTGTGTAACTTTGAGGAAAACTAAGCATGCACGATTGAGCTGAGTGAAATAGTTATCTATTGTTTCCACGACTCTGGGACACGTTCTGATTCTAAAGGGAAACAAAGTGGTCATGTTTTGCGGCTGCCAGAAACTACTCCCTTCTTGTCGTCAAGGAGTTTCTAGTGGCCTCTGAGCTAGCTGGCACAAGTAATTAAGTTTAATATACTCGATAGGGACATACCGACCTCAGTCCTATGTCAAACCTATAGGGTATATTATTCCAATGCGCAGAGCCTATTAGGGAAATAGGAGCTACACTACATGGCGCCCAACGGTTTGGTAAGGCGGTAATTCAACGTTAGATACTGAGTAACTCAGCCGTGCTTTTTCTCTCAGAGATCCCTACCCATATACTCCAAAAGACGTCTGGAGTGTGCAGGGTTAAGTATCCACCACGGCTACATAGGGAAGTACCCTATATATTAGCTGTTTGGTTTGCTCAACGTTGAAGGATACAGTGTTCCAAAAATATTGTGCACCTTATCTTTGTTTCCTTGAAACTTGTTCTACATTTTTCAAACAACAAAATGCCTGACTCCGACACTGAGACCGGAAACGGTGGAGCTGCGGATCAGCCAGCTGTAACAGCTTATAACATTATAGGTTTTATTGAAACCGAGGAGGGTGTTATAGACATCACTCCAAACTTAAGAAGAGCCATCACTCTAAAACTCATAAAACACGGCCTACCACCAAGAGGAGGTAGAGCAGTTTTCGTGATAGAGGCACACGAATCCTTTCAGACAGAGGTATTCTATTCATGGGTAATATTTCCTGAATCTAATCCAGTAACACACATGTTTCACTTCTACAAAGAAGATGATCCACCAGAGGAATACATTCCTTTCGAGGATATTGAAATTCCAATAACATACCAGCAGCATCAGCTCTGGTTTAAAGGCGCCCTAAAACATCACAGAAACATTACCAGGCTCGGTCCACTAGGTAGACCAGGAGCAACATGGCCGATTCTAGCCGGCTACACACCTCATCCTGACATTGAAGAAATGTCAGACGAGGAATTACTTACTCAACTCACAGAGTTAATAAAAATCTACAGACAATTGGTCCAATATGTCATGAGGACTTTCACAGTCCAACCACCATTATCACTCCCAAATCAAACTCCTCACCAGGGGAATACACTAAAAATTACACCACAGACTCTATACGCAGTCATGGGTAAAATGCCCACTAAACGTGAGCAAATTCCATTTTGGATAGCTCAAAAAATTACTCAAATCGAAGCAGTATTTCCAAATACTAGCCCGTATGAGAAACACAGAATACTGACAATCAGTTTACCAATGGGGATCACACCACAACTGGAAGACTGCACCACTTGGGGCTCAGTCTTTGCTGCCATCTATACTAAAACACATGGCATTCCGTCAATTGCGGTAATACCTGATGTCCTGAAACAAATTCAAAACGAATACGGGGCAGAGCCTGCTCTAAATTTAGGTATGAAATTACTGAAAAATTTCGACCAGGTATCAACAATAATATTATCTAATATTAAAGGGGAGGCAGCAGCAGTGGCGATCCGCCAAAAATTAAGGGAATTCGATGTTACAGAACATCAAACTGAGCTACCCAGAATAATAGAACAATCTTATGCAGAATTAAGCAGAGATAGTTTGGGTGGAAGACCAGTGAAGCCAAAACTATCTGAAAGTCCTGAGAAGGACTCAATTAAACAAACTCCTACATCTTCTAAAAAGAAGTGGGAGACTAATAAACAAAAGTCAAATGAGAAACGTTCTCAATCCAGAGGTAGGTCTCCTCAAAAGGAGCCCTCTGAAAGGAGGTATAACCTCAGGAATAGGGATAATTTGAGAAAGCCTGACAGGTATCAAGATACTGATACACGTTCCTCTCGTCCCTTTCAGATCTCATCACAGACTTCGGAAAGAAGAGGACGATCAGAACATAGAGAAGAACGCGTGAAATCGAAAGACGAAAAACACGCTCCAAAAACTAAAGCAAAACCTCAATTCTCCAAAAGAAAGTAGCAGGTCTGAAGGTCAGACATGCCGAGAATACTGAGAACACAACTCAAGAACGGAGAATGGGCTCAGACAATGCTGGACAGTGCAGCAGAAGTCACAATAGCTCGCCAGAACCTGAAGGAACTTCTGGAGATAGTGGACTTGAATGAGTACATTAAAGTTGAGACTGTAGACACCAGGGTTAGTACTCCACAAAAGTTATATGAAATAACACTCCGGATGGAGGGAGACAAACCTAGACAGGTGAAAGCACTTTTTTGGGAAAGACTATCAAGCAGAAAAGGACTGGCCACCACAATTTGTCAGGGAGTGCCCACATGGCGAGGACATTATTATGCCTGCCTTCTCCAACCATATTCCAATACATCTAAAATATACATATGCCAGGAAATGGGCAGTGGCCCAGGCCCCAGCATTATATAAAAATCATGTAGGATGGGATGAGGATTCACCTCACCATAAAATACATCTGAAACATGAACCAACTGCACAAAGGCAGTATCCAATAAAGCAAGAAGCTAAGAAACAAGTCAGGGAGATCTTAGATCAACTTGAATATCAAGGGGTGATTGAAACATGCACCTCCTCAATGAACAATCCTTTGTTTCCTGTCTCCAAACCAGACAATACATATCGTCTAGTTTTGGATTACAGACACCTAAACACTTGTTCTAAAACTTTTGCAGTGCAAAATGCACATAGCACAGCATTAATGAATAACATTGTGCGTAAAAAATATAAAACAACATTAGACATCTCAAATGGTTTCTTTTGTCAAAACATAGCACCTGAAAGCAGGTACTTAACAGCATTCTCCATAATGGGGACCCAGCGTCACTTTTGTTGACTCCCACAAGGGTTCAAGAACAGCCCAGGTTTATTCTCAGCGAGGGTAACGGAGTTACTACAAATTTATGACAATGAGGCATTGTCCTATGTCGATGACATCTATCTGACAGACGATGACCTGGAAAAACACTTGAACAGAGTGAGCACCATTATACTGGGTTTCGCCTCTGAGGGCTACAAGTTCAACTTTAAAAAGTCCAGAATTGCCCATCTCAATGTCCTGTTTTTAGGATATGAGCTTTCAAGTGAAGGCAAGTGCTTGGCAGCTAACTTTCTAGAGAAATGTGCGCTGCTCCAACCTCCAAAAACGCTAAAAAACTTACAATCCATCCTGGGTTTCCTAAATTTTGGAAGAACATACATTCTAAATTACGCAGAAAGGGTTAAACCTGATTTTTCAATCAAAAATTGGACAAATGAACACACAGAAATCTTGCGTTCACTCCAGGCTAACATGTTAGCAACAAATCACTTACAAACACGTGTAAGTCAACGAAATTTGGTGATCCGAATAATTTCGGGTCAATGCGGATTCACCTACTTAACCTTCAATGAGGGTGAGAAAATACCAATCGCATACAAATCTCATTTGTACACACAAGCGGAAATGCGCTTCAGTTCAACTGAAAAAATTCTGACAGCAGTTCAAACCGCTGTAGCAAAAGAAAGAGCCTTAGCCCAAGGGAAACGCATTATTGTCGTAACCCCGGTACCAGCTTTAGAAGCGGTCACAAAAGCAAGCATTCCAAATGCTAAAGCATTACATCCAAGATGGATACAATGGGTTAATTCTCTTGCTGCAACAGATGTTGAATATGTTTTTGATCCAGATTTAAAAACACAAGCATTCCTGCAATATGAACAAGAATGTCCTCTGCCCACTGAGATTCTGCCTCTTGATCAGTACGAATTCATAATTTACACTGACGGAACAGCACAGCCCGCAACAGGGAGTAAGCAAGCTTACAGTGCAGCATGTGCGATCGTTAAAGGTCGCATGCGAAATGGCATCTTCAGACCCATGGTCACAAAAACTCAATCTCTAGGAGATTGTACAGCTCAGCGAGCTGAACTACAAGCATTCAAACTGGCACTTGAAAGTACAGATCGAGAATTCCCCACACTAATAGTGTGCGATTCCTTTTACTGTGTTCAGTCGTATAATGAATATATACAAAACTGGCTTGAAAATGGTTTCAAAGATGCGAAAGGTGGCACAATAAAGCATAAAATGCTTTGGGAACAAGTAGTTCAGTTGAAAAACGAACTACCAAAGGCTCACGTGATCCACACACCGAGTCATCAACGTGATGGCGTTCACGTTGCAGGGAATTCATTGGCTGATGAAGCCGCAAAGGGAGCTGTTCAGACGGCTTCCGTAGCTGCGATCACTCGTTCAAAAACAAAAATAGACGGTAAGATAATGTTGGCTGTCAATGCTTCAAGCAAGGGCAGCAGTGCAGCGTTACCAAAAAAATTTCCACTCAAGTACTCTTATGTAATTGATGCGAACAACGTTCCTTTTGCTCGAATCCCTGGAGTGGGGGATAGGGTAATTCCAAACAAGGAACGCAGATTAGGACTAATCCTAGCAGCACACGAAGGGATAGCTTCTGCCCATGCAGGTGTTTCAGCGACAGTATCTTAACTCAAGCAAAGATATTGGTGGCCTGGCATTCGGAAACAAACTAAAAACTATGTTTTAGAATGTGATATTTGCCAACAGATGAAAGTCTCAACAGTGAAACGTCCTGCGCAGACACCCCTGTTAATTTCAGACAAACCATTAGCTTGTGTTTACCTGGACCACTGCGGTCCCTTGCAAAGGGACGGTAATTATAAATATATCATGGTTGCAGTGGATTCATGCTCTAGGTTCCTATGGATATGGTCTCAGCGCTC
The DNA here is from genome assembly GCA_963921515.1 of Calotriton arnoldi. Taxonomy (NCBI): domain Eukaryota; kingdom Metazoa; phylum Chordata; class Amphibia; order Caudata; family Salamandridae; genus Calotriton; species Calotriton arnoldi. The sequence goes on along the minus strand of CAWUFW010004243.1, from coordinate 960,326 downwards.
GGCTGACGCTCGAACTGTTATAAAAGATTTGCGAGTCTTTATCGGCACATACGCAATAGGCACGCTACATTCTGACCAGGGTCCTGCGTTTAGCGCTCTGGCTTACAAAGAAGCCATGGCCAGTCTGGGCGTTGCATTGCGGTACTCCTCTCCATTCCATCCTGAGGGAAATTCGGTTGTGGAAAGGAAAAACCGGGACATAAAGCAGTCTATAACAGCTAGGGTATTAGGTTCGGGTGATGGGTGGGTCAAACACCTTAATGGGGTCCAAGGCTCATTGAACAATCTGCCAAGAAGTTCTCTAGGGGGGGGGGTCACTCCATATGAGGTCCTATTTGGGACAAGAATGTGGGTACCAGACCTTGAACACGTAGACACAGTGGTGGAAAATAAACCGTTTGATATCAAAGATCGTTTGGCTGTTTTACAGGATCTGAATGAATTAAGAACGAAACAAAGCAACGTATTCCTGCAGCCAACCACCACTGGGGAAAAACCGGCGGTCCCAGCAAGGCCTGTCTGGATTCCAAAAGTTGGGGATCTAGTCAGAGAAAAAATTGCTGACAAGAAGGAATTTGGACCTTCTTACAGACAACCAGTACCTGTCCTAGCAGTTCAAGGAACAAGAACAGTACTTCTGCCGCCCCTTGCTGGAAGAAAGGAGAAAAGATTTGTGTCCATCGACCTCATCAAACCACAGTATGTGGCCAATACTAAACAGTAGGCCTCGTGGACTCCGACCTAGTAGCAGACGCACTCCTCTCGCTACTATCCAAGAGGTTCAGACTGAAAGACTGATAACAATCGAGAATTCAGCTGTAACAAATGGAGGACTAAGCAATAACGCTATGGAACTCATCCCTCTTGAACACCAAGTAACAGTTCGTCCAAATACACCTGTCTACACCAATGTAGCAAGTGATGAACTGGTTCCAGTGATTTCTACAAATCCTGATGCAATTCCAACAATTGACAGAACTGCTTCTGGCTATTTCATTAACTTTGATACGTTCTCAGAAGATCCGAGTGAACCTGAAACGACGCCAGCATCATTAACATTCAAGCAGCAAGTACAAGACTTTCTTCACTTTCTGAAAAAGACCTATTTGGTTTCTCCATGGATTGAACTCTGGATTACATCTGGACTTTTTGTTTTCCTGCTCTGGCTAGCTTTGGTTACAACTGTGAGCGTGCTTATAAGTGGCAGATACATCCATGCGAATACTGAAAGAAAAGGCGTGAACGTACTTTTGAAACCTCATAAATCTTCCCATCGTGAAGCAAGAGACTTGTCATCAGTGAACATCACAGCCGTTCCTATACAGGATGGTATAGTGTGGGACAAAACAGATTTTTATATCTTCGGCCCGACGGAACAATTGAACATTTGTTTAAAATTTCACTAAGTGATCTAATTACGTCCAGTACCTATTCAGATGATTGGGACTTTGAGACGGTTAATGACATAATGTTTGACTTAGAAAAATCTGCTGCATTTTCTAAAAATGAATTTTTAGAGGGTTCATCAGACTATGAACAACTGTATTGTTATAACCACTATGGTCATCATTATTTGCATAAATCTGCATATCCAAGAAATTATTTTTAACCAATGGGAACATTGTCCTACACCTCCGAAAGGTAGTTCAAAAACATTTGCTAGTAAGTTTCCATATTTTTCAGGTTACAATACATCTGACCCAGACGCATTTTACTTTAGAAATGTAAACAAGACAGGACTGAAAATTATGTTAACTAATACAAAACAGATTTACTCTGCAGCATTTATTGCCCAACTGTCTAGACAGGGTTTCGACTTATGGAAAGACACAATAGACACAAAAACCGTCTGGGGTACTAAAGATTGGCAAGTGCAGGGGATAGAAGCTTTATTTAGAGCCTGTATCATCCCTGAACAAATAATGTTCTTGAATGAAACCATCCAACAAACATCTGGTCTTGGATTAGCCAAGATCAAAGAGATGAAAACACCTTCTGTACCAACACCTGCAAGTGATAACGATACACAGGCAGTGGTGACAGTTGACAATATATTACAACTCAACAGATCTAATCCTGATTGGAAAAAATGGTTGATCTGGCCCACAGACACAAATAACTGTCAGGAAAGATTCCTGAATAAAACTCAGGGCTTTACTATTAATAGGCCAGACCCAAGATACGTCCAAAGACAGCATCCGGGGGTAGTAACAACATACAGTGTAGGAAAATTATGCCTCGATTGGCTGCATAAGTCTACACTGCAGGATGTGAAACAACACTTATCCTTACTTAAAGAAGACGCAGCCCTTAGGGAATTCTTGCTTGGACCAAGAAAACCGCGTCAAAAACGTTTCATATATGCCGGCATTTATGCTGCCTATAATGAAGCATGGAAAGTGTCACAGATGGAGGCCGCAGAACGAATACGTGAACTTGATCGTATTAATTTAGAGAAAACCCTCTCTGTGGTCGACAATGGGTTAACAACTTTGTCCTCCAGAATTTATTCATTGGATGGCATTGTATCCTCTGCTATCGACATACTAGAACAAGATTTGGCGATGTTACAACAAGGTCAGTCTCAATTACGTTCTATTGTGTTATTAAGCTGGACGCTGCAATCTTTGTGAGCGGGCTATGTGCCTTGGCGTTTTATCAACACGTCAGCTCTGTTTGCAGAATACAATCTAACAGATAAACAGATCGTATTGGCACAAAGAGGAACAAAGTATACAGTGCTGAGCATTGAAAAACTGGAAAAGTTACCATTCACAGTGGCAGAAAAACCAACTACAGAATGGCTTATTCATGGCAAAATAACATTACCTGTGACTACTTTTCAGTTTCAGTATTGCCTCAGACAAATGCAAGCAGGCAAATATGAAAGGTTGGGTAAGGAATACATTAAGACATCTTGGGATTTACCGTATACATATAGATGTTGGAGTGGTGATCGTGAAGTGTTTTTGAGCGGTACACACTGTAAACGTGCACTGAGCGGTTCACTTATATGTCAGGACATTTCTTTACACGGGGCTTGTAATGGTTCTGTGGCAAAATTGTCTTGCCATCAGCAGGGTACACCAGCTGCTGTGATTAATCCAACGTTTGGACAACTTTCTAATGGGAGTTACCTCATGTTGAATGATCAGAGTTGCTGCGGCATGCTGCCAGGCATCCCATATCTAGTAACGGTCAACTCCAGGGTCACTTGTTGTATGCAAGTATTGTTTGCCCCAATAGACACAGTCAGGGAGTCGCCTCTATGGCCTTCGCTGAACGTCTCTTTTATAAGATTTGATACTTTGAGCAGAATGAAAGCCATGCTTTTACAGCAAACAGTACCTTTGACCTCGGCCAAAGAAACCTATGATCTACAAGTAGCAAGGACTTCGGCTGAGATACAGACTTTAATACGTACAAACTGCCCTATACATTTCGTGGAAATGATAGGACGTATCTTTAACATGTCTGATACAACCGGAATTGTACATGTATTTAAGAGCATCTGCTCCGGTCTGTTAGCACCTTTCCAGGCAATACTCGGAATCATCCCGAACTTTGCACATTCGGTGTTTGGTGGCATACCATTAATTCTAGCACTTGTTGCCGGAATTCTATTTCTCTTCCTGCTATTGCGCTATGGCCGGCCTATTCGCAGACATCACTCCGAGCGAAATGGAGAAAGCTCTCCTTGAACGAAAGTGCCGTGAGCGAATAGTACAGCTATTGGGCATGACTCGTCTACGGGACCTGAATACCACGTGGTTCCTGTCATTCAGACCAATCTGGCAAGATTGCATCTTACCTGTTCTACGATGCCTGCTATGCGGTGAAGAATGCGTGTTGGACACCTGTCTAACATTTCCATCAGCAACGCCAACGGATGTCGATACTTTGCTGGTCCCGATAGCGGCCCATGCTCTGTGTTGTCCCCAGAGGCTACCAATCCTGATGTCAGCATTCATTGAGATCTCACAGACGCTTCCGGCTGCTGCTGAGGTACGAGAAAGATCTACAGGCACACAGATAACAACGGCCGCGAACATTGCTGCGGCAACCTATGCTGGAAGCGATGCTTCACATCTCTGTGCAATTAATCTACTACACGAGGTGTTCCAAATGACACCAACTTCAGTGGATGATGTTTTGTCTATAGAAATAGATGATCTCATGTTTACACCAGACCCGTAAACTGACTGATTCAGCATACAGTGTTCCAGAGATGCAGTAACAATTTGGTCTTCATTTTAAAAAAACTTGGAACTCTACCAAAATTGAACGTTTTCCCATTTTTCGAACTAAAATGGCACTTCAATCTGCTTAAAGTAGAACTAGCCTTATAGTACAGACTTCGCGGTACTTCCACGGACACTTAGTCATCTTGTGTGTCTAGAACAGTTCATTAATTTTCATGACATGAAATGACTTTGATTTTTGAACAACTTATCGATCATTTTCTGTCGCATGTAAATATTACTGCTTATTTCATTCCAATTGCATTTATTTTCTAACTTTATGCCTGAAATTAAAAGCATTTGCTTCAGATGTACAGTACCTTTTGCATTTTTTACTATGTTTTTTTAATGCTTTTAAGAAATATTTTTTAAATATGCGGTACTCCATTTAATGTTTAGCATTTTAACTGTTTAGCATTTTAGTATTATCGTACACACGAAAGTGGAGTGGGTGTTGTATTCCTCTTAGGGTGTCCATAAATGGGCTTTCCAGTATCATGTCCTTATATAGGCACAATTCGCCCTGCCCTTATATAGGCATAAAATCCCAGTCCTTATTTAGGCATTAAACCGTGCACTCCAAATACAGGCATGGTCTCCGACATCCGTCCACCCTAACGTCACAACGAGTTCATGAAGAACAGACCCTTAGGCTGCGGGAGTTTCCCTAGCCCAGGACTATTGATTTCTTCAAGGACTCATATATTATGCATGAACCATTATTCCTTAGGGGTTCATTCATGACATCTTCCGCTGTCCGACTCACGTCAATGCTAACATTCTTAGGTACTTCTCAGGTATAAATATACCTTCCCTAGCCCCTGTAAATCAGAGGAGACCTCGACTTCAGAGGAGCCCGTTTCCCGGCCTGACGCACTGAGAAGACGCTGTCATCCCTGCACGCAGAGAGTCCAGCTTCCAGTGATCTGACTTCCGTCGCGGGGTGTTGGAGTTCGAGTCTGGCAGAGAGATTCCTACCTCTCTCATTCTTCAGGTATGGAGCTGACTAGAACCTAGAGGGACTCTTGGCATACTAGACTTAACATACTCTTAGTATACCATAGTAAGGAATACTTCACCTACTTCATACCTCTCCCTACACCTAGGTTAGGTTAGGTACATCGGGGTAGAACCAGGTTAGAAACGCATCGTATGAGTACTCGCATTTTTAGTCTGTGTCATTTATGTAAATGCATATATACTAAAAGATAATGCTATCGCAGTATTATTTATTTCTACTGCTCACACTGTACATTATTTATCTCGCATACTGTCTTGTGATCGTAACAGCACATTTTACTTACACCAGAAACAAGACTGTTCAATAAATCTTTTATTGAAACGCCCGTCTGTTCTTTCTGTGTAACTTTGAGGAAAACTAAGCATGCACGATTGAGCTGAGTGAAATAGTTATCTATTGTTTCCACGACTCTGGGACACGTTCTGATTCTAAAGGGAAACAAAGTGGTCATGTTTTGCGGCTGCCAGAAACTACTCCCTTCTTGTCGTCAAGGAGTTTCTAGTGGCCTCTGAGCTAGCTGGCACTAGTAATTAAGTTTAATATACTCGATAGGGACATACCGACCTCAGTCCTATGTCAAACCTATAGGGTATATTATTCCAATGCGCAGAGCCTATTAGGGAAATAGGAGCTACACTACAGTGTGGCCCCACCAGGAGCAACGTAGAGGCAGCCAGCCGGTCGTGTCCCCCGAAAGACCGGGGCAGGGCGACTTTGGAGGCGCTCACGCTCGGATGTGAGCGCGTAAGCGGAACACAGTGGCAGATACATGGTAGGTCCTGTTACCGACTGACTGCGGCGGACACTGCGGCAGGGGCACTAATGGGGACGCAGAGGCCCGATTGAGCAACGAAAGCAGGCTGTGGGGCCCGGTATGGGGTGTGACTGTTGAACACAAAGACAGTTCACGAGGCGCCGGGACCTGCCTGCAGCCTCCATTACTGCGTTGCGGGGCGGTATCCTCAGCCAGGAGCCTGCCCGGCAGCGTAGAGTTGCTGACTCTGGGGTCTAGCGCCCGGAAGCGCACCATACGACGTTCCTCGCGGGGGCCCGGTGGCTCCGTCTGCCCTCCCCGCGGTGCCTGTGGACCCGGCTGAGTCGGTGCACCCGTTTACATCGAGAATACACCGCCCACGGCGCTACAGTGGGGAAAGGCCCCCACACCACGGACCGTGCAGCCTCCCTTGCGGTGACGCCAACGCAATAGCTGGTGGGTAAGAAACCCGACAGGCCGCGTGCACCGAGGTGTTGCACAGGCAGGCGGCGGTGAGTACTACCAGCTAGCGGTTAACTACCGAATATCATCACTACAGGATAAGGCACAATGGGAGGCCGCAGCCAACGCTTGACTCATCAGAACAAACTCGAAAAATACGCTTACTCCAAACCTACTCAAGATCCGCAGGACCACACCACTGCCGAAGCGACGGATAAGGGGCCCACGACGGGAAAAGAAATCAAGTTGCAGGACATCATGGCTACACTTAAAGTGCACACGTCTTTGGAGTCCCGCATAGACACAGTCGCTACTGAACTTTTGTTAATCCGCGCAGACTTCAGAAAACTCAGCTCGCGAGTGACAGACGGGGAAACGACGACAACCGCTCTGTGTGTGGACACTACCTCCCTGAAGAAACAAATGAAACATCTGGAAATGGAAAATAAATCCATGGCAGCGAAACTGGACGATTATGAAGGTCGCTCCCGTCGCAATAACGTCCGAATTGTGGGAGTGCCCGAGGGAACGGGAGGCCCCGCAGTGGACCTCTTCGTGGAAGACTTGATCAAGAATCACCTGCAACCCAGAGGACTTTCCAACTATTTCTCGGTCGAACGGGCCCACCGTGTCCCCGGGGGCAGACCCAGGCCGGGTGCGCCCTCGGCCCATACTGGCACGCATTTTTAACTTTCGTGACCGAGACCTTGTTCTCCAGACAGCAAGGGCAGGCCTCTTGTAATGACCTCCTGTGTAATTCTGAGATGGTATATGTGTTTACGAGGTGGCCCTGGGGGGACAACGAAGGAGCTCTCTCCCCTTGAAGGTACCGGGTAATAGGAAATAGGCACTCTGCAAAGTTGGGGTGGCGGGCAGTTTTCAAACCGTCATGCAGGGAGGGGTTGGGAAAGAGGGTTCATTTTGTAAGTTCTCGTTTAATTGGTTTCTTTGTTTCGATACGCTTTGTGGTACACCTTGGGTCCACTTATATTGATCCTACATTTCCGTACGACAGTCCAGATCTCATCGCATATATCTTTAACACCATCCATGACACTGCCCCTTGACCCAACTGCTTCTGCGACAACACATATACGACACCTGCCTCTAAAATCCTGGAACGTAAATGGTCTCCGGGATAAGCTGAAGAGGGGACTAGTCCTGCAGTACTTAAAATGCAAAGCACCAGCAATAGCCGTGCTACAAGAGACCCACCTAACTGGGACGACTTGCAAAGCACTTGATAGATGGGGCTTCAAATTAGCGGTCCACTCGGAGTTTACCTTGGGCTCACGAGGGGTAGGGATTTTAATTAAAAGACAATACCCGATTGTTATTAAACACACGTACACAGACGACCAGGGCCGATTCGCTGCACTATCCTGTCAATGGGAAGGGCGGGCGGGCGGTCAACATAGTGTCAGTCTATATCCCCCTGCACTTCACTCGTTGGCGTTCTCAGCGCGTTCCTACTTCAACTTCCACAAGGGGACTTAGTCATAGGAGGCGACTTTAACGCAACGTTGGATGACACCCTAGACCGAACACCTCCCCGGCAACAACATCGGACACATTCTAACCTGGCAGACTTCCTAGATACCATAGGCCTGGTAGATGTCTGGTGACTCCGCTTTCCACAAACACGGCAATACACATACCATGCAGGCGCACATAACAGCCTTTCCAGAATAGATCACATACTGGCGCCGGCGGGCGAGATAGGGAAGTTCGCAGACGTAACACATCTACCAAGGGGCATTTCGGACCACTCCCCTATTTATGTTATCTACACGTGGCATACAACAACACAGCGTCGAATATTTCCTATGTACCCGGGGTACCTCAAAAACCCTAAGATCTGGAAGGGACTGACTGACACCACCAAACATTATTTCAGTGAGAACAAACCCTCGGTCTCCTCCCCTCTTATTTTATGGGAAGCATATAAAGCTGTGCTTTGTGGACAGGCGATTTCACTCATAACAGACCACAAAAAAGAAAAGGCTCAGGCAGTAGTGACACTCGAGCAGGAGGTGAGCGACCTGGAGAGGTCCCATGGGCAGGACCCCTCAGACGCAAACACGCATCTACTACTCTTCAAAAATCAGGAGTATAAAGACCACCTATGGGAGGAAGCGAAGGCGCGATTATCCACTACTCAACATACGATATACGAACTCGGTGATAAAGCTGGCAAGCTTCTTGCCTGGCTTGACAAGCGAGACAAGGCGGATAGGTGGATCGCGGAACTCCAGCTCCCCACGGGAGAAGTTACACCAAACCCCCAAGCCATAACAGACCTCTTAGAGCTTCACTACGAGCAAGTATACACTTCTGCAATTAAAATAACACAAGAGGAAGCGGAGGAGTTCCTCCGTGATATCCGACTCCCCAAGCTCCCAGAGGAGGAGTCTCAACTATTAGAGGCAGAGCTCTCCGTGGAAGAAATATCGATAGCGATCGGAAAAATCCAATCAGGAAAGGCCCTGGGCCCGAATGGTATTCCTATAGAGTGGTACAAACGAAGTGCAACTGCACTTATGCCCTACCTTTTAGACATGTATAAGGCCAGTCTGGAAAGGGGGAACTCCCACAAGACCAAAGAACGGCAACAATAGTGGCCATTTATAAACCCGGTAAACCCGCTCGGGATTGTGCCTCGTATCGGCCCATATCCCTGATTAATGCAGAGGCCAAGATATTGGCCAAGACTTTGGCCAACAGACTTACGCCGCACTTGTCCTCATTAATACACCCAGATCAATCAGGGTTCATGCCAGGAAGAAACACGGCCCTAAATTTAAGACGCCTCCATAACGTACTGGGACGTAAACACACCATACAAGAAGAAGCCATTATATTGTCCCTGGACGCACGAATGGCCTTTGACACGGTCGAATGGCCCTTCCTTTTCGCTGTCCTCACAAGGATGAGGTTTGGACCAAAATTCTGCTCCTGGGTTAGATTACTATACACAAATCCCCTGGCCCATGTAGTGGCCAATGGGCATAGGTCCAAAGAGTTTCCACTGAACCGAGGGTACGAGATAGGGCTGCCCGTTGTCAACGCTTCTTTTCGCCCTTATACTAGAGCCCTTGGCGGCCTGGATACGACAAGATCCAATCGTTCGCGGGCTCCGCTGGACTGAGGGGTGTGAAGATCGCATATCGCTATACGCCGACGATGTTCTCCTCTATATGGCCTCCCCTAAACGCTCCCTATCTAGAATATTGGATATATGTGGCTCCTACGGGAGACACTCAGGATACACGATCAATTGGACTAAATCCGTTTTGTATATTCTGAGATGGCCGCCACCAATACTACCCGCTGGCTGTGACATAACGATAGCTAATAATAGTTTCAAGTACTTGGGAATCCATGTCACCCATGACCCGGAGGTCTTCATGACTATGAATCTTCAAGCTCCCCTGAAGCGGCTCCAAAGGGACACCAAACACTGGCAATCGCTGCCACTAACGCTTCTAGGAAAAGCGGCGCTTTTAAAATGATGGCGCTCCCTAGGTTCCTTTACGTCCTCCAAAATACACCGTTCTTGGTCCCCCAGTCCTACTTCCGAGCCATAGAGGCAGAAGTCACCAAACTCCTCTGGAATAACAAACCAGCTCGCATAGCCATGTCAAAACTGTTCAGAACTTGGTATGATGGTGGCATTGCACTCCCAAGTATACAGACGTACTATTGGGTGTCCCAATTGATAGTGGTTAACCAATGGTTGCATGTCCCCCACGCAGATCCGGCCTACAGCCTTGATAGATTGGAGCTGGGAGAGGGAGGGCTGTATCGGGCACTCTATAATAAAACCCAGGCCCTGATAGGCCCAACGAAACACATTCTCCAGGTGTGGAACATAGTACTCAAAAGCATTAAACAACAGAGCACAGCACCAGTATACGTAATCTCTGACCAACTCAGGTCAGACTTGTATTTTAATTTCCCAAGTACAACATAACATACTCCAATCCAAATAACAAGAAATAGGCAGCATATATTTGTTTGTGCAGGTTGACACGTCGTCGTAGAAACTCCACAGCCGACACGTGCTTCGTCGTAGGAACGACTTTCTCAAGGATTAATATAGTAAATCCGTATAAACAGTCAAACGTTTTCTCAGTAGTAACGGAAAGTCTCTCTTTGTACCGAATAAGTAAAAATCTTTAAAGGTGTTTTGCGGTCGGGATATCCACGTTGGCACTCGGTAAAATTCTCACTTTGATTAGTAACTATTGAAAATCGTAGCTAAATCAATTTGATAATTGCGACAGGAATCCATAAAAGTTGTCCGTATTTCTAATCAATTCGAAATAGTAGTCATCCAAAGTTCCTTAGTATGGAACATCATTCCATTCCCCCATATCCGTACTGTGTGCCAAACTGGTCCCGACGTATTCGTAGACGGTGCTGACTGTTCTTGTAGTTACCACTGCCATCAGATTAATTTTATAGTACTCAAAAGGTTGGGATGGGACGGGACAACAAAATCACACAAGCGACGCCCTCTGGGACACGGGCAGGCTAGGTAGACTGTGTAAGAGTAAAGGTTTCAAGCATTGGGACAACATAGGGATATCAAAAGTGGGAGATCTCTGGGTACAAGGAAAGGTGATCCCCTTTGCGCAACTCCAAGACCAATATGAAATGGCACCTACGGAACGATTCCGCTATCATCAAATCAAACACGCCCTAGAGGCGACAATCCCCCTGACACTAATCTCCCTGAGGCCTCGCCACTAGAGGATAGACTGTTGACAGACTACATGGACACGAAAGCAATATCCATGACATATCGTAAAATCGTCAATAACCTACCCGATCCCATGCAAAAGCTCCGAGATAAACGGCAGGAGGAGGTGGGGGACCTAGATGATACCGATTGGCAGGAGGCTTTAGCATCCCCTAGAGAAGTTGCGATCACATCCAAATTACGCCTCGTTCAGCTTAAGATCCTTCATAGAATCTACTACACTAGAACTACTCTCTACAAAATAGGGAAAACTGACAGCCAACTCTGCCTGCGACAGTGTGGGCCTCCCGGTACTTTCTTTCATACAATTTGGGATTGTCCCGCAAGAGTGCCATATTGGAAATCAGTTATGTCCACTATCACGAGCGTGAGCGGGAGCTAAGTCCCACCAGAGCCCAAACGCTGCCTTCTGAATATCTGGGAGGCGACGGACCTTAATTCCACGGCACAGACTTGGGCGACACTAGGAATGATGCTAGCCAAGAGAAACATTGCTAAACACTGGGGCGCACTCACCACCCCCACAGTCACAGAATGGTGTAAAGATATGGCTATGGTAGCGGAGAAAACTGTATATGTACGCAGAGGTTGGCCCAAAAAAGGATGCGATTATGGGGCGGTTGGAATACCTATAGGGGGGGTATATGTACGTTGCCAGTAGTAAACCGCGAAATAGAAACCAGTTAGGATCTGGATACCACCGTATGTACCTATGTGGACTCATGCTGTTTACTATAAAGTTGATGTAAAATGGCGATTTATATTGTATAAATGCATACTGATTTATCTGCACATCGATGCTATAATTGTACCACTTAATGTTAATAAACAAAAAAGTTTTAAAAAAATAAAAAATCAGCAGCGAGTGCTGCAGACCAGTGCAAACAAGTACACAGCTGTTTACTATTAGCATGCATAAAAGTTTAGAACTGATGTGCTTTGGAAGAGAGGTGTGTTAGATCTACACATTGGAAAAGGATTGGGTGGTGCAGATTCGGGCTGCAGTACATTAGAAGCGCTGCTTGATGGAAGCAATGTCAGCATGAAACTTCATCAGGTGATCCAAGCCAGGAGTAAGATCCACTACAAAGTTGTGCTGGGTCCTACCAGTGTATTACCAGTGGATAAGGGACCAATCTATGTAACTGTGCTGGACTGGAATAGCAGCAAGTGCTTTAGGGCAGGCATGCCTACAGAGCAGTGTATGGGGGTGATAAATCTGCTATAGAATTGCAGGGATGGCAACAGGAGAGGAACATCTATAGAGTAGCGAACAGCACGTGGATAGGACATCAATACGGAGGGCTATAGATCAAGAAGATCTAGCAGGCAGCTATCAGTGATAATCTCGATCTGTAATTAACTAGGATGAGGAAGATCAAGGCGCATAGGCAGAGCTACATAAACATTCATGGATCAAGAATAGCAGTTGCACTGAGTGCTGAATCTTAGTGCTGAGGCAGTATCATACATGAACAATCTCAGCCCTGGAATGCTCAGTAGTGCAGTGAGAAGGCTAACTCTGCTTGAGAATTCCCTATGGTGAGAAAGAGCAATCTTTGCTTTGACAAAGTCTATGCTCAGAGTGACCGAATGGGGACCTCAATCTTGGATTAGGAATTTCGTATGTCAAAGAAGTAATCTCACCTATGACTCCGTCTATGCCAAAGTACATATACTCACATTAACTGTGCTGCAAATGATCAGTTTTAGCTTTGGAATTCCATGTGGTGAGGAGATAATAAATGGTGCCGGGAGTGATCGCTCTTGGACTGGACTCTTATATGCAGATGGGGAGATACTCCCAGCATTGAAAACCCCAGTGCAAGATGGAACAGTCTTCGCTTTAGGATTTGCTGAGCAGAGAGGGCATCGTTTCAGGTTTGGAACCTCAGAAGCGAAGGGTAATGTCTTTGTCTCCTCTCTTCTTCTGAAAAGGGAAACGCTCTGTTTGGCACTTCTTTGCTGAACGGTGCAGTCTCCTCTTCAGTATACTATGTGATGATGAGGCTAAATTTGGGCAGTATTCTGCTCTTTGCAAGGGGATACTCTTAGCTTGCACTCCCACATGCTGAGAGGAACCAGTTTCACTTATGGAATCTCCTCTAAAAGCGCTTTCTCTGCTTTTAATCAGAGGCACACCTAAATAAAGATACTCCTGCTCAGATTGACGGAATGGCTGGGGAGTCATTCTCATCACTGGAATACATGCAATATGCTGAGGGAGCAATCATTGCTTAACACTCACCTGTGCTAAGGAGGCAGTCTGTGATTTGAAACTGGGCTTCATTTTCATTAGGAATGTCTTTCCAGGTGGCCAGGAACATCTGACGCTCTGAGGAAAAAAGATAATGTGAATGAGGCAGAGTGGAGGGTAAAAGACATGCAGACAAAAGCAGCCTTCAACAATGGTCTCCAACTGAGTAGTGCTACAGTCAATTAAACAAAAGAAATTAAGTTATTTACCTGTAACTATAGTTCTCCAGGATTGGAATCTTTCATAGATTAACATGCTTGAATCATTACCAGTCGTCGAGATGAAAGTCCCCCGGTACCTTGTAAAAGCAATGCAATGATAGGCATAGACTAGAAAAGGCCTAGGGCCCATAGTTTGATAACTTATCAGTCATTTAAAAAAAGAGACCAAACAGGTTGTATCACCCTCTAGAACACTTCAGAGAGAGGCTCCAATCCCTCAGATTTTATAGCACAAGTGTAAGAGAGAAAGACAGAGAGAGAGAGCGAAAGAGAAAAAGAGAGAGAAAGAGAGAGATATATATATATATAAGCTTTCCAGGGGAGAAGGGTGGGTCGAATGTCAATCGATGAACGATTTCAATACTGGAGAACTACAGTTACAGGTAAGTAACTTTATTTCTTACTCCAGTATTGGAACTTTCATAGATTCACATGCTTGAATCAGATTAACCAGCAGTTGAATAGCACATTTCTCACACAATCCAATCCATATCCAATGTATAAAACAAAATACATATACATATAGGAGTACCGTGAACCAGGCTATTGTTTTTTTTTATATATCTTTTTATTGATGATATTGTAATAACATTACACAGTATGCGATCACAGGGGAAGGATTATACAGTGACGTCTCATACAGTTTATACGGGTTTCCACATTTGTTAGTTTGATAAGCAGTTTTACATTATTATTTTCAGAAGTCTCTGGATCATCAAGGGGGGGGGAGGGAGAAGAGGGGTACAAATATTTCCTCTGTATGCATTCCACTTGCCCCATATTTGCGTCCATTTTTTTGGGGCATCCTCTAGATATATACACAGTTTTTTCCCTGAACATACACCAGTCCATGTCTTTCTTCCATGCGTTTGCTGTTGGAACCTCTTGTGCTCCCCATAGTCTTGCGATATTCCTCTTTGCAACCATCTGACCCAATGTTACCCACAGTTTCTCTTTGATACTCAAGTCCGTTGGCTCCCAAATATTTAGCAGGCATCGTTTAGCCTTGAGGGCCAATTTCTGTCCCAGAGCATCTTCCATACTGTGAAGCACTTCTGTCCAGTATTTATTGATATAAGTGCACCCCCACAGTATGTGAAGGAATGTCCCCTCATGGCCGCAATTCCGCCTACAATTAGAGTCCGCCCTATAGCCCATTTTAACCAGGGCCGGCCCGAGAAATAAATTCTATGCAATATTTTTAACTGTACCAGTTTTAGTCTGGACGAGATTGCGACTTCTCTGGGTGAAGCTAGAGCCTCCACCCAGTCTTCGTCGTCTATTTTCGCTAGATCCGTCTCCCATTTCTGAAGTTGTAGAAGGGGGTCAGGAGTGTGATTAATCAGCTTGCGATAGGTCAATGATTAGGCCTGGGCAGTAAATTCCGTTCCGCTCGCGGAATTTGGGTAATTCCGCGATCCGCAGCTTCGCGGAATTTTTTGCTTGTTCGCGCTTTCAAAATGCGTGTTTGCGAGATATTTCTCCCCGAGCACGCAAACAGCGTTCGCGAACAGGGAAAAAGCATCGCGAACGGGCGGAACAAGCAATTCCGCGTGTTCGCGGAACTTTTGCGTGCTCGCAGAGATTTTTTACCGTTTCGCGGAGCTTTGCGTAGCGCGACTACGCAAATTCCGCCCACCCCTATCAATGATATTGCTTTTTTGGGCATGTACTCGTCAAGGATTCTATCTTCCAGTGGCGAGGCCTCTGGGAGTACCTTCCCCATTGGGATATTTGTTTGTAAGGCGTGCCGAACCTGCAGATATCTGAATCTTTCCGAGTCCGCTAGCTCGTATTCTCGCTGAAGTTGAGAAAATGCAATCATTTCCCCTCCCTTCCACAGGTCCCCCACCCGAGACAGTCCTATAGTGTCCTAGTTGTCGAATCCCTTTGTTTTCCTTAAGTTGCCCAATTGATCAGAGTCCCACAGAGGGGTGGCCTGTGTGAGTTTTTGCCCCCCCAGACTCTTGTGAGTGGTATGCCATATCTGGACCGAGTGTAGTGTGGGCCCTGCTAGTTGTAATTTTCCAGGTCTGGAATACAGAGCCCGGGTATATGATCCCCGGGTAGAAGCCGTCTGTCCATTTGGTAACCAGGATCATCATGCAGCCGATAAATACCCTCATTGATGGCTGCCAACTGGGCAGCCCAATAGTATTTTTTGATGTCTGGAAGACCTATTCCTCCGTCATACCACCCTCTCACCAGTCTAGCAAAGGATATCCGGGGTGTACCTCCCACCCAGAGCAGCTTCCTCTGCTCGTTTTCTATGTCTTTGAAATACGTCCCAGGGACTGGATTGGGCGAGTTGTGTAAGACATATAAAAAGCGGGGCAGGGACATCATTTTGAATAGAGCTGCTCTACCCAATAATGACCATTAAGATATAATGGGGTAACCCATAGAAGTCAATGGACCTGGGTAATAATTGGTATAGGAAAACAATGGTCCTAGACTTGTGTTAAATCTTAGCTGTCTAAAGCATCATACGGTACATGTATAGTCTAAATCAAAGATGTACCATTAATTCATTTAAAGAGCATTCAAGTATATCCTCAAAAATCCAAACAAGGCACACACTATTGCTTTATAGGTGACTCTTATTTTATTCGGTCACTTTTCATAACATATTATCATCATATTCAATATTCAAGATAGAGAAATGGTTGCTCCAAGGGAAAATGTGAAGAAAGAAAGTGCTCGTGAAGTAAGAATATGCAAGAGGGGGATCCAATCAAGCAAAACAATGGTTCATCATTTTATATACATTACAATCTCATTAGCAAAACTGGTCGTGATTCATGATGGCACCAGTTCTACATAGGGGCCTGTCCAATGGTTAATTCATGGTTGTTCTTTTTGTTCTTTCACAAAAGTTTAGCAAACAACGTTTGTCTGTAAGCGGGTAGGACTGGGATGATATCGAGTACAGGCCCCGGGCGGGGGAAAGTGTCGACGTTTCGACCCTAGTGCAATGAGGGCAGTTTGTATCCTCTGCAAGCGGGTCTTCTTCAGGACAGAAAGGAGAATGGGGGAGCAACTGATCATGGGTGATGCACAATTAAGGTGCCGCCCCTAGGCATGGATATTAAGGTCCGCAATAGAATTGCAGCTTGATATCAGCAGTATAATTTCAAATTAATGGGTGAGAAAAATCGCCCACGGCGTCTTAATGAATCATCTTTACACAGCCCGGGAGAATCCAGCTGGTCTGCTCGAGTACCCAATAATGACAGCGGGAGAGTCTTCCAGTGGTCCATGTCGCTTCTTAGCCTCTGCAATAGTGATAGGAGGTTATGGATGTAGTACTGTTTGGGATCTTTGGTAATATAGATTCCGAGATATTTAAAACCTGCCGTGGCCTCAGCCACTTTACAGTCCCTGGGCAGGACCCTTCCCCGCAGCACGAATATCAGTGACTTGGTCCAATTGATAGTATACCCCGAGTATTTGGCAAAATAAGTAAATATATTAAGGACTCTGTGAATCGAGGTCCTTGGCGAGGCCAAGTATAATAATATATCATCAGCATAAAGCGAGATCTGGTCCTCCCAACCTTCCGACCATCTCAGGCCTCTAATTATGGGGTCCCTACGGATCCATGCTGCAAGGGGCTCCAGCGCCAGCGCAAAGAGCAATGGGGACAAGGGGCAACCCTGCCTTGTCCCACGTTTTAGGGTGAAGATTTCTGATTTCTTATTATTTACTACTACTTGCGCCAGTGGGTCAGAGTATAGGAGTTTTATCCAACTAATAAAGTTGGGGCCAAATCCTAACTTCTCCAACACGGCGAAGAGGTATGGCCATTCGATTGTATCAAATGCCATGGTGGCATCCAAGGACATCACTACTGCATCTTCTTGTAGCGTGTCTATTTGTCCCAGTACCCCGTGAAGTCGGCGAAGGTTCAGTGATGTGTTTCTAGATGGCATAAAACCCGACTGATCCGGGTGGACCAGCTTAGATATAACCCCCACCAGGCGAGACGCTAGCAATTTTGCTAATATTTTGGCTTCTGCTTTAATAATGATATAGGCCTATACGAAGAGCATACGTTGTGGGGCTTGCCTTCTTTGTGTATGACCACCAATGTGGCCAGTCTTTGATCTTGGGGAAGTTGACCCACTTCTCGGCTTTCGACATACATGGCAGTGAGATAAGGGGCCAGGGGATCAGGTTTTAATTTATATAACTCTATGGGTAGGCCGTTGAGGCCCATCGCCTTCCCGGATTGTAAATTCCTTATGGCTTGCGCCACCTCCTCCTTAGTGAGATCGCTCTCTAGCAGTGCTGTATCTTCTTCCGACAGTAACGGAAGTGTCATATCTGATAATAGGGCTGTTGATTCTCCCCCAGGAAGAGTAGTATGTATGTCGTATATTTGCCTATAGTAGCTGGCAAATTCATTTGCTATTTCCTGGGTGTCTGTAAGCAAGTCCCCGTGTCTGTTATTAGCTCAGGGACTAGGCGGCTTGCGTAGTCACGTTTGTCAAGCCATGCCAACAATTTCCCTGCTCTGTCACCGAGTTCATATATTCTCCCAAGTGTATTCCTACTTAATGTTCTTGCCATATCCGTTGCCACTCGTTTATATTCTTCCTTCTTTAATTTGAGTAGGTATGTTATGTCATGTTCCCCAGAACCCGGTAGTTGCTCTTCCATTTGTAGAATTTCCTCTTCTAGCCTAACTCTGCGTTTTTCTCCTTCTTGGCCCCAGGTATTTGTGAAATCGCCTGTCCCCGTATCACTGTCTTGAATGCTTCCCATAGCATCTGGGCAGACTCCACTGATCCCTTGTTATCCTGAAAGTGGAACTCTAATGCTTGTGTCATTTTCTCTTTAATGGCTGGGCTGCAAAGGTACCAGGGATTTATTGGTGCTATTCTTCCCACCTGACCCTCCCCGAGCCCCACCTGTACCCAAATCGGGGAGTGATCTGATATACCCAGAGCCATGTGTCGGATTTCCTTGATGTGTCCTACTTGGTCTGCTGGGGTGAGAATATAGTCTATTTGAGAGAGACTGTGGTGAGCCCCAGAATGAAACGTGAACTGTGTCTCTAAGGGGTGATGAATCCGCCAGGTGTCTACCAGTCCTATCGCCTCCAGGAACGTGTGGAGGATCAGCTGTGCGGATCGCAAGTCTCGGGGAGGGTTTCGGTCGAGACGACCCGACACTACTGAATTAAAGTCTCCGCCCATTATCAGTCCTCCCACGGGAATGTCAACAAGAGTTTTCCCAGGTCACTAAACGTAAGTGCCTGCAGTCCAGGAGGCACAGATACCAAAGTAAATGAGGTCCCCTCCCACCTTCCCGACACTGCAGCGTATCGTTCCAATTTGTCAGTTCAGGTGTGGTTAATATCCATCGGAAAGGAACGTCTGATCATAATATCCACACCCCTGGATCCAGAGGTGAACCCGGAATGTACAACCAGCTGGTAGCCCCACCTGGCCAGTGCTATACAGGTGTTCCCGACTAAGTGAGTCTCCTGAAGCAGTACCACCTCAGGGAATGCCGTTTGATAAATTGCAATACTATTCCTCTCTTCAGTTTGTCCCCCAGGCCGTTTACATTCCGAGATAGGAGTCTGAATTTTTATCCCTTGACGACCCCATGTTTGTGCATAATAGGTCTGATTACTTCGGTGTTCACTGCTTTATTAGGATGAATCATTCCCTCTGTTGAACTAACCCGTCTCTTACGTGGACGATCTAGTGTCGATCCTTTAATTGTGTCCGCCACATTTCCTAGGTTGTAAAGTGTAACACTATCATCTAACTTGTATCCTACAACAAACAATACCCAATACCCCCACTCCCTGCTCCCCGCACTCTGGACTTGAAACAGCCCATATCCCCAACTGTGCAGAGTGCCTGTCGCCCTAACACTAAACTAAATAGAAGTTGGGGGTGGAACCGCCTCCCAGAGCCTATTGCCCACTCATATAGATACATCACCAGTCTGTGCATTGAGTTCGGACAGTATTGATGAAGTCCAGTCGGTCTCTCAGTATTCACAGTCCAGTAGTTATATTTCAGCCGGGTGTTCTACAATTGTCCACTCTATTCCCCAGCTCTTTCATCACTGACGAGTTTAGTCGGTCCTCCATTTGGAGATGTGTGTCTGTTGAGAGGATGATCTCTCCTCGTCGGGCATTATGGTCTCTTGCTGGTCTCCATCCTTCTAGCCATTCCAGTGCTGATTCTGGTGTTTCGAAGAACCAGGACATTCCCTCCGCCTCAACACAGAGCTTTGCGGGAAATAACATCGAATAGCAAAGTCCTTTTTCCCCAGAGTTGTTTCTTAACGTTCAAAAATGATCTCCTCTGTCTTTGTACATTTATCGTGAAGTTCGGAAAGAAGGATAGATCACTGTTTCATATTTGATAGGGGGGACCGAGCGGGCAGTCTGTAAAATATTGTCACGATCTCTGAAATTAAGGAGTCTTGATAACAGTGGCCGCGGGGGTGCACCCGGTTTTGGTCTCCCACCTGGGACTCTGTGCGCTCTTTCTACCATGAAGAATTTGGACAGGTTCTTCAGTCGCAAGTGGTTGACAATTAGGTCTTCAACAAACAGATCCTCAGTCTGGCCTTCTGCTTTTTCTGGCATTCCAATTATTCTGATGTTATTACGTCGCGAACGGCCTTCGTAGTCATCCAGCTTGCTTTCAGCCGATTTACTCCCGGGTTGGAGTCCTTTGATGTGTTGCTTCATTTGTTTAGTGTCTTCACTGAGCTCATTGGTGGTCCCATCCAGGGCCTCGACTTTCTCACTTATCTTCTTAAGGTCAGCTCTCATCAGCGTCACTTCGATAGTTATAGAGTCCATTCTGTGCTCTAGTGATGTGCGCACACCTGCTATAGCCTCCATGACGTCTTTCAGTGTTAGGTCCCCGCTGTTTGATCCCATCTCAGGAGTTGTCTGTTCCTTATGCGTTGCCTCTGAATCGGCCGGTCTCGGGCTGCAAATTTGTCTAATTTTGTTTGTAGCGTGTTTTTTGTTCCTTTAATGCCAGCCATTTTTGCCAGGGTCCCAACGACAAGTACGGGGTCCTCGTGGGTACAGCCCGCCGCCTGCTTCAGGGGAGTGTCACCCCACCCGGCCTGTCGGGGGTCCCCCGAGGGCTCCCGTGTTCCACCAGTGATGGGTACCAAGGTGTCTTGCTTTATCGCCAGTGTCAACTTTCAGCTGAGGCACAAGCTCGTTGCTGTTTCGTGTTTTGATTTCCCTGTCTTGATGCTGGAATTTCAGGGGGTAGGATCAGTCCCTCTGTTTCATCCCCTTTCGTACTCTTCACAGTGAGCACCTTTCTTAATGCTCGGCCTTGGGTGCTGGGGCTCCAGAATTCAATTCTCGGGATCAAACGGTCCGGCGACCAGTAACTTCTGTAACATGTGGCGCTGTATCAATGCCCTCTGTCGGGTCACCCCTTATCTCTCCTTCCCCAGCACTGTTATGCTTGGCATTGTCTATGTTAACACTTCTGTGGGGGATATGAGGCTTTCTGCTGCCGAACGATCTCGACTGCCTCTATTTCGCTGCCTTGCTCGCCGCTTTTCCCCCGTTTCAAACGATTCAATGCTCGATATCCCTCTCTCCGCAATCTCCCTTCACCAGGTCACTCTCACCTTTTGGGGCAGTGCGGCTATTGATTGTGGAACAGAGTTTCCCACCCTCCGCCGCTCCCCTTTACGATGTGGTTACTTCGGGTGGCCGCCCATTTCCCACTATTTCTGGTCTTGTCCCGAGGGCAGGCTCCAGCCGTACATCCACAACCTTCCGCCACTCCTGCGGCTTATCAAGCCTTCTTGACCCACCGGGTAGTAAGTATATTCTTCCTGGTGCTAATCATGTCCCGCGGCAACTGCCGCCGTTTTCCTTTCCGTGCCATTTTGACCTCCAAGCTGCACAACGTCAGAGGCCCAGCGCGGCGTGCGTCATAAATCGAGTCCGCGGCTTCCCAGGTTAACCAGGCCGTGGCTCGGTCGTCTCTTGTTTAGCGGGTTTTGGTCTAGGAGACCGAGTTGAGTCCCCACCACCGTGGATCACAGGTCAGTGGGTGTGATTCTAGGGTGGAACGGATTAATTTGGCGGATTATAATGAGGCAACGGCTGGGGTTTTACGGAGCCTCAGCGATGTGTGGCCATCTCGCTCGGCGTTCAAGCCATGCCCCGAACAAGGCTATTGTTAGTCGAAACGCGTCTGTGGCATATTTGACCACTAATAAACTTTTGCTTATTTTTTAAAAATCTCTCCTGGAGCGCGGCATAATCTTCTTTGAATATATTCCTTCCATTATAAATATACCAAACTTGGCAACTTGCACTCGGAAGGCCACTGGAGGGCTAAACAATAATGAAGTTATAATGGAAGAAAATGAAGCGCACCCACTGGAGGGTAGGAATTGTACTGAGACACTACAAGTCCCAGCATACATGTGGAAAAGTGTACTCGCGTGTGAGGCCCCACTGGAGGGCAATATAAGTAAATTGGCATGTGGGAAAAGGTGCCTTGGAATGTTAATGCAGAGTTTTCAGCCAAGCCTGTGAACAAGGACCGGGAGGTCTAAAACATGTCAGGAGAGATATGCATCTGTGTGTAATTGCCTTGAAAATAAAGAACTCTACTACAGTTATCTGATGTGGAGTGCGTCTTCGTTTTTGGACAAGATATATAGATATATATATATATCACAAAGCAACAATCCTTGATAAGGAAGCTATCGGCACTCAGGGAGGATTTTTAAAATGATTTATTTAGGAAACATTAGCTGCATTCACGCGTCCGGCTACCTCCCGTAGCATTGTTCACGATGAGGTATATATATATACGCGTGGATGCAGCTTATGTTTCCTGAATAAATTATTTTTGAAAATCCTACCTGAATGCCGATAGCGTCCTTATCAAGGATTGTTGCTTTTGTGAGATACAAATATATATTTATTAGTACCATATAGAAAAGCAGAAATATAATGAAAATGAGCAATCAATAAGTGGATGGTGGGAAGGAAAAGAACGGCTCCCTTTATTGTAAAAGATGTTGAAGCACTGCTTGGCCCACAACCGCATCATTGTGAACTGCCGATTCCAAGCAGTAGTGCTGAGTAAAGATGCATCTGTTCTTCGAGGTCGCAGCCCAACAGATTTCAGGGAGAGACACACCAGCAAATAACACCATAGAAGTAGACATAGTACTTGTAGAATGGCCAGCTTTCTGGTGACAGAAGTGAATGGCGCTGGATATCCATCTAGAGATGCTTTGCTTTGAGAGTGGAAAGCCTTTTCTTGAAGCACTGTATGCTACAAAGAGCTGAGAAGATTTGCTGAAGGCTTTAGTCTTGTCCAAATTGAATTTTAGGCATGTTTGATGTCTAAAGAGTGTAGTGCCCTTTCAGCTGATGTCGTAGGGTTCGGGAAGAAAGACTTGAGAACCACTGGTCCATTATGGTGAAAGTCTGAAGGGACCTCAATGAATTTAGGGTTTGTGCGGAGAATAACTCCATCGTCCCTGAATATGACGAAAGGTTCCTGTATGGTGAAAGCCTGAATCCCACTGACTCATCCAGGAGAGAAATTCGATATACGCTTTGTGGATGGGCTCAAAGGGATCCTTCATAAGCTGAGATAGTACAGTGTTCAGTTGCCAAAGCGGAGGAGGAGGCTTTACCGGAGGAAATGTTCGGAATAAGCCTTTGAGAAACTGTTTAATGATCCTGGAAGACCATAGCGATTGAGATGCGGGTGATCGCCTGAAACGGGAAATGGCTGCCAAGTGGACTTTGATGGAAGAATAAGCTAGACCCGACTGAGCTAGATGGAGAAGATATGGAAGAATTTCTTCTGGTGAAGAGGAAAGAGGATGTACTTCAGACCTTTGACACCATATGCAAAACCTTTTTCACGTGAGGCGATAGGTTTTATTAGTACTGTCTGCATGGGCTCTGGTTAGGATTTCCCTGTAATCGGATGGAATGTTCAGGTGTTCGAATTCATGGAACTTAGGAGCCATGCTGATAAACAAAGAGATTAGGGGTATGGATGCAGAACTTGGCCCTAGTTTATTGTCAGCAGAGAAAGGAACAGATTCAGCTGAATGTGATGCTACTGAGAGGAGAAGTAACTCCCTGAACCAGTGTTGGTGTGGCCATGTGGGAGCTATGAGAATCCGCTTGCAAGGTTCTGCCTTCATTTTCATGAGGACTCTTGGGAGGAGAGGAATCGGAGGAAAGGCGCAAGCGAAGATTCCGGAACATGCGATCGAAAATGCTTTCCCCCACGACCCCTGTTGTGGATGCCAGGTTGCGCAAAATGGCATTTCCGGTTCCGGGAGGTCGCGAAGAGATCCAGATTCAGTTTGCCTCACCTGAGAAAGATGCTGTCCAGGGTCCCTGGTTGAGTTCCCACTCGTGGCATGATGTTATCAGCCTGCTGAGAGTGTCTGCTACAGTGTTCTGCTTCCAGGGAACATGTTCTGCTCATAGACGCACCTTGTGATGGATGGACCATTCCCATATTTTCTGTGCTTCCTGGGATAGTAGGTGGGATCTTGTGCCACCTTGCTTGTTGATGTAGTGCATCATGGTTGTATTGTCCATGCAGACGAGCACTGCAGAATTTTGAATCCATGGGAGAAACGCCTGAAAGGCTAGTTATACTGCCTTCAACTCTAGCAGGTTGATGTATATATGAAGTTGAGAAGGTTGCCATTTGCCACTGACTTGGAGATAAGCATCCCATCCCTCTAGGGAAGCGTCGGTGGTGATGACCAGGGAGAAGATTGTGGAAGAAAAAAGAGTCCGACTGAAAGATGCTCCTGTCGCATCCACCAGGATAGGGCGGTGACCATGCCCGGAGTGACCTGGATAATGTCATCGAACGATCCTGTCACTTGAACCCATTTGTCTGTTCAATTCCTCTTGAAGTCGATGCATTGGTAGATGGTAAAATGGGATCAGAGTAATGCAAGAAGACATCATCCGAAAGAGGGACTTGTAACTGCGAACGGAAAGTGACTTTTTCATTGGATGAACTTTGTCGGTGTTATCAGTCTTAGCTACCTCTCTGGTGTGGGATACACTTTGGAAAATGTTGTATCGAGCATGGCCCCCAGAAACTTTATGTTTTGTGACGGATGAAGGGTGGATTTCTGTGAGTTCAGAGCGAGACCTAATTCGTTGAAGAGCTTTGTGCAGGCTATTGTTGATGTTCGTGCAGCCTGCTTGGAACGAGCCCTGACTAATCAGTCGTCTAGATAAGGGACGTCTCGATGCTGGTGCTGTCTCAGAAAGGCTGCTGCAGGTGCCAAGCACTTTGTGAAGATGCGAGGGCGGATCTGAGGCCAAAGGGGAGCAGTTTGAACTGGTAGCGGCTACCAGCTACCATGAATCTTAGAAACTACCTGTGTTTTGAGTGGATGGGAACATGAAAATACCCATCTTGGAGATCGAGTGTTGTCATAAAGTCTCCTTGGTTTAAAAGCAGCAGTATCTCCTGCAGTGTTACCATGCAGAACAATTGCTTCCTGAGATAGATGTTCAGGTGTCTCACGTCTAGAATGGGTCGCCACTGCTTTGACTTCTTGCAAACCAAATAGAAACAGGAATAGAAACCTTTTCCCTTGTGTGCTACAGGAACTCTCTCTATAGCTCCATTTTTTAGCATGGTTTTAACTTCCAACTTGAGAAGTTGTAGATGCTCTTTGGACGAATTCTTATGTGTGGCCGCACTGAACAAGGTCTAGGACCCACAGGTCGGTTGTAATTTCCTGCCATCGGTGGAGGTAGTTGATTACTCTTCCGCCGAGGTGGGAAGAAGGAAGGGGAAGAGTAGCCGGTGCCTGAAACGAGTCACTGCCGACGACCTGCATCTTTCCCTGGATGTCCTGATTTTCCTCTAGGAAGGGGTCTGGTAAACAATGCCTGTGGTGGCTCTTTGCTGTTATTGAGGACGAAACTGTTAGGTAGATGTGGAATATGAGGGGTACCAGTATTTCTGATAGCCCCCCCGTATGAAGATTGTCCTCGTCCACCACAAAAAGGCACTTTTTAATATTGCTATGTCCACAATGACTTGGCTGTGTCGGTGTCACTTTAGATAGCTTGGAGGGCCCCATCCACATGTTTTCAAAGAGTGCCTCATCCACTTGTTTTACAAAGAGGGCGTCGAAAGGGAGGTCCAAGATTTTGTTTTAAACCTCCGGTCGGAAAGAGGTAGCCTTGAGCCAGCCTTGACGCCTGAGCACTGCGGCACCTACTAACTTGCTGGAAACCGGTAATGGCAATGTCCATGGTGCAATCTGTTATTTCAGAGGATGTGCGCTCACTCTCATGCAACACTCTCTTAGCTTCCGCCGTGACGTCTTCGGGCAGCTGGTCGAGGTATGGAGCTTTATCCAACCACATTTGGCAGTCATACCTTCCAAGAACTGCTAATGAGTTGGCTGCCCTGACCGTTAGTGCTAACATTGAGGAAAACTGTTTCCCAATGTAGTCAAGGCACCTATGTTCCTTGTCTGGAGGCGCTAAGATAGGCGCCAAAGGGTTTTTGGAACGGCACTGGGTCGCCTGAGTGACAACAGAATTCGGCTTAGGGTGCCCAGTAAGGCATATGGGAGCATCTTCAGGGGCCATGTATTTTTTGTCAAGGAGCAGTAACACTGCTGCCACCGAAGCTGGGGTGTCTTCATCACTTTTAAGCCCTCTTCCCAGATATAGTCAATAATCGTCCTGGCCGCCTTGCAAAAGGGTTCCTTAAAGTCATATAGAAAACAGTCTGTTTGCTTTGTGGGCATTGGTAGATCAAATCTTTTTGCGGCCCTTTCAAGGTGGTTATGAAAACCTCCAACATCTTCTGGAGGAGAATCTACTTGGGGAGGCGTTGGAGAAGATGGGGTTGATAACATGTAGTTGTCCCATTTAGCATGTGTGTCACAGAGCTCACCCTCTTCTCTATCCTCCTCTGAGGATGTGGGATCCTGGAGGGAACTGTCAGTGGGGTCTGCCGTGGAGACGGAGACAAAAGCTGTGACTGTGGAGCCTGCGGTATTGAAGGCTGCCTTAGAGGAGATTTTGGCGGTGGAGAGGCATGCCTAGTTCTAAAGGCGAATACGGTAGTGAAACAATTTCATCCTGGTACTGCTGATGGACAAGTTACTTACCTTCGGTAGCACCTTATCTGGTAGAGACATGATCTAGCCGCAGATTCCTTATCTGTGAACTTCCAGGCGTCAGGCTGGATCCGGAAGATTTTTCTTAACAGTACCCATGTGTGCTGGTAGGTGGCACTGGTCGACTCCGTGTGACGTCGTTGGCGTCATGTTAATTGTCATTGTGATGTCTGCGTCGTCAATATAACGTCACTCCGGCGCCAACGTCAGTACTTTTCACGACTTTCCACTTCAGAAGCGTGGAGCCATGACGTGACTGACCATAGTGTGTTAAAAAAGAGACTAGGGTCCTGAAGGGAAACAGCCCTAACACTAAACGACAATTCGGCATTGCGGAGAGGATGGGTGGGTTGGTAAGGAATCTGCGGCTAGATCATGTCTCTACCAGATAAGGCGTTACCGAAGGTAAATAACTTGTCCATCTGATAGAGACATCTAGCCGCAGATTCCTTACCTTTGAACAGATACCCAAGCAATATCTTCCCTGGTCGTGGGACTGCGAAAAAGCTTTAAACCAGGAAATCCTGTAAGACAGAGCGTCCGAACAGGCCCTCCCCGCGAACCTGAGAATCCAAGCAATAGTGTCTGGCAAACGTGTGCAGAGATGCCCACATGGCCGTTTGGCAGATGTCAGAAATAGGAACACCACACTGGAGGGCTGTGGTGGCTGCTTTCGCCCTGGTGGAATGGGCACTCAGGCCTTCAGGAGGCTGCTTCTTTGCATAGGCATAACATATTTTGATGCAGGGGATAACCCAGCGTGATATGGTCCTTTTTTGGACAGCACGCCCCTTCTTTGCTCCCACATATCCTATAAAGAGTTGATCATCCACCCAGAACTCTTTTGTGCGATCAAGGTAGAAAGATAACGCTCTTTTTGAGTCCAGACGGTGGAGACGCTCCTCTTCCTTGGAACGATGCGGAGGTGCATAGAAAGCGGGCAGCGTAACTGACTGTCCCAAATGAAAGGGAGTTACAACCTTGGGCAAAAAGGATGCCCTAGTTCTCAGTTCCACTTCGTCTGGGAAAACTGTCAGGTAAGGAGGGTGTGATGACAGTGCCTGTAGTTCGCTCACCCTCCTGGCAGAGGCAATTGCCACCAAAAAAGCTATTTTGATAGTGAGCAACCGTAGAGGACAGTTGTGCATCGGCTCAAACGGTGCGCACATCAAGAAAGTAAAGACCAGATTAAGGTCCTGTTGTGGCATAAGAAAAGGAGATGGAGGAAACAAACTGTTTAACCCCTTCAAAAATATCTGCACCAGAACAGACTTAAAAAGTGAAGGCTGATCTGGCAGCCAAAGAAAAGCCGAGAGGGCCGAAAGGTAGCCCTTCAAAGAGCCCAAAACAGAGCCCTGCTGGGCCAGGGAAAGGATAAACAGGAGGATATCTGCCAGGGAGGCAGATAAGGGGTCAATAGACCGTTCTGTACAATATTTACTAAATTTATTCCATCAGCAGGCGTATACCGATTTTGTGGAGGGACGCCTAGCTGGCAGAATAACCTCGCAGACTTCGGGAGGAAGGTCAAAAGTTGTCACCTGTTGCCACTCAATCTCCACGCAAGGAGGCGGAGGGTGGATAGGTTCGGGTGGAGGACCCTCCCCTGCTGCTGCGACAGAAGAACCTCCCGAAGAGGCAGCCTGATCGGAGGATTGATGCTCATATCCAGAAGCTTGGGATACCAAATTCTCCGTGCCCAATCCGGAGTCACAAGAATAACTTGTGCCCAGTCGCTCCTGATCTTCTTGAGCACTCTGAGCAGGAGTGGTATGGGCGGAAAGGCATACAGGAGGCCTGAGCTCCACTCACGACAAAAAGCGTAGTTGAGCGTGAGCCGCCTTGGAAACTCCAATGCGCAAAACTGCTGACAATGGGTGTTCTCTTCGGAGGCGAACAGATCTAACCAAGGCTCTTCTCACCGCTGAAAGAGACCTTGCGCCACTTGTGATCCGCAAGGCAAGGCACCTTCGGCTGAGTTTGTGTGCTCTGGCGTTCAGAGAACCGGCCAGATGTTGAACCACCAGGGAAATGCCCTGTTATTCCAGCCAAGTCCAGAGGCGCAGAGCCTCTTGACACAAAAGTCCACAACCCCACACCGCCCCATTTGTTGCAGTACCACATGGCGGTAGTGTTGTCCGTGAACACCTTAACTAGCCTTCCCTTGATGGATGATAAAAAGGCTTTCATTGCCAATCGGATCGCCAAAGCTCCAACAGGTTGATATGGTGCCTGGCTTCTGCCTGAGACCAGAGTCCAGAGTCCTCTGATCTCCACCTCCCCCAGATGGCTGCCCCATCCCAGAAGAGACGATTCATCACTATAGTGAGATCTGGATGGGGAAGGGAGAAGGGTCTGCCTCTGACCCAAATGCGGTTTGTTAGCCACCACTGCAGGTCTTTCGCAGTGCCCTCCGAGATCTGAACCAGGTCGGTGAGATTTCCTTGATGCTGGGCCCATTGGAACTTCAGGCCCCATTGCAGAGCCAGCATGCGCTACCGTGCATGGTCCACCAGCAGGATGCAGGAGGCCATGAGGCCCAACAGCCTCAGAGTCATTCTCACCAAAATCCAGGATAGAGGCTGAAACATCGGTATCATAACCTGAATATCCTGGACTCGCTGTTCGGGAGGATAGGCCCGAAACTGCACCATGTCCAGAACCACCACCCGATAAAAGGGAGCATCGGAGAGGGAGTCAGTTGTGACTTCGGCACGTTGATATTGAACCACAGCGAATGCAGGAGGTTCGCCGTAGTCTG
The DNA here is from genome assembly GCA_963921515.1 of Calotriton arnoldi. NCBI lineage: Eukaryota > Metazoa > Chordata > Amphibia > Caudata > Salamandridae > Calotriton > Calotriton arnoldi. Next base: position 930,671 of record CAWUFW010004243.1, on the reverse strand, counting down.
GAGGTGGGAGACAACTGCTTGGGACAAGCCCACCTTAAACAACCAGTCCTCAAGATAGGGGAAGACTGGAACTCCTGATCTCCACAGATGGGCTGCGACCACCGCCATCACCTTTGTGAACACTCGAGGGGCACTGTTGAGGCAGAAGGGGAGCACCACAAACTGAAAGTGCTCACCGTAAACCGCAGGTAGCGACAATGGGCAGGCAGGACGGGGATATGAAAATAGGCATCCTGCAAGTCCAGCTCTACAATCCAGTCTCCCGGGTCCAGGGCAGACAGGACCTGAGCTAGGGTGAGCATCTTGAACTTCTCCTTTTTGAGGAAGTAGTTAAGGGCTCTAAGGTTGAGGATAGGATGAAGGCCTCCGTTCTTCTTTGGGACCAGAAAGTAGTGGGAATAACAACCACAGCCTATTTCTGGCACGGGAACCCTCTCTATAAGAGAGTTTTCACTTCCTCGTGGAGTAGAGCAAGCTGATCCTCCATCAGCCAATTGTACACTGGAGGCTTAGATGGAGGGGTAGTCCAGAAGGGGAGGGAGTAGCCTCTTCGGACTATTTGCAACACCCACCTGTCCAAGTTGATGTTTCGCCAGTGGTGGAGATGATGGCGTATTCTGCCACAGACTGGCTGTGAATGATCCTGGGGGATCGGACTAGGAAGGTTTTGCGGAGGAGGGAATCGTGGCTTGGCTCAGCTTCTGGCCTCCCGACCCACAGGGGTCAGGGAGAACCTTGTCCACGGCCCGCAGAGGTTGCTGAACTTGCGGGCCCTCTGGCTGGAATAGGGTTTGCGCGGTTGGTAGCCCCTTCCGTAGCCATGAAAGGAGCGAAAAGCACATACAGGCCGGGACATTGTGGTGAGGCCAAAGGTCTTGGCCGTAGCCCTAGAGTCCCTAAAACGCTCAAGGGCGGCATCTGCTTTGTCTCCGAAGAGACGGGAGCCATCAGAATGCATGTCCATGACGTTAGCTTGGACATCCCCCAAAACCAGATGTCCTCAGCCAGGCGTGGCGATGTATGGCCACCTTAGTGGAAATCGCTCTGCCCAGAGAGTCTGCCGTGTCCAAGCCACATCGGATGGCAAACTTTGCTGCATCTCTCCCGTCTGAAATGGCTTGGGAGAGCAGGTTCCGGTCCTCCTTCGAGACCCTGGGCAGCATTTGCGCAACTGTGTCCCATATCGAATGGGACTAATGGCCCAAAAAGCAAGCAGTGTTCACCGACCGCAATGCCAGACTGGCGGAAGAACATTTTTTCTTTCCAACGCTTCCCATTCTCTTGGATTTCCTGTCCGGAAGGTGCGGAAGGGAACGCGCCACAGGAAGTGGAAGCTTGAACCACTAAGTTTTGTAGGGTGGGATGGGCGGTGAGGAAAAATAGGTCGTCCGGTGCAGGGCGATGGCGGAGGGCAACTGTCCTATTCACAGGAGCCCCTGTGCTGGGCTTGGACCACGTGCCCAGAAGGACGTCCATTAAGGCCTCATTGAAAGGCAGCAAGGGTTCCGAGCTGGAGACACCAGGCTGCAGGACCTCTGTCAAGATGTTAGTCTTGACTGCCACAGAAGGAAGCTGCAAGTCCAAAACCTCCACAGCACTACGCACCACCATAGCAAATAATGCCCCTCCTCTGTAGCCAGAGAGCATGCCAGAATCTGGGGAAGTGTCCAGACCACTGGCATCACCCAGTTATTCATATCCGTCCATGTCTTGTGGTTGCAGGATTTCTAAGGGATTCTGCTCCCCTCCCAATCCTCCTCATCCATTCCTAACCCTTCAGAATAGGGCAGGTTGAATGGCATGGAGCTGTACTGCTCCATCGGCGCCGGTCTCGAAGTTGGAGGACGCCCGACCGGCTCCATGTCATCGGGAATGAGGATTGGGGAGGTGCCGCCGGCGACGCCGAGGACCTAGGCGGTGGATGCAGCACCAGGGAAGGTCGCTGTGAAGGAGCGGAACACACGGGTACTCCTCCATCATCTGAGCATGCAGGGCCTGAAGGCGCGCCGGCAGGGTCAGGCCGCCCAAACATGGCGCACATGGCGTCATAAAACTCCTTAAGCTGGGTGGGGGTCGCTCCCGGGAAGGCAGGGAAACGCGGAGCCAACCCAAGCATCTGCTCCGCGGAGCGGGGTCTCGAATGCCGAGGGTCCTCCACCTCGTCGCGAGCCGGGTGGGGCAAGGTCGAAGCACGCTTCGACTTCTGGTGTTTTGTATGGTGCCTCTTACCTGACTTTGACGAAGAGGACTTAGATTCACCGGAGCGGTGCTTGGACCTACCTCTGGACCGGGATCAAGATCGACAAGGTGACCTCTGTGGTGCCGGACATCGAGCCGCGATCAGCTCTAGGGACCGCTCCCTCAAAACCTACGGCACCATGGTCCGGCAATCGGAGCACGACTTTGTGCCGTGGTCGCGTTCCAGACACCAGAGACACACTAAGTGGGGGTCCCTGACCAACATGACGCGGTGACATGCACCGCACGGTTTGACCCCGAGGTCTTCTTACTAGACATCCTACACACCAAAAGGAGTCGACAAAAGTCTAAAAAGTCTGTCAAAAAAATGACGGGGTAGCACTCTTCGACGGATCTGTGCTTGCTGGCGCGGAAGGAAAAGAACGGACGTCAGCGTGCCGGAGTGGCAGTTTTATTGACGATGCGGACGTCACCACGACGACGTCACGTGGAGTTGACCGACACCACCTACCGGCGCGCAGGGGTACTGCCAAGAAAAATCTTCCGGATCCAGCTTGACGCCTGGAAGTTCAAAGGTAAGGAATCTGCGGCTAGATGTCTTTATCAGATGATATTGTGCTGGCGGGGGCATAAAAATCTTGCTCACAGTACTCCTCTTTATCGTCCTCTGGTTGATATTTGACGTGAAGCTCAGATGGGCTGTGAGCCATGCCAAAGGGACCATCTTCATCCGATCCATCCTCAGCTAAAAGATGGGCTGGCAGCAATGGTGACACTTTACTCGGTGAAGTATGTGCAGGGGTGATTTCCCTGGATTTACTATGCTTTTCAGATTTTTCTCTCGTTGACGGGGATGTCAGCAAAGTCATTGTCGAAGCTGTACATGGGGATTTTGCCGACGACTCTGCAGAAACGGATTTCTTTGTCGACAGCGGTGACCTCGCTGACGGCGGTGACGTAGTCGAAGGCACTGACTTTGTGGACGGGAGTGACGCAGTCGAGGTGAGGACAATCTTCGCCGTCGATGGAACTGGGATTTGGCTCATCGACAATGAGATTTTTGTCGAGAAAGATTAGGCCATCGAGAAGGTGGAGACGGTGGCTGTAGAAGAGGCGGTGGTATTTGTCGAAGACCATTTTCTCATCAACGGTACCACACTCGCCAATGATCTCTCCGTTGACAGTATAGAAGACGGCTCTCTAAATGTGTAGATTACCTGAGGAGAAGGTGTAGGAGGTTTAGACTTCGATTTTGAAGGTGTTTCTGAGGAGAGAGATTATGTTTTCTTCTCCTTTCGTTTAGAAGAAGTATCACCTTAATGAGGTGATTTGGATGGACTGCGTTCATTGTGAGAGCCCTGGGAGGACGGTTTAGAATATTTTTTGATGGTTCCAGAGAGGAATGAGTATGAGAAACCCTCTCTCTTTCTCTTTTAAGGATCTTAGAGGATGAAGAAAATAAGTTACTTACCTGTAACTGTGGTTCTCCAGTATTGGTAACTTTCATAGATTCACATGCTTGAATCATTCCCCGATGTCGAAGTGGGAGTCCCACGGTACATATATAGCAGTAAGTAGTGATATTAACATTGAAGTTAATGGAGAAAAACATTCACTTTAATAGCTCATCCCAGTCATTAGGAAAGGTCCAAAGTTCAGCTAATCAGGCGACAGCACCCTTTAGAACCCTCACCACAGAGGCTCCAGGGTCTCAGATTTTCTAGCACAAGTGACAATAATACACATAAAAAGAGACCAAAGCCTTAGGGAGCCTCTATGGGGAGGAGGGTGGGTCGCATGTGAATCTATGAAAGATACCAATACTGGAGAACCATAGTTACAGGTGAGTAACTTCTTTTCTTCTCCAGCATTGGATCTTTCATAGATTCACATTCTTGAATCAGACTAGATAGCAATAATATATATATATATATATATATATATATATATATATATATATATACACACACACCAAGAGACACAATCGATATCTTCTCTGACTAGGTCATTACTGATTTAAAAGCTTTGTCTTTACCATCTAGTGAAGAATTTGTAAAGGGCATCAATCACAAAGAAAAACAAGCATTTTCAATGCAATAGGTCTCGCATTTTTAGAGTTAGAGCTATTGACGTTGTAAATTACTGTCTTTTACCCATGCGTTTTGGTGTGGAGTAAAATTATGTGGGTTTTGATTGGAAATGTTAGTTGTAGAATTATGGTGAGGAGTGGATTTGTGTAGTGAAATTATGTGGCAGGGTGTGCAGTGGAAAAGGAACATGGGAATCACAGACACTGGGACCCGACAGAGCGAAAGAACACCTGGAAGCGAGAATGCCCGGAAAACAAAGGAGTCACCAGGCATGCGGAGATAGCGAACCTTGAACATTTGTCAGGGAGAGAGAGAACACACTGGTGTGAGGAGAGGGGCAGATAGACCTCGGAAGTGGTCGAAGTGCATTAAAAAATATGGGAATTGGGGTGCTGCATTCTATGGGGCAGAGGCAGTGAGTTTGGGGGCGGAGTCAAAGGTATGGCTAAAAAACTAAATAGTCTCTAAGTTTTTTTTGGGTTTCCCCTTCAGGTTGCTACATTTAAAATAATGTGCATCTTAAATGAGAACTACATTAAAACGAGAGACAGAAGGAGTCAAAGTGAGGAACATAAGAGACAGCATGGGTGGGTGGGAGCAGAAACGTCCAAAAGGCCAGGAAGTCTTGGTCGGGGACCGAGAGGGGGATGAGGGCACAGGAGCACCAGCTAAGCAGAAGGATCATGCTGGGGCCAGGCAACCTTCTTCAATATATATATAATAAACGTGTTTGTAGGTCTATGTTGCATCATGATGAGTATATTGTTATTGCTGTGTGTCAAGTTTGGGCTAGGAATGGATGGATTGGGTAGCTATGTGTGCACGGTTTCTGTGTTTGTTCCAACACCCTCTGGAACGTGCCCAGCTACCCCTCAGCATCGCTCCTATTTTTCCTGCTTCCCATGTCCACCGTCGTTACATGCTGTACCTCTCTGCCTCCGCCTAGGCAACAGGTAAGCCCTCCAGGCGGATGCAGCTGGAAGCTCGCAGAGCACGAGAGGGGTGGGGCTGCCTCCTCGCCTCTGGGCTGCAGCACCTGTGCTCGTCCATCAGTGCTCAGATCCACTGCACACAGCTCAGAGCACACACTGCGTCCGTGGGCTGCCGCTGCGCGAACTCAACCTCACCACCCGTGCTGCAAGGTATGAAGTGGTCGAGATCTCTCTCTTTGGGCTCCTGGCCTGTTGGAATAACCTTCTCACAGTGTGTCTTAAAGCAAACTCCGCACTTTATGCTCGTTGTCTGTAAGTGCTTCATGTGCGCGGAGTTGGAGTGACTGATACACGTGAGGAGGGAACTCTGTATGCAGTATTTATGAATTGTTGTAAGTCAGTTCACTGCAGACAGGGGCGGCAGCTGTATGGGGCGTGAAAATGAAGGAAGAGTGAAAGCTGTTGAAATATTAAATACTGCATGCCAGCCGTCAACACACTGGCAGGTTGACAAGTCCCCAGGTCCCCTTCATCCTTTGTGATATTATTGTAGTACCAGTCTAGCGCCGATGCGTGCAGCTAAGAGGCGCTAACCACCTCCAAAGTCGGCACATTCTGGAGTAGTGCAGCGGGTCGGAGACTCGTTTTAGATTATTTCATTTCTTTTCCAGCCCGTAGGCCAGGCTGTACGATCTGTCCGATGCCGTTTTTAGTTCTTTTACGATATGACAAACCTAGGAATAGGATTTTTACCGTGTTTTCACATGTAAGATTGCACAAAACACGGTTCTCTTCAGATCTGCTGGAAGATGACACCAAAAGCGCATGGCGGCCGTTATGTAAATGCACCATCAAATAACTTCGCTACAAGTGCGCGTCTGCGTTTTTTCCCGCATACTGTAATTGCGCTCAGATGCAGTTCACTATTGAAAGTTGCATTTCCGAAATATTAGATAGACAACATTTTACAGTTTCAAGAAATGTAAAGTGTATGCCTTTGGATGAAAGCCTTCGATTGGAGCTCTTTTGAGAGGTTTCTTAAGGCGAGGGAAAATCTATAGAGAAATGTCCAAAAGATCCCAAACTTGTGAGAAAAGATGGAACGTCAACAAAGGCAACAACGCGTAATAGACACCAAAAGGCCATGGGAGGAGCATTGCTCCTCCCATGGCCTATTGGTGTCTATTACGCGCACCAAGCGCATAATAGACACCAATAGGCCATGGGCGGAGCAATGCACCCGCCGTTGGCCAATTGCGTGGTCTTTTAGAAAAAGACGCACGAAAAGGCCAATGGGGTAGCACAAAAGGAATCGCGCGATTCCTAGGTCAGTGCTGAATCCCCGTTTTTTCAACTACTAAATGTCTCGCGCTGCGCAGTGCAACGCTAAGCGCAAGACCTAATAATATTTTAAGGTAGTAAGTAAAATTCAAGCCAGAAATGACATTGTGGTCCCCAATCGGACAAAGGGGGCAATATTGTTTTATGGCCGCTTAATATGTATACCGCAGAGGCAAAATCTCAACTCAAAGATACAAAATGTTATCAGAAAGTACCTCAGAGTAATCTAGTCGAAGTGAAGAATAAGTACCATAAGAATCTGGCTAGATGGAGAGGATTGGGTCTAATTTCTAAAGAAGAATATGGTTTCTTAAAGGTAGAAAATCCTATAATGCCAATACTGTACCTAATCCCCAAGATTCATAAAAATTCAGCCCAACTACCTGTAAGACCCATAATTTCAACAATATGGAGCCTTTTGAGGCAATCTCCTGGTTTATAGATTACCTTCTACAAGAGTTTGTAAGAAATCTACCTTCCTATTTACAGGACACAAGGGATTTTTAAAGATTTTTTAAGATAAATCCTATCTCCTAATTACTCTTGATGTAGCCTAGCTATATACTAGCATTTTTCACAAAGATGGATTGAGGGCCATGAGACACTATTTGAATACACGACCCATTAGACTTTACCAACATTCTGAAATGTTATTAGAAATGGCGAAGAAGTGCCTCGAGAATAACTTTTTCTCGTTGGCAAGGAGACGTAAAAGCAAGTCAGGGGCACTGCTATGGGCACCTGCTTCGCCCCCAGTTATGCCAACCTTCATATGGGCTGGTGGGAGGAGCAGGTGCTCAAGACCAAACATGCCAAACAGTGGGAAGAGAATGTGATTATTTGGTCAAGATTCATCGATGACCTATTTATTCTTTGGAGAGGATCGAGAGACTCAGCAAATTAGTTCACTGATGCCCTGAATGACAATGTACTGAACCTACAGTTTACTAGTTTAATCATTAATTCCCAAGTGTGTTTTTGGATCTGGAGATATTTGTAAAGAAGGATGAGATACACACCTGCACTCCTAGGAAACCTACAGCAGGGAATTCCATTTTACACTCCTCCAGCTTCCATCCACAGAAACTTAAAACACAGTATTCCATACGCTGAGCATCTACGTATGAAAAGAAACTGTAGTGAGGTGTCATCCTTAAGGGACGCTCTGATTGAACTCTCGCAGAGGTTTGCTGAGCGAGGCTATAGTCCCCATGTGCTGAAACAATCTCAAAGCAAGGTAGAGGACATTACAAGGGATTCACTACTTTTCCCGGACATTACATCTAAGAGCAAGGCAAGCCAGAATGATGTAAGAATGATAACAGGGTACAATGCCTATCATGCTAAGGTGAGAGCTTGCATGAATAGACATTGGCACCTAGTCAAAAGTGATCCAGTAGTGGGTAGCACAATTCCTCGCAAACGCCTACTAACATTCAGAAGGGCAAAGTCAATGAGGCAGCAACTGGTGGTAAACAGCCCTGAAGTTCTTGAAAAAGAGGGATGGCTAAAGGCGAATCCGGGTTTTGTTAAATGCCATAAATGCAAGGCATGTAACCATGGCCTGAACAAGTCTCAGTTACAATCACCCCTTTTAAGTAAACCTTGGTCTATCCTTCGTCCCTTTAATTGTAGAAGTGACTTAATGGTGTATATACTGCAATGTTCATGTCCAGAAATGTACATGGGAAGCACTATTCATATGGTGCATGTTAGGATTCTCCAACACCTAAGAGCAGTCAAAAACAATGATAAGACATATCCCGTTACGAGGCATATGAATGAAGTCCATGGTGGTGACATCAATGAACTTTTTACTATGTGATCGACTCCGTCCCTAAGAATAGAAGAGGTGGAAATCGAGAGTTGAAACTTAGACAGTTGGAGTTGAAATACATAGTAATGTTAAACACTAAGATCCCACATGGCCTGAATTGAGAAGATTTGTATGTGCATATTTAGAGGCTGCATGGGTGTGGCAGGATATTTTGAATAAGAAGAGCAACTGCCCCGAGTGATGAAATCTAAGGAAATTCCTCTTTTTGTCCCATTATGCAGGTCTAGCCAGAGGAATTGAAGTAAAAACTTAGTTTTTTAGAGAAACATCTCACAATGAGAGTAGATCATTGAGGGTAATGGGAACACTCTGTAAGGAAGCGAAGAGGGTTATTATGTGGTGCTTTGGATTTATGATTAGGTTTTAAGGAAGTATGATGTTTTATATTGACAGCAATGTTTGCACATTTAAGCACTTGCACTTCTATGTGAACCACTAGGTTGACTGCATAGATATTCCTACTACCTTTTATTGTTTTAGAAAAATAGCACTTGCACTTTGTGATTGGTCATGAAGACCTGTGTTGAAAAACGAGGATTGCAATATGAGGAAATGAAATGAAATACATTATATTTGTTGGTAGGATTATAGGAATATATCAGGTTTTTTATTATTTTGATTTTCATTATTTCTACGTTACTAATACATTGTCTGTGGATGAACACACATTCGGACAGTTATCTGATTTTATGATAATGACATTGCAAAACATCTCAATTGTACTTTATGGTGTGTATATAGCACCAGTGAGATTGACAGTAATAAGCACTTGCACTCTTATTATTGTCGAATGGTATAATATTGATGGCCATTTCTTCCCTCTAGGCACCTGCACTTTAATAGACCGAAATGAAACACAATGTGCAATATTGAATAATTGAGTGAATCATCAATTATTATGCACGTGTACTTTCAGTTATGTTCAATGAGGATTTAATTGAACGATAATATGGAGCACTAGCACTTTAGATTTGGCCTTTGATATATGTCATTTATTTAATGCAGAAAGAACTTTTCCCTCTTTGGCACTTGCATTACTAATGGTTAGGAAGGACCAAAATGTGTATTAAGCAAATGGGCATTTTATGGTAAAGAATCCTGAGAAAATGACAGGATTGGGCAGCGCAATGATTAGATTGTAAAGATGACTATGGAAATATGCAAATAATGAAGTGGAACAAATTTTAAAAATGCAAAGAATACAAAAGATAGTATTTTAAAACAATCAGTTAACCGTAATACCAGAAATATTTAGAATTATCTAAAAATGTGTGTAAGGTATACGAAGTGATAAGAGCTTTTTGAGTTTGTTGGATTTTTGCAAGCAATGTGTTCCGTTTGGTAGCGAACAAAGTAGGTCTTCCATGTCTCATAAATAATGTGATCAGCCAACTGTGATAAAAATACAAGCACTAATGGCGCTCAGTGTGTGAGCAAGGCAGTAATACTGCCGAAACGCGTTGTAACAGTGTCAACAGCAAAATACAGCCACATACCAAAATCAATTCTGCCCAAGTGGGCCTTATATTGTACAATATTATACGCAAATTACACAATTTTCCACACTTCAATTAATATTATGCACTCCTATTTACAAGAACAAAAGGGAAAATAACAATCCTACTGTACAACAGTAGTCTAATATATTAACTCTCCTGCGTCTCCATAATATCTTCAAATCAACTGCAAAAGATGAACAAAGGACAATAATTAAAATAGCGGCATATTTTATTTGAGCGGAATTGATTTTGGAATGTGGCTATATTAAGGACATCTCCACTGGGGTATAATCAGGATTATAAGATATCTCTGTCCTGCATTTGCCCACTCGGGCTGAATTGCATTGAATTTTGTTGCATATTTTGCCAATGAATATCTCTTACTGTTTCATATAACCACCTAATTGAATTAGACAGAAATTATTATTTTGGATCATTTCCAATTATTGCAAATGTTTTTAATAAGCAATGCCCACTGGGGCAAAATTGTATTTATGAATGTGATGTTAGTTTCATACTTTTCAAATGAATTGCTTTTGGATTAATTGCTGAACAGAATTTGGGATAAGACAATAGGAATGAATGTCTCTCCAAAATTTGGGTCTTTTACGATTGATGATTGTAAAACAAGGAGAACAAAGGATGTTTTCTATTTCCATTAAGGGCACATATCACATGACGAGTTCATGATAAGAATCAGGAAGTAACTTGTAAACCCTACCGTGATCAAGGAGCGCGTAGCTCCGAAACGCGTCGGGCTGTTGCTGTTGCTTACTCTTTGCAAATAAATCACATTGGTGCCACGGTACTGTCTTTTGTGGCGGCGTGAATGGAACGTCTGCCGTTGTGGACAGGATTGGTGGTATACAGATATATACATATATGTATTTATTTTCACCAAATTAGCTCCTTCTCCAACAGCAATATCTCCTGGTCCAGAAAGCAAGTGGCACAACTCGGAGGTAATCCGAATCCTGTTTATTTAATTTTTTACCTTATATCAAGTACAGTACATCGTGCAGTTCATTAAGACCATAGCCTACGCTTTTCAGCCGAAGCCTACAAAAAAGCACTTGTTTGTCAACTTGCCAAACAAATGCTTTTTATAACAACGCTTAAACCGCACTTTCACTTTAATGGCGGCCACGCCCCTTTCTTTAGATGCGGCTCGTCTAAAGAAAGGGCGTGGCTCTATTTACGTGAAAGCGCGGCATGGGACAGCTTGGAAACAAAAAATATTTGCAATGCAATACGTCTCGCATTTGCAAGAATTTAAGCTATTGTCATTTACAATGCCAATAGCTCAAACTCTCGTAAATGCGAGACCTATTGCATTGCACATGCTTGTTATATTTGCAACTTTATAATCTCAGTTGGTATACTTCAAAGATTGCATCAACTTTATGAGACCTCTCATAAGCATCCAATACACAAACATTTTAACATTCATAATGGAATATTAATAGCCCTCATTACGCGCAAATTCGCAGTCAATTGTCTCAGCAGCATAAAGATTGTAAAGTGCGAAATATATGTAAACATTTGTCAAAGTGCATTTCGTCAAAGTGCAAATCGGCAATCTAATGTCTAATCAAAGTAATTCTACCTTCAAAGACTCGATATCACTAATTCATTACTACTTTGAACTTAAAAGGTATAAGAAATAAGTTATTTAAAAGGAGGAGAGAGTATAACCTACTAAAATTCCCTAGTTTATATGAACTGAGAAGTCTCACATCTAAATTATCCAAGAGGAAACCCTTACAAAATATAGTATTTCTTGAGAACAATAAATGGAGATTAAATTTTTAGAAAGATAGTATAACCACATTTCTTGAACAGTTCCCCTCTTTATAGATGAACATGAAGCTCGGCATCTGCATTTAAACCCCATGGGATTTCACTTCCAATCATGATTATTAATTTTGATTCTGCTCTTCTCAAGGCCAATTTACGATCACCTCTTCTGGGGTTTATCTGTACTTGTTGAATTCCATAGGAGCAGAGAGCGCTTCTGTCTCCTCCATGTACATCCCATATATGTTTATCAATGACATAGGAAAAGTCTTTTTAATATTGCCCGCAGGTGTTGGAGTATTCACAGCTTCAATGTGTTTATTGTGCTCCCTATGCATTTCTTGCCACAGGAGCATTCTAGAAGATAAACTACAAAAGTACTCTCACAATCCGAGAGTCTATATGTAGTCCTATTTTCACCTACGGTGCACGGTCTACATCTTTGACATTTATGAAAACCAGATCTTTTATTTGACATGAGCCAAGTAGTATTGTTATTTGAACTCACCAAGAAGCTGCGTACTAGAATATCCCTCAATGATGACATTTTTCTATGTTATATTTAGGTGATTCAATAAAAACTGTATTAATTCTTCATCTTTTCCAAAATACTCCAACTAGTCTTGAGCAGGGTTTTAATGTCCTTTTCTGATTTATTGAAATTTATAATGTACCTTATTCTTTTATCTCCGAGACTCTTTTACATTTCTGGGGATCAATAAATCCTGCCCGTCTCTCTTCATTGTTCTCTCTAATGCATCTTTAAGTACTGATCCAGGATATCCTCTTATTCTAAATCTCTGAAACATTTAATTTGCTTGGTTGTTAAAATCCTTTTCTTCTGAACAATTCCTTTTACTCTCAAAAACTGTCCATATGGTACACTCCATTTCAGAGCATTAGGGTGAGCACTGTTTGCAAATAGGATGCTATTACAGCTGGTGGGCTTCCTTTTTAAAAATATTTTTGTACATATTTTATCATTTTGGGTGTAAAGACCAATGTCCAAGAAATTGATACTGGTGGTACTCATTTCATATGTAAATTTTAGATCTTGAGGAGTCTTACTTAGTGATTTTAAGCATATTACTAGCTTGTTTTGCTGTCCCTCCCAAATTAAAAACAAATCATCTATAAAACCTAGCCATAAAATCACTTTCTTCAAAATCTCAGCATTAGCCTCTTTCCAAACAGTTTCAGCAGCCCAAAATCCCATGGTTAAATTAGCATATGTTGAGACAAAAGACATGCTCATGGCAGTCCCTTGTCTTTGTATAAAACACTTTCCATCAAGGATAAAAACATTGTTTTTCAAGCAGAACTCCATCATCTCAAGTAGCATTTCTTCCATTAAATTGAGAGATCTTGATCTTAGATAATATTTGGTCGCTCTTAAGCCATCCTCATGTTTTATAGATGTATATAGTGACACAACGTTCACTGTTGCCGTTATGTGTTCCAAGGGATGCCACTAATTCCGTTTAAAAAGTCAGTGGACTCTCGAATATAAGATGGAAGGTCTAAAACGTATGGAAATAAGAAAATGTCCACAAATCTTGGTGTTTTCCAATGACGAATCGCATGAGCTAACAATCAGGTGTCCTGGAGGCTTATCTATGTTTTTGTGGATCAAAAAGTATAAAGTTGGTAATATTGGATGATTTCTTTTTAAGTACCCATATTCTGCATCATCCAACAGATTCTGGTCATGCCAAAATTTAAGTTTTTCGTGAAAAACTTTCATTATGTCATTTGTTGGAGTCTTAGCCAGTTTTCTTAAAGTGTTCCTGATGGTTTGTCTCCTGGCTTCTTGTATGTATTTGCTGCGCTCCATTAGAACAATGTTGCCACCTCTGTCTGATGCTTTTATAATGAGACTTTTATCCTCTTGTGATTCTTTTTTTTTTTTTTGTATATTTATTTATTGTTATTTCACAATAAACACAAATAACATACAACCTAGCCAGACATAGCGCCCAATAGTACAGATATGGTACAGCATTTACAAAACATGAGATCGGTAATAAAATCATAAAGTGTTCCCATACACTCCCTCCCTTCCCGGCACAATCCCTCCCTAGGCATCAGTTACGTCCACGACATGGAGATGATTAGAGGGCCATCCTTATATCCCCCTCCATAGTGCTGCTACTATCCGATGACTCCAACCCTCTCTTGGACCATAGGTCTCCTACCCCACCTGCTCAGCTACTGTCCAGTGTCCCTCCAGGAGCTCTATACTGTACTTTCCTCCCAGTCGCATCTTACATCCCTTATGTTGTCTGTCCGTGATGTTCTCGGGCCCACACTACAAATGGTTCCCAGATGTCTCGCGGGCGCGATGCAGAGGGCATCAATTCCCAGAATGTGGTCAGTTGTGTGTGTCCGAAAGTAACATCCCTGAGCCAGTCATCCTTAGTGGGGACTCTTCTACCACTCCAGTGTATGGCTACTCGCCGTTTCGCATAGAGCAAGAGCAGGGCGTGCAGCTTCCGATACCCCACTGGGGTGTCTTTAACATATCCCAACAGTCCCAGCAGAGGGTCAGGATCTCCACCCACCCCCGTAATTTGCCGTATGATAGTGCACACTTGTGTCCAATATGTTTCCAACCGTGGGCAGGCCCATGCTATATGCATGAACCCTGCTGTGGCAGAACCGCATCGCCAACAGCCATCATCTTCCCGGAGGCCCATATGATGCAGACCGGCAGGCGTTCTATAGAATCTATGTAGGAACTTAAGTATAAGACGAAGCTTGTAATTGGGGGATAGGGCCGTCAATTGGTTACAGCAATAGAGCCATTGTTCTTCCGATATGGGGGTCAGAAGTTCTTCGTTCCATGCCAGCAGTGCTCGGGGCTTCAGAATTGGGGCCGATGTCTGCATGTGGTTGTAAATTCTAGTAATAAGCTTGCGCGGTGAAGCTGTTGCGAGTACATTTTCTAGAGCAGACAGCGTTGGTGGAGCGTCCGGGAATGTATCATGTAAGGACCGGCATGCCAGTTTAAGTTTATGGTATGCAAATAGTTCGGCGAAAGCCACTGGGCGATCATCCCCAGCTACTGGGGGGGGTCTAAACGATCCCTCCGGGTATAGATCCTCGAATATATCCAGACTCAGCTCCCGTGCCAAATCTGTTCCTATTCCATCTCCTACGGGAAATAGCATCGGGTTGTTGGCTAGGGGAATGGACGGGGCATAAAGAATGGGTACACCCGCTCTCCCCTCAACTTATGCCAGGCCCAGCGCAACGTTTCCACTTTGTCTATGCCTGCCCTCGGGCGTTTGTACGTTCCGAAGAGTGCAACCCGCAGGGGCAGAGGTTTAGCCAGGTCTTCCTCTACGGCCACATGTGGCTGAAATGGAGTGGGGTGCACCCAGTAATGTAAGAATTGAGCTTGCGCACTCCAAGCGTATAGTTGCATGTCCGGTGCCCCCAGGCCCCCTGTCGCAGAGGAAGCGTCAACAATTCCCAGGAGACTCTGGCTTGCCCACCCGCCCAGGCTAATGAGATCAAATATGATCGCAGGGTGGTGAAAAAGGCTTGTGTGAGCACCATAGGCACATTCACAAATAAGTACAAGAATTTCGGCAGTACCACCATTTTTATCAACGCTATCCTCCCTGCCAATGAGAGCGGGAGTCGCGTCCAGGCATTAATCTTCCCTTCAAGCCAGGTCATGGCACATCCATAGTTCAACCTCCACAGCTCCTGCATGTCTCTGCTGATCCAAATGCCCAAATATTTTACTGGCTCCGCTGTCCATTTGAGTGGGAATTCAGAGGTGATCTGGGCAGTAGTGTCTGTCAGCGGAAAGATAACAGACTTAGCCCAGTTTATTGATATTCCTGAGAGGCCCCCAAACTTAATAAATTCCCTTAAGATCGGATCTAGGTTTCGCGCAGGGTCAGAGATATAAAGTGTAACATCGTCCGCATATAGTGACACCAGGAGACTCCGCGCACTAAAGCCTATTCCTTTGGCGGTATGGTGTTGCCTTATCCGAGCCGCCAGTGGCTCCATCGCTATCGCGAAGAGCAATGGTGACAGTGGGCATCCCTGTCTTGTTCCATGCGAGATCGCGAAGGGCTCCGATAGTAGTCCGTTCACCCTCACGCGCGCCATAGGTTTCGCATATAGTAATTTCACCATGTTTATGAATAGCGGACTAAAGCCCATGCGGCCCAGGATCATGAAGAGGTAATGCCATTCCAGGGTGTCGAATGCTTTTGTGGCATCTAGGAAAACCACGGCCGCCTGTACGTCCGGGTGTAAATAGTGTAACACTGAAAACAAGGTTCTCAGGTTGTGCGATGTTGACCTTCCCGGAATAAACCCCGACTGGTCTGGTCGTGCGACCAGTGGGAGTAAAGGCTGCAGCCTATTGGCAATTAGCTTTGCCAGTATCTTGACATCCACATTTATAAGAGAAAGCGGGCGGTAGGAATCCAGTTCATCCTCTGGTTTGCCCGGTTTTAAGAGGGTAACTATGATCGCCTCCCGCATAGATGGGGGTAACACTCCTGACTCTAATGTCTCTTCGTATAGGTCAAACAGCCGGGTGCCAGCTCTTCCACATAGGCCTTATAGAAGGCAGTGGTCAGACCATCCGATCCAGGGGCCTTATTAAGTGGTAAACGTTTTATAACCCGGGCTATGTCCTCTACTGTAAAGGGAGAGTCAAGGTACTCCCTGTGTCCTCTGCTCAGCCACAGCAATTCCAGGGAGTCAAGAAATGGCAATAAACCCTCAGGGGTGGATTGTTGTGTGGTTGCATATAACCCAGAGTAAAAACTCGAGAACGCCTCTAATATAGACCTCTGACCCATGATTTGCGACCCATCGGCCTGAGTGAGTGCAGCGACAAACTCAGTGCTGCGTGGGGGCGAAGCATGGCGGCCAAAGTTCGTCCAGGTCTGTCCCCTTCCCCATATCGTCTGGCCTGAGCATGTTTCCCTAGGAACTTAACCTCCCTACTGGCCTCCTCGTCAAAGTCAAGCAATTTGTCTTTTATGGTCGCAAGAACAGTGGGATCCTCAGTAGAGTAAAACCGAGCCTCCAGCTCCTTTATTTGGTTTTCGATCTTTTCCAAAGATCCTCTGATGGCCTTCAACACCCCAGCCTGCCGGGCAATGCAGTGCCCTCTCACCACAGTCTTAAAAGCTTCCCACAGTGTGGCCACCGAGCCGACCGAGCCTGTGTTTAATGAAAATAGTCCACTATGTCCCCCTGATTTCCTCCTTAAAGACCTCGTCCAATAGCGCGTCCTGTGGGAGCCGCCATGTGTATACCCGCTGTGCAGAGTTAGGCAGGTCTACCCGCAGCAGGCAGGGCGCGTGGTCTGACAAAGATCTGGAATAGTGCTGCGCCTCTCTAACCCATGTGGTCACATCTCTAGATACTATCCAGTAATCGAGTCGGGACCATGCCTTATGATATTCCGTAATACATGTGCCCTCCTCAGCCCTGGGTGAAGGTGCCGCCAGATGTCCACCAAGTCTCCGTCCGCTAATATAGCCTTCAATGTACCACTAGCCAATGGGTGCAATGTCCTAGAGGTCCCCTTCCTGTCCAGTTCATCATCTAAAACTGCGTTAAAGTCCCCCCAGATTATTGTATCGCAATCCGTGGCTTTAACCTTAGCCCACACATTTTGGAAAAATTCAGGGGAGTCAGAGTTTGGACCGTATACTGCGACCAATACCACTGCGTTTCCGCTGAGGTGCCCCTGTAATATGGCATAGCGGCCTTCAGGATCCAAGTGCGTCGAGCCCTCTGTCCAGTCCAGCCCCTTTTATCAGAACCGTCACCCCCTTGCATAATTGGAATAGACAGCTGAATAAATCGATCCCCATCTGTTGTGTTTCAGTCTAGGAGATGAGTGAGTACTGAGATGCGTCTCCTGTAGCATACAGACATCAATGTGGTGCCTAGTTAGATAGGAGTGTACTAGCCTAACTTTCCTGCCATCGTTTAACCCTCGGATGTTCCAAGTAAGAAAATTTAAAGCAGTCATAGAGGACCCATATTGCAACATCGTGGCGGGGTAGACGGAGTTAAGCACAGGAACCCGCAATCGGGTACAAGCTGAGTCTCATTCATAATGTAAGGCATAGGTCTGGTGAACAATAAAACAAACCCCCCCTCCACCCACCACCCACTCCAACCCCCAATCAGGTTGTAGAGAACCCATCCAAAACAACAAAACATTTGCAATAACTTGTGGGAGCTTCCCATGGGGGCGCAGTAGTGCCGGCACACTCCCTGATTTCTCAGGGTGGCCGGAAATACCTATGTTCGGTGAGTCTTATTCAGAGTCGCACAGCCTGAGAGGTCTAGTACCTAGCTTTTTAGAGCGCGTGGCCGGAAGTCCCATCCCCTACCCGCATTATCTACGTAGTAACAATCAAAGATTTTTGCCGATCAACGGAGGCCCACCGAGTCTCCTCGGCCCCCCACTCCAGCAGGGTTAACTTCCCAACACCAAATTGTCGCATTTTAATGATACTGCCATAAACATCCACATTCACCCCGCTGTCGCACAGCCAGCGCATTTACCAACCATAGTCCCGGATTGCAATGTGTCCAGTACCAGGAGTGCTCCTGGACCGGGATGCGTTCAGTCCATATCACTGTGAACCGTTCGTTCCCCGGCTGCCCCCGCGCCGTGTTTTTGGCCTCCTTCCCGCCAACATGCTTGGCGAACTTCAGCGCCGATTTCGCGTCTGCGAATAGGTGAGTAGTCCCATCGTGGCTGACCTTCAGCTTCGCTGGATATAGGAGTGCATACGGGATTTGCACCTGAAGTAGTATCCGTTTAGCCTGTAGAAATTCCCGCCGTGCAGCCTGCACCGCAGGAGTGAAGTCAGGGTAGAATGAGATTGTGTTACCTCCATACACCACAGTTCCCTTGCCACGGGCCAATCGCAGGACTGTGTCACGGTCTTGGTAGTTCAGGATTTTGGCCAAGATTGGTCTGGGAGGTGCTCCCACCGGTGGCCTAGGGCCCAACGCACGGTGCGCCCTCTCCACCGCAAACACCGAAGATAGACTGGGATCAAACAGTTCATGGAGCATATCCGCCACATAAGTTTCCATCTTGGCGATGGCTGTCGTCTCCGGTATCCCCGTGATGCGGAGATTATTGCGGCGGGACCTAGCTTCCAAATCTTCGTTCTTTGCTCTGATGATCCCAAGCACCCTGTCCATTTGGAGGAGTTGTTCCTTTGTATCCACTTTAAACTCATGGAAGTCCGAGGCCTGGTTTTCTAGCACATCCAGTCTGGTCTCGTGTGTCCCCACCTGCGTCTTCACCGCGTCCAGTTGGGAGTTCATTGTGTCCAGCTTGGCGTCAATATTTCGGAGACTAGATCTCATCTCCAACATAATGGTGCGCATGTCTTCTCCCTGATCTTCGGGCTGATGTTCCTGCTGTCGCTCCGCGCCCGTATCTGAGTCAGGGTCCGTGTTCCTTGTGGTGCGCCGTTGGTCGAAGGATATCTTCGGCTGCTTGGCGTCTTGCTTGCCCATGTTCAAGCTTGGCGGGGAGATAACGCCCAGGACACCGTCCAGCCTGTCCTGGAGTTCCTCGTTTTCGCCTCACCGCAACCCCACCCTGTGCTCCACTTGGTGTTTGAGGTAGTGTCTCGTGCGTCTACAGCACTGAGTAGGTGTATGCAGCAGGGCCCGCGCCGACCACAGCGATCTGTCCACCTCCTTCTGCTGGGCCGCCTTACACAGCACTCCTCAAAAGACGATGGCCCATCAGTCCACGAAGAGGACCCTCACGGCACTATCCAGGTGCACTCAGCCCCCTTGGTCACAGAGAGCAGGCAGTCAGGTACGCACGCAGCAACTCCCAGCCTGTTGTCAGCAGCTTCAGGCCTTCTCCGCTCCCCTTCCCCTGTGCCAGGACTCAGCAGCACCCACCCTAACTCGTGAGGGAGCGCAGGGTTCGGGCCTCCGCCCGGGTCTTCACACCGGCACAATCCACCGGCCCCAGGCTGTCAGCTCGGCGCGTCTGCCTCCACCCGTACCTGCAAGGCCTCCGGAACGTCGGGGAGTATTCCTTGACCCTCCTCCAGGCGCACCAGTCCACCGCCCGTTGGGGTAGACTTACCGGTGTCGTGCGGGTTGTCCAGCTCAGGCGCGAGCGTTCAGTGGCCCCGCGATCCTCCGGCAGCCTGTGGGGTCCACTCTGTCCCTCCGGAGCTGCGCGTATGTCCCCGGCGTATGTCCCCGGCGCTACCACAGATGTAGCGCGGCCTTCGTCGGCCTCCGCGCCGCGGTCTCAGGTGATTTCGCCATCCGACCTACACGGTCTCCACCATTTTGTCCTCCCGAGTCGCGGCGATCGGAGCTCACTGTTATGCCGCTCGGGCACCGATTTTGTTGTTTGTGAGGTCGCTGGTCGCCTCGTGTCTTCCGCCTCCCAGGCCGTCGGTTATATACAGAGATTGCTCACCGGTACCGCATATTATTGTAGGATGTTTATTCCGGCCGGCGGAGCTCGCTTATCCAGCGGCCATTTCGCGGCTCAGCAAGCCCATCCTCTTGTGATTCTTTCAAAGCTGACCAGTCTTCTCTGGTCGTGTTACATCTCAGATGATGGCAATTTGATTTTTACACATTCACAGCTATATAACTTAAGCCTTCAGAGACTAGCTCTTGAAACAGATCTACTCTATTTCCCGATGGCAGTTGTGGACAAAATCTTGATTTACTCTTGCACCCACTTGTTATTGATTTGCCTGATTCAATGCCCACCCTCATGCAGAATTCTTGATCCGATATTGGTTCATGGAAAATTTCTCCCTCGTTGTATTTGAATCTTCCACTAGGGTCGATAAAGTGTGTAGATGCAGTAGATCTTGTTCTGTTAAATTAAGGAAGGTTGGCGACCCAATGGATTTAAATTAACTTTTTCTCGATGCCCAATATTTCTTCAATTTGAGCTTCCTGCAAAACTTATATAAATCAATCCTTGCTGATGCTAAATCAATACCTACATTTGGACAAAATGATAAACATTTATTCAGAAGTCTCTTATGTTTGTCTTTTAGTTCTTTGCTCGAGAGATTTATCACAATATCTTTTAATGATGTCAATCCTTCTGTTGTTACATTCTTTTTCTTCCTTTGTCATGTTTTCCTCTTCCTACCTCTTCTGGTTCTTTTTCCTTTTGATTCACTTTTGTTATACTTCTGCCCCTCCCTCGTGTTGTTATCTGAAGTAGGCGCATTTCCCTGGAAAATCCAGTTTTGGGCATGTCAATGACATTCCTTCGTCCCTCAAGCTAACTTCTGAGTTTTCAACGCTCGACGGGGGCTCAGTTGTTTCCTTAATATAGTCCATTGTTTGCCTGTTATGAAGTGAGTCAAAGCGCTAAGCAAGGGTATAAACTCTTCCCACAGCATAATCAAATCTAGCTCTGTTGAATTTCTTGAGTTTCTTCATTTGTACTTCTTTTTCCTGTTTGTCCAACTTCTTTTCAACTCTTCTAAAGCCTTTTACCTTTTTGACTTTGGCTGTATTCTTCCATAGCTTTCTCCAGTTCTTTGATTTTCTCGAGGCAATTGATAACTTTCGCTCAGCATGAATGATTAGTGTCCCCATCAACTTCATGGAGCATTCAGTGGTGTCAGTCTGCCATCTCTTTAAAAATCTGCATCCATATCATTTAAAGTTGGTAAAACGAAAATTCATAATCCCCTTGGAATGCTTTGGCATTCGCTATATCTCCTCAATGTTTTACTTTCCCACCATTTGTTTACTTCCCAAATCCGATTTTTCCAAAATCCTTAAGTAGTCTTTTAGCATTTCCTTCATGTCCCATCTGTTATCCTAGGGCAGTTAGGCTCTTATCACAACTTCCGCTGTCATCAGCAAACATTTCATTTGCTATTAATTCCCGTTTTGCAGATCTGTCCGTCATAGTTATCAATATTTTTATACCAAAGAAAAAATATAATTTTTTTGTAGAAATCCTCTTGTTTATTGTAATTAGTGTTTATTGATTTTTTATTCGTTCCCAATCTTTATTTATTCTCCTTTTTCATTTAAATTTGTATATAACAATGTGTTGATGATTCATCACTCCTATCTAGTGAACGAACGATGCACTTCTTTTACTCCTTTCAACTATTCAAAAACACTGAATAAAGGAATATGGGACTCAGAGTCCTTGATGCATGCAACTCAAGATTAACTCTCTTATTTTTTCTTTTATCACTCAAAAGATTAGTTATCGTCGCTGAGCAGACATCTCTGCTGAGATTATACCTGGAAGTGGCTAAAGATTTCCACATTCAGGATTGTTTGCTCCGACGGTCTGCGGCACATCGGAGCAACGTGGGTGAGAGAGAGAGCCCTCGCCGCGCCCCCTCCGAGGCGCAACTTATATCCCCCGCACAACACCCCATGTCCCCGCTGGCTCGCCGCCTGTCTTACCAGTTCAAACACCCCTGCTCCCTACAAATTTCACCGGGAACCCCTTCAACACTATCAGCTCGCTTTACAGGTAGAGATTCCAAGTGTCATACAAGAGAATCCTCACGTCCATTGTCAGAACAAACTTGAGCCTCACATCCGGGTGCTCACTCCATGCGGTGCAACCATCGCACTCCATATGAGAATCGATTCACCAAACCAGCTCCTTCTCCAACAGCAATATCTCCTGGTCCAGAAAGCAAGCGGCACAACTCGGAGGTAATCCAAATCCTGGTTAATTGTTTAGCTTATATCAAGTAAAGTGCATCGTGCAGTTCTATAAGACCATAGCCTATGTGTTTCAGCCAAAGCCTTCCACAGGGCCATAGAGTGCATTACCAGAGTGTACTTTTAAAGAGGAAAATGCCTCCTACCACCACCGAAGTTATATATACATTTGGAGTATAAAGCAAAGACAATTTGTTATATAAACAGTTAATAAAATATCAACTTTGAAGTTACTATTCTTATAACCAATTTTCTGTAAAAAAATATATATTTCTTCTATATATTTTCTCTATCTATTTTCACTTTTTGGGTTATCAAGATGTATTTGTGTTTGGTCAAATAAAGTACGCAGACCCTTTAAAGACCAACACTCTTCTCTTCATAATTTTTTCTACCTACTTTTCTGCAACAACATAGCTATACCCATGTCAAATGTCTATTTATGTCTTAAACTCTATGTTTTAAATAAACATAAATATGTTATCATGAACCATATAGGAAGGCGGACAGTAAAAGAGGCTCACCTTATTGAAAGAGATTACGAAGGACCGCCTGTCCCAGAGCTGAATCAGCGTTGTCTGTGGCGTCCAGACAGTAATGCAGAGTAAAAGTGTGCCTGCTAGACCAGGTCGCTGCTCTGCAGATCTGTTGTATGGGCACACTGGCAAAGAGAGCTGTAGAGGCGGAGACAGCTCTGGTAGAGTGAGCTTTTACTGTAGTAGATAACGGTTTGCCTGCTTGTTGATGGCAAAATTATATGGCTAATGATTTCCATCTGACTATAGTCTGTTTTGTAACAGGGCATCCTTTTCTGATGTTACAATATGCCACCAGCAGTTGGTCTGCCTTGCGTACGATGACAATCTTATACAAATAGAACTTAATACATCTTTTCAGATCGTGGGAGTGCAAAGATCTCTCCGCTGGTGTTTGTGGATTTGGGAAAAAAGTCTTTAAAATGACTGGCTCATTCAGATGAAAGTTGGATTAGTACGAAGTATTACACACTCCTCTGTGAATTGAAGGAAAGGTTATTTAATAGTAAAAGCTTGTATATCGCGTACTCGTCTGGCTGATGTAAGCGCTAGGAGAAGAGATGTCTTCTACGAGATGTACTTTAGCTTAGCCCCATGGATGGGCTCAAACGGTTCTTTCATTAATTGAGCTAGTACAATGTTGATATTCCAAGGTGGTGGTGGCAGTTTTATTGGCAGGAACATCCTAAATAACCCCTTAATAAATTGTTTTATGATCCATGAGGAGCAGAGTGACGGTACTCGATTATCTCGTTGAAATCTTGATATTGTGGCGAGGTGGACCTTTATAGAAGAATGAGAGCGACAGGATCTTGCTAAATGAAGGAGATACAGAAGTATTTGCTCAGGAGGTGACTGAACAAGATGAGTTTGAACACCAGTGACAAAATCTTTTCCATTTGAGTTTGTTATGTTTTAGTTGTGAACTGTGCTCTAGCATTAGCGAGGACCTCCTGGCAATCAGAAGGGATGGCTAAACTGGCAAATTCATAGTGTTCAGGAGTCAGGCCGCTAATCAAAGAGATGTCGGATCAGGATGATGGACCTGCCCCTGATTTATTGTCAAAGGTTCGGTATTGGTTGTAACTGAATGGGTTTGCACTCCGAGTGAAGCGGAAGTTCCGTAAACCAAAGCAGACGGAGCAACCTGGTTGCTATGAGCAGAAACTGTCAAGGATCCGTCTTCATTTTCCTAATTACCCTTGGGATTAAAGGAATCAGAGGAAAAGGTAGGCATAGATATTTGACCATTCGATCAAAAACTCATTCCCCCATGATCCCTGTTGGGGTTGCCAACTGGTGAAGTACTGGCATTTGCGGTTCTTGCTTGTCGCAAACAGATCCAAATTTGGTTTGCCCTACAGATAAAAGAGGTGGTCCAGAGTTGGTTGGTGCAGTTCCCACTCACGGCTGACAAAGCTTGTCCTGCTCAGGGAATCTGCAAGATAATTGGATACACCTGGAACGTGTTCCGCTGTCAGGTTTATATTGTGCTGAATTGCCCATTTCCATATTTGATGAGCTTGCAGAGACAATGTCGTCGATCTTGTTCCGCTCTGTTTGTTTAGATAGTGCATACTTGTAGTATTGTCGGTTCAAATTAGCACAGATGCACCTGAAATCTTTGAAAGGAAAGACTTTAGAGCTAGGTAGATGGCCTTGAGTACCAACTGGTTGATATGTAGAGACTGTTGTTGGGTGTCTTATTTGCCCTTGACTGTCAAGCCCCGTAGATGCACTCAACCCTCGAGTAGAGGCGTCTGCCGTAACTACATATTGCGGTAAGTCGATCAGGAATGAGCGGCCTTTGGATACATTTGGGACTTCCGTCCACCATTGAAGATCAACCTTCATCCGTGATGGGATTCGAATGATATCCTCGAAGGAGCTGGAGACCTGTAACCACTGACTGTCCAGTTCTTCCTGTAGTGGCCTCATGTGTAAGCGGCAGTTGGGAATGAGGGTGATGCAGGAAGAGAGCATTCCCAGCAGCGACTTGTACCTTCGTACTGAAATGGACTTTCTTGAGAGGAACAGAGCTGGCAGGTTGCGTATCTTTTCCTGTCTCTTCTGTGAGTCGAAGTCTTTTGCCTGCAGGGTGTCGATAGTTGCTCCTAAAAATGTTATGGCAGTTGAGGGTATTAGATGAGACTTTTGAAGGTTGATTGAAAACCCTAGAGAATGGAATAGAGATAGGCACATCTGTGTATGCCTATTTGCCTTTGATGATGAGGTTGCTTTTATAAGGCAATCGTCTAGATATGGGAATATTTGAATTCCAGCTTGTTGTAGATGAATAGCAACCAGGGCTATAACTTTGGTAAATACTCAAAGTGCTGAGCGAAGGCCGAAAAGCAAGACTCGGAACTGATTATCCACGTCGGCCACCCGGAAGCGCAAAAATTTCCTGTGTTCGGGATGGTTGGGGATGAGAAAATAGACGTTCTGAAGATCCAAGGTCGTCACATTATCTCCTTAATTCAAGAGCTGTAGCACCTCCTGAAGAGAGCATATGAAATGTTTGCTTCTTTAGGAATTTGTTGAGGTGACGAAGGTCCAAAATGGGGTGCCATTCTCCTGATCTTTCCGTAGGAGTTAAAATCTTGAATAAAATCCTGTCCTCTTTGCACTCTTGGTACCACTTTGATCGCTCCCTTGCGCAACATTATATTTATCTGAGATAGCAGTTCTGTTAGATGGGAAGGAGGAGAACCCCGAGGTGAAAAATTCGGAGGATCGTTGGAAACTATATAGAGGACCCATCTGTCCGTTGTTATCTTGGACCATTTGTGGAGGAAACAGGAAATTTTTCCACCAACCTCTAGAAAAGAAGTGTGAGTTATGTCAGACACTAGAGATTCGTCATGGCGTCTTAGAGGTGTATCTAGCTCTAAAGGATGTCTTTCCTCTATGGTGTTTGTGGGAGGAGGAAGGTGGCTGCTTGTATGGTTGTTGATGCTGTTGCCCAGTGGAGTATTGGGACTGTCCCTGTTAAGGTTGCAAATGTTTGTACTGGTTGTAACCTCCCGAAAGGAAGAGGTGCCCCAGCCTCGAGCTCCACGAAAGGGTTGTTTTTTAAATTGCAGGGTGCCTAGCAATCTTGCTGTGTCTGTATCTTTTTTAATTGCTTGTAGAGCCTTATCAATGTGTTGACAAAAAGGGATTCGCCATCATAAGGCATATTGATGATTTTTGTTTGTACTTCCTGGTGAAAAGAAGTTGCTCTTAACCATCCCTCTCTTCTTAATACTGCCGCCCCAGCTAATTGGCGGAAACCTGTAGACGAAACGTCTACTGCACAATCATTTATTTCAGCTGAGATCCTTTCCCTGTCTTGAAGGGTCTTCCTTGCTTCTGCTTTTGACTCCTCAGGCAAAAGATCAATAAATGGTGAAATGTCCGACCACATTTGGCGGTCATATCTACCCAAGCCTGCGAGTGAGTTTGCTGCCCTAACTGTGGTCGCTGCCATAGTGGAGAATTTTACCAATGGTGTCAAGTCATCTTCCATCCCAATCCGGAAGAGCAGACAGAGATGAAGCCAGGTTTCGGGCATGACGCTGAGCTGCATGAGAAATTACAGAATCCGGTTTTGGCTGTCCGATGAGGCAGGAGGGAGAGTTGTCAGGTGCCTTGTATTTCTTTTGCAGCTTAGGTAAAACAACTGGAATGGAGGCGGGGGTTTGCATTACTTTCAGGCCTTCCTCCCATATGAAATCTACAATGGGAATTAAACAAACTTGTTTCTTAGTCTGTTCTTTAAAATCATATAGAAAGCAATCAGACTGTTTAGTGACCATGGTGAGTTGAAATCTCCTTGCCACTCTTTCCATTATAGTATGAAACCCCATTATGTCTTTCGGTGGCGAGTCTACTGGAGGAGGAGTTGTCGGAGATGGTGTTTGGATCTGGTAATGATCCCATATATTGGGAAGGGACACTTCCTCAAGTTCTCCTTCTTCCCTTTCGTCAGTAGTTTGATGATCCTCTATATGTGGTTGAGGAGTTGTTGGCGGTAAAGTTACGGTACTGTCGATTTAGGCGACCTTACAATCTTAGACGATCTAGGAATTGGAGTTTGGAGAACTGAGGCAGCGGGTTCTGAGGGTGGGAATCTGCTGTAGTAATCTTCCACCATATGTTGTACATTTGAAACTAGAGAAGCAGGCATCTGAATAGCTGGTTCCTTCTGTCTATACTGCTGGTTAGGGTCGTGATGGTAATCGCAATAATATTGTTTGTCATCATCCTCTTGGCATTTAATATGAAGGTCGGAAGGACTGTGTGCCACTCCAAACATGCCCTCATTTTCTGAACCTTCATCCTCCCCTTCATCATAATCAAAAAGTTCTTCCGGAGGGCTAGGGGTACATTACTAGGATATGTATGCACCAGTGATATTTCCTGTGAAGATCTTCGCTTAGACAGGGATACTGCAGATGTAAAAAGTAGTCTCCTTGACGTTTTGTAAATCCGTCGACGTAAGTGCAGATGGATTTTCCTGTGCAATGAAAAGTATCGTCGACGAAGCAACTGTCCACGGGGCACCCGACGGAACAGTCGTTGACAAAACCACCATCGACGGAGCAGCCGCCGATGAAACTTCTGTCGACGTCTTGGGCATCGTTGATGACAGTCGTTGAAACTCTGCTGTCGATGATATCGGGTTCGTCGACAAAGCCACCATTGACGAAAGACTCTTGTGCTTGAGGGCCGTCGACAACTGCAGTGGCGATGGGAGAACCATTGACAAATCCTCTGATGACGGGCCTACCACCGATGAGGCTGCATCCGTCGACGGTGAAGTTTTATATGTTTTTGTTGATATCTTTGACGATGTTGCCGTCAACATAGAAGGCCTCGCATTCACAGAAATTATGGTCGACGGAGACGTTGAAAAGGACATGATTAGCTTAGTCGTAGTGACGACGGAGGTGGTCGCTGATGAGGGCGTTGACAATTTCGTCGACAGTAAATTAGTCTTCAGCTTTTGAGGTGACCATCATTTCTGGTAGCAATTTTGAAGCCATTTTGACTTTAGTGGTGGCAGCAGAAGGCGTAGAGGGCAATGAATGTCTCTTATGAGAGGAAGACTCCTTCCAAGAGGTGGAAGGTTGCTCATCAGCCTTAGATGAATGGTGCTGCTTTTTTACCACCTAAGAAGCCTTTGGAGATAAGAGCTCCATATCACTTGCTCTCTTTTTTGAGGCGATAGTCTTGAGAGAGGTATCGGTGTCGTCGTCCGACAGAGGGTTATCCTTGGTTTTTAACTTCTGTAACCACAGAAGAAGTCTGCCCTCTCTATCCCTCAAAGTCTTCTGGGAGAAAGTTGTACACATTTTACAACCTCTCACCTGGTGGTCAGGCTGAAGGCAGTAAATGCATTTCTTGTGAGGATCGTCCGAATGCAGTCTCAGTTTACCACAGAAATCACAGCGTCTAAAAAGAGATCTTTTAGTTGTAGACATGTTGGGATAAAGTTGTAATCATGCTGTCTTGGAAGAAAACATTTCTGTCAAGTAGGCCAGAAATAGGAATACTGAGCAGAGCTCAGCAAGATTCCTCTTCACACGCCGTGCGGTAGAAAATCTGAGAGCCTGGAGCCTCTGTGGTGAGGGTTCTAAAGGGTGCTGTCGCCTGATTAGCTGAACTTTGGACCTTTCCTAATGACTAAGACGAGTTAATAAATTGAATGGTTTTTTTCCATTACCTTCAATGTTAAGGTCACTACTTACTGCTTTATATGTACCGTGGGACTCCCACTTCGAAGACGGGGAATAATTCAAGCATGTGAATCTATGAAAGATCCAGTGCTAGAGAAGATGAAGATTCCTCACTATCACTTTCTGACACAGGCTCCTTTCTAGTTTTCAGCTTTTGAAGACATAACAGCAGCCTCCTCTCATGGTCTTTAAGTGATTTTGTAGAATAGGTACAACATACCTTACACATTCCTTTGCTTTATGTGAAGGATACAGGCAATAAGTACAGTCCTGGTGAGGGTCATTGAGGTGAAGCCTTTTTTGCCACAGGTAGCACAGGACCTGAATAGGCTCTTTTTGCTTTCTCTGACATGGTGAAGTCAGATTTGAGCAAGAAAAATATAGATACAGAAGGATGTCGATATATCTGTAAATATCTGAAGAGATATAAACTTCAAATTCTCTGTAGAATAAGTGTGGAACAGGAAAACTGAGCAGAGCTCATTGAAGACTCCCTTACATGATGTGCGGTAGAAAATCTGATGGACTGGAGCTTCCCACAGGAGTGTTATAGAGGGTGATACAACCTGATTGGTCAAGACTTAAGTTTGGTCTCTTTTTAAAATGACTATGATAGGTTATTAAACTGAGGGCCTAGGCCTTTTCTAGTCTATACCTATCATTACATTGCTTTTATGGACTCCCATCTCGACGACAGGGAATGATTCATGCATTTGAATCCATGAAAGTTTGAATACTGGAGTAATTATGCACATCCAACATTATGCCCGCTGTGAATGTGGACACACAGATACACTCAGAAATGTTGAGAACAGTGTGGTGGAAAATAGGCAGTCACAGGTTTGCTTCACAACTGGATATTAAAGAGAACCTCTACAATGAATTTCATTCATTGTAATCTGATGGACACAGAATGTGTTCTGCAATTGTCTTCTATAATGGAATGTTTTTGCCAGCAGGCATGGTAAGGTGGCTAAAAGTTACATACTCCGAATGTGGACGTAACCTAAGCTGACACTACCTTTGAGGCAGAATTTCCAGACCGGAGGGATGTAAGAAGCTGGCTCTGTATATACTACACCAAAGTAAAGTATAGTGTGCATAGAGTCCAGTGGATCCCCAGAGGTATAGCAGAGGCTAAATTAGGCAAGTACTAACAGCTCTCTTTATGGTAGTGTGGGCTTATCCAGAGGGTATGTTAAGCATTGATTGTATACACTCACGCAAGCCTGATGGCACACACTTAGAGACTGAATCCAGACTAATTAGGTAAGTATAAAAAGGGTATACTTATGTTTTATTTTCTAGAACCAAGCATATCTTGGTAAAGGTAGGTAAAATATACTTTCAATCATAGAACATTTCAAGAAGTGCAATTGGGAATTGATTGGCCATCGTTATAGGTTTGTATTGGTTCAAAAGCAGTTTAAATTACAAAGTAATTACTTTTGGAATACTTATGAATTACTTTCAGATTACATCAACTACTCGGGATGGTATGCCTAGATATCACGCCAGGGATCTCCCAATACAAGGTAAGTAAGACTTTTAAGGAGTGCAGTTTAGTTACTTTTTCTCCATACAAAAACAGGATTTCGACAGAGAACATTTTAGGAACAATGGCAGAAAAATGGTTATCGGTTTCACAGGTAAGTACTCGACTCATGAACGGGCGTTTTGGGGTTTAGGACCAAGGTTCCCCAAGGTCTAGGTAGGCACTCAAATTGCACCACCAGTGGCACTGGGCCGCCAGGGTGCAGAGAGCAGAGGCCCAACGTTAGCCAATCGGGCTAAGGGGGCCTTCGGTCAGGGACAGCTCATGAGCAGGCAACTTGGCTGTGGGAGTAGAGCTCCTACGGTAGGGACCAGCACTGCAGGGGCCAACAATCAGCACAGGAGCTGCACCACCAGGGCCACGGAGGCAGGGGGTAGGATGCCAAGAAGAAGTCGGGGACCCTGTGGATTGCAATGAAGATCTCCGGTTCGGAAAAGATGCTGCAGGCTCGGGCAGGGAGGCTTCCTGGAGGCGACCACTGGCGGGAGAGGTAAGTTAGGATCTTAGGGGACGCCTGGACACCGTCTGTTGGGCCACCCAAGGCCGTGGGTGGTTGGGTGCAGGGGTGTCTTTTGGCAACGGGTTCTTATTACCAGCTCCGATCGGAGGGACCCATCAGGCTGAGGCTGCAGGCGTCGGCTTGAAGGTCGAAGGCGGCTGGGGATCACCAGATCCCAGGTCAGGAACGCTAGGGAGACCTCCTCGTGGTGTTGGCCCACTCGAACCCGGGCTGTGGGCGTCAGGTGCAGAGAGGTGAAAAATCGCGGAGCTGCCTGGATCTGGATTCTGTGGGTGAGTCTTTGCTTGAGCAGATCTGGTGATCACGGGAGACAGAGTCTGTTAGTTGAGTGCAAGGCAGGCACTCCAGGCTCTGGGGGGCTGCTGGACACGCAGAGTTCTAGCTGTAGGCAGGTTGAAGTCGGGACAGGCCGGTAGGGCTGGGGCCGAAGCAGTAGGTGTCCTCTTCTTCCTGGGTCAGCACAGCTCTTCAGTCCTCCTCCTTTCTTCCTCAAATCTGAGGAGTCAAGGTTCAGGGTCGCCCCTAAATACTAAATTTAGGGGTGTTAAAGGTGTGTGCAGGTCGGGACGAATGGGTTTCTTCCTTGAGGTGGGTATACCCCTATTATGTCACCCTCCAGTGGGAGGGGGCATGAGCCTCTCCCTGATTGGCTGGGTGCGCTCATCTCCAAGATGGAGGGGACTGAGATGTGTGCTTCATTTCGCCTCCCCACCTGAGGGGTGGGGTTGGCAATGGTGGGCACTCCTCTCCTCCTAGCTCGGTTTTCCCGCAAATTTCTCCTGCCCAAAGTGGGGTCAGAACCGGTGGGAGCCAGTTGTTGGGGGCACTAAAAGGCAGGGACAGCGTACAAAGGTGGCAGACCTTTGAAGCTTCCCCTCTTGTGGACCCAGCCCATCCTCGGGGAGAAGGCATGACACCCTCTGCCCAGTATGGGCTTTGTTTCTGGATCCAGAGAGCAGAAGCTCTCACCCAGGGGTCCAGAAACCTGGCTGGTGGTAAGAAATGGCGGGCAGCCATTCAGGATCCACACCAGGGCTGGTCGTTTTTCAGGAGGCATCTCTAAGATGCCCTCTGTGTGCATTTTCCATTAAATCCCACACTGGCATCAGTGTGGGTTTAATGTGCCGAGAAGTTTGCTACCAAACTTCCCAGGTTTTAATAAAGCCATTATGGAGCTGTGGAGTTCGTAATGACCAACCCCTGGACTTTATACTATTTATGGCTTTACTACACTTACAATGTCCAAGAAATGGACTTCGACACTGTAGGGGTACATCTCACTGTACCCTCACCTGTGGGCTAGTGCACCCTGCTAGAGGGGTGACTTACCTAGGCACCAGGCAGTGGATTGCAGGCATGGCACACAAGGATGTGTGCCATGTCAACTCTTCACTTTTCTCTGCACCAAAACACGCTGCCTGCAGCGGTACAGGGTCTCTAAGGGTGGCACAATAGGTGCTGCAGCCCTTAGAGGCCTTCCCTGGTCACAGTGCCCTTGGTACCCAGGGTACGTTTTACAAGGGGCTTACCTGTGGCCAGTGATGTGCCAATTGTGGGTACAAAGGTACAGCTTTGGGAAAGAACACAGGCGCTGGGAACCTGATTGGCAGGGACAGAGGGCACACCAAGTCAAAGTGCATCATGTGTCAGGCAAAAGGTGGGTTGGTGACCATGCAAAAAGGGGCACTTTCCTACAGGGGAAGTATGTGATCTCTGCCTAGCAAGTAACTGGAGTTTAAATGTTCAGCCCACAACACTGAGGGGTGTTTGTATTCAGTTCCCAAATACCACAGACACACTATATGTTTCGGCGAAAGTCGCAATCTCTTGCCTTGGTCAAATTAAATATAATTAGCGACTGCAAACATTTTGATAGATAACACTATATAAGAAGTTGATCTAACCTGTGTCAGAGAATTGGAAATCTGTCCTCACTAAAAATCACACTGAGCAGGAAGTCCTGGGGAGCTAGGTCCCATTCAGTAGGGACTGCCGGCTTTTACAGATCATACAGAGTAGATATTCTAGTTTGTTTCAATCACACTTAAGAGACTTGCTTGGATCACAGCAGAAATTGAGGCCTACTTAGAGTATATTGAGCAAGAAGTGCAGCCTTATTAGACTTATTAGACCACACAAACTGGGCAGGCACACCTGGCCCAGAAGGCAATAAGAGAGAAGTCAAGGCTCATAGTTAGTGGAAAATCATAAGTTTTATACTAGGCAGAATGACAGGCTTGCTTAGCGCCACTGAGCAGGCAGCAGTCCAAGCTCGCCACAAGCATAATCATCCTCCCTCGGAACAGGAAGCCCACAAGGATCATACTAACATAGAAGACCAAACTTCCCTATGTTACACCAACAAGATGTTCAGGCTCACATGTGTCTTAATGAGTAGAAAATCCAGATTTGCTTCGTCGCACATAGTAAGAAGTCCAGGTACACCTTTATCATACCAGTAAGAAAGCCCAGTTTTACTGGTTTTACAGTGGAAATGCAGTGCAAGTTTGCTTGGTTCCTAACAAGATGGAAGCCCAGACTGAACAGGTTCATACAATACAGAAAGACAGGACTTGCATGGTAATACATCTGAGCCCACGCTTTCTTCGCACTTGTTATCACTGCTTATTTGGAGCACGCAATTGGATTTCAGTCAGTAGGACATCCAAAATTCACTGAGTCACAGACAGTAGAAAGCCTCGGTTTTTAGATTATTAAGCATGGTCAGTACAGAAAAGTTAACTAGCTGCATCATTTGCAGATGAAAATGACACTTCTTTCAGTAGAAGTGGCAAATAATCCATGCTTTTCTTGTGTCCCTTTGGTGGATGAACTCTATGCAATATCCATTCTGTACAGTGTAGATTACCCACTGGTCTGGGGATCACCTAGCTGGGAAAAACATTAATCTCCACGCAGCAGATGTCATATGATTGGTGAAATGCAAATGGAGTCATTCTACACTTGGTTCTGACAAAAATGTTGCTTGCTCCTTTTGTTGATAGGAAACTGGCAACTGATATCACTGTCTTTGGTTTCAGTCTGCTTGCTGGATGTAAACTTTTTATATCAATGGCGTTGTTGCTCTAAAGCCTCAAGGATTTGGCAGTCACTGTATCCTTTTCAATATTTTCCAGTATTTCGCCTATCTTTGGATGTATGTTCACATTAAAAGTCAAATGTAAGTGGTGATATTGGACATTAGGTCGAAACCCAGAAATTTGAAACCATGCCTGAATGTCAAATGTGCCTGAACAATTTCTGGACTATCCAGGCACATCAAATCCTTGAATTTGAAACTGATTTTCCCTGCCTAAATTATTTGTTTTTTAAAATGTATTCTCATTTTAATAGACAATGTTACAAACAGATAGATTTGTGCATGTTTTTGACAGTACAGCACCCAACACAAGCATAGTAGAAGGCGGTAAAGTAATATCAATTCATAACGGCATCTGAATTATTCTTGTGCTATCTTTTTGTGTGGCTTAGGTATATATGCTCACACTGATGTCTGTTATAGCAACTGAGCAGTGCCTGGGTGCCTGCAAAGTGTTTTGTTGTGGCTACTCTTTTCTGCTGTATGAAACTAATTGCTTTCTTTATCTGGAGGTCAACTCTCTCTCTCATCATTTGAGATAAGACAGTGCATTGCCACCACTGAATATGGCAATATGAGCCCTCATATGCATATTGGGTCTTGAGAGGCAGCTTTACATTTCCTATCTAAGCCTAGTGAAATAAACCTGGTGTTATGTCCTTGAAGTTATCGGTTGTTAACATCAGAACAGTCTTCATCATTTGGAGATCCTCATTTTTTCATCTGTGCGTGAAAAAGTCTCAATAAAAAAATACTTTTTCTTTACTCTCAATCTCTACTTGTTGACATGCTGCTCTTTGTATGACGACATGGTAGGAAAAGGTCTCATCAGGTAAAGAAGCCTTAACTGGATATGTTTTCAAGGCTTCCTCATCAGAGTTCACCCGGTTCTTGTTCCGGGCATCATCTTGCCCCTCCCCTTGCAGTGGATGTCTTTACTGCCTCACCTATTAATCTCAATCTGGGTCCGGACGTGTCTCTGACTTTATGTTATTCCGTTTTCGGGATCAGAAACTGTGGAATTTCTTTTGAAAAGGGCTCCTTAAAGTTATTTACGTGTTATTACTAGGATGGTCCATTGAAAATATGCGGTGGACAAAGTGACAATTTCCGCCCATTTTTGGGGTCGATATAGATTCTCCTCTGTTCAAAATCAACTCAACTAATTTGTTCATCATAAATGAACCATCAGACCGTGAGACTCCTTCAGTCCCTGTGTGATTTAGACCTGAAGGCAGGTAATTGCATCTTGTTTTGTTTTTGCCCGACATGGGCGGAACATGTTACAAAGCTGTTATTTATCAAAAACAGGATCGTTTCATTGAGGTAACGCAGCCTCTCAGGCTTAATCTCCCTGTCAAGGTGGAGCTATGATCAGGTGCTGATTCTCTTTCTCTTCTAGGGGTCTTTGTTCCTTGAAGCTGATCTTCTTTTCAAGATCGACACATTTTTGTAGCAAGATGTGAATGCAAGTGGAGGTGTCCCTACTTGCACTTGTGATCTAGGTGCAGCGTTTGTCTTGGTCACTGCAAGAGTCTCTGGAGTTCTATATTCTCCTGTACCCGATTCATCTTCCTCAGATGCTCCATTAATCGTCATCTTCATTAATTATAGAGGAAGAGCATTCTCATCCCAATTTAGTGTTATAATCCCCCTCATCTGCCAGAGGAGACTTAATAGAGGTCTTGTGAGCTATTTGAGCATCATGTACCCTACATCTATGTTGTTTAAATGTCTTCTTACACAGAAATGATTTGCATGCAAGACACTTTCCCTTGCTGTAATCCCTCAGCAAACAAAAGTTACAGACCCAATGTTGGTTGGTGTAAAGGAAATGAGCATTGTACACAAAGGAATTTAAAAGGTGTACTATGCTTGTTTGACCCCCACTCCTAGTCATCCTTATACAACCTGATCTAACTGGTTGTAAAGTTTGCATGCAGTATCAATACGTTCTCCAGTCCCTTTGAAGTCATAAATCTTTCCTTTCGAAGACTCTATTGCCAGTCTTCTGTACTGGTCTGCATCAGCCACTAGCAAACAGATCCAAACATGAGGGTGGGCAAAACAATTCTAAAGTGGCGTCTGCATCCCTGTGCATTGTAGCTGTCAGGAGATGTCATCATGTGTTATGTGTCACATACATGAAACCAAAACCTCAACCTCAAAGAAAAACAATCTGCAGTAATTCGAACCCAACACTAGATGGGAAGAGATCGCACAGAATGTGATCTAACACAGCAACTGCTGCAACTATAACAATGATATGCAAGGGTCCACTGTGCCTGTGATAGAACTTACCCATCTTGCCATCTTCCACAAACAGGATGTTAAGCGGGTATGGTGTACTGAAGTAGAAGACATCAATGTTATTCTTCACTGCCACCTGTTTAATAAAAGGGAGTAGGTGGGAAAACACAGACAAGGTTTGGGAATGGGAGGGAGACAAACAACCAGAATTATGGAGTGTTAAGAAAAGACAATGATTGATAAGAGAAGGAAGGAGGAGAGTTACAAGGGCAGGAGAAGTAAAGTGGGAAGCAGGCATTGGGAGTTGGAGGGAGGGCATAAAGAATAGGAATGGCATACATCCCAAAAAATGTAATGGTAATGGGAAGGTTAAGCAACAACAAACAAAGGATAAACAAGCAATGAGCATAGGCGAGAGACCATAAAATATGTAGGTGAGCAAGAAGCATGATAAATACAGAGGGAAAGTAATGGGAAGCAAAGTGCCCAGTTAAAAGAGTGTAAACCAGAAGGATAAACCAGAAAATGTAGGGGATACAAGGAAGGTAGTAGTGGATGTTCAGCAGACTAGCAACCAATCAAAATAAGACCAACTTTAAATTTGGCAAACTGCTAAAATGCCATAAAAAGAAAAGAAATACCTACCAGTAATTTTTTTCTCTTACATACAGCGATCAGTCTCATCTCTACTGCTTTCCAACCACTATATGAAGCTACCAGGGTTTCAGTCTAGCTTCGCATGACATCGCAACACACCAGTATATGTACAACGGCAAACTTCACAAGAAAGTCTGATCTCAGAAGCACATCTGGGCTCTGGAAAACCTTGAAGCCTGGGTGACCCATTCCTCCTACAATCAGTCTTTTCCACACCGATCACAGTCAGTGCTACAGCTTAGCTTGTCTCTGATGCATAAAAATCTGACTAGACACCAATGCTCATAGAACGTTGATGGCTCTTGTAGTGGCCCGGATCAACTATTATTGGATGCATCGCCTATTAACTCTCTGCATTATACATTCAAGCCATCTCGTGTACAACTTCTGATTGCAAGTGGGTCTTATTCCAGTCCCAAAAGAGATCAGAAGGCAAGACAATCTTTTAAGCTCTACTTTGCGATGACAGCCTCTGCTTTCCACTTTACTGCACTATCACTCATCAATGGTGTTAGAACATTTTCTCTCTGCTAATTGGTATTTTTTGTTTGGAAGAATTTTTCTGCCCCTGTGGCTAGGTATGTCTCGTATATACACACCTTTATTAAATATATCAGCTGTATTAGATTTCAAATTAGTTCCCACTTTCCAGAGGAAATCCACTGGGAGGAAGTTTGAATGCACCATTCCTCCCTTACCTGCACCATGCCATCAAACACATCCCGACGGACTACTCCAAACAGGTACAACATCCAGCATATCACACAAACTCATCACTCTGGGATAAAATCCATTGAATCAGAAGTCAGTGCTCAAATGCCAATTTTACCTTCAGAAAGGGGGAAACCGCTGGGGAATCAGTGCCCAAGCCTTTTCTGGCATAGCGCTTCAGTGTCTTAGTAAAGGGGCACCGCACAAGTACCAGCCCTTGGTTTACAGACTCCTGCACTGAGTTATCCAGTGCGTCCACCTGTCTTTTTTCTACATGATAGCCGTATGGGCAATTCCCATATTCTACATAATTAGCAAAATCGTCGCAAAGGTAGTTAGCCATTGTGGTGCAAGGCACCAGGTCTGAACCTTCAATGAAAGTAGTCAGAGTGGGGTAACCCCACGCAGCTGTCCCAAAGTGTAAGGTTGGCACTTGATAGTGGAGGGCGCCACTTATTACTCCTAGGGCAAAGCCCTCTAGTCGTGTTTTGCAGCCCCATCGGGCATTGGAGGCAGAGGAGCGCAGGTTGTCTTCTGCGTGGCAGGGAAATCAAGCTCTTTCCTGATGCGCGCCGGGGTTTGTTCATGCGCAGGTGTATCACATCTATGATTAGGGCAATACGATTAGCAGAAAATAAATGAAAAGCCTAGGTCGATTCAGAGCGTATTGCGCTCAAAGACGCCAGGGAGAAATAAAATCAGCCAGTGTGAATAAAATAAAGAGCACTTATCTGTAGCTGCTCAGGAGCAAAGGCAGATGCAAGACTGAGTGTTATAGGGGCTGGTGGGTCCTGATTGGTGTTGATCAATCAATCAATCAAAATATTTGTAGAGCGCACTACTTACCCGCGAGGGTCTCAAGGCGCTGGGGAAAACAAAAGGGGGGGCCGCTACTGGTCGAACAGCCAGGTCTTGAGTAGCCTCCTGAAGGTCAGCAGGTCTTGGGTCTGTCGTAGGCTGAGTGGGAGGGTGTTCCAGGTCTTGGCGGCGAGGTGGGAAAAGATCTGCCGCCGGTGGTTGTTCTTCGGATGCGAGGGACGGGGGCGAGGTCGGCGGAGCGGAGCTGTCGGTTGGGGATGTAGAAGGAGAGTCGTCTGTTGAGGTAGGCTGGGCCGGCCTTGTGGAGTGCCTTGTGTGCGTGGATGAGGAGTTTGAAGGTGATCCTCTTGTTGACAGGGAGCCAGTGCAGGTTTCTCAGGTGGGGGTGATGTGGCTGTGGCGTGGCGTGGTGCGTCGAGGATCAGGCGTGCAGAGGCGTTTTGAATGCATTGCAGTCGTTTGATGAGCTTGGCCGGGGCTCCCGCGTAGAGGGCGTTTCCATAGTCGAGTCTGGTACTGACGAGGGCCTGGGTGACTGTTCTTCTTGTATCTGTCGGGATCCATCTGTAGATCTTGCG
Organism: Calotriton arnoldi; assembly: GCA_963921515.1. Classification (NCBI taxonomy): domain Eukaryota; kingdom Metazoa; phylum Chordata; class Amphibia; order Caudata; family Salamandridae; genus Calotriton; species Calotriton arnoldi. The sequence goes on along the minus strand of CAWUFW010004243.1, from coordinate 891,808 downwards.
GAGCATGCAGAGGGTGTTGAAGCAGGAGGAGGAGACTGCGTTGACTTGCTTGGTCATGGAGAGCGTTGAGTCGAGGATGACTCACAGGTTGCGAGCGTGGTTGGTTGGTGTCGGTGCTGCCCCCAGTGTCGTCGGCCACCAGGAGTCGTCCCAGGCTGAAGGGTTGGAGCCGAGGATGAGGACCTCCGTCTTGTCCGTGTTCAGCTTTAGTCGGCTGATCTTCATCCAATCGGCGACGGCCTGTTGAGGATGATGATGTGGCAATGCCTCATAGGTAATGTAGTTGCTATAGCGTTGTTGTTTTCTATGACATGATTGGCTGCTGTATTTTTCAGTAGTAAAGGAAGTAAAGCATAATCCTCGTCTCCGACTCCTTAATAGAATTGAGAATTCTTGATGCGTCAGCATAACATTTTTATTCACTGTAGTTTAGAGAAAACTCCAGCTATCTTGATTATGAGGACTTGTGGCTCCCGGATGTCTGATGGTGAGACACCTAAGAGCAGGCAATCATCGCAGCCTGCATTTCTCTCTGCTTCACCAAAGTAAGATGCGCCACAGGTACTGGTGAGGCCTGCAGGGGATAATGAATGGTGTGGGGGGGGCATCATGCAGCAAAGGATGGCATGAGGAGTAAGGTGCACCTCAGGGGCGGGCCAGCAGTACGGCATGGCACGCGATGCCTTCAGGGAGGGTGTAAGGGGACAGGAGCACAGGGTGTGTGTGTGTGGAGTGGGCTAGTGTCTCAGGGACTTGGGACTTTGTTCAGGCAGGAGTGGGTAAGATGACCCTGATGTGGGAGCAAGCGCACTTCTAGGTAAGTTGGCAGTGCAACACAATACCTTGTGAGCGTGGGTGTGAGAGGCAGGATCTTTGTGGTCTCAGGGTCTTCATGGTGGGGGAGTGGAAAGGGCAAGGTGCACATTGCAGGGAATGCAGGTGGCTGCCAAGCAGTGTCTACTGCTCTGTTGCCTTAAATAGGTTTGTAAAGATTTGTTAAAGGAAATAATTTAATACGGTAAGTTTGCCCTTCGTGTTTACTCAATGACACTTTTTTAGGGATCTATTTAGAGTGGCATTTAGTGGAATAATCTGCATAAAATATTTTGGATCATATTTTTTCAAATTGCACTCTCATCTTTTGCATTTTAAGTTATCACCAGGTGTAACCTGGAGCTATGACGAAGTGTATGACAGGTGCAATAATGAGCACAAAATTGTACGCTCTGTTCGTGCCAAAAATGCTTAATGAGGTGGTAAAGCCTGACACAAGTGCTTCAGGGTTTTGCTCTCCAATTTAGAGTGAAACGCTAAATTATGCCCTGCGACTCTAGGTGTCACAGATTTGCCCTCTAAATATATTGGTACAGTAAACTTGGAATCCTCAGTCTTTCTCCCAATCAGCTCTCTGTGTGATTGCATGTGACTCAGCCAAAAACCCACCAATTTATCCTGTGTGGCCCTTGCTAGTCAAATAATCTGAACCTAATGAGCCAGAACGGGTGGAAGAGCCTTCTCCTACATCGCGGCCAAGACCTGGAATGAGCTCCCGATAGATATCAGGCGCGCCCCTCTCTGAACATCTTCAGGAAGACCCTCAAGACCTGGCTCTTCGACTAAAAGGAGCTGCTTACCCCCTCCCCCCGACCCCTTCCCTCCCAGCGCCTTCAGACCCTCGTGGCTGAGTAGCACGTTTGACAAATCCCTGATTGATTGATTGATTGAATGTACCCGCTACAGCAAAATGTGTCTAACCTGAAGTTCACAAGTTCAACTCCCTATTAGACCAACAACACAGGCATCCATCCACCAAAGGTGGGTACAAATCTTTTATTTACAGTGCTTAGAGGTGACAGAACTGTTATAATGCACTTTATGAAAAGTAAGTACCACCTGAAAATGTCAAAAGTAAAGAAAACTTTCTTGACATAAACCAGTCTTTCAGCAGAACATCCAGCTGAAAATTGGGCGCCCAGCGTTTGCAGGGTAACCAACTACAAAGGTGTGGTTTTTTGGGGGCATTATGAAAGGGGGCCAGGAATGGGATAGTAGTGTTTGGCGGTGCATGTCATGATGCCAGGTATGGAGCTGTGGCGTGGGGTCTATGGCAAGCCACCAGGTACAGGGTGTTGCTGCTTAAGGTTAGGGCACTATGCCATATTTCCAGCCGTCTGCGTTTGATGAATGAGATATGAGACCATTTAGATTAGAGGTGGGAATGCATCCCTGTTTGGGACAATTATTGAATGTGAACAAAATAAAAGGTCCACAAAATATGCAGCCTAAAAAACGCAAAATGTACCTTTTTGTGCCATGTTATTTGCTAATTCTTGCCGCAATATCTTGGAAGGTCCCTCCACAGCAGTCCCTTGTGAATGTATAAATGCTGGGTTATCCATGCATACATAAGTAAATTAAAAGAGCTTAGTGGATGTTTATTGCTAGACAACCAATGCACAGTGAAGGTCAAAATAGAGCTTCCTCGTAAGACACCTGCATATGTAACAGTACTGGCATGGCAGTAAGTGACTGGTCACAACAGGTGAATCCTTAGAGTTTTTAGGACGTTTCCTTGCACGGTAGAGCATGGTTCTAAGAATTGTTCACTCTTGGAACATCTGTGCATGGAGCTAGCCAAATCAGAAGAAATGTGGGAATCTCTTTAATGAATGTAATGGGAAAACTGCTTATTCAATCCCACTATAGCTGTACTACATACATGTTTTAAATTGAAACATTCTTCCACCTTTAAGTACACCATAAAAATTATACCTTGAGTGCTGTTTATAACGCTTGCTGCATTTACATATGCTGTGGCTTATGGTTTTATATATGAAAGCTACCAATAATGATGTTTCTGTTTCAGTCTGTGACATGCACATGGACCTCTTATATAGCTTTCAACCCTTATCTTCTTCAACATCAGCACAGTACATCATCCCCTCCATCTTGTGAGTTGCAGCCTACCTGTGCCCCAGATTACAGTGAGCAGAGTCCAGGAAGTGGTAAGGAGGAAGACTAGTGCTGTCTCTTCCCCCCCCAAAAGTTTTTTTAAAAACGATGTTCCCTTTCTGTGATTACTGTCTTTGCCTGTGGTTGTTACAGTTTAAAAATGTAGTTTTAACCTGCCTGTGATTGCATATTTTATCACCTGTTTTGTGTGTTAAACTTGTGGTTTTCCTGCCCATGATTGCTTCCATTTAACGTGTTGAATTGTGGGATTTGCAGTCCAAACTCTGTAGTTTGTCCCGCTCATTCCTGGTGACTATTCAGTTTTCCCTCCAAATTTCTCCTTTGCTCTGTGCTAAGACCTGTATGTTAAGCAGTGCACCCCCAGCCACCATTTTGTGTTATCAAGCCAGTGAAACCAGCCCCCTGCCTCCTCCCCCCACCCCCCCAGCAACAGGGATATTCTACATCAGAGGGTGCTTCTGTGAGCTGTTTAAACTGTGTTTAATAGGGACTGTGCACTTCGTTTTTGGCCAGGAGAGGGAGTAAAGTTGTATTCAAACAGTATTGTTAGATTTCAAGTTTGTGAGGCCTTTACCTGCAGAAATCCAAAGTGTGGATTGAGCCTGTCTGTCTCCTAGGAGATTCTGAACAGGAGAAGCAGCCCCCCACCACCACCCCCAGGCCAGCAGGCCTAGGACTGGGGATTGGCTATTCAGCTACCAGGCAACTCTGAGCCCTCCCTTCACACCTGCCCAGGTCCCTTAAGGCTTTGCTGGGTGCACCCCACATCATTCTCCTCCATCTTGTGAGTTGCAGCCTACCTGTGCCCCAGATTACAGTGAGCAGAGTCCATGAAGTAGTAAGGAGGCAGACTAGTGCTGTCTCTCCCCCCCAAAAAGTTTTTAAAAAAACGATTTTCCCTTTCTGTGATTACTGTCTTTGCCTGTGGTTGTTACAGTTTAAAAATGTAGTTTTAACCTGCCTGTGATTGCATTTTTATCACCTGTTTTGTGTGTTAAACTTGTGGTTTTCCTGCCCATGATTGCTTCCATTTAACGTGTTGAATTGTGGGATTTTCAGTCCAAACTCTGTAGTTTGTCCCTCTCATTCCTGGTGACTATTCAGTTTTCCCTCCAAATTTCTCCTTTGCTCTGTGCTAAGACCTGTATGTTAAACAGTGCACCCCCAGCCACCATTTTGTGTTATCAAGCCAGTGAAACCAGCCCCCCCCAGCAACAGGGATATTCTACATCAGAGGGTGCTTCTGTGAGCTGTTTAAACTGTGTTTAATAGGGACTGTGCACTTCGTATTTTGGCCAGGAGAGGGAGTAAAGTTGTATTCAAACAGTATTGTTAGATTTCAAGTTTGTGAGGCCTTTACCTGCAGAAATCCAAAGTGTGGATTGAGCCTGTCTGTCTCCTAGGAGATTCTGAACAGGAGAAGCAGCTTCCAACTCCCTGGCCAGCAAACCTTGTCTGAGGTTGCTGGGACCTTATATAGTCTGCTAGTGGTTGGTACATGTATACACTGATTGGTGGTTGTATCTGAGGTTTCTATTGGATTGAGTTAGTGTCCTCATTGGTTGGGTATTTGAGGGTTCTTATTGGTTTCTGGGTCTGTGATTCAATCAATGTAGGGTTGGGACTAGGGCTAGGGTTATGATTTCTATTGGAAGTAGGGACTAGGGCTTCCTGTGTTATTGGTTGTTGGGACTAAGGTGGAACTAGGGCTAGGGTTAGGCCTTTAATTGGAAGTAGCGATTAGGGCTTCTGGTGTTATTGGTTGCTGGACTAGGTGTGGGACTAAGAGTAGGGTTAGGCTTTCTATTGGAAGTAGGGACTAGGGCTTCCCGTCCCATTGGTTGCTTGGTCTAGGGTTGGGACTACTGGTAGGGCTAGGGCCTCTATTGGACGTAGAGATCAGGGTTTTGAACTGATTGGGTGCTTGGACTAGGGCTAAGATTGGCTGTAAGGTCCTGGTCTCCTATTGGTTCTAGATTTTTAGGGCTAGTGTTGTGATTGGATAGTGTTAGGGCTAGGGTTCCCATTGGCTGACGGGGTCACCTGATTTCTAGGGCTATAAAAGGCCAGGGTTAGGGCGTCTCAGTCTGGGCGTCGAGGCTAAGGTCAGAGAGGACAAGGGCAGTTGCCTGTTTGAACCTGTTCGAGACGGGCCAGGGCCAGGAATGCTGCCCATTTTCCCATTAAGCAACACCCAGCCCACACCATCCACATCCACAAACAGAGCAACACACTCACACCAAAGGTACACCACGCACAACACTATGCACAGATTAATGTACCAGCATGCACTACTAACCCAACCAAACCACATCTATACACCCTATCCCAACTACCACACATATCCACCATCACCTACAAACAGTACACAACCCTATCCTATACCACTAACCAATACACTCGTCACTAACACAACGCCAATCGACACCATACATAACTACATCCCATCCAGACACACGCTCCCTGCTGTAATTACACCTAACATAGATCTTATTTTTACTAACATTCCTTCCTTAATAACAGAAGACCCCATTCCCCTTATATGGTCAGACCATAGCCTCATACCATTCAATCTCAGCACCATCATTAGTCATGTCCCCAGCAAATCTGAGCCTGAGAAGAGAAGAATTTGGAGAAAAGTTACTCCTGAAGTAATGGGCCCTGCTTTACTAAACACCCCTTTGGTATTTACTGGCGAACCCAACAGGGATGCAGCAACTTTCAACCACTGGGTTACGTCCGCTCTAGACAAAATTGCCCCTATGAAAGCCCAGAAACCAGCCAGAAACAAATCCTCTGCCCCTTGGTTTAAGCCAGAACTCCACCAGGAAAAAAGCCTCTGTAAGAAGCTGGAGCGGACTTGGCGGAAAACCTATAATCCTGAAGCCAACATTGCCTACAGAACTGCTTTGAAACAATTTCACAGGTTTAAACGAAGGTGCATAAAGGACCACATTACTAACCAAATTAATTCTTCAGATAACTCCTCCAAAGAGATTTTTAAAATCATTCAAGGATTTATCAAACCAGAGGCATTCAAAAGTAGGATAACTCCTTCGGCCTCGCTCTGTGAAGACCTCTCGGTCTCCTTTCAGGAAAAGATTCAAATCATTTATTCCTCATTTCCCGGATGTGACTCTCCCAATATGATGTCACCTTCCCCTTCATCTGTTAACACTTGGTCAGAATTCGACCCTTTTAGGCCAGAAATTTCCCTCTCACAATTAGAAAAAATAAAATCTGGCTCTCCTATGGATCCATGCCCAGCCAGGTTCTTCAGTTTACTTGCTCCATTACTAAACCCCTCCTTAAATCTACTCTGGAACACCTCACTGAAATTAGGCGTATACCCCTCAATTTGGAAAACGGCACTAGTCCAGCCTATCTTGAAGAAAGAGGATGCTGACCCCGCGGAACTGAAGAATTTTAGACCCATTTCTCTCTTTCCGGCACCAGCCAAGATCCTGGAAAAAGAAGTACAGAAACAACTATCCAACTTCTTAGAGTCCAATAAATTACTCCATGACTCTCAGTCAGGTTTCAGATCAGGATATAGCACCGAGACCGCACTGCTTGAAGTAGCAGAAACGGTCCGTGAAACTCTGGATAATGGTGGATGTGCTATGCTGGTGCTGCTCGACTTGTCCGCGGCATTCGACACATGTCCCACAAGATCCTTTTAGACAGGCTTAGGCAACTGGGAGTGATAGGGACCACCTTAGCTTGGTTCAGCTCCTTTTAGAAGGTAGAACCCAGAAAACACGGCTTCATCCTTATACCTCATCCCCCTGTCCCTTGATCTGTGGAGTCCCTCAGGGTTCGGCTCTTAGCCCGACTCTTTTCAATGTCTATCTGGCCTCTCTTGCCCCACTTATAGAGCAACTTGGGGTAAGTGTCATCTCATACGCTGATGATACTCAGCTTGTGTTCTCCTTTAAAGACCACTCAGAGGAGGCTTTCACAAGATTCAAACATTGCATGAGGGAAATATCAACTTGGATGACCGAGAATTGCTTGCGATTAAATACGGATAAAACTGAAGTTTTATTTTTCAATCAACCATCTGCCCCACCATCTGCCCTATGGTGGCCTGCTGAGCTCAACCCTCCGCCTATTCCTGTACAATCGGCCAGGAATCTTGGGTTTAAATTCAATGATACCCTCTCATGGAAGACCCAAATAAACCATGTATCATCGTCCTGCTTCTGGAAAATGAAGGCCTTGCGGAAAATCCTCAATTTTCTACCTTTAGACTGTAGGAAAACAATAGTCCATGCACTGATTACGTCACAATTGGACTATGCAAATAAGCCTGTCAAACTTAAGTTTGCCAGGCTTATCTAATAAGAAAACTGCAGATGATACAAAATGCAGCAGCCAGGCTTATCAGAAAAATCCCGTTGCGTCATCACATATCTCCTCATTTACGGAGCCTTCACTGGCTTCCAGTGAAAAGAAGGACAGAATTCAAGGCATTAACATTGGCCTACAGAGCAGTTAGAAACACTGGCCCTCAGTATCTAAGGAAGAGACTTCGTAAATATCACCAGTCCAGGAACTTGAGGTCCAATTACCATGAACTTCTTGCTATACCCCGCTTTGTTAGGGCCAGAATAGGAGGACGGTCCTTCGCCCTTAGAGCAGCAACCTTATGGAACTCCATGCCAGAACATATTAGGAAAGCCAACTCAGAACTCACATTCCGTAAATCTTGGAAGACCTGGCTCTTTGGTCTCCCATAGCATCCTGAGGTTGCCAGCACTTTGCCCTTCTTCTCTGCTACCAGCGCCGGGACACCCCCGTTGGGGGTAGCTGCCCGCTTTATAAACTACAATAACATAACATAACATACCACCTTTTATCACTAACAAACATATAATCATCCTTCCATCATCTGTCCAACAAACACCCTCCTCTCCCTTCTACCATAATAACACTAACGTACAACACACACACTGCAGACCACCACACTTTTTAACTCTTGCAACAAACCAGTCTAAGACAAACACTCTTACCTCTACTTCACTGCCACCTACACACATCATACACTCTACTCATAAACACATCACCACCCCCTCTACCGTACAACCTCCTCTCACAAACAATACTATACAACCAAATCCATTGCATGAAACATATACATCAGCACCCCTTTTCACTACTCCTCAAAAACAAAACATATCACACACACCAGCACAAGATCTTCAAAGCACAACACCTCATAATACTTACCATCACAAAATACAAACATACACCCACCTTTCAAACACCACAAAGGAACCAACTCCAATGCCAAGCTTTCTCTCTTCCACCACACCTAACACAGATACAGCAACACAGCAACTCTCTTCTAACCGCCTCTCATCCATTGGACAATTTAGAATTTACTACATGACCCACATGCTGCACCACCACCCCTGACTCATACACCTTCCGCATTAAACACACGGAAACAATATAAGCAACATGCCATACCTCACAACTTTGCTTCCCCTGGCTACTTCACAACAATGTTACACCACGAAAACACAGCACTCCAACCCACTCTCAAATACCATCTCCACCACATACACACGCAGACCCATCAAAATGCCTTCTTAGCATGCTGAATGAGGAACATGATACAGAACAGCTACACGATTGCTATCCTAATACAGCTAATGCCAGCTCTAAAAACACACCTGCTACAAACCCACACAATACTGACCACTCTTCTACAAAACAAAGTCTCACTATCTCCAAAGGCCACTCTCTAAACTGTCTACTAATAAATGCTCGATCCCTCTCTAAAAACAAGCATCACATCTACAACCTTCTCACAGATGCAAAACCAGACATACTATTCATAACCGAATCATGGTTGGGAGAGGATATGGCTCCAGTCCTGCATGAAGCCATTCCTCTAGGCTATCAAACAATCACCCAAAATCGTGTAGCCAAAAAGGAGGTGGTCTAGCTGTTGTATTCAGGCAAACAATACATATCACTAAAATTGACAACATCTCCATAAAGAATTGTGAGGCTCTTCTAACAAGATGCAATCCTACACCGTCTTCCTCCTGTAACTTCCTGCTCCTTTACAGACCTCCACCTAGCAAGGCGACATTCCCAGACGCACTTCTAGACACAGTTTCAAACCTGATAACAATACACTCCAACCTATGTGTTCTGGGTGACCTCAACATTTGGTTTGACAAACCCAATATGACCCATCCAAAAACAATAATCACTGGCCTAGACGCACTGAACCTCCATCAGATTGTCCACAAACCGACACACACCGCTGGACATATCCTAGATGTCATTTTTGCTAATACTGAACTAGTTACCTTTCAAACTATAACTCCAGTCACATGGTCAGACCACCACTTGCTTGCTTTCCAACATAAAACAACACTAAGCAACTTACCTAAAACTACCTTACATCCATCCACCTATCGGTCGTGGAACAAACTCAATTTGGAACACTTAGAAACACAACTAACATCAAGTACAAATCTGGAAACAATACATTCTGTTCAAAAACTATATGAGTGGCTACAAGAAGCTTTTGACATCCTGATACCACTCAAAACCACACAAGAGAACAAAAGAAAAAAAGCACCTTGGAGAAACACAGAAATAAAAGACATAAAACAACAAATTAGAAAGCTGCAACGTACCTGGCTCAAAACAAACGCCAAACAAGACAAACTTCCCCTACAAAAAATTAACAGATTATACAAGTCGGCTATCAAAAAAGCTAAGAAAAGGTACTATTCAGACAGAATTCAAAACGCTAAATGTGCAAATAAAGAATTCTATAAAATACTCAATGAATTTCGCAAACCAAATTGCCTGGAAGGAACTCATCCTGTTACTCAAGATTTCACAGACAAACTGGCAAATCATTACATGGACAAAGCAGACATGTTGGACTCGTACTTAAAACAGAAACAAAGCACCAGCACTAACCCTTGTACAAAACAACAATCCAAGAATACTCTAACCAAGCCTCTCCGTTTCTTCCAACACATCTCATACGATGAATTTATGGACCTGGTCAAAGCAAGCAGGCCTGCCGGCAGCCCTTCTGACCCCTGTCCACCACAAACTTTCAAGACAATTCTTTTAACAACCTCTGCTGCCACTCCAGTAAGAAGAATCATCAACGATTCCTTCACTGCCGGAATATTTCCAGAAGAACTCAAAAATCACACATACGCCCTTTACTGAAGAAAACAAACTTGGACCCGCTGAACCCTGACAACTACAGACCCATTACAAATGGACCTTTCCTGGGCAAACTGATAGAAAGAGCAGCGTTCGCCCAGATGTCACAATTCATTGAAGAGAATGACATACTTTCAGACTTCCAAACAGGATTCCGTCCGGGAAGAGGCACTGAATCTGCCCTCCTTGCCATCTGGGATGACCTGAAAAATACAGTTGACCGCAACGGAGTTGCTGCGCTACTCCTCTTGGACCTCTCGGCTGCCTTTGACACGGTTGACCATGACACTCTGAAACAAAGACTCTATGAAGCCGACAGAGGGAACTGCTCTAGACTGGATCGCATCCTACCTTCGAAACAGAACTAATGTCATCCATACCCCACCTTTCTCGTCCAAACCGTACTCCACAAAAGCAGGGGTCCCTCAAGGTTCTATCATCTCGCCCATGCTTTTCAACATTTACATGAAGTCATTACCAGTACTGATCAATCAATTTCACCTCACGTGCTATAACTATGCAGATGACACGCAAATACTTCTTCAACTGGACTGCCCCAAAGACATTGGAAAATCACCAATTTTCAGCTGTCTCAGAGCCGTGGATCAGTGGATGACTTGGAGCCATCTCAAATTGAATACTTCAAAAACGGAAATACTCACGTGTGGCGATTGGAAACATTACAACCCACTTGCCGCATGGCCTAATGAACTGGGATCACCACCTAAAGTATCGAAGGAAGTAAGAAACCTCGGAATGACCATGGACTCCAAGCTGTTGATGAATGCCCAAGTGGACAAACTAGCAAGATCAAGCTTTGTCACTATAAAAACGCTGCGACGAATTTTCCCTCATTTGGGATTTCTGCACAAGGTCCAAGCTACCATCTCCCTTGTTCTGTCCAAACTCGATTACGCCAATAGCCTCTACCACGGATCACCTTTAACAACCATGAAAAGACTACAACGGATTCAGAACTCGGCTGCCAGACTACTGTTGCATATCAAACCGCGAGACCACATCTCCCCTGCCTTGAAAGCCCTGCATTGGTTACCGGTTGCCAGAAGATCCACGTTCAAGCTGCTTTGTATCACCCACAAAGCAATACATGGAACGGGACCACTCTTCATCAGGAATAAAATCACCAAACACATTCAACAGAGGAACCTCCGCTCTAAAGGAGCATCTCGCCTCAAAATCCCAAGATACAAGAAAAAAACATGGGTGGCACATCCTTCTCTGTTCAAGCAGCCAAACTATGGAACTCTTTACCCCCAACATAAGATCCACCGACAACCACCTTACCTTCAGAAAACTACTCAAGAATTGGCTCTTCCCCACATAAGCACCATATGCAAACAGAAATTTACAGCATATCCCTCTGTATATAAGCATCTGTTTTCACTATAGACATGTACCTATCTTTGTGTATTGCTTTGTATAAACATGTAGAATAATTATGTTGTTGAGAGAAAAAACAAAATAATAATAATAAATAAATAAACATCATCTTTGGTCTACATGTACTTACTTCCATTGTGCATCTATGTACCTTCCATGTACTTGGATCTGTGTCTCTGTTACTTTTCTCCTGAAAAAGCATATCCAATGCGCTACCCTATTTCTCATCCTGTGCCTCTATCAATATCTTTAATCTACATATACTTACCTCCTTTATGTATCTATACACTTTCAATGTATTTATGGATCTATATATTTATCACTTTCTTCTAATTTAGCATTTCCAAGGCACTACCCTATTTCTCAGCCTATACATTTATCAATATATCCTCTACATCCACTCATTTATCCCAAACCCCATACCACTACTATGATCCCAAAAATAACCCTTTCTAGACTCTCTCCTACTCTAACCCTCCTTGCATCATCTGACACCTCTTTACTATACCGATCCCCTAAAACAAACCTTTCTAAACTCTTCCCTCTGACTCCTCCCCTCCAAAACTCCCTTTTACTCATCCAAAAGCCTCCTCCTACTGCTAAGACCTAAAAAAAAAAAAAAAAAAATTCATTCACTCTTTTATCTCTCCACTATCCTTTTCAATCAAAATTAACAGACTAACATGTTCAATTCTCAAATTCCATATTCAACTATACTAATTCACCACTAATCCTTTATGGGTTCCAGAGTAGCGTGCTACTCGCCAATAAAGCGTCTCAACACCCCATCTGGGTTACAAGCGCTATATAAATGCAAACCTTTTCCCTTTTCTACCTTCCCCAACCCTTCTCAATCCAAATAACTGACTAACATATCCACCACTAAAATTACTTTCATGTTTCACCATACTAATTCATCACTAATACTTATGAGTTCCAGAGTAGCATGCTACTTGCGCTTCAAAACCCCATCAGGGGTAGCAAGCGCTATATAAATACAAACCTCTTTCCCTCTTCTATCCCGCCACCTACTCTTCTCTACCCAAATAACTGAATAACATATCCACTACTCAAATTACTTCATATGTTACTATACTAATTTTCAACACTAATCCTTAATGGGTTCCGGAGTGGCGTGCTACTCGCCAGAAAAGCGCTTCAACACCCATCAGGGGTAGCAAGTGCTATATGAGTGCAAACCTTTCTTCCCTTTTATCCCTCCGCTATCCTTCTCACTCCAAATAACTGACTAATATCCACCACTGAAACTACTTTCATATTTCACCATATTAATTCACCACTAATCCTTTATGGGCTTCCGGAGTAGCGTGCTTCAACACCCCATCAGGGGTAACAAGCGCTATATAAATACAAACCTTTTTTCCTCCTCTATCCTTCTGCTATCATTCCAAATCCAAATAACTGACTAACCTATCCACCACTTAAAATGTACTTGCATGTTTCACTATACTAATTCAACACTAATCCTCTATGGGTCCCGGAGTAGCGTGCTACTCGCCGAAAAAGCGCTTCGACGCCTCGTCAGGGGTAGTAAGCGCTATATAAATGCAATTACAATACAATACAATCCCTTTCAGTTAGGTACACTGTGGTACATGTTGAGAAATTTCTCTCACACTAACCCACAAACACTAAGATAGACAATGGAGTGTGAGGGAATGTCGCTAGAAGTCTTGGATCAATTGTGGTAAGACAGCTCTATGGCTGCGGGTGCCTTTAGCATTTTTCAGTACGTGGGTGGTATTTGCAGCTTTGTCTGCTGGCCTGTTTGGCCACTTCCTGTTCTTGATGTTGCCCGTTATCGTAACACCGGACTATCACTAAGTTTGAGTGGGTAAAGCATCCAGTTCGATAGCACTTCTATAAAGCGGTAGTTGCTGAGTGGATGGCGGCCTGGAGTGAAAATGAAGAGAAGGTAGTGAGAAGTCTGAGTGGGTGAATAGACTGATTGGGCAACAGGTGGGGCATCTGCGGAGAATAGGGTCTGCAGTGGGTGATCACCAGAATGAAGCAGCATGCAGAAACTGAAAATCAATGCACCTCAAGGCAGGTGCAAACATACTCTCTACAAAGCACAAAGATCTTCCCCAGATTACATTTCCTTCAGAAATTAGCTTCACTCAGCACCAATATACACACAGTTGCAATATGTCTGAACTGAACGGTGTCAGCACCTACATAAAAGAAAACTTCTACCATCATCTGATGAGCTGAGCAGCTCTGTTGCTTTAGAGGAAGTGAGAGTTTCTGTGACCATTATTTATGTGCTCAGCAAACATCCACTCTGTTGGTCTCTTTAAACTCGCAACAAGCACAACAATCAAACTATTCTAAAGCACTTGGCACTTCATTTAAGGTCTTAAAAGGTGGAAATGGAGTCTGCCATGCTTCAAGTCACTAGAAGGTTTTCTTACCCCTTACTACTCCATCCTTACCCCAGCCACGTTTTGTGTTACAGGCACCAAAGCAAATGGACTACTACTGGTCAAAATCAGAGAGCTCCCTTGTTGCTTGTGCCAGCAATGTCACTCGTAGACAAGAAATATCCGGTTCTTCTAGCACACTAGGAGGCCAAGCAGTGTTTCAAAGCCAAAACTGTTTAGAGGCATCCCCGAGCAGAGGCTGTCCTTGCAGCGAAATCGGCTGAGTCAACTCTTTAACTATGTTGACACTCCATTACAGTCAAACAGCAAGTATGCCATCTAGTTGTGCAGCTGCCACTCACCTGGAGGTTGTTGAGTGGCTCCATCTTCATGACAGAGCCCACCGTGTTGAGTGGCAAAGACACCTCCACTGTTTGGTTAGGTGAGAGGGGGGCATGTATCTGAAGAGGAGCTGCAGGAGCTAATCCAAAGCTGACAAAAGAAATGGAGAGTGGAAAGGAGTAAGGATTATCGCACCAACAAAACACAGACGTTATGAAAATCACAGCAACAGAAACTTGTAGGAACCTTAAATGTTAAATAGCAAGTAAACCTGAACCCATGAGAACCTCACTCACATCCATACAAATGTTCTTGCACACACTCCGGCGCAACTGTCTTTCAGAAAAATCATCAGTGGCACCTGTAATCAGTTCTGTCATAACCATGAATGGCTCTCTTCAGCCTTAAACACAAAAAATAGCACCTTAATATTTGGAACAGCCTGACCCACATTTAGAAACATTACTTCACCGGCAAACAAACATGCATGTCCATAACATAACAAACTTTAAAGGATGTTTGACTTATGTGAGGTGAAAATGAGCAACAGTTTAAGCTTTGCCTAGATTAGAAGGTGTAACAGACGAGTGACTAACCTGTATTTCTTTATAAGTTAAGTGATCCTGTTGTGATTGTACAAGTGCAGAGAAAGTGCACTACCTTCAAGTTAGTTACTTTTGGCTGCATATCATAACTTTAATAATTAGACTGAGTGTATCACCAGTTAAAATGCACTTTTAAGGATGCATTTCGGTATTACATAATGAACAAGAGACAGGAGAGGAAACGGGACTCATTTCCATAATGTGTAAATTGTGAAAATTACCCACATATACAGAAGCTGAAGTCGAGCAGGTAAGACCTTGCCTATGGTATAATGGTGTATCTAGGAAAAGTGGGGAATGACATTCATTCCTTCCCAGCTAAAGAATTTTAAGATCCAAGTCCTTCCGGTTTTAGAAAATTAAATCCATTACATTATTTGCTGTACATAGAAGTTTAAATTTCGTGCATTTAGTAGAGACCTTGAAGTAGCAACCATGAGGCTTTTGAGACATGCTAATCCACACGACTGTGGGAAAAAAGGCACAAAGAAAAAGACAGACAGTGCTCATTAGTGCGAGTTAGTTTTCAAATGAATGAATGGCAGTTATATACCCAAATTTGTGAACCCACACCTCAACATCGAGCAGAAAAAATCTATGGCTCAATAGAGCAAGGAGGCATATATAAGCGGCCAACACACAGGAGACAAGGTCAGTTTGGAAGATAGTCAGGTAAGGGAGTAGGGTGTGGAAAAAATTGGGGCATTGTGACCCGACGGGAGAGAGGACCAAGAGAAGGATACAGCTGGTTCCTGAAAAGAGCCAGAGAGGTAATTTCCTAGACTTCACCCCAGAGTGGCGTGGCCAGAGTGGACTGAACAGAAATACAGAAAATCCCTACATCAGTTTGGTAAATATAACCCAGACCTAATTGGAAAAAAAAAAATGTCACGTCGATTTATATGTTCTAGGTTTAATTTTGGATTGTTTGTTGGAGAGGGGATTTGTTTTCGAAGGTTCTAACAAGATAATCAGAGAAAGGAAGCACTTAATGGTTACCAACTTCGTGTTTTCTCTGTGTATTGAGTTTTACATGCGAGTATTTTAAAAACAGAACACCTAAGTAGGGAACAGACACGTCACAAATCTAATTATTAAGAACTTATCCCAGGGCATGGGATTCTGTGATGTACCTCTATATAAACTTAACAGAGATGTAACAGAGATGCAAAATGGTCCACCCATTAGAGTGAAATAAAACAAAATGAATGCTTTTACTTTCTGCGATTAGAGCAGCCCGATGAGCAAAACAAAGGACTACAAGAAGAACAACTGGTTTCGACTATGAGAAGGTACATCTGTTGAAAAGCATCTCTCACAGAAGGATTATCTTTTCTCTGCTAAATGTTCAAAGCACAGTGTTATGGAGCACAATACCCTAATTGGTAAAAGGGAAGATTTATGAATGTTGCTAACATATGTGGACATATTTCATAATGCAGCAAAGCTTTTCAGCTGGTTCAACGCTGAGAAGAACTGAATGATAAAAAGTGATTCATTTACGTGCCTTGTTTTTTCTGGTTCATGTTGTAGGGGTTGCAAAGATAAATTGAAAGTATTAACTCCGTTTTTTGAAGGCATTATAAGTTCTAAATTTGTTAGAAACCATAGGGAAAATAAGAGCACAGTGGCGTATTTCAATTTGTGTCAGTGAACTGCGATTAGTGGCCTAGTCCAATTCGCTTGAAGAGAGAGTTCTGCATTTATGGTGATTTTCTTATGAATGTACCTGAATACATTTTGGAAAAGTACAGAGTTTCAATGAGTTTGGGTGTCTTTTACATCCTTTGTCCCAAGTGAAATGGCTAGCACTACAACCTGCGAGTAATAATTTGGTAGACTGACATTGATGTGTCATTGCAGGGTTGAACCTTGGATAATTTAAGGGCAGATTTTGACAAACCACCTAGGCTTGGTAAGCCTGGATTGCTCAGAGATATATAGCAAGATTTGAGTATTGCATAACCAATCCCAGAATAAAAAGTGAAAAAGTACACATTATACACAATGATAGATCGTATCCAAATCAATCAAAATCCATAGGTCAAATTTTCATCACCTCTTTTGGAGCATGTAAAATGTACACTGAATTACAATACGATTTCAACGTATGATTGTAACATATCTATTTCCATGACATACGTTTTTATAGACCCAACATAACACCACACAGATAATATAACACAACCAAAAATAAGACAAGCCAATTCAACCCAAGTCAACCCCACAAACCATAACCCAAGCCAAATCAAGCAACATATCTGTACACACTGACAAACAGGGGTTTCTCAGCATTATTGACAGATAACAGAAGTATATTGTCAAACTTAATGATACTCATTTTATGAACTTCAAATGGATGACTGATTGAGGGCCAGACAGGATTCATACCTTTATAATGAGGTGAAGCACAAATGCCTGCAGAGGATGAACCCGACTTTAGTTTGCCTTCTCCCAAGGCCATTTTTCACATAGAGAGCTTTTCTCCATGCACCTTAGAGCAGACCCTAGGGGCTGCTATAATCAGCCAAATCAGGATCTCCATGAGACCTGTGTCCATCCAGCACAATGGTGAGCATTTCCAGCTTATTTGCCCCTTCCATTATGTCCTTCTTCAGCCTTTCCATGGATTTAGCTTCTGTCCCAACTGCCAGGAAATCCGCCGTGGTCTCCTCAATCTTAAAGAAGTCAAACGCTGACCAAGGCATTCCCTAAATTACCAGCCCATTTCACTGCTTCCTCTCCTCAGCAAACTTCTAGAGAATGTCACAAACCAGCAGCTTACCGCACTTTTGGAAGAGCATAGGCTCTCAATCGGGTTTCAGAGTATCCTACAGCACTGAGACGGCCCTACGTGCAGTCACAGACACCATTAGGCGATCCCTGGATGCAGGCACCCCAGCAATTCTAGTGCTTCTAGATCGGACAGAGGCCTTCAATGCGGTCTCCTATGGAATTCTTATTTGCAGGCTGCATGACACAGGGATCTATGGTAAGGCGCTCAAATGGTTTACTGACTTCCTGAAAGATCGTACCCAAACCATCTCTCTGAATTTTTTAAAATCTCGTACCATGCTGGTTGACAAAGGGGTACTGCAGGGTTCCACGCTTAGCCCCACTTTATTCAACATCTATGTTGCCCCCCGACACAGATCATGAAGACATGTGGTCTTGAGGCAATTTCATATGCTGATGACATAGAATTGGTCATCTCCTTTGGTCAGGATCTGGAACGGGTGAATCTCGCTTCTCTGACTATGAAGAATATAGCACTCTGGATGTACAGTAACTGACTACAGCTAAACAGAGACAAAACTGAGATACTTCTATTTGGTAAAGCGCAGTAGTTGTGGAAGTTGGATTGATGGCCTTCCGAATTGGGGCCAGCCCTGTCCCCAAAGCTAGTAGTAAAAAACCTAGGTGTAAAGTTAGACCTTACTCTGTCTATGACAGAATATGTATCCCCTATTTGTGGTTTGTGCTTTACCACCATGCAACTACTGAAAAAACGCATTTCCTTGGCTCCCTCCTACTTCAAGAAAATCTCTAGTTCAAGCTTTAATCACAAATCACCTTGACTATTGCAATGCTCTACTGGTAGCTGTCAACGAGACTATGTTGGCCAAATTGGCAGCCAGACTAGTTTGTAATCTTCCATCTGGTTCCTCTTCTGTTCAGATTTTGAACTCTTTGCACTGGCTACCTATTAGGAAAAGGCCTTATTTTCAAGACATGTTGCCTTACCCATAAGTCACTAAATGAGACTGCTCCATCCTATTTGCAACATAAGCTCACACACTATATCCCGGCCAAACTGTTAAGATCCAAAGATAAAACCTTTTTACAAATTCACTGTATTCGTACCGTTAGATTTGGAGGGAGATCTTTCTCTTATCTCACCCCCGTCCATTGGAACAAACTACCTCTGCAAATCCATTTATTATTACAGATTTTGGTAAGTTTAAAAAACTCCTAAAAACATGGTTATTCTAGCTGGCCACTTTCTCAGTACATGCAGGTACCACTCTCAAACCATGTCTTCTCTCAGTAGGTCATACATAAGCTATTTGTACAAACATCCAAGAACTCTAGTAGAAGCAGTTTAAACTCCTCTTGCTCAAAAATACAGTGTAGGCTTCCCTCAGTTATAGAGAGCAAATACAGCACAAACAGGAGCAGGAGTGAAAATTCCACTAATACAGATTATATTAACGATAGATTATTCACGACACAAATGCTAAGTAACAATAGGTATAACAAAACAGAATTACCAGAGCAAACTTTAATGGCGCACATAAACAGCTACGGCGCACATAAAAAGCTATAGCAAAGGTATCGGTTTTAAATGTTCTTCCTGCCTTGTAAGGTCATAGCAAGCAGGATTTATGAAAAAAGAGGGAATGCCTGGATAGTTGGTGTGAAAGAGTGGAGTTGGAATTAGGAACTTGACAGTGCAAGAACAACTCAGGGCAACTGTGCGCTTTAGAAATGCTGTATTCATTCATTAATTCCTTCATCTAAGAGTACTGCAATCACCATTATGAGTATTTTATTCTTACTTTGACTTCTAGATCTCTACAACTGGTTAAAAACGTAATACCATAGCCTCAAAATGTTGAAACAAAAGAGACAGTGTATGTCTGACCACACATCAAGCCAACAGGTTGCAGAGAGGCCAAAGCCTGTGATGCATTAAAATGAGTAGCGTTTACAGAAAGCATGAGGAATAGACAAAGAAATTACTTTGCAAATCTCAGCAATGGGTACATGCCTCTGAAAAGCAACTGTTCCTACCTTAGCTCTGGTGGAATAAGCATAAAGTCTCAGAAAAGAAGAAACCCCTCTACTTTAGTAGGCTTTTGATATTCACAAGATTATCAGCTGGCCTACACTGCTGGTATAATAAAGAGTTTCCTCAGATGACAAATTTGGATGTTAAGAGAGAAGAATTTTATTAAAAACGTAGGCCTCAAAGACAGAACAGTTCTCAGCACCATTTTATCAATCCCTCTTGAAGAGACAGTGTTGAGGCTCATAAATCTCCTTGCAGGCATGACTGCACCCAATATGCTGGTGTCCTAGGGGGTCAATATCATATTAAGCCATGGGTTCCAAAGGCTTGTACGTTAATGAGGCAAGAATCAAGTTAAGCTCTACAAAGGTGCAATACCTTTGATTAGTGGGTGTAAATGTAGGAGGATACTTTAACACACTTTTACTGCCTCTTTTTAGGAGATAAAATATCTCCTAGCTAAGAGGTATAGTTTGGAAAAATCAATGAGGATCTCAGAATCAACTTGATAAGCCATTAAAGTTAATATGCTATTTAAAGAAGTCTCTAATGGGCTGATACGATGAACAAAAGCCCAATAATATAAAGCAGTAATTTGATCTCATATGGACAGGCAGTGCCACCTTTCCTGACAACACACACAAACTTTTTCTCTAGGAAAAAACTGTAACGCTCAGTCACCCCTTCTCCTGAACTTCACATCTGGGATCTGAGAAAGCTGTTGAGAGCAAAATCAAACCAGGACAGTGAAATCTGCCTCAGCCATAAATAGAATCACCTTTGGACTGTTGGCAGATTTAATCTTATAAAAAGTTCTGTGACTCAACAGTGTAAGAGGGAAAAATAAAGGACTGTGTCCTTCCAATCCAGCAGAAGAGCAGCTCCCCATGAATTTATACAGACCCCAGATGAGAGTCAAACAGACCACTGATGATTATCCATGACGTGAAAAGCTAAATCTGAGGAAACACCAATTTATGGAAAACTGTCTGAATAACTACCCAAGTTAACTCCCATTTGTGAGGCACATGGTAAAATCTTCTTGAATGATCGTTTTTCCAAGTGCAAAGAATATACCTTTGTTCTGCCACGTTTGTTCAAAGAGAATATCACTGCTATGATGTCAACAAGCTCCTGGACCACTTTCCATTACAAAACAAGAAAAATAATTGTTATCAAAGGAAAATAGCTTTCAACTCCAGATATCATAGATTGAATCTGATTTCTCGCGCTAACCATAGCCCGCTGATGTTCAGAGGTTGGCAGCGAGTTGGTTGCCATTGCGAGTTGCTGCAGACTAGGCATGTTGACCTGTTAGGAGATTCTGATCCTGAAGCCACCACAAAAAGGGTATTCTCATGCTTTTTGTAAATGATGATCTTCTAGGACTGTGTTGCTCAAAGCTGCTTATGTGTATCCAGATGGTATTGTACGTCTCATTCTCTGAAGTGAAGGTCAACCTTAAGGCCCACTCTGAAATCATCATTTCAACATCTCGGTTAGCTTAGAGAAGTCAGAGACCTTGGTTTTAGAAATTCAACTTTCTCCTGAGGATAAACCATTTTTCATACAGAGCCAAACCGTTTGCAAACGAACTTAAGTTTTTGACAAGAGTTGACCATGATTTCTTGATGATGCCATTTTTGAGAGGCATCCTGGAGGTCCATGACTGCTAGCCTTACTCCCTGGAACAATTGCTCCAGAATTGAGTCAATGTTCCCCTAAGGAGTGTGTCCACCATGGGAAAGTTCTGTACATCACGCAAGGCCAGAATCAATGTCATGCCCGCAAATGTTTGGAGACAATGAAACACCTAATGTCAGTGTCCAGAACCCTTTAGAATCAATGCAAAAGTTCCTAGAAGAAGATTGTAAATCTCCTTATGCAAAGCAACTCTGGAGAAGATTTTTTTTATATTTTGGAGGAGCAGAATGGGAAGACTGACCCACAGGTAGGTTCAGGGAAAAGCTTCCATGATTAGTCTTCAAACCTTTGGTCCTATGTGATGGAAGACCACAGGTTATGAGAATGGGAAGGGCGACCGCCCACTGGGTATGAATGATCCTTCATTGACAAAGTGTTCATGCATATTTTCTGGCTGCCTCTGTGGGGTGGTGGATGGGCCAGTAATATTTTGCGGTGTCAAAATCTTGTCTTTTTGAAACTGTGTTAGAACCAGAAGCCTGTTTCAGTTTTCACATGTCCAGCCGTGAAAGCTTTAATGACTTGAAAGGGTTTTAAGTGACCTTTAGATATGCTATAGTACACAAGCTAAGGGACTTGGCCTTCAATAACATGTTTTAAATTTTTCCTAGAACTCATCAGTTGTAGGTGAGAATAAAAGTGTTATCAAAGGGTGGGTTCATGATTTTGTCAACCATGTCAGAACGGATATGAGGCAGTAAACAAGGCATGTTTGCACAAACAAGCTGAGATGT
The DNA here is from genome assembly GCA_963921515.1 of Calotriton arnoldi. Lineage (NCBI taxonomy): Eukaryota > Metazoa > Chordata > Amphibia > Caudata > Salamandridae > Calotriton > Calotriton arnoldi. The sequence continues at coordinate 869,661 of CAWUFW010004243.1, read as the reverse complement.
TCACAGTTCTAGCTGTAGTGCCCATCATATCTTTATTAATTCGAAGTTGCTGCCTGCTTTATAAACTCCAGAACAATACATCCTCAGTAATTTCCACGAGGAATTACAGACATCAATTTTATTCAATATTGTGAATTGTCACAAGGCATTACCATCATGAACTTGATCTGTCTAAGGGCAATGGGAACATTTACATAGTCTTTATCATCGATTTTCCCAGTCGTGTGGTTTCCAGTCCAAAACTGAGGTTTAAGGGGGAGCTGGACTTTACCTTTCTTTAAAAGAGCTGAGACCACAACTGACCGAGTTAAAAACTTACCTATCTCTGCAAAGGGTAATTTTTCGGACAGTGATATTTTGTGCGCAAGCTTTTCAGTTCACAAGCGTCCACATTCAACTATAAAAGTATTTGGACCTGATGACCTCTCAACCACCTTAGTTAAAGGCCAGACAGCTTTTCTGGGACATCTTCACCTTTCAGCAGACTATGACAGTCTACCACCCATTCCACCTTTGTAGCTTGAGGGAGGTGGGATTGGAAGGCAGTGTCCTACACTGATTGCATTCCTTTTTGCAGGACAGATCTCAATTGGTTCCACTGGGAACTTCTGATTGATAGAATATTCAAAATTACATTTGGTGTCCTACAGGGCTCCTCCTGAATCCCTACTTAGTTTAATATCTACATTCAACCTTTCTGCATGATAATCTGTTTGAACTTGATCTGTACAGCTATGTGGACAATGCACAATTGATTGTTGTGTGGAAGGCAAAGTTAAGGCCACTCAGGAGAAAGTTAGGCACTGCCTAAGTGATATCGCTGTTCGCATGACCCAGAATGAGGTTCAGCCAGTGGTGCTGGAATAAATTTCAGAGTGGGGGTGTGCTGTCCATGTTACAATCCTGCAGTAATAGGGATTGTGAAAAACCCAAGTGTCACACAAAGAGCAAGTGTAGCAAATGAGGAACACCCATTCAGCAGGAGAGAGGTAAGGATGTAGTATTTAGTTGGTGGAGCACATTGTCACAAATACATTGCAAAAGCCTGCAAACTTAGGGCCCATTTCAATGGAAAATATGTAGAGACATGCAGTTGTACTGATGAAACTATATAGTGCAGGATAACCATGATAGGGAGAGGAGCTCTATTTAAAATGATTGCACTTCCCCAGTTAATATACAGCTTTCAGAATGATTCGTACATACTTCTGCCTACTTTTTTATTTTTGTAATAATTTTTAAAAAATTTTATTAATAGAAATCTTCAAATTGCAGATAACTGCGTATCTATGGGACATTAAGGTCCCTAGAATTACATGTGCCAAATGTATCCAGGGATGTATGATGCAGGCTTAAAATGGGCAGACATGAGGCTATACTACTGGGCCACACAACTTATATTTATTAATGACTGGCTTTACGGACCACGGCAAGACCTCAACCTACAAGCTAGAACTCGATACTCTAGTGAACTAACATTTATTGTCTATACTGTATAGCAAAGCTCCCCCCTGCACTGCCTCCAGTCACAAAACTGCCGCTTTTGAGCTGGCACAAAGCCTTCTAACATATTAAATGGCACTGCAGGGTACATTACTGGAACTCACAGCCAAATTAGAAGGGTTCCTTGGGTGGAACTTAATTGGCATAACAAATCTGGGAGATGTGTTGTCCCAAGGTCATATGAAGTCCTAAACAGAACTATCAGGCGAGTTCCAATTAGCTACCTGCAGTTGCGACATGCCCTGGAACACTATGGGGAAAAACTACAGGATACCCCGGATTATAACCCACTAGAGGGAAAACTGGTTGTAGTGGAATTAGAAGCTATGGAACTGTCACAGTTCTACCACTCACTGCTGGTCAATTTCCCAGATCCACCAATGACCTTGAGGCAAAAATGGGAGAAAGCTGTGAGTCAGCTGGACAATGAGGACTGGGTGGAGGCGAAGATGGCTGTTCAAACACTAGGAATTTCCACCTGTCTACGCCTGGTGAAGTTCAAATACTTACATAGATTTTATTATAGCCACGAAAGGCTCTGGAAGATGGGTAAATGTGCACCCCCTCAGAGTACCAGATGTGACGAGGCAAATGCTTCCTTTTATCATGTTATTTGGAAATGTCCGAAGGTCATCATTTTCTGGAAGCAAGTGATCCACATCTTGGGCGATGTAATGGGTATGACGGTCCCCATGGACCTGGAAATGTTAATACTGGGAATTCTTGAAGGGTGGAACGGCACCCGACATGATAAACTGTTTGTAGGCCTGGGCACAATTTTGGCGAATAGGGATTTAGCAAAGTACTGGCGTGCCCAGGATATACTCCCAATTGCCGGATGGACCACTGAGTAGTCACAGAAGATTTGGCTTATAGGGCCTGCAGATGCCCAAAAAAACATGCAAAGATTCAGGGCAAATGGTGGCAGTATACTAGAAGAAATGGTATGTAATGGCATTTCATATCTGATGCTAAAGCCACATGTTGTCTACCTGTACGAACAGTCTCTGTTTGGTAACAAAGATAAGTAGCACATTTCAACCTACTGTGTTGTGGGGGGGTTACAGCAGCAATACCGTGCAATTGTTTACTAAGTTTGTATGGCAAAACCAATAAAAAGATTATTTTAAAAACTATACAGCGCACAACAGATGATGTTTGGAAACTGGTTTTCAGCTAATATTCATCATCTGTACATTAACAAGTGTTTTGATTCTATTAAAACCTTTGTTTCCTTCACTCTTAAGAAATATTTTTAAAAGTGCTTTATTTGTGCTTCCCTAACTGCTACTTTTTGAAATATTTGTACTGTTCATTTACATATATTGTTGTTGTGAGTTAAAAAAATGACATTCTATGGCCTATCATTTTACACGCCCTTTGCCCCAACAAGATTGTCACATGGTTCAGTTCACAAAAGCCTCTTAATTTGCAGTCGGAGAAAGAAAAGTAAATGCCAATTTCCATGTTAAAAGAATAAGGAGAAATATGTCAGAAGACATAACCTGACATTTCACCTCTGGCTTTGAATGCTGAGGAAATGAGACAATGTAAAACCACATCTTTATTGCTCATTCGCCTTCTGCACTTCAGCATGTTTATTGTGGGAGTGCTGCAGTACGCCCAGCAACCCTACTTCCAGCGCCTATGGCTTCAGCTGAATGCTACTAAAACAGATGTTCTAGAGGCAAGAGGAAAAAACGATCTCTAGCAGAATTCTCTGCGATTGGACAATATGGGTCCTCCTCTATCTCATGGGAAACAATGAAAAAACATGGGTTCCTTTTTCGATCAAAATCTAAATTTAAAACGTCAGATCAAAAAAACTGTAGTCATCTGCTTTGCCACTTTAAAAGCATTACAGAAGATTCTTTATGTTACTCATATAGACTGTAGAAGATCCATTATTGAGACAAATATTAAAATGTGCACGGATTATGGTAGTTCTGCTTGTGTTTGAGACCGATCAGGAGTTGTTCGCGTCCGAACATTTCCTACAAACATTTTAGCTTTTTCAATGTTCTTGGCAGGAGGCCCCATGAAAAATACAGGGTTTAAATCATGTTGATCCTGTCATGGGCATATGTAGCCCTCAGACCCGCACAACGCCTGCATCTAGTGCCAGCAGATCAAACACGATTCCTGGTCATGGGAGAAGGGCAGCCTCATGCATGCTAAGGCTATTGAGGAGTGGGGGCATGGGGAGCTCTTCTTGGCATGAGCCAGAGATGAAAGTCGTGTCCATTGCTAATCCTGCGACAGTTACCGCTTCAGCTCGCCTTCGACCAGCAAATGTTTGAAGGAGGCCGCTTCCTACAACAAGAATCAATCCAGGAAGAAATACAGAAAACAAAATGGCTTAATGACGTCCCTTTCTCATGAGCGGAAGCTCCTCCAGTCTGCAAATGTTTCCCGGATTACGGCCTGAATGCCACGATCAGAGCAAGCCTCGGTGGAGATGCAGTTGATACTGGATTTGGTTCCCGTGCAGGGCAAACTCCAGCAGTGAAACTGTGCCTCCTCCCTAATGCGAATTTGGTGGTGAGAGTCACCTTCCTGTACTAATGAGCATGAAATATAAGAGGCACCAGTAATAGCAAAGAGTTATGCTTTTCTTTTTGCCTTTTTCTTTGCTCGGTCTAGTGCATCTTATGATGCACCAAAGCGGAACAGCCAAATAAGGGCTGGATAGTACTAGCTATATTAATTAAACTGAACCGATTTAATCTCCGATTGTGTGATGTAATTTGAATGCTCCAGTACCAAATTTGGGTTTTTTCATATCTTTCAATATAGCTACACCGGATCATGGCAAAACTGATGCTGAAAGACCCCACAGGAGGCTCAAACTCCAGTCACAGTGCTTTAGATCAGGGTTTATCAACCTTCCCATGGGGATATGGTTCTAGGAGTCTGACCTACCCCAGAGTGCGGCTTACCTACTCATTTTTGTGCCAAGGCGACGAATGCCTCTGCAATACTTGAATTACCTTATCAGGCTTGTATAGTTTGTCCAGTACCAGAGATCCTGAGGTCTTGCAACTGGGTACTTGTTCCCCATGTATAGCAGTACAAACAGGCATTGATGCAAAAGGCACTGCGTCGGGTCTAGAAAAAACTCAAATGTGCCTGACAGCATGCATTAAGAAAGTCCTTAGTCTCCTGCGTACTGGCACTATCTTTGCAATGAACAGGTATCTTTACCCAAGAGATCTTTGCTGGATTCCCACAAGGAAAGGATAGTACCGTACTGAATGGAAATTCTACTAACACGATGCAAAAGCTTCCAAAAAGAAACCACAGTACTGACGACTTTACTTGAAGTTGGTTGTCAGTGTCACATGCAAAAGAAGGAGACAATGCAGTTTTATTTCTAAAAAAACAATGAAGATTCAAGGACCGACAGACAAATGCCGCTACAAGGAAGGGGAGACAATGGCACAGGAGTCAATGTCAAAGAGGGGCATACGAAAAGCTCTTTTTTAAATTTTATTGATAGGTGGGAAATACAGGGAATGGGCTTTGATGGTAGGGAATGGGCTTTGATGGTTGGTAATGCAAGGGTAGAGTGTGGGGGCTAGGGCACAATGTAAGGTATGCTTAGACAGCTCACGGAGCAAAAAGGTTAACATGCCATATCTTTTGAAAAGCCAATTCTGGTCCCTCCTTCAGGGCGGGTATTTCCACTTTGTGGCAGAGAGAGAGGCAGAACAAGAGAGTAAGCTAAAACAGATACCTATTGCCCTAACAATAAAAAAATAAACCTTTCACCCATACCAGGAAACATCCAAACCACCTGATCTTCAATATCAAGTCTAAAAAAGGGAATCAACTTTAATCCAAGAGTAAGCCTCGTGCATACAACAGCCCTCAAAATGGACACAGATTGAGAATCTTAAAATTGCAGAATACCATATTCTCACAAAACAGGAAGCAGTCTCATCAGTCAACTTCTTAGAGACTCAGGTTGAACATCACGAGAGTAGCTCAGTGAGATGACTCATCATGTGAAACTGCTTTCATCCTGTAAGTTGTGTGAGCATATCCGCATCCGATTCTCAATATAAAATTTCTGGCACTGCAACTTCCTAAATACACTCTTTTGATTGCAAATGTATTTTACTCTGCCTTCCACTGACTTTCTCTCCGGGTCTCAACAATCACCCAAATAGGATATGTGGGCAAAGACTTACTAGTGATCAGTGACTCTCTCCAGCAAGTTTCTGGACCCACATGAATCCTTCCACGCACGCAAGTTAGGCCATTTATCCCTCCCCACAAATGTAGACTTCCACCTGCTCAGTGTGACTTCGAGCATAGCCCTGCTCTAATGTGTGTAACTCAAAGACCTGTAGAACTTCCTTTACAGACTTTTCTCAGGCCTGAGTGACTCCTCTATTGATCAAGTGTGCCTCCGAGCGACCACTTCTTCACGGCCTCGCCATACTTTGTTAAGCCCCTTGAAATCTTCTGTTTGCATTCTCTCCCTCCTGTCACCACTCAAGCACAAATCCTGCTGAACTCCGCATACAATATAAAAGACCCCCCAGGCTTCCCTTTTTAGCACAGATCATTCAGTATTTATGAACATTTAATACTATCCATTAATTGAGAAGCAGATAATTAGTTGCTTGCAACAAGGTGTGGCTTTCTAAAATATAAAAATAAGCAAACAATTGAGGACCTGCTCACAGTAAAGATTTAAAATACATTCCAATGCAGTTCAGACATGAAAACAGTATAAGCCCGATTAACATTGGGCATTCAGATGTAGGCTATATTATGGGGATTTTGAGAAGTAAATAAGTACACCCACGACATGGAAGCAAACCATCACAACCGAGTTAGATGACCACTGAGTTAGTTTGTTATTTATAAGCAGAAGCTGTCACTTATTGTTTCATAATTAGAAAGATAAGGAATATGTAGAAGTATAGTTTGTCTAAACTTTTTTATTGAACCCTGAAATCCACATTTCTTCTAGAATAAAGATAGAATTGAAACAGCCTAAAAAGTGTTAAAAATTATGCATCTTTTAAATCTAAAGCATGATCAAGATTATGAATGATCAAGACAAACGTAAAATGGAGGAGGAGAGAATCAAATTTGCTAGGTGAGTTAAAAAAAAAAGTACAAAAGACTTGTACACTTTATGGCAGAAGAGCACAGAGGCTCCAATAGCAAGAAAATCCTTGAAGATCATTCTCTGAACACCTCGACAATTGCTCTATTTTATCTAACCCTCACACACACCTCTCACGCAATGTGATCAAGGTGCAGCACTATACCTGTTCCGATTAAACTGGATCGCAAAATCGCTCATGACCTGCAAAGCCTTGTTTGTCAACAGCAGATCCATCTGTATAATTCCCATGCGGCGAGCAAATGTGCCAGAGATCTCCAACCCTTTTGCCTTCATGGCTGGCAGCCACACCTAATGAACAAGGAGACAAGAAAACAATAAATATTTATTGCATTTGTATAACAATAAACAGCACAACAGGAGCTTCAGGCCACTTGCTAGATACTTAATGTGAAGATTAATGGTGTCTAAGGATTTTTTTGTTTTTCACAGTGGAAAAACTTTATTTAAAAGTGGTAGTTTCGATTTTCAGCCTGAATTTTAGTAGGGGATTTTTTTGAAGATATGTGCCAAATGTGTTCCAAAGTCTTCCTTGGCAATAAAGACTTTCCTTCAAGTAACAGGCGCTTGATGGCTAGGGCATTAGCATGGGCAAGGCTAGTAAACTTTTAATTCTTGAGCATGTTGGCAACATTTTATTCTTGCCAGAAGATATGAATGAAACCGCTAAAAGAGGATTTCAAAGATTATTATCTTAAAGATAATTAGCCAATTAAGTTCTGTATATAAAGGGGGCAATACACTCTAATTGGCTTGCACTGTGCATTCAGGATTAATTAGGATGGTACACTTCAGGTAAACTCATTGCCCTGTAAATAGTTTTTTAGGGTTTGTGGAAGAAGTGGATTAGTGTTATTTGCTTTGTGGAGGAGTAAATTTTACTTGTTTGATGGCATTGTCCATTTTAGGTGCAAAGACGTTGGTATGAAAAGTATCAATCACTGAATTGCTGGCAGTGATGCCAGTGGCAGGAAGAGATCTCAGGTAAAACAGGCAGTCACCAATGTGAAGGAATGTGCTCTCTCTACTGTTAAATAAATGACCATTAGCTTTCATCCTGTTCAGATTTGGCTCATGCACACTGAGATATACATTGTATATGTAGAACTTTCTTTGAATCGACCAGTAACAGTTATTGTGCAGGTAGTCAGCTAATTAGGCTTTAAGGACAAAGGCTTTTGGTGATTAAAAATAATGGTATAAATGCACAGAATTGTAGAGAAGCTAAAATGTATTCATAATGAGTACCAGTGTCCTGCAAGGGACTTAAATCACCAAGGTTGACAGTTCCTTGATAAACAGCCTTATTGCCAAAAGTCAAATAGCCACTGTAACAATAAATGTTGAAATTGGTAGAGATTCAAAAAGCATAAATGCACTCAATTTCTGTAATTTAGCGGATTTATTCTGATCTTTTTTCAAAGTTATGTTTCCGAAAGTAAAAACAATATTATACACCAATATATGGTGTTTTAAATTACTATAGACTATCAATGTACAATAAATTGACCACAAGCGTTATCCTTCACAACTTCTTTCATGTCCAAACAAATTTTATCCACTACATTAATAACACAATACAGCTGCAATAATTGACCACAAGAGTGATCCTTCATAATTGCTTTCATATCGGACACATTTATATCCACTACATTGATGATACAATACACGCAACAAATGTTTTGCGGCTCCCAAAATCGCAGCTTCTTCAGGGCTGCTAGATATTTGATGCAGAAAGAAACCGAAATTCACAATTAGAACTCAAAACAGAACAAAACAAACATACTAAAATAAACATGTACAATATGACCTGAAACATAGGATGTAAGGAAACAACATCTTAAAAAGGATTAACTCTTATAACAGATCAATATACATGAAAACAGTCTATAAACAAAGAACTATGGGATTCAAAAGATTACAGACATTAATGCACTCCCAGACAATTAATAGCAAGAATGAGTCAAATGAATTAAAGATGTATATATTGCATATATCCGGAGGATGATTTGTAGACTTCTTAGCCAAACACCTAAATTGTATGCTCTTAATCCCTTGTCACTACCGCTGAAAAGGATTAGAAACCTACACTTGCATAACCTCTTGGCTTATTTCTAATTTAAATCAATTCTTATCCAAAACCAGAAACTGCAAGCAAGCAGAAGAGAGATCATAACTAAAAGTATACAATAATGCATTTACTGCATTCTTGTCCTAATGTGATATCAAAAAACACTCACCAAATGTTTTTACGAGAAAATTAATTCAACGCAACTTCTTTCCCTTAGTGTACAAACTCATCAACATCATTGCTCAGCTGCATTGCTTCACAGGATTACATACAATCGCAATGTTCTACCAAGTTCATTCATCTGAACATCCTTTGGTAACACCTTCTCTGGTAGAGACTATCTAGCCGCAGATTCCCTGTCTTAGGATATTCCTCGGGCGTCAGAATGGACCCGGAAACTTTTGTTGAGAAGTACCCATGCACGCTGGGAGGTGGCATTGTTCGGCTCTGCGTGTCGTCGTAGTTCGGGCCAGGAATGACATGCAAGGTGCTTATATAGGCGCCACCTCAGGGCGCAGACATCAGTTTCTTTTCAAAACCTTCCATGCCAAAAACAAGGAGCCACGAGGAACACGGACCACTGGTGTGCGATGCTAAGGCACTTAGAAGGGACAAACTCTTTACACTATAATCTGTTTACAGAGGATGGGAGAGTAGGCAAGGAGTCTGTGGCTAGATAAAGCCTCTACCAGATAAGGCGTTACTGAAGGTAAGTAACTTGTTCATCTGGTAGAGACTTCTAGATTCCTTACCTTAGAATAGATACCAAAGCAATACCGCCCCAGAGGTGGGATTGCGATAAGGAATGACCCGACTGTTCAGGCAGTAGTGCCTCCTAAACGTATGCAAAGAAAATATCCAAAACAGGACTCCGCGGGCTAACGCAGTGATCGCAGACTTATCTCTGGTAGAGTGAGCACGCAAGCTCTCGGGGAGTTACTTTTTGGCTAATGCGTAGCAGATTTTGATGCAGAGCACTATCCATAGCAAGATGGTCCATTTCTGCAACTTTTTTTGGCTCTGACATACCTCAAGAAGAGTTGATCGTCCAACCGGAACTCTTGTGCGCTCAAGGAAGAAAGACAACGCTTTTTTGGGGTCCAGCCAGTGGAGTCCCTCCTCTTCTTTAGAGGGATGAGGTGGAGCGTAGAAGGTAGGCAGAGTGACAGACTGGCCTACGTTGAAAGGAGTTACCACCTTCAGTAAAAAGGATGTTCGAGTCCGAAGGACCAGCTTGTCTGGATAAATGGTAAGGTCCGGAGGATTTGCAGAGTGACTGTAAATCACTGACCCTCCAGGCAGATGTTATTGCCACTAGATGGTTAGCAGTCCGAGTGGGCAGTTGTGGAGCAGCTCCAAGGGAGCGCACGTTAGAAACGTAAGAACCAAATTCAAGCCCACTGGCGCATAATAAAAAGCGTTGGTGGAAACATATGTTGGACACCTTTCAAGAACCTATGTACAATAGGGGATTTAAAAAGAGACGGCTGGTCTGGCAACTACAGAAATACTGAGATGGTAGAAAGATAACCTATCAACGTGCCGAAAGCAGAGCTCTGCTGGGCCAAGGAAAGAATAAACAGGAGAACTTGTGAAAGGGGTGCAGACAGAGGATCAAAAAGTTGGTCTGTACACCATGCCACAAACTTGCTTCAGCAGCAGGTTTATAACGCCTTAGTGGAGGGATGCCTGGCTGCCAAAATAACTTTGCAGACTTTGGGCAGAAGGTAGGAAGCTGTCAACTGTTGCTGCTCAATCTCCACGCATGAAGAGGAAATGTTTTCAGGTTCAGGTGCAGAACCCTGCCCTGTTGCTGTGACAGAAGATCCTCCCGAAGAGGCAGCCTGATCGGAGGACCGATGCTCATGCTTAACAGCTCAGAATACATGTAGGAAGCTAGTCCTTATATAGTGGATCAAAACGAGGTACACTGTGTAAGGAGTCCAGGCAACCCTTATTGGTTTACAGAGGCAAAAATGATAACACTAAATGCTTTCCTTTGTGGTAATGTGGGCGAGCAGTTTAGGCTTATCGGAGGGTAGTGCTAAGCATTTGTTGTACTCACAGAGGTAATAAATCAACATACACTCAAGAATAAATTTAGAAAAATAAGTCCTATTTGTATATACATTTTGATACCAAGAACTTCATTATCAAGTAAGTACTTTTTTAAATATCGATTTTTACAACTAAGTAAACACTTCACTTAAATGCTTCTTTATGCAGCGATGCTTTCTTATGGAAGAAAAGGCATAGATTACATACAGTTATTTCTGAGGGGTCTCCTTCGGGACTTAAGGTCGTAGGGTCCAAACTACCACCAGCAATTACTCGTTACCTACCCTGGGGCGTCCGTTGCAGAGGTGCTGGGCGGGATGTTAGCTTTGCGTGCTACGTCGGTGGAAAGAAGGAGGCCACCTAGAAACAGGATGCAGAGGGATACAAGTCCGGGAGCTCCCAATGGGGGGGCTCGGGTCACCAGGGTCCTGGAAGCAAGGGGGCACAGCCGGTTCATTGGTACCCGGGCTAGGGCGCTTGGGTGCAGAGTGGATAGGGCGGCTGGGCTTTGTGCATCAAAGGGCCCTCACGGTTGTTGGTCTCGTCGGCGCTGAGGGTGCAAAATCAGAACAGCTGGGTCACTCCAGAGGTGGGTCTCTGCGGTGTGGACGTCCCACAATGGCTGCTCGGTCGCAGTGCTGTTAGAGTCTCGACTAGACTTAAACAAGCCTTGGTTGCTACAAGGGGCCCAGTACCCGGGAATTGGTGCTGTGCAGCTCCGGTCGGTCCTCGTGTCCTCACACTCTGTGGGGAGATGGGGCGGCGATCTGACCTTCAGGAGCACAGGTACCTCTTCCTGGGTGGCTGCTGCATCGGGCTGGCCGGGGAGCAGCAACACGGTAAACCGGACTCTGCTCCTTCGGTAAGGAGCAGGTATCTCCTCTACTCCAAGGTAGATTACTGGCAATTTTAGAAGGGCTGACAGTCTACCGGGGTTCTTGGTAGTCGCTCAGCTGCAGGACGAGCCACTTAGTCACGATTGTCGAAACTGGTGCAAGCAGGCAGAATTTGACGACAAAAGTCCACAGTCCACTGCAGTTCCTGGCATCAGGGGTGCCACTGACAACCACCGTGAACCGCAGATAACATCTGTGGGCAGGCAGGACGTGGATGTGGAACGTCCTGGAAGTCCAACACTATCATTCGGTCTCCCTGGGCAAGGGCAGACAGGAATTGCGCGAGCATGAGCATTTTGAATTTCTCCTTTTTCAGGAAGAGGTAGAGAAAGAGCAGGTCTAGGACAGGACGAAGGCCTCTGTCCTTCTTGGGCACAAGAAAGTAGTGGGAATAGCAACCATGACCTACTTCTGATGCTGGCACCCTTTCTATGGCTCCCTTGACCAAGAGAGCCAGCATTTCCTGACAGAGCAAGGAGAGGTGATCTTCAGTCAGCCTGTCGTACAGGGGTTGGCATGGGTTAAAGGGGTAGTCAGAAAGAGAAGGGAGTAACCCCTTTCGATGAGCTACAAAACCCAACAGTCTGATGTTATTAACCTCCAGTGGTGCAGGTGATGGTGTATCCCACACCCCACTGGATGGCCATGATGGCCGGAGGGCAAACTAAAGGGGTTTGGAGACTGCGCCTGCCAGGGGGCAGAAGGGGGCTGGTGGACTGGCCTGACTTCTGGCTACCTGTCCCACGTGGTCTGTGGGAACCGCGTCCTCTGCCACAAAAAAAATTGGTAAACCTGCTAGCCGTAGTGGCTGGGAAGGTATACACGAAGTTGAAAGCCCCTTCCGTGGCCACAAAAAACTTTTTGAAGTGAAAATAATTTATATTTTAAAAAACGTACTTACCTGAACGATTTTTCTCTGATGTCTAAACATATATAAAGATACTTGCTATTTTTATAAATTGGTGTGGATCTTCTTCTTGAGTCGTTTTGTCATTTATTAATCATTGTGGGTATATGCAAATGTTTTGCACTCCTCTGTGTTAAACCAAAGGCTGCTCGACCACACTACCCCCTAATAGAGCACTTTTGGATTGAATAGCAAGCCCCTGTCCACTAACAAGGGAATCTATAGACTCTTTACACGGTATATCGACTTATTGCTATATCACATAAGGAGCCAGCTTCCTAAAGTGAGGACGCTGGGGTCCCCTAGGGCGAGGCAATGGTGGTGGTCAATTTTCCTGTGCACAGGAGCCCCTGTGCAGGGCTAGAACCAGGCCCAGAGCAAGACGTCCGTGAGGGCTTCATTGAAGGGGAGAAGAGGTTTCGATGGGGTTACTTCCGGTTGAATCACCTCCATCAAGACACTCGTCTTAACTGCCACAGAAGGCAATTTATTGTCGAAGACCTCACCTGTCCTCCTCACCACCATAGCGAACAAGGCACCCTCCTCTGTAGCCACGGTAGGGGGAAGAGACCAGGCCAGTGTCAGGGTAGGTGTCCAGGCCACTGGCATCCACCGGATCGTAATACCAGGTGTCCCCAGGATCTTCCACAAACCCCCGCCCCCCTCCCCTCCCCCCCCAATCATCACCCAATCCAGGACTATCGTAGGAAAAAGGCACTGGCCCTGACATGTGGAGTCTGCCCTTGGTCGATGCCCGTCCGGCTCCAGTCAGAAATGATGATGGGGCAGCTCCACCGCTGGGAGTCAGTGGCATCAGCACTGGAGGAGAAGACTGGGGAAGGTCGAGGTCGCTTGACCTGCTCCGCTTTGGATCAGTCACTGGATCCCTGGGGCCCCACTGGCGCCAAGGGCAAGCCCTTTGGTGGAAAACCAGTAGGGGCCCCTCCCGGACCCATGGAGCTCGAGGGCGGTCCAGAAGGGTCAAGCCGCCAATAGATGAGGTGCATAGCCTTATACATTTTTTTTAGCTGGGCGGGGGTCGCTACGGCTCCCAGAATCTCAGGGAGGTGCTTAGACGGCCGAGGCGCAGGCTCCACCACAGAGCTAGGCCTCAAGTGCCGACGGCCCTGCAACTCATCCCAAGACTTGCACGGCAAAGACCTCTTCAGATTCTTTTTCATGTGGGACTTACTTGATTTTCCTGATGACCTGGAGTGAGATGACGATCCGCGAACGATCTTCGGACCTTCCTTGCGACAAGGAGCTTGAGAGACTACTCCCTCTATGCCTTTGGACGCATGACGTGGCAGTCCTCCCACGTCTTGGCGTCATGATTGTGCTCCAAACACCAAAGGCAAACCAAATGCGGGCCCTTCACCAACATTTGCCAGTGACAGGCACCACATGGTTTGAAACCTGCCTTTTTGGGGAAATCCTTACAGCAGGAAACAAAACCTCAAAAAATATCCAACAAAAGGTAAAAATAGGTCAGTCAAAAAGTGACTGGGGGTAGCTCCCTCTGCATCTGCGCTGACTAGCGCGTGAAAAAAAGAAATGACAACTGTGTGGAAGAGTTGAGAAGAGGAGATTTTCAACAGCATTATGAAATTGCAGTTAACCAGACAGCGGAAATTCTGACTGCTGTCCATTTGAACATGGGTGGGTAGCATATAAGTGGAATCATGGCATATGCTCTTGATTAGCGTATTGCATTCGATGGGAGGATGTACTTGTAAACGGAGGTTTCTGGCAGCAATGAGGTTAGTTAGTTGATACATTGTGGCATTGATTGCTGGTGTGTGTTTGAAAATAACATGCTCCTGCGGCTGTAATGTATCTTATGGGAAGTCGGAGAGAGAGTCATTTGCATTCTGATGCATTACGTTTTGAGACAACTTGAAAATTTCATAGTTTGTGCTTTTTCAGGCACTTAAATCGGTTGCTTTTTTAAAATTTCTTTTTTATTTTAGTGTGGTTGCTCCCGGATCATTGATGTGATTTGTGTAATGGACAGTGATGGTAACAGTGGTAGCATTAAGCAAATTCTTGACACGTGTCAGCACACTAAAATATGAAATTGGCAGTGGAGGACTTCGGTAACAACTAAGGTCAGTTTTAGTGCTACAATGTATTCCTGCACATGGTGTTTTGTGTAGTTTAACTGATCTCTGTAGAAATTTACCCCACTGGTGGAGAAACTTGGAAGTGACTTTTATTTCAGAGTTCTATAGTGTGTATTAATTGTTGGGTTACGGTGGTATTGTGAACTCACCAATACGTATTGACAATAAATGCTGTTTCTAACACAAGGTCTTTTTTTCCTTGTTAGAAAATAAATGAGGGATATAATTTGTAATAAAATTGGTGCCGGTAAATAATTGCGGAAAAGTCAAATTTTAAGTTAGAGAATAGTGATACACAAACAGAGTTGTTCTTGGGCTACATTGTTTTATAGGGAATAGATATTACTGAAGCTGATGTTTTCTCAGAGTGATCTATATTTAATGTTTTGTTTAAATCTTCTTGCAATTTCAGATGAAAGAATTTGGTTGGACATTGCAATTGCACGTAATCCTGTGAAGCAATACAAATGAACAATGATATTAATGTGTTTGAGAAAAAGTACAATTGAAGTAATGTTCTCCTAAAAATGTTTGGCAAGTGTTTTTTAATATTGCGTTAGGACTAGAAAGTAGTACAAACATTACTGAATACTTTTAGTTATACTCTCTCTTCTGCTTGCTTGCTCCTTCTGGTTTTGCATACAAATCTTTTAAATTAGAACCAAGACAAAAGGTTATGCAATGTTATGGAGTCATTTTTACTGGCACTAACCAGGGGTTAAGAGCATACAATTTAGGTGATTGGCTGAGAAGTCTTCAAATCATAATTCGGATATTTGCAATATATACATCTTAAAATAATTTCACTCATTCTTGCTATGAATGTTCTAGGAATGCATTAATGTCTGTAACCTTTTGAATCACAATGTTCTTTATCAAGTGGTTTCATGTATATTGTTCCGTTTTAAGACAATACTTTTTAAGATGTTTCCTTATATCATATGTTTCAGGTCACATTGTACATGTTTATTTCGGCATGTTTTTTTGTTCTGTTTCGAGTTCTAATTGTGAATTTCTGTTTTTTATTTTACATAAACCATCTAACAGCCTCGAAGAAGCCCAGATTTTGTGTTGGCTGTTCTGTGTCATTAATGTAGTGGAAAAAATGTATCAAACACAAAAGAAATTATGAAGGATCACGCTTGTGGTAATTTTATTGTCGCTGCATTGTATTAATATAGTGGCTAAAATTTGTTTGGACATGAAAGAAGTTGTGAAGGATCACGCTTGTGGTCAATTTATTGTACACTAATAATCTAAAATAATTTGAAACGATATATTGGTGTATAATATTTTTTGTACTTTCATAAAAATAACTTGGAAAAAGATCAAAATAAATACGATAAATTGCAGAAATTGAGAGAATTTATGCTTTTTTGACTCTCCACCAATGCTAACACTTACTGTCACAGTGGCTATTTTACTATTAAAAATAATGGGAAATGGATGAGTCTTCGGGGACAGTTCACTTCATCTTCTTGGTGACATATTTACAAGGCCCCATTTGGATGCACTGTGAGTGTTCTGAAAGAAATTATTCTGTCGAAGACAGTACTTGCGTAAGATCCTGATATGTTGGTTGCATCTCTTAAGTAGGGTGGAGTAATCCACTTTCACAAATGCTGCATTTGGATCTTGAAGGCTTCTGAATCTAACCTAGTGCTTGAAAAGGTCATCTAGACCAACCAACAGCATCGTTCAGAACTGGGACAATGGCATAAACATGATTATTCATAGTCTTGTGGATGGTTTTCTTTAACATATTGTCTAAATAGTTTATGGCAATTTAGGTTGGAAACTAATCTATCAGTGGAAAAGTTTATTGAGCCATTTTTGTCACAGGACATAACTTTCCCTACAAAATGGAAATGAACCCTCTGCGAAGAAGGTAGTGAAAATGTAACAAAATCATTCAGTCGGCGGGGCATAAAAACCTTGACTGAAAATTTAGGTCAATAATGCAAGAACGCAAGGCATCTTAGATGAGATGTGCTAAGCATAACAGCAACTGGGGCAAAACAGTAAATAGAAGAAAATAGACACTGGAGAAACACTAAAGGACACTGCTATGCAGGTCTATAATTGCCAGCAAGTGAGGTTTTATTTGAACAAGAAACCAAAGAAATTCCTCATTGGCAAGGTACCAGTCCTAGAGCAAAAGGCACAATAAGTCACTGCTGCGAGTAACCCAAGCCGTCAACAGAAAGATTTGCCTCTCAAATTCGAGATAGTTGCAGTTCTTTGAAAGCAAGAAACTCCTAGAAAGAAAATTAGAAACATATGGAGCCAAAAATACCAAAGCATCAAATAGTATTAGCAGAAGATTAATGCCCATAATGTAATCAAGCCATATTCAAGCACAGCAAAATACATGACCATATTGTCATGTGTTGGAAGTAAATAATCCTTTTAAGATCAAGTGCTTGAAGTCAATTTAAGAGTCCTTTGCAAACAGCACAGACCAAGGCTTTCATTGAAAAAGACAAAACAGATCTAGTGGCGGCAAGCGGCATGCCAAAGGATGAAGACTTTCCCGGGAAACACATTTAGACCATGAAACGCCCACAATAGGGACAGTCTGTAAAAACATGTCTAAGTTGAAAAAAATGAGTCAATTAAGCTTATACATGTAAGCATATTCACAGTGGAGAATCTGTGTGAATTAAGCTGGAAGGAAGAATGTTCATGAAAACACAGCTCCACTGGGAAATCTGCACAATGAACACTACCCACAGCAAATTATGTACACTGAGATTGTTGCAAAAAGCATGAAAATTTGCCCACACGGAGAAATTACTACGATGACCACTATCCATGGAAACACATCTTCACCGAAAATCTACACAGTGAAGGCTATGCATGGAAACACATCTACACATTGAGATGTCCTCATGATAAAGAGTAGCCATGAAAATATGTCTACCGTGGGAACCCCTTAATAATGGAAAGTATCCATGGAAATGTATATACTGTGGGAAATCTGTGCAAAATAAGCTAGAATGAAGCCTGTCTATGAAAATACCACAACTATGATAAAGCTGCATGATGAAAACCATCTATGAAATCTGTGTGATCTAGACTATACACTGAAAAACCTTTACGCTGGTAGCTCTGCAGAAAGAAATGTAGAACCAAGACTAACTATGAACCTGGGAGGCGTGGCTTCAACGCCAAATCAAGATGGCGACTTTCCTGTAAGCTCCAACGCGGACGCGGAGCTTTTAGCAATTTTGTGGCCTCTTCTTTACCGCTCAGACTCCATAGGGATGCGGTCTGCAGCCTTTCAACGCTGGCGGTAAGCCTGCATGCCGTTTTGCACCATGGGGGTGCGTTTTGAAACCCGTATGCTGCAGTGGTGATTTTCTCTTCATAGACGCGAGCGGCCGCCATTTTAGACCGCGTCGCTCACGTCAGAGCTTTTTTTTTTCTTTTTGGCAGTATTTAGTGCTCCTTTTCTATGAGTGCTTCCTAACTTAACTGGGACCTCTCTATTTACTATAATTCCCAGACCTGGTTGCTGCAAGAGGTGATTTTGTTCCTTCTGACTGCTGATGCTTTCCCTGTGAAGGTATGTCTCCTCAGACATGTCTGTTCAATGACTTTCTTTACTCATAACCTGGGTCTGCCTCTCTGATAGTTTTATTGTGGATAACTACTGTAGCCCTTCTACAGCATTTGGGAGACCAGGTTTTGTGACCTCCTTTTCCTGAACTGGGTCTACTATTCACTTCGCTGGTGTATGGGCCGGCCTCGATATTTTCACATCTTTACACGGCGTTCCACTCATTATAGCAAGATGGCCAGTGATTTACATGTATCTCCCAAATCATCCTCTTCAGGCACTAAACCAAAGAGTGAAAAATGACCCTCCTTCTCCTATTTTATCATCCCAGAATCCAGTATTGGACTCTATCCTAGATGAGGTACGTGGTCTGCAACCATTTATGGTTACTACTAACGAAACATTGCAACAAATTGAGGATCGATAGATTGTTATGGAGGGGAAGATGACGGAGTTGGAACAACGTGTGGGAGACCTTCAAGATATAACTACCAAGATACCTATGTTGGAACAAGAAATTCAGAAACTTAAGCTCCACACCAAAAGACCTTGAAAATCGAAACAGACGGAACAATCTTCGCCTTAATGGTCTTCCAGAAAACATTGAGGGCCCTGATCTTCTGGTCTTCCTGAAGAAATTTCTTTCTGACCTCCTGGATCTTCCTCCTGCACCACCTCTTAACATTCAACGTGCACACCGTTTGGGACGTCATCAACCTCAATCAGCCAAACCACGTGGTATTATAATGCTCTTTTTGTAATTTACTGATTTGGTGCGTGTCTTGAAGGCCGCTAAATTAAAACACCGTCTTATTTGGTCTGGCCATAATCTGTTTATCTCACAAGATGTCTCCAATGTAACCAATGCCAATCGTAAAGAATTCTTAGCTCTTCGTCCTCAGATGAGACATTTGAACATTCAATATGGCATTCTACATCCTTGCCTCTGTAAGATCACCTATGAAGGCACCTCACGTTCTTTTGATGACCCGGTTAAACTGAAAAAAGTTCTGCGAAGTATAACAAACCAAAATATGGAGACTAATCCTTGATATTTCAAACGTTCAATTTTCTTCCATTGCATTTTTTTTTCTTTTTTTCTTTTTCGATTTTTGCTTCAAATATGCACTTCTCTAGGTCTATAACTAATCTCACTTTTGTTTTGTTTTCTTGTATCTTATTTGGAATATTACTATTATTCTTAATTTTTCTTGCATGGTTATGTCTCACTTTACACCTTTGTCTCCATATTTCACTTTAATCCGTGGCTACTTGTTATATAACTTTTATAGTCTTTTTCTCTGTTGCTGTTCTTGTTTTCGGCGTAAGCATGTCCTCAGCTTACCCTTCAACCTTTTCAATTCAGATCTGGATTTTTATCCTTGATCTGTCCTTCTTTTCTCATTTTCTTATTTCCTTCTCCTCAGCCCTCCTTCCCCTTTATTTGACTTTTTTCTTCCTTGTTTCCCCTATTATTCTTGCCTCTACATGAGTGTTTTTCCTTTTCTTGTTTTTCTTCCTATCACACCTACCTTTTTATATGATTTGATGGTCGATAAATGGTGTCTCTTTGATTGGTCTTGCAGCCCGTTGTACCTGTTCTCGTATATTTTCCCTCACCCCACAACATGTTTAATGTTGTCTCGTGGAATGTCCGTGGTCTGGGTCATCCTGTCAAACGTCAAAAGGTACTTTCACATTTATGTAAGCTTAACACACGTTGCCTTTTTACAGGAAACGCACTGTAATGATGTTGAATCACTTAAACGTCAATGGGTTAATCAGGTTATTTTCTCTCCTGCTACTAGTTGTCATGGTGGTGTTGCCATTCCATTCCACAAGTCATTGAATGCGCAAATTTTATCAACTGAATGTGATTTGAGTTGGACGATGGGTTTTGGTTGATGCTATTATATTTCAAAAGCAAGTCACTCTCTTCAATATTTATGGCCCTGTTAAATCTGTCCCCGATTTTAGGAAAAATTTTAAATTGAAACTTTCTTCTATCTCTAATCCCAATATCATTGTTGGTGGAGATTTTAATGAATGGTTAGACCCGTTTACTGACAGAAAATGTAAGTGTAAGTTTAAACCTGATAAGTCTCACAAAGCCTTTCAATCCGCCATCTCCTCTCGTCCATTCTTTGATGTATGAAAAACATGTAATCCTGATATATATGAATTCACATTTTTTTCTAATGTACATCATACTATGTCTCGTATTGATTATATTTTGGTTTCCAAATCATTACTCCCCTCAATTCAATCGTCTGAAATTGGTTCTATTTTTATTTCTGATCATGCTCCTGTGGTATCTTCTTTTGATATGTCTCTCAACACTTGTAAACAAGGTCGTTGGCGTTTTAATAATTCTTTACTATCAGACCAAACCTTTGTTTTGGAAGCAACCTCTTTTATTAATGAATTTTTTCAATTCAATCACTCTATAGATACCTCTGCTCATAATAATTGGGATGCTTTTAAGGCTTCCTTCAGGGCTTTCACTATTGCCTACTCTGCCAGAAAGAAAAGGTATTGAATGCGGAGTACCTCTCAGCTCTCCAAAAGATAAAGGTTCTGGAACATACTTACTTCTCCTCTAAATCCTCCTCAAACTTACAGGAACTGATTAAAGCCAAGTCAGCCCTGAATAAAATTGCTGCAGTCGACGCTTGTAATGTCTTTCTTAAAATGAAGTCCAAATACCATAGAGGCCAAAATAAGGCGGGTAAAATGTTGGCCAACTATTTAAAAATCAAATCGGAACGGAAAACTATTGGTCCTATTCGCTCTGAACAGAATAACAAGCTGGTGTCCTCCGACTCTGAAATTGTAAATACCTTCCAATCCTATTATGAACTACTATATACAGAAGATACAACTCTTACTGAAGGTGATATTGAAACTTTTTTTCAGGGAGTCCCTAAACCTCCTTCTATTCCTGATACTCTCTTAACCCTTGAAAAAGATATTTCTCTTCAAAAAATTATTGATGCTCTTAAATCTTTAAAAAAAGCTAAAGCCCCTGGCCCGGACGGTTTTTCAGTTGAACTTCTTTCATACTTTTCATCTATTTTTGCTCCTAAATTACTAGAACTTTTTAACTCATTATTTTGGTCTAGCTCTAAAGCTAGTGGTTCTTTTTGGCAGCCCTTATTATCATTATTCCCAAACCAGATAAAGACCCTGCCCTTTGTAAAAACTACCGACCCATCTCGCTAAGCAACTACGATTGTAAAACTTTTGCTAAAATTTTAGCATCTCGTCTGGAGAATATCATTCCCCTCCTTATTAAACCTGACCAGGCTAGTTTTATTAAGGGCAGACTTGCATCTGACAATGCCAGAATGTTTTCCAACATCCTTGCCCTTGGGGAAAAAATACTCTTCTTCCCTAGCAGCCCTGTCACTTGATGCTGAAAAAGCTTTTGATCATATAAATTGGCAATTTATGTTTTCTACTCTTCGTTGGTTTGGTTTTGGTCATAAATTTATTTCTTATATCAAACTGCTATATGTTGAACCACGTGCTTGTGTGTTTGTTAATGGTCATTTCTCTCCCTATTTTAAACTACATAGAGGCACTAGACAGGGTTGTCCTCTTTCTCCGTTACTTTTTCTCCTTTGTTTAGAACCCTTTCTTGAACGTGTTAGGTATAACCCCGATATAACTGGTTTTAAACTAAATTCCCAAGAAATTAAACTTTCCGCATATGCAGATGATATCCTAATTTATACGTCCAACCCTTCCAATTCCCTGGATCCTTTTTTTACAAGAGATTGCTTTGTATTCCAATGTTTCTGTGTACAAGTGAAATTTTTCTAAAACTGAGATTTTACCGCTAAATTACTCTCGTTGTCGTTATATGTTTGATAAGACTCATTTTACTTTGTGTCCCCATAAGATTAAATACCTAGGGGTATAGTTCTCCCCCACCATACCTGATACACTAGTTTCACATAATTTCTTCACTTTAAAACTCAAACTTCATAAGCTATTATCTTCCTGGTCTCCATTATTTTTATCCTGGTGGGGTAGATTAGACACCATTAAAATGAGGATTGTCCCTCATGTTCTTTTTATGCTTTCGATGTTACCCTGTAAAATCCCTAATTTTTATTTTTCCCAGATCACTTCTATTTGTACTAAATGCCTTTGGAATAATAAACGTGTTCGTATTGCTTTATCTAAACTAATTCGACCAAAGCCTGAAGGCGGTGTACGATTTCCTGACTTAAAGTTATATCATACCGCCTTTTTAATTCGACAATTTTATGTTATGTCTAAAGAATACCATGATTCTCCTAGCCAACATGGGTTGTTTTTTAACGTTCTTTATTATATGATTTTTCTTTTCAGGATGTTGTTTTCATGTCTAATTGTACATTCATTTCTAAATACCCAATTTTAAAGTATTCCCATCATCTATTACACACTCTATTTACCGAAGGATTAGATTTTTTTCAATCGTTTCTTGCTTCCTCTATTTGGTATAATAAATGTAGCAAATTCCGCCATAAATCATTTCACTTTAAACATTGGAAAGAAAAGGGTATTTTTTATGTGTATCATTTAGTCTCTCATACTTCCATTATACTCTTTCCTCAGTTGCAGAAAAGATATGGCCTCCCTGATTCCTGCCTTCAACAATATAACCTATTATTTCCTGTACTTCAAGCCTTTTTACTGAACAATAACTTTACATCCGATGTTACTCCAATTACCCCTATGACACCTTTATACAATATCACTACTGATTCCACCCCCAGAGCTTCCTTTATATATAAAACTATGTCTTCCCCTATTACTACAAGGAACAAATCCTTTATTGAGCTTTTGTGGGAAAATGATTTATCTCAATCACTATCTGTTCATCAGTGGGATCAAATGTGTCGAAAAAATTTTAGTACCTCTAAAGCTGCCAATATTACACAATCTTTATTTTTTTATATATAATAGAGTTATTACTCCCTCCTTCCTTCATAAAATTGACCCCTCTATTTCTCCCTTATGCTGGTCATGTCTCTCCTCTGATGGTACTTTGACTCACCTACTTTATTATTGTCCTAAAGTGAATGAATTTTGGAAAGCTATATGGTCTAAATGTTTATTGATTTTCTCATGTAATATTCCATTCAAAAACTTTTTGGGGGGACTTTATCTGCTGATTTTGATCATATTTCTTCAAAAACTATTTTATTCGACCTTTTTATTGCTCTTGCATTTAAAGTTATACTAACTTGTTGGAAAGATAATTCTAAACTATCTTTCTTGGTCTGGTGGAACCTTATTTGTGATGAACATAGAATATATTCTGTCTCATCATTTTCGTTATCTCAAAAAATAAAATCGGATTTACTTTGGTTACCTTATACCACTTTTCTATCCGCACACTCATCATTCTCCTAACACTCATGATTTTCTTTATATTTTTTCTCTTTTGTCTCCTCTCCTCTCTTTCCCTCTTTCAACCTTCTTTCCCTCTCTCTTCTTTTTTCCTTTTTGTATAAAACTCACATAATATATATAATTATTATTGGTGTATTTCAGTTTTTCTTAGCACTAGATTTGTATTGCATTCTTCTATGTTAAGAGATTTCTTGTTTAAATGAGTTTATTAACTCTGTATTCTGTTTAACTTGTTACATCTTTCTTAACCATTGTATTGTTTATTATCTTTTCATTTTCAATAAAAAATATTTAGCTAAAAAAAAAAAAAAGATATACTATGAACCTGGAACTTGCAGTCTCTAAAATGTCAGCAATACAGTAGTTTCCCAAGAAAGATGCTATGGTGACTGTTGCTTGTGGAATGTGCTCTGGGCTTCCCAGGCAAAGTTTTAGATTGTTTGTTTAGTTGTATAGAAGTTATAGAGAACATAATCCACTAGGAAACCAATTGGTCAGATGAAGTTTAAAGTGTTAGAATAAAAGCATGATTTATGAACTCAAATAAATGGGCAATCACTAGAAAAGTGGGTTGGATTTGCACACACCCAATGCAAAATCTCTCCTGTCTGAAGGTATAGGAGGGTCTGGGTCAATAAAAATGTTTGCTTCACACGGGGAGAGCGAGAGACGACCCACCTAGTTACAATTCTCCTGAATTTATATTTATGCACACAAGGGTAACCAGGTTTTTATATAACAGAGAAAACAAGGAAAAAGCAAGGGAACCACTTAGAACCGTACTGGGAAATCCAAAGATGTTGGCGTAGACGCCTCACCCACTAGATAGTAGCAAGTTTCATCATCGGCGCCTACCCACACCCTGATAGTGTAATACCATCAGGGCAGACTCAACAATGAATGGTAGTTCTTATATAAAATGTTCATCTGGATAAAGCAGGGATCCAGTTGAAATAGAAAAAGAAAAAAGATAGTTTAAAATAACCTCAAGGTATACCCTTTCAGAACTACCTTTATTAGTAGGGTATCATGGGTTTGTTAAAATAATCCGTACAGGTTACCGATTGAGCATTATTCTCTCAATCACCCCTGATTTTTGCCGACTTGTTTCAGCCCTCAAAACAAGCCCAAATGGGTCTGGGGCCTTCTTCAGGGCTAAATGTATTTATTACCTCCCTGTTCTAGCATGCATTCCATGCACTAACTGAGGCACAAGGCTCTCACCTGACGAAAAGGGTTCTTGAGTATACCTTGAGGTTATTTTAAACTCCCATTTTTCTTTTTCTATGTCAACTAGTGGATGAGGCGTCTACTCCAAAATCTTTGGATTTCCCAATAGGGTTCTAAGTGGTTCCCTTGCTTTTTCTGTGTTTTCTCTATTTGACTCCCAAAAAAAAGGTTTGCCTTGTCCAGAATGTCCCTGCAAACATGTGGCAGACTGAAATGGTCATACTGCCTATGTTTAAGAGCCAGCCTACCAAGCTCAAAGATGGAAGACTGTAAAGAGACTTTGGGTTTGGAGGCAAAAGAATATTTTTTGTTTGCTCTGCAGCTTCTTGAGCGGTCTTTTGTACATGTGATGGGATATATGAACCACAACTGTCTAAGCAATGCTGGTGCAAGATGAATCATACCGGAACTGGAATGTCTCAATCTGAGCCACAATTACTAGATAAATGGATAATATGGAAAACCATAGAAGACATTCCAAGACCAGTTGATCAAAACAGCGTTACACTCCTCATCCCTTGTTTTAGGTAAAATCTGTTCATTTTTTGCTCTCTGACATGACAGAGGTATACCTATAAATTTTCATATGCAAAAGACAAACAGACCTAGGTCATTGGAGACCTACTTGTAGTTTTTTGAGTATGTTCACTTGCATGTTTTTTTCACCTTTTCTTGATCACAAAAACTATCTTTTATCCATCATTTTTTACTTTATGTGCAGGATTTGAAAAGTCATCTCTTTCCTTTCTCCTAACTGGTATAAAACCATAGTCTAGGCTATCATACTATCTTGCATTGATTATGGCAATTCTGTTTATGTCAGGGTACAGTCCCACCTCACTCGGAGGAAAGAACCAATTCAAAATGCTCATCAATGGTCTATCAACTGGTTCTTCAATTTTCTTGCATCTGGTAATGCCACACTGCCGTCCAACTGTGAAAGGTTTTATTTTTAAGGCATTGTGAATGTCTTTGCGCCTTTCACTACAAGGGCCCTCTTTTTATCCAAAAGCAGAGTAGCCGTGTCATTCCATCCAGAGCATGAAATTCTACTACAGCCAATCTATGACGTATAGCATTTGCTAGAAATGTACATATTAGCGGTCACTCTTCTTCTAATTTGACCTTGAAACACCAAACTCACTACATCCTAATTGCAATGCGAAACCGAGTGCCAGGACGGGGCAGGGCCTGCTGAGTGGCAGCAGTGGTGGGCATCCTGTGCACTAGTTTATAGTGCGCATGTCCCTTTGGTGGGCCATCTTGCGACGGCCAGCCTGAGATGCGCACTATAAACCTCTCAACCCGGCTGTCTAAGACAGCTGGGTTGAGAGCCTACACACGCCTTTCACTGTCCTCGGGAGCGGCGACAGAGGCCACTCCCTCCAATCCTTGCACTGCTCTCAACAGCATGGGAGCAACGCCAGGTTTGGTTAAGCCCAGCTGGACGTGACGTCAGGAGAAGATGACAGCTGGAGCGAGGAGGACGCGTCTCCGGAAAGCATGGTACGTACCTTTTTATTTATTTCTTTTATGTATTTAATTTTATTTATGTATTTTCCCGCCTCTCCAATCGCCATACTTTCCAGCCGCCACTGATTATACCTTCTGTAAGTCCATGAAGACTTTGCGCTCTTCTAAATTCCTAATATATGCTCTAGCAGATCCTCCAACTATTGACTCTTAACTAATCAATCTAGTGTCAGAAAATCCTACTAGAGAAGCAGCATGCTTTACAAACAACATCGATTCATTAACTGGAATCTTGAGGTTTCAGACAATCAGCTACAGCTAGATGGTCTGCACTTGCATGGACAAGACTTGAACTTGGTCGCCATTTTTGTTTAGAAAACACAGTGGTGGCATGGTCCGTCTGAATTACAGTTAATCTTGATGTTATTTAAGGTATAAAAAAGACTTCAAGGCTACATGTACTGCCCTCAGCTTGAGAAGGCTGACATGGTTTGATTGATTCCTTTTGAAACAATGCACCTTGAACATAAACCCCTCTCCACTCTCCAAACTCTGGGAGATGCAGCTTTCACACTAGTCTGCAAGGAAAATGTTACCTACCCAGTAAGTATCTGTTCGTGGCATGTAGTGCCATAGATTCACATGCTTAGCATAATCCCGCTATCTAGTGTTGGGCTCAGATATGTGAAAGTTGTTTTTCTTTAAAGAAAGTCTTTCTGGTCACGAGGTATGGTTACTCCTCCTCTTGCTGGAAATGCGCATGGTCATCGGCTCCAAAAGATTGTTTTCCCGCAAGGCGGTTGAGGATGGAATGTGAAGCAGAGTGTAGTAAAGTGAGATGTCCATATTGTAAAAGTTGTGATAATATATAAGATTATATATAAAGCAAACACAAGGAGATGGACGGAGCGTTGAAACTTTTCAGACACTCACCCCCAGTCACTATTAGATCTGGGTTGAATCCATCATTGTTCCTTCGCTCACCCCAGTTCAGATCCAGCCATATGCAGATTAGTCTTGACCCCGTTCCTCATGGGAACAGTCCAGCCCGAAATGCCAAGCCAGGTCTTCCCTGGCCCGGAAAAAAGCATCCTGGGACAGGGATGGCGGGATTATGCTAAGCATGTGTATTTAATGCCACACATGCCTTGAAAAGGTTGTTACTAATAGAATGGTGCCCTCAATAATATTCTTTGGAAGGTACTGCCTGAAGGTCAGCCTGAGCCAGAGTGTTGCCTGGGTGACTAAAAAGGAACCCCTTAACCCAATTATAGAGCAGGTACAGGCTGGCAAATGTCTCCAAACACAGAGGGGGAAGGTCGCTTCCTTCGAGAAATTCAAGTAGCCTTTTTTGAACTGACTGCAAAAAGTAACACAAGGTCAGCTTTACCGAGCTGTGTAGTGGGAAGAGAACTTCAAACAACTTCAAACAATTGGTCACTGTCATCTCCACAGACACTTGATTCTTCACCTCCGAATAAGTGGACTAAACGTCCTCTGTATCACATCAGGTCCTTTATAGAGAGTAGGCAATTTATCATTTTCAACTTTACAGGCTGCAATTTTTTTTTAGCTGTGTTACAAACATTTAAACAACATTTTGCCCATGTTTATATGCATAATTTAAAAAAGACTGACCTGACAATTCAGTCATCACCTGTTCAGTGCTGTAAAGGATGACACTTTCGAAACAATTAACTGTCCTGTTTTGTTTGGCTTGGCTGCTCCCTCTTTCCGACTGACAGTGGCCAGTGTTATGTTCTGTCCAGCCTTCTGACCCACTGATAACTGTGCTCCAACACTCTCGCCTGGGCCAAATGGTTCTATGCCAGCAAGAAGGAAGGAGGAACAGAAGTGACAAAGGGCTGAAAGGGAGGCATGTATCTCCCACCATTCTGGCCCAGTTATAGACTTATCACGCCAACCAAGCTCTTGGAACATCAACCAGAGAAGACTCAGGAAGGCTTCCTAAAGATTATGGGCCTGATACTCAAAGGTAACTTTCACTTTTGAGTATGTTTACTACTTTTCGGTATTCACAAACTACACTTTTGTAGTAACTAACACTTTTGTAGTAGAATCCAGCACAACACAAGGAAAACATGCTTCCTTAGAAAATAATAGAGGTAGAGCTTTACTACAAAAGTGTAAGTTACTACAAAAGTGCAGTTTGTAAATGGCACTCTGCAGCACGTTCTGTAGTACCTCAAATTGTACTACAAAGTGCAGCTTATGAATCAGGCCTATGACTGGTCTAGGAAGAGAGTGGGGGAAGTAGACCTGCTATTCCCCATATAACTCCCAGCCCATTGATGTCTTGTACTATTTGGTGCCTCCTAGGCCAACTTATCGTCAGCCTTAGTCAACTTGCTATCATGCTAGGTCAACTTGCTGTCAGACTTTCAAGTGGGCTGTGGGAGGGGTGATGTTGTATTGAACTGTCCATTGTCAGTCAAAACAACAGTCCCAAGGGGGTCTGTAACGAGCTAGTCCAATGTGGGCTTTAGTCCAGTTGTCAAGATGGGTAGACTAGAAGGGTATTCAGTTAAATAAACTGATGTAGCTGCTAAACCTATACCTTCAATGATAGCCTTAAAAAGATAGGACACACCCATTCACTTAGCTTCATCAACTTGAGCGTAACTGGCTAGTCAAAAATACGTTGTTGTTATCAGTAGGTGGTAATGATGTGATTCAAAATTGGAAGAGTGAAATATGGCAAAAACGCAGCTGTACATGAATAATGAAATTGAAAAAGTAATTATCATCAGTAATGTATGCTAACTTATAGAAAACAAATTAAGGTCAATTGCTGGGAATGATGAAAATAGAACTATAACCTGTCTTATCAAATAGAAGGCTTAAAAAGTGAGTATCAAATGAGGAAGGTGGTATCTTCAGCAGTAAGCATACACAAAGTATACACAAATACAATAAATGATGATGGGTATAGAAACAATTTCATCTCAAATACCGAATTAATCAAGTAAAACAATAATAAGACCAGAACCCAGCCATAAATTACAGTACATAGATTTAGGCACCTAGGTCAACCAAACATCCTTCACTCATTCCCTTCGGCTTGCAATCATGCCAAAGTAGATCTAATTATGAGATGACATCCAATCTGAAAGAGGACCCCAAATCCTCCTACCTTTTTGTTTAGCTTTCTTTCCCTTACAATCAGAGTGTCACTTCCAGGTTATAGGTATATGAAAATCACCCCTTCCATTGCTGGAATGAAGGAGGTTGGGGATCCAACCATGCTGAGGCTACACAGAGCCGTCTAAATTGCCATCGCAATAAAAATTAGGTGGACCCTGATCCCTGATATTAACTCATCTACACCCAGCGGCATAAGCTGCGGCAACAGGTAAATATTCAACTTGAGGATTTCCCCTAAAAATAGTGCAACATCTGATCTGAGTATATTTAGGCAGGAGCATGAGCAAAACATATGAACCAAGTCGGCACTTGGTTCCTGGCAACGAGGGCAGTGAATCCCAGCAACCCCTCCCCATTTAGCTATTTTGGAAGGGGTAAAATATAAATCGAAAATAGTTTTGTAATGTTTGGTTTGCAAGCTAGATAAGCATAATATTGAGCTTCCTAGTTCTAAAGATTCCAAGAAACAAGAATTGTCCATGTCTAACCTCACCTGCCATTTAGTGTCATGTTTTTCAAAGTCATCTGGGATCCCCTCCATTAAACACCCATATACTTGTGAGATTGTATAGTTGGTTCCCCAAGTTAAAACCTCTAACAGGGATTTCCCGGAAAATCCGGCAACAGCCAAGCTGCTTCAGCAAGAAATCCCTTGTAGATATTTAAAAAAAATCTCTGACCCTTATGTTGAATCTAGTCCGGATCTCTTCAAATGATGCCATTTGGCCTCCTAGAAGCAGATCTCATATCCTTCCGAGACCTGCTCGTTGGCACTTGGATAAGCACCCATCATGAAATATTTCAGGCAGTTGACTATTCCGATGAATAGGGGTATACAAGCTAAATCTCCCTACTACCAATTTCTTCCGTATTCCGGACCAATTTTTAAACACAGCAGTTAGGGTCTTAAACCGTGTTTTTTTTGTAATAACTCGGCTCAAAGATTTTCAGCAGGCATCCCTTAGCAGCCTTAGCAATCCCTAATTCAGTATTATCAAAAAGAGGGCAAAGATACTGCAAGACTGACGCTAGGTAATATAGTTTAAAATTAGGCAACATCCACCCCCCCCACCCCTTTCCCTAGGTAGACTCAGAAACCTCTTTGCCCTCCTGATTTTCCCATATGAACAGATGAACCTTGCAACCAACGTATTTATTGTTTTAAACCAGACATTTTCGAACTCCAGGGGAATTGTTCGAAACACACAGTATCTTTGGGAAGAAGATCATTTTCACTAGGTTACATCTCCCCATAATAGACAGATGTAAGTTGTCCCATCTTGGAAAATCTTTTTTAGATTTATCAATAATTGGGGAAAGGTTTATCTTAACTATGTGCTCCACTTTAGCAGTAATAGTAACCCCCAAATAAACTGCCTGTTCTACCATTCATTACGTTTTGCTTTTGTTTAACAGGTTCCCAAAGTATACTCCAAATTTCTCGGTTATCTTTTTGATGGCACGAAGAGCATTATCTGGGTCTCTTGTAACTACTGCGATGTCTTCCGCATATGCCAATGTTTTCATCTCCCAGCCCTGAAGTCGGATCGGTATAACATCAATAGAGGCTTCAAGTCTACGGAGAAGGGGATCTATATACAAAGCGGATAGCAAAGGAGAGGAGGAGCAACCCTGCCTCGTTCCCATTTCTTTACGAACAGGCTCAGATTTGTTTCCGATGAGCTGGAGTCACGCTATTGGGTTGGAGTACATCACCTGAATTGCTTGAATAAAAGACCACCACCACCCCCCCCAACCCAAAGGACTCCATAGCCTTCCATAGGTAATGCCAGGACACCCTGTTAAATGCCTTCTCGGCATCCAACAGGGCGACCTACTGTAGCATCAAAAAGTGCTATTACACGATGCACATGATCAGAGGTCCCCCTCCACGGAATAAACCCATGTTGCCTTACCAATACTAGTCTATGAATGATGCTTCCCAGCCTTTTTGCCAAGATCTTAGAGTAACGTCTAATATTGCTGTTTAACAGCGTGATTGGCCCATAGGACCCCAGGTTATTATGGTTCTTCCCTTTCTTTAAAAAACACTATCACAATGGCTGTAGCCCAAGAATCTGGGGTATGCTGTCCATTTCAAACCGGACTAAAAATCTCATGAAGCTCTACAAGCAGTTCTAATGAGAATACTTTATAAAATTCGAGGGGTATCAAGTTGGTACCCACCGCTTTCCCAGAGGGGAGGTCCTAGAGCGCCTGCTGAATTTCCTCCAGAGAAAATTCTTCCCGAGTTACTCTATTCGATATTGGTGGTGCCAAAAACTGCTCTAGATCCTCTGGACAAACCGCTACTGGTGCTTTATATAATAC
The DNA here is from genome assembly GCA_963921515.1 of Calotriton arnoldi. Classification (NCBI taxonomy): domain Eukaryota; kingdom Metazoa; phylum Chordata; class Amphibia; order Caudata; family Salamandridae; genus Calotriton; species Calotriton arnoldi. Next base: position 837,790 of record CAWUFW010004243.1, on the reverse strand, counting down.
GCTATAATATACACAAAAGGCTTCTCTCACCTTATCCGAATCTGTAATGATTGCTCCTTGCTCATTCAAAATTTCATTAATGTACCCTGCCGCCAGCTTTTGCCTTGTCCTGACTGCTAATACAGGCCCCACCCGTTCATTATATACGTAACTCTTGTTTTCTAGCAAGAAATTTCCCGGCCATCTTTTTAGCCGTAAATTCATTCAGTAACAATTTAATTAGGGCTAACTGGCTAAGCACGGGGGACAGATCTAGCCCACATGAAACGGCTACTGCCTCTACTTTACCCAACTTTTGGTAAAGCTCTCTAATCTGAGATTGAGATTGCTTCTGTTTAGCAATGCTAAACCCAAGGGTTTCCCCTCTGATACCAGCTTGAAAGGTATCCCAGACCATTCCTGGGGGAGCACTGCTTCTATTAATTTCAAAGAATTCCAGAATCCAGCCCTTCTTGTGTTTAACATATTCTGGATCAGACAAAAGACTCCTCTCAAAGGACCACCTTCTGCACTCTCTTCTATGTCCCTCAAGTGAGAGCTCTAAAACAAGAGGATTATGGTTCGACATTAGTCTTGGAAATAGCTCTACCTGGGACCCACTAACTAATGTTGGTGTCACCAAAAAATAATCCAATCTTGCAAAAGAGCTGTGAGGAGCAGAGTAGTAAGTGTACCCAGCCTCAGAAGATTTCAAATTAACCCAAATGTCTACTAGCCCTATTTCCTTTTCAAGATACATGAAAGATCTAAAGGACTGCGGTTTGCGACCCGTATAGCACCCTTCCCTGTCACCGGTCCCTCTTCTAGTACCATTCAGGTTAAAATCCCCACATACCACATACGGGGCTGGCCAAGTTGGTAACTCTATTGCTAAAAAATTAAGCAGAGCTGGGTCATCCGCTACCGAGGCATATATCGAATATAGAGTAAAAGTCCCTGTCTTCCGGCCGTGGATAAGAGTCTTATCTTTTGCTAATATGGCCACCCCTTTAGTTCTAGTATCCGGTGTCGTGCAGCATAGTATATTTAGTCCCAAGGTTTCTAACAGGCCTCTATCACTACCGGCAATATGGGTTTCTTGCAAGCAATAGACATCTGCTCTTAAAAATTTCAGGTCTTCTTGTACCCTTCTTTTTGACGCATCATTTAGACTACAAATATTGATGATAGTTGCTATGCGGAGCTTAGCCATCCCCCCAAATACGGCACAAAGCCTAATGACAAATTTCCATAAACGTATTCCCATCAAAGGGACTCAAAAATGTACCCCAACTTGCAAAACTACTTGTATTGCTCAATTGTCGTGCCCCTACCTTAACCCAATAACCTTTCACTTTTTCCCACCACTGTTTTTCATGCTTTACCTTTCGTGTTAGTACTAACTGCTCTTCCACCGTATTGAGGCCTAACCCCCCCATTGCCCCTGAAACCACCCACAAGGGCCCCCCTACTCCTCCCCAAAACCCTCCATCCCCCTGAACCCCACCATCCAATAGAGGCAGCAAGACCACCTATGGTCTGTGTGGTGGCTACTTGAACCAGGATGCCACCAGCTCCCCGCCCACCCGCAGACAACACCAGCTATAAGGACAATGCCATGACGAGAGAGAAAGGATATACCTTAAGGCCGTACCTGGCCATACCAGAGAGAAAAGAAAAAGTATAAGGGAAGAAGAGAGAAAGAACATATGAACAAACTTCTTCAACAAGAGGCCCACTTCTTAAACATTATCTTTAGCAGCAGTAAGATCACACAGATATTCATTGGCTTAGATCTCTGAGGTAAAGAACCTAATACTGCCCTTGACAATAGTTTTTAATCGAGCCGGGGCCAGCAGGCAGGCTTCAAACCCTACATCCTGAAAGGGTTTAATTAACTGCCAAAAATGCCACCTGTACTCAACAGTCGTATGATAAAAATCCGGGCGGACAAAGAAAGATCTCCTTATACCATCTCTGAGCCTCAGGCGGGCTTTCTCAAATATGGCTTGCCGGAGCAGGAAGTTGCCAAACAATACCAATACAGCCCTTGGCTGGCTCTGGCCTCTATTGCCCAGTCACACTTGTTTAATCCGATTTATTGGGAATCTATGCACGCTCTGTATTTCAGACACCCAATTCCACCCGGACAGTTCTGGAAATGCACTCTTCACAAGGTCCAGCATGAATGTTCTTATATCGTCTCCTTCCAATCGGTCGTCAATCCCAAGGAAACAGAGATTATTTCATCTCTGACGATTTTCAAAGTCCTCAATTTTCCACATCATGTCCGACAATTGTGCATCTTGTGAGTTGACTTGCTCCTTCAAGGTCAGAACTTCTGTTTCAACAGCTGTGGTGCTCTCTTCTATACAATTAAACTTCTCCCTGATCTCGATGCAGGATTTACTGACTTTTCTTATAGCCCCTTCTAGTTTTTTAGTAGCCTGCTTTGCTCTTTTGCTAACTGCCCGGGTCTCGGCCCGATGCTCCTTTATTGATTCAAAGACCAGTCCCAGTAAAGGGCTAAGGGTCTTGCCTCACGTCTCCCGTACCTGATGGATTGCTGCATCCGGCTGTGAAGAATCCTCCGGCTTTTCAATCAGCCTGGTATCTGAGTAGTCTCGCTTTAGCCCTGCCTCGCCAAAAGTTTTCCTCTACTTTTACGTGAATCAGAATTACTTGAATCCTTGAGAGATTTTCAGCATTTAAGGGCTGTCTCTGGCACTTCCAAACTGCTTGAATCAGAGATGCGCTATGATCAACATCGCTCAGGCATGAGTTAGAGGCTTCTCAGCCCGAGCCATCCGTTAGAGAATAGCATTTATCTACCCCTTCAAGTGTAACACTAAGCAATCTGTAAGCGCTTTGCTCGCGGTTATTATTGTGGTGAGTCCTGGTCCTTCCTGATGTGTCAATCTGTGATGGGGTTGTATCCTTGCTGGGGCTTTGCATCAATTTCCCCTGGTATCCCACGTCAGATTTAGCCGCCTCTTTTCCCAGTTCTCCTGACCCTATAGACATGGACTGATCTGGTGCGGCAGATATAGATAATGAACCACCTGGGGGAGTTGTATTATGTGGTTGTGGGTAAAACTCTTGCGGTACCTGGGCGACCTCCAAGACAGAAATCCCTGCACATAGCTCTGCTTCAGCCTGGGGGTCCTAATCATTTGTTAAACTTTTAGATTGAAATAATTCTGCAATTACTGGCTGTGGTATATGTTGGGAAGGTTGTGCATCCCCCAGCGACCCAGCCACCAAAAGCAAAGGTCCCCTTTCTGTACTACTGGGACAGTCTGACAAGTTTTCCTCGACCCCGCCCCCTCCCCCCCCCAGACTATCAGGCAAATGTTTAGCAGGTCAGGCTTCTGCATGTTTACCTGCACCACTGCCTACTTGGTCTTGAGGAGAGTCTTGTTTCTGCCCTTTATTAACCCCCGCAGACCGTGTAGTGCTGCATGCAACATCTCCTTTATCGCGGCTCGATTTAGAAACTTTAGGGGCCATGGCAAGCACTATCAGCACTAGAAGGTCGCTTTCTCCACTGCGCAATCGGGGGCAGCAACCAGCAAGCACGCTGAGCAGATCCGCCCACTTGGTATCGGTGCCGCACCTCCTCTGGGAGGCGAAGCCTTGAGGAAAAACCGCCACACTGACACGTCCTTTCAGGGCTTCATTCACAAAAGAGAGCTGCCACTTCCTCCTCATTCCAAATCGCCAGGTGCCTTATACCTTTATTTTCATTTTTAAACCAGACTAGTATCGGCTGCTATCGGCATGTCTTTTGTGGCAAGGAGCAGGGAGCGAGGAGAGGCTAGCCATGCTTCTGCTCAGTCGCCATCTTGCCTCCAAGTTCCAACAAGTCCCCAAATAAATCTGTTCTGATGTAACAAATTGAATATCAAAGAAGGGAACCATTAACAGAGGAATGAAAAACCAGACATCTGGCACAGGAGTAAAATAAAAATGTTCCAAATAAACAGTTAATTTGTGCAGGTCCTACTTAACAACATTAAAAAATTCATGGAAGAATCCTGTTTGTTGACAGTAATAATGAGATTGAACAAGGTGATGTCAGAACATTATATGTCGGCTGACCATAAACAGAGGGGAAATAAGAACATTTCACCATGATGAGGAGAGATAAACTGATAAAAAGAGGCAAAATTTTAAAAGATGTATTGTAGCCTCTTTTTACTCAGAGGAAGGTTTAGCTGGTGTGACTCTGTGAATGGGGCCGTTAAAGATGGAGAAAGCCCTATCTGACTGTACAGAGCAGGGGTCTTCAAACTTTTCACTACGAGTGCCACATCGTATATTTTATCAATATTCACGGGCCGAAAAAGCTATTTTATAAATGACTGAATAAAGATTAAATGAATGAATAAGGTTTACTTGCATCTTTTTTGCAATCAGCATGATATGATTCAGAAAAAAAAGAGAAATGTGACCATCACAAAGAAACAATGTAGTGCTTAAACTGAGAAATTATATATAATGAGTAAAAATGTAAAACATTGGCAAATGCTCTGACAAAGTAATCAATTACTTCACTGTAGGTAAGAAAAGCAGGCTATTCATTTTTAATTAATTTTAAATACTGAAATTTACATGAAATGAAAATTTGTCCAATTTTGTGGCAGACAATAAGAAAAATAAAAAAAGCTCCAAGAAAGAACTTTAGTAAAACAAAGCAAAGAAAATCAAAATAAACTAGAGCCATTAATGAAGGTTGAACAAAAATAAATTTAGTCTACACCTTTGTACAATTCTGGCAATTGGAGTTTTCAATCGTAAACAACAAACCATGAAGCACAAGATTAATGGGAATGATGGAACTGATTGTTTAATTTTAAAATATCACTGAACTGAGGTTTCAAGCTTGAGGAGCCAATTTATTATAATGGACTTTAAATGCTCATCAGATAAACTTCCTCGATATTTGGATCTGACAAACTTCATTTTTGAAAATTTTTGCTAGAGTCTAAGGAGACATGTTGTCATTCGGAGAGATACGGTGGGGGGGGGGGCGAGCTGAAGAGGAGACGACCATATCTATGCCGTGACATAAGAGCGCCCAGCGGAGCTTCCGAGAGAGGTACGGCTGCAGGAGTATGCAGGGAGACTGCTCCAGATTAGATAGGGGAGGAGTACTCCGAAGCGCCCAGGGTCCCCCTACCACTGGGATCCTGCTCAAATGCCCAACACTCACCACTGCTGCTGGGAATGGGGAAGATCTGCGGTCTTTGGAACTGTCCCTTCCTCCTCTCCTCTCTCCACTCTTGACCTGGGCCGAGCTGGAGGATGAGGCGGACGGCGTTTACCAGCAACACCGTGACTGGTGCTCTTGATGGAACTTTAACGATGCCCCCTGGGCGGAAACCAAAACTGCCTGTACTTACCGCGGTGCCCGAACAACTTTGGCTGATGCCCGGTGGAGCTGTCATATGCAGCTATAGAGGAGCTTGGCTCTGGTTCACCCCTCGGCTGGCACCTACCCAGCCGGACATCGTTTTCCTCGCCTCCCCGTTGTGTTTCCCTACCTGCATTCCCTACCCCCGTTTACCATTCCCCCTCTACCTCTTCACTCCCCATAAGACGTGTGTATGCGCTAATAATCTCACATTATTGTGTAATCTCATATTTTTTCTTTTCTCCTATGTCTATACTTGTCTATGTAATTATGGAACCTGTAACTCACTGATCCTCATGTAAAGCGCTCTGATACCTCCGGGTCTAGCCAGCGCTATATAAAACTTTGCAAATAAATAAATAAATAATAAATAAATAATTCGAGGTTTACAGGCATATGTGTGTGAGTCAGATTGAAGGCAAAGTCAAAACATCTGTGTAAAATGAATACCAGGAAGATCACGTCATACAGTGCGCTCTAAAGGACACATGCTCAGTCAGCAGCGTGGATTATCTGCACTAGGAACTTGCGTTTTTCAAAGATCTGGCATACACAACATTGCTGGTCCAAAATTTACAATAGAGAAGATTCAAGAGGCTCTGCTGCCACCTACAGGCTGCCAAAGGAATTGGATATATATTTCCCTTTTATCATCGGACTCCAAGGCTTTGTAAAACAATAGAGAAATTACATTAAGGGCCTTTTAATGCTAAAGCTGCTGCAGACCAGATAAAGTCTTGTAGCGGGCCGGATGTGGCCCGCGGGCGTTAGCTTGGAGACCCCTGGTATAGAGTAGCATGTGAGTAAGGGCAATGCAGATCAGGGTTCTTTCCCTTTAATCCTCCAATCTCAACAGGATTGAAAATTGCTCACCGCTTTTGGTGTGACCTGGGCTCCAGACACGGGTCCCACACCACCAGTCAGTTCAAAAAGATCGCCCAATCCACTGCTAAGTGGTGCACCAAGATTTACAGGCATAACTGCAGGGGCTGCGAAACCAGTGCCGATCTAGGAAGAAAATGCACATAGTCACATAAGAGAGGGGCTGTGAAACCAGAGCCAATCTATGAAGAAAATGCAGTTACAGAAGAGATAACAAATTATTTTTAAAAAAGATGATCTGAATGACAGTTAAACATGAGGGTGAAGGAAAAAGGGACCAATGCAGTACGGACTGTGCAAGATAACAGCAACACGTTATGAGTTAGAAAAAGAAACAAAAAGGAGAAGAATGAGAAAGATCAAAGGAGCATGATAAAAAGGAGAAAATGGGTAAAGTGGAGGGAGGAGGGCAAAGTAGAAAGGGTAACAATTGTGGTTGGGTAGAATGAGAAAGGGAACAGAGAAGAGGGTGAAACAAAGGGGAAGGACGAGGCAAGATGAAGAGGGAACAGTAAAAAGTTGGTATGAGGAAGTTGTGACTGGAAAGTTAATAGAAACTAAATATGATACTAGAGGAGCCTGAAGCTCAAAGAATCATACTCACTGCAGGACTTCCACCGACATCCCCTCCTAGCTGCATCATAATTAAAACAAAACAGTTAAAAAACTTTAAGACATGACCCATTCACATACTACAAATTCAATCAAGCTTCTCACCTGCACCCTCCAACCCACCATACATCAGTTGTCATAGTCAAAATCAGAATAGTCTCCACACTCCTAGTTCAATGATATACATACAGAAACACTTTTTAGAGTCATGGAATGCTGGGAGAGGACACATGTAACATTTAGGGATAATTATGCTGCAGACCCACTCATGTAACTTTTTCCTTGCATAAACAAACTAATCAAAGTGACAGTCTAGTGACAGCTGCAGGCCACATACTTCCTGCCTGTTAAGAAAAGGCTGCAAAATATGCAGAAGGAACGTGTCTGACAGCATTATGTGTCATCACATTATAATCTGAAAAACAAATTACTTGCTAGATACTTGATTTTCCCATAGACAGATCATCTCTTGAAATATATGAAGAACTAGACAGGATCTAGGAACATAACAGTTTAAGCATAGGGTGCTAAGTGGTGCAGTTACTACTCCGGCTACAGAGCAGCAGAAGCTTCACCCGATGTAGCATCAGAAGTCCATAAATTGCCAAATTAGTCAGTGTTACCCAATTTCCCCACTCCACAGAAGGTAGAGGAATACTAGAGTTCAGAGAAAAACAACCACCAACCAGATCTTAGAAAAGGAAGGAAGAAGGGTGATTTCCTTAAAGTAAGTTCCTTATTATTCTAATGCATACTTTTCTACATACTCTCCAACTCTTGAAAGACTCATGGCAGCAACCCCTTTAAATGGAAAGCCTAGGAAACAGCCACTTCAATGTGTGCATTTCAATCATTCATGTTTATTAAGCTACTAACAAATACTTTCAATCTTCTATTAAGCCTTTTTCACTTTTCATATGTTATTGTCAATGTCCTCTGTACATTTCAGAGACCTCTACCCTTTAACAGGAGATCAGCCCAATTACAGTTAATACACAAACATTAAGCCTAACTTACATTGTGGTTCTTACTATACCCTAACCATGTAGTTACTTCGGTAATAACTTTTCTGGCAGAGACTATCTAACCGCAGATTTCTCACCTTGTGAATACCCCAAAGCGCCGGACTACACTTGGAGAATTTTAGATAGCAATTCCCTTGCATGTCGGTAGGTGGCATTGTGTGGCTCCACACTGGATCCATTCCGCCCCGGATGGGACGTCGGCCACTGTAACTGTGCCATCACCCTGCACTGATGTCAGTTTCTTACTGATCTCTGTCCACGCTGTTGGACGAGGAACCCCCAGACATCAGAATATGCCGGTGTACAGATCTCTAGATTGGGATCCTATTAAAGGACGGTATGAGTCCATTCCATAGAAAGGGTAGGAGGGTGGGGCAGTGAGGAATTTACAATTAGATTAAAAAAAGGCATTACTGAAGGTAAGTAACTTGTTCTTCGGATAGACTTCTAACAGCGGAGTCCTCCCCTTATGAATAGATATCACAGCAGTACCTCCAGAGTTGGTGGGTCTGTGGAATGGCTCAGACCAGGAAATCCTGCAGGACAAATCAGGTGAAGTGTCCATCCCACAGGCCCTGGCCATCCAGGCAGTAATTTTTGTCAACGTGTGGAGCGGCACCCAAGAAGCAGCCTGGCAGATATCGGAGACTGGCACACCGCCCACCATCGCAGTTGATAGCAGTCAGTGCTCTCGTGAAATGATCAAGCAAGCCTTTTGGGGTCTGATTTTTAGCTAGCCCAGAGCAGATGCTAATGCATAATACAATCCAACAATGGTTCTTTTTTGCACTGCTTTGCCCTTTTTTGCTCTGGAGAAGCCCACAAAATGTTTAGCATCGAACAATAGTTTATGGTCTAATCAAAGTAAAAATATGGAAGAACAGCCGCACGAGTCATTGTAGGCACGCTCAGCCACCCCACTCTGCTACAAATCCCGTCACTCAGTAACCACTACCAGGTTAGTTCCCGCTTAATAGGTCCACATAATACAAAGACCCAATTTAAGAAGCACTCCAGTAAAATTAGTTAGTTTTCTGTTACCAGAGATACTCCCTTCGTTCAATTACGTGTTTTTTTCCAGCTTCAGAGCAGGTTGTGGTGATAAGACATTATTGTGCACAGATTTATTTCTATCTCGGCTATCCCTATTTTTTTGTCCACTCTGTCCAGTTAGTAGCCCCTGCTGATGCCTCTGTATATCCCCTTCTTGGAAATATCCTGTATAGTACCCACTGTTTACCAATCTGCCAAGCCGAGATTTCTCTTAAAATCTTATTAGACTCTTCTTTTCTTCCCTGATTTTGCACCCTCCCTGAATTGTATTTAATGTCATTTCTCCTTACAGAGGGTCCTCGATCAAATGTTAAGACTCAAAATAAAAATAATTTTATATTTTCAGCTCTGAAGACAAGCTGAAAGTCAACAGGTGACTAGTAGTAAGCTATTTTAAATTTGACACCAGCCTGACACCTATAAGAACCCCCTTACCTCTTTCTTTTTCCTTACTCATTACACACTCAGAGAGCTGGCTAAAACTTTTCTTTGATAACCAAGACAAGAAATTCTTGATTGTGCAGTTGAGGTTTCACCCAAAACGAATGGAGACTTCTTGATGTTTATGCAAACGCCAAAGTTATGAAGAGCACTGCACACAAAGTACAGGTTTTTGGTTGTGCCCTCCCTCCAGAGACTGTACTTTTATTGAAGATGAAGATATAAGTGCATAACCTGCACGTGAAGACGAGATGGCACTAAACACAACACAAAGACACTGGACATTCCAGAGAAATTTGACTCATTGACCATCATCAACCAAGAGTGTTCCAAGTTTCTTTTGTAGTGTTCCTGGGCAGGTGTACTTCTCCAAGGTGGCATTAATAATATTACCAGTTTTCAACAATATGTCCCAAATAGCCACAAAGTTTAGACGTTTTCTGCAGTATTCATCCAACGTTCGCCATCTAAAAAAAGACTCATTCTCAGCAACCTCAGCTGAAAGAACAGCACAATAAGAATGTATGCCAAGGAAGTGAAAAATGGACAACAAAAGCAAAACCCATGAATAGAAGAGACACTGAAGCAGGAGTTAAACTTGAAACTGAGCGACTAAGGATTAGCACAAAGACTATGGCACAAAGATTCAGGCTCTGGAAAAATGTGATGAAAAAAACTAGAACACCGACATCTATAAATACATAAGAAGACCATATACAGAAACAGGGAACAAATAAACAGTTGTGCAGGAAAAAGAGGGACACAAATGTTAATCACACGGACTCAAGAAATATTTAACCTGTTTCATACATACCAGACTATCAAGGCCACCTCCAAGAAGGTCCACAGCCCCCATCTGCAAAGAGGATGATGCCACTGGTGGAACAACCACAGGTGGTCCGAGGTCAAGATTCAGGAGGTCACCCAATAGGTCACCCTGGGATGGGATAACTGCAGGTTGTTCTGCAGTTTGGGATCCAGCAGGCGCTGCCTCTGGACTCTCCGCACTTTCATTTCTAGATAGAATATTAGATGAAAGAGAAACTTGAGGGCTTAATTCCTAAAGAAGACCAGAAGAAGAGAAGGGAGGTCAGCAGAACACACAGAGTGCCTGTAGTATTATCCCCAAACATGGACTTTGGGTTTTGAGGGTGAGAATGGAGCCTTGTAAATGTAAAAAAAATAGAGACTTTTTTTTTTTTACATCAGCATCCCCTTTATTCCTGAGGAAAGGAATGGGAGGTGAGCAGCTGATAGTGACTGCCATCTGTCTGATAAGACATTTATTTCTAAAGAAGAAGGAGGCAGGTGGGTTGGAAGCTATTACAGACTGTCACTGCTATAATCAGCCTACCTGGACCCTCAGGCCAGAGGAATGGCAAATGAGAAAAAGGAAAGATAAGCACCTAAAGCAACCTGTCATCTGCATGATCAACACTTCATTCTTAAGGGAGAGGAGGGGACGGTTGGTGAGAAGTGTTCAGATAGTGCAGACAGTAGGTGGCACCATGCGTCTCCCCGTCAACTATGCTCCACCCTGGAAGGGACGGCTGGAGTCGCGCATAGGCACCACCCAAGCATGCTGATGCCAGCTTCTTTTTGGAAATTGTCCATGTCCTTGGATGCAGAGCCCCAAAAACTAGTTGAATATACCTGTGTGCAGATCTCCAACTTGGGACCTTCTTAAATGGAAAGAGTCCATTACACAGAACAGGCAGGTGGGAGGGGGTGAGGAGAAAGAGCGTTACCGAAGGCAAGTATGGATACTTCTAACCGCAGATTATTCAGCTGTAAAATGGATCACAAAGCAGTATCTCCCCTGATGCTGGGTATGTGGAAGGACTAAGAGCAAAAAGTCCTTCAGGACTGAACAGCCAAAATGCCCTTCCCATCAGGTATGGCTGTCAAGACAGCAGTGTTTCATGAACGTGTGCACTGATGCCCACGTTGCAGCCTGACAAATGTCCAGCATAGGCTCTCCGCGTGCCACCGCTGTGATAGCAGTCTTGGCCCAGGTGGAATGGGCACTCAATCTTTCTGGTGGATGCCTAGTCACCATCACATGGCAGATCTCAATGCACATGTCTAGTCACCTAGAGAAAGTCCTTTTCCACCCTGCCTTGCCTTTCTTTGCCCTGGAGAACTCTACAAAGAGCTGAGCATCCAAATGATGGTCTTTGGTACGATCGATGTATAAACTCAGGGCTCATTTGGTGTCCATACAATGGAGTCTTTCCTCCTTTTTCAAAGGGTAAGGTGGGGTAAAAATATTGTCAGAAAAGTGGTGGACTGTCTGACATGAAAGGGAGTAACAACTATTGGTAGAAAGGCTGCTCTGGTCCTCTGCACCAGTTTGTCTGGAAAGAAAGTGGTGTAGGACAGCTGGACTGATAAAGCTTGAACCTTATTCAGGCGACAAGCTTAGGCTATTTCAATGAAAAAAGCTATCTTCTAGGTCAGGAGTAGGGGACAGCTGTGCAAGACAAATCTATTGAAGTTCAGGAAGAATCTAAAAAGTTGGCTTTTTACCAAATATTTCTGGCGTCTTCTGGATCTTTCTAGCCTGTCAGTATCCGCTCAGCTCCTAGATACCCCCGGGCGATTGTTGAGCTTTATAAATTTTATTTTCATTCAACCGCTCAAAAGGAGTGTACAAAAGGAAGGTAAGGGGCAAAAGAAAGTTGCACCGTTACATCATGAAAAGTGTAGGAGGAAACATATGGATCAAACCTTTGAGAAACTGTATCACAAGAGATGATTTGAAAAAGGATGGTTGGTCCGGTAAACGTAAAAAGGCCGAAACTGCCAACAGATAACCTTTAACCATGCCCACTGCACATGCTTACTGGGCCAAAGATAAAGCAAAATACAAGACATCTGAAAGTCTGCCTGCAATGGGTTTGTATTGCAGGTTTCGTGCCAGGCCAAAAACTTGACCCAGCGTCCAGAGTAGACAGACTTTGTACGATGCCTGGCCACATGGATGAGTTCCACTACTTTGGAAGGGAGACTGAAAATAGTCAACTGCAGCTGCTCTCTCTCCACACTCAGAGGTGTAGACTGCACAGACCTGTGTGCAGAACCCTGCCCACCTGCTGCAACAGAACATCCTCCCAAATCAGCAGCCTGTTCGGGGTACCACACTCTCATAGTTCAATCCAGAGCTCCAAAGTTCAGGGTACCACACTCTACTAGTTCAACCCCAAGCCACTAAGATGACTTGGGCCAGGTCATTCCTGACCTTCTTCAGAACTAGGGGCAGGAGAGGTAGCAGGGGAAAAACTTACAGGAGTTCTGTGTTCCACTCTATAACGAATAATTCTCCAAGACAGTGCATTCTAGGAAACTCAAATGTGCTGACTTTCCATGTTCTTTGGCAGTGGCAAACAGATCAAGCCAGGGTTTTCCCCACAGTTGCAAGACGGCTTGCGCCATGTCCGGATACAACTGCCATTTGTGATCAGCTAACCGTTGCCAGATGAGTGCATCCTTTCTAGCATTTGAAGATCCTGCCAGGTAGTGCACAATCAGAAAAATGGCCTGAGGATTTAGTCCGTTCTAGAGGTGCAAGGCCTCTTGGCACAGGGTCCAGGACCCCAACTCCACCCTGTTTGTTGCAATACCACATGGCGGTGGTGCTGTCAGTGAGGACCAGCCTCCTCTTGATGGACGGCAGGAAGGCTTGTAAAGACAAGCAAATGACCTGCAACTGTAACAGGTTGATGTGGAGATAGGTCTTCGTCAGAGTTCAGAGTTCTCTGAGCTCCACCTCTCCCAGATGAATCCACCTCCAACACAGCAGAGATGCATTTATCATTGTCCGCTATGGATAGGGTAGAGAGAGCAATCTGCCACTGGCTTAATTACAGTTCAGCAGCCACCACTGCAGATCTTTTGTAGTCTACTCCGAAACCTGGATTGAATCGGACAGGTTCCTTTGGTGCTGGGCCAACTGGGACTCCGAATCCAACTGCAGAGCCTTCATGTGCCATCTGGCAGGGTCGACGAGCAGAATACGGGAGACCAAGAAGCCTCAGAGCGACCGTCACTGAGACCTAGGCTTGATGCCGAAACATCAGGATCATATCCTGAATATACTAGATTTGTTGATCTGGAGAGAAGGCCCGAAAATGCACCATAGCTAGGATGGCTCATATGAAAGTTATACTCTGCGAAGGAGTCGGTGTGATTTCAGCACACTCATTGTGAACCCCAACAATGTAAGAAGGTACACCATCGACTGGAGATGGTCACGACTGACTGTGGTAAGCCCATCGTCAACAGCCAGCGGTTGAGGTAGTGGAAGGCTGGTACCACCGCCAACATCTTCGTGAACACCCAAGGCGCACTGGTGCGGGTAAAAGGGGGCATGGTAAACTGAAAATGTTTGTGGCCCACAGAACATGGAAATAGGTGTCCTGCAGGTCCAACACTACTATCCAGTCTGCTGCATCCAGGTTAGATCAAATTTGGGCCAGAGTGAGCATCCTGAATTTTTCCTTCTGCAGGACTAAATGAAGGGGTCGGAGAGCTAAAATATGACAAATTCCTCTGCACTTTTTCAGAACTGGGGCATAATGGGAGTAGCACCCAGTTACGATCTCAGATGCCAGGACTCTCTCTATATATCAATTCTCTTAATGCATTTCTCTTCCTGCAGCAAAAGACGCTGTTATGTAGGCAGAAGAGGCGGTGGGACAGAAAGAAAAGGCAGGACGCAATCCAGTTGGACTATCTGCAGGAACCACCTTTCAGATATTATGGTCGCCACCCATAGAGAAAATGACTGATTCTGCCTCCCACAGGGTGGCTGTGTGCCGTTAAAGCAGCTTGGAGGCTGCTGCCAGAGGGACTGGGGATTGGGAGGTTTGCCATCTCTGCAAGCCTGGACATTGTCTGCTGGATCCCCTATCCCAACCCCGAAAGGACAGGGGTGATTGTTGCTGGAGCAGTGGGCCTAGACGCTGCCTGTTGGCCAAACCCTAGTGGGGTGAAATAGTTGGGATACTCCTTTGTGGGTGTGGAAAGACCGAGGGAGGTCTAATTTTTCTGAAGTGCTCAAAAGCCTTTTCTGAAAATAGGCAGGACAAATCAAAAGGCATATCCATGAGTGATGCCTGGTCCTCATCCGAGAAGCCAGTAGATCTCATCCATGTGTGGCATCGGAGCACCACGTTAGCCCAAATTTCCCTGCCTAAGCAGTAGGTCGTGTCCAGGCTTCACAGTATGACAAATATTGCAGCGTCCTGCCAATCCTAAATGGTCTACGTGGAATTCCTCCGAGACTACTGATACGATTTCTGCGACCATGTCTCATAATGGATGGGAGTACCTATCAAGAAAATAGCTCGCGTGAATGACCTAAGGGCGAAGTTAGCTGAGGAAAACATTATCTTACCAAATTCCTCCGTTTCTTTTTACTCGCTGTCTGCGGGGATCGCAGGGAAAGAATTGGGATTAACCCTGCTAGTAGATGCCTGCACTACCAGGCTCTCAGGAGTAGCGTGTTAAGCGAGGAAGGCAAGGTCACCCAGGGAAGACCTGTGGTGTTGTGTCACTTGTCTGATGACATGTGGGCAGGAGCAGGGTTTAGCCCAAGTATCCATGAAGGTCCTCATAGAACAGCAGCAAAGATTCAGCTTATGTCTTTCTGAGTTGTAAAACTTCCATGAGGACACTGGTTTTCCCCTCAACATAAGGTAACTGCAAGTCTAGAATTCAGCTACTTGTCTGATAACTAGGGCGAATGAGGCTGACTCTTCTGTAAGAGAAAGTGTCCAGTCCACTGGCTTCTTGTCGATGCAGACAACAACTGTCATCAACATAGGAGGAAAATGTATCCTCATCACCAAAAGCTCAATGACTCTGGTCAGAGCCCAATCTGAAAAATTGTTGGAGCCCTGGAAGGTGGCTCCTTGTCTTATAAAAGTCACAGTGAACTGGGGCCAGGTGTCAGAACTGTGCCGGGTCTCAACTTTGGCCGAGACAGATTTAGTTCGGAGTCGGCAGGGTTGGGGTTGCCATTGATGTGACAGGAACCAGCAGGGATCGTGGTGCCGGAAATGGTTTCAGGAGGCACTACTAGCGATATCCCGACTGGAGGTCTCTGAAGATCTGTGGAGCCCGAAGGCACCTAAGAAGGAGCCAAGCAGGGGGCCAAAGATTTGAAGCATATCTTAACCTGTTGTGGCGTCACCAACAGCCTCGGAAATTCTGGGTGCATGGGGTCAGCTGAGGAACTGACTCCATGATGAGGTACCAGGAGTAAGAGTGCAAGAAGGAGTAAGACCACAGGACACCTTGACAATCTGTAACTACTAAGAATGAGAGTGGCAAGGCTGGGACATGGCCTGTCTGGATTTCTTGTGCTCCTTTTTGGGCTTGTACTTACCTGAAGACTTGGATTGCGATGAGGACCCGTCACGGGAATGGCCAGGAAGGCTGGAACAAGTCTGAGTCCTGGATTTCGAGCGGGAGTGGACCTTATGTGAATTCTGAAGTGTTCGTCAACATAAAGCTTGGCTTTGTCTTCCCGAATTGCCTTCTGGTGTATCAGGGCACACTTGTTGCATGACTTGGAGCTGTGACCTGAACCCAAGCACCAGAGACACACCTTGCTAGAATCTGTCACAGACATCTGCTTGCACCAGTACCCACAAGGTTTAAACCCTGTAGTTTTAGGAGTGGACAAGTTCGCTTGTAAACTGTAGAGAAATCTTGTGAGAAAAAAACTTGTCAACTGATGAGAAAAAGGTAGAAGCCAACTCTGGATCAGCGAACAAAGGCATAAGCGTAATTGGGTGGCGCTTATATGAGGCTCCAGCTGTTAATTCAAGCAAGAAGTGATATTAACCCGGAGACGCACACCTCCACCTACAGGTGCGCTATGCTGAAAAATCTTCCCGAACCAGCATGGTGCCTAGGGATATTTTACAGGTGAGGAATCTGTGGTCAGAAGTATCCATCAGAAAGGTGGATTATGTAGAAAGCCACTGTACAATCAGCAAATAGAAGCATTAAATCATGGAAAACAAATTGGGAAATTGGAGAATAATTGCCTCAAAATTGATTTGGCCTCCACAATCGGGTTCACAGGGGACATATAAAGGACAATCATCTGGCTATGATTTTAGTTGGTGAAGGCTGGAGTAAAACACTGCTGAACAATGCAAGCTACAGGTGGTAAGTAGAAAGAGCAATGTAAATAACAGCAGTCATCAGACAGCCTTACTAATTTCTGTCAGAAGCAGGGATAGACTAGGTATAAAGTACCTACATAAACTGATTGGGAATACAATAGTTGGGGCATATGACAGCATTAAGTTTAGAAATGCTGGGTATGACCAAAACCTCTTCAGTAGTAGGAAATGTGTTAATTTATATGTTAAAACCAATGGAATTGCTCACAACCATAGCTGTTATCAGTATTGAAGAATCAATTCAAACGTATTCTAAAATAGCAATAACCCTGTGCTCCCATGAAATAATAAACCTTTGGTGTAGGACAACAGACAATGTTTGAATCCTATGCATATGGGCAATTGTATTGAGAACACACTATGAAATACTTTGTCTTACCATATTATGTGTACACCCTTTTAATCCTACCCACATCCACCTTTTCCCAAGCCCTTCATTGTATACACTCACGAGCCAGAGCGAGGAGGTGGTCGTTTATGCAGGACCCCCCTGCTGCCTTCAACAAATGCAGTGGGAGGCTTGTGGTAGACGGAGGCTAATGTGCCAATATAACAGATCAACTCTTCCAGCAGAGTGGGTTCTATAAGATCAGTCTCCTCAGAGATAAGAGGTTTCTCTGCCAGCACCACCTCTTTGGCTGCTACAGGATCAGTGGACAGCAAGCGCCAGTAGATGTAACCGCGATCCCTCAGGTCTGGATTATCGGAGTCCTGGCAAGTACAGAAGAATAGATAAAAAACAGATCACAGGTTGTAGCAAAATGAGCTGTCCATTTTTGCCCAGTCATCTTTGATAGATGAGAAAATATTAAATGCCTCCTCTTAATACATTTATTAAGTGGGTAACAATCATAATAATAATAAAACAATATCAATAAAAAGAATAATACTAATGAAATGTGTAAGTACTAAAAACAACATGTTGATGCTACACCTTGCAGGTCCTCGACGGTAACCATTTTACAAGAGCAAATAATATAAACACTACAAAAGCACTTGCACTACAAATAAATTCCCTTTTCTCAACTTCAAACTGTGATTTGCGGAGCTCATGAATCGAAATAGTGACTATTATATTATACCCTTTAATTTAGATTTGAAAATAATCTGAGCCTTAAGATGTTAATAGAGAAGGATACTGCCATTTACTACCACCAACATATCAATAAGGAAGAAAACACTAAATACCTGTAACAAAGGCTCTTTAGCTCCTGTAACTATTACTTCATCATGAAGTACAGGTTCTCAGAGCACTTCCTTTTTTATTAAAGTAAGCACCAATTTATAATGAGATACATAGGTTGAGTACTTTTTCCCATCAATGTTCGAAATAGGCACAAAAAGTGATCCTCCCCCGATGAACGCCTGCACCTTTTTTAGGTCCTGCCTAAAGCTGAAGACCTACTGTGGACAGAACCAGTACGCACAGTAGGCTATGGGTCTACCAACTGCTTATTATTATTTAATTTTTTTGGCAGTTTTATTTAGCTCAAACTCAACCCAAAGGTACTGAAGCGCTTTACATTAACATCAGTTACATTGCACATTCATTTTTGTAGGCACAGGGAGATTAAGTGATCTGCCCAGAATCACATGATGTTGAGCTGACAGAGACATGAACCTGGTTCCCCAGTTCCAGAGTCGGCAGCTCTGGCGGTTGCGCCACATCCATTAGTGTCGAGCCTGCCAGACAGTATGAGCTGTCTAGTTGCACAGGACCTACAGTGAGCTAACAGTGCGATTACAGCCCGCCCACTGCTCACTGTTGGTTGGCTCTCATTTGTTTGCTTCTTATTCAAGGGCTTGCCTTTCCTTCTTATTTTTGTCCATCCCTGGGCATTGCCTCTTTATATCTTTTGGATTGGCTGACACGAATCCTTCCACTGCTCACTTTTAGGGAACTACTTATTTTTTCTTTTTGTTCCAGCACTCCATCAAAGTGCATGTGTTTTTTTGTTCTCTCCAGTGTGCTTTTTCCCTTCCTCACATACCCCCAACCCTGCGTTTTACTCACCCTACACTCATTTACCGTGGTGAGACATCACAGACTCAGTCTCTGGGCTCAGCACTTGCTAATGTAAAACCCTTAAACATTTAACTTCCTGATTAGCCAGAGGGCAGAAAATGTGCCTAGACCTCGAAATGCAGCCAGGCTACTGTCAGCTGCATATCCCTCTTACTGTTTACACAGAGAGCCAGTGGTGCACCATTTACTCTGCATTGCTGGGAACTGACAAGGTCATTTCAGCTGAGATCATGCTTCAGCAAAGGCACATCCACCAGCACGATATGGAAGGAAAGTCAGGAAATGCTTCAGCCTTGTTTATTGTGGGAGAAATGCTCACTGCATTTTTTTTTTACTATCAATGATATATGTACCTTTTAACTCGAAGAGGTGCATTAAAGGTGTACTACAAGAAGTTCCATCACATAAAGATGTGCAGCTCGCGTCTGAGATTATTATATGTTTCCCCATGTGCTTGCTGCCGACTTTTTACAGCTTGGTTACTAATTTCTGTGTCTTCCGGACCATGTATTTGGTTACAAGAGTAATACATGGATGACTTTATCAGGAATCCTTTCCCAATTCTTCCCCCTTGCTTGTAAAGAGCACATATTTTGATCGAACTTGAAGCAGCAAACCCTATTTACGTGGTGGCATAGGAAAATATTGTTGTATAATCAGGCCTACTGAGCCCAAAGGTGAAACTGAGGAAGCCAGACAAATAAAAAGTATGTAAAATCATTTGGACTTAAGTGTAAGATTTCTACTTCCTCTTGCGCCCATTACAAAATGTTTTTTTTATTTGTGTTGGTTGAATGGATAACAGAAAATGCAACGAAACTGATGAGAAGAAATTACAGGCAGTGTTCCAAGAGACAGTGTAGCAAACTATAAACACGACAGAACTTTAAAAGCATCTTTAATTTTCTCCCAAATGCACCCAAAACTAAAGCATTGGTGGCCTGAGGCACATTGATTTCTCTGAAATAATGAGGCTACACTCACAAATTGGGCCACATGTTGGAACTGATTTGTTTTTTCTTTATCGTTTTTCAACAATAATAAAAATAGCAACATCTCAGTATATTCATATATAAAAACTCTGCAGAATTTTCATGTCATGAATCTGTGAGTGCAAAATCCAAAGATCGATCCAGTATATCAGTATTTACATTGTGGTTTAGATGTTTAGCAAGAATCCTGCAAACTAGAGTACGCTATTCCCACTGCTTTTCCAACAGGCAACCATAAACAGGGGAGTCAACCATGTCCCACAGCAAGTGGCTCACTGAATCGTGGACAGATCTGACCACTCAATACAGGGTACTCCCAGCCATTGGGGTGCTATCTGTTTGGGAGCTCAACTGAGTCGCTGAGGTATCTGGGGGGGCTCACTAGACAATATATCAGTTCTTCCCAAATTCTTAAATCTCTTTCTGCGTTCGTTGGAACTGGTTTTTAGGTCGCAGCCTACCAGACAGTGCAGCTTTCTGGTTTGCTAAAGACATTTTAGGGACACTAAGAAAGTTGACCTAGGAATGCATTCTGCTTGTTGCTTGCCATTGGCTTTGTGGTTTGTAACTCATGTTTTCTTGCTTTCCATTTGCTGGCTTTATTTGTTTTAGGCTGTCCAGCTAAAGTTCGTACCTTCCCTTGCCCAAACCTTATTTACAGTATCTTTCCCAGTGCTCCCTTTCTGTAAACAGGCCTGTAAATCTTGTTCTAATATCGTCACATTTGCTGTGCATTCAAAGACCGAAGTCATATGTCTGGCTCTGTCTTCCAAGGGTGCTTTTTTACTTTTCTTTCTCTGACTTCAAAGTGAGAAGATTTATGTGACAATCTTGCTGAATACTTGGGGTAGGGAAGAGGTTTTTTCTAGCACACAACAACATATAAATGAACTGTATAAGTATTTCAGAACTTACCAGAACTAGGAACACAAATGAAGCACATTTTTTGTTATTTCTGAAGTGTGTTGGAAACAAATACTTTAATATGATCAAAACAAATCATTGCACTAGGTGATGCAATTTCCACACATTTTCATCTGCGCACTGTTTAGTTTGATCAATAAAACTGTATGTCTGTTCAAATGTAATAGTCATTTCAATTGAAAATGTGTTGTCTGTAATGGCAGTGTGAGTAAACACAATCCTGGGCACACGTATTAGGGGTAAAACCAGTAGTATGAGAGTCTTGTTCAGATAAATCACAGTTGTTGATGTCTGGATAGAGTTCAGTAATATTTATTGAGAGAGAACAAAATTATAGAAACAAAGCAACCAGCCGACACGTGTTTCGTCACAAGTATAATGCCTGTGACTCTTCAGGGCTTAGTGGAGTGTTCCATGCGAGAGAGTAAGGTTGCGAAAGGCGGTGTGATCATCAAAATCGTCCCGGGGTAAGGGGAGGACTGAAGAATATGTGTGGAGAAGGCGGGTACGCCTGTGTGTAGAGTAATGAAGGCCGCTGGAACCTGTAGCCTTGACCTGAACCGGATGTTCCAGCGGCCTTCATTACTCTACACACAGGCGTACCCGCCTTCTCCACACGCCCATCTTCCTGGATGGTTGTCGTCAGCCCTTCACAGGCGCTGTACCTTACTGCCTTACACGGCATCATTAGTGTTACGATTGCAGGCACAGTGTACTGGACGGCCCTCCCTTTTAACACACAGCAGGGCTCCCCTTTGACGTGCCACGTACCTTAGGTGGACTCGTGGCTCTGTACCTGCCCTAATTATTTTCTGGAACATACCTGGCTTACCTATATTCTTCAGTCCTCCCCTTACCCCGGGACGATTTTGATGATCACACCGCCTTCGCAACCTTACTCTCTCGCATGGAACACTCCACTAAGCCCTGAAGAGTCACAGGCATTATACTTGTGACGAAACACGTGTCGGCTGGTTGCTTTGTTTCTATAATTTTGTTCTCTCTCAATAAATATTACTGAACTCTATCCAGACATCAACAACTGTGATTTATCTGAACAAGACTCTCATACTACTGGTTTTACCCCTAATACGTGTGCCCAGGATTGTGTTTACTTGTACAGTGTGGGTTCTTCGACTCATACATTGACGGAGGTTATTGGGTTGTTCCTCCGACCTGGCAGCACCGCACAATTTTGTGTAGCATTACTTACATAACGCGTACTAGTTTGAGCGCCAATCTTCCTGTTCTTACTCAAAACCCTACCCCTAGACGTCAGTGTAATGGCAGTGTGCTCCACTCTACGCCACTCCACACCACTGCACTCTGCATCTCTCCACTCTACCCCACTGCACTCTACACCTCTCTATTGTACCCTGTACCACTCTATGCCAATGCACTCTTCGCCGCTCTACACCCCTGCATTCTTCGCCACTGCATTCTACACCACTCCAGTCTATACCACACCAATCTACTCTGCACAACTCTACTCTATCCCACTGTACTCTACTCCACTCTACGCCCCTGCAATCTATGCCAATCCACTGTACGACACTCTAATCTACTCTGCACCACTGCTCTCTATGCTACTGCACTCTACACTTTACTCTACACCATTACACTCTATGCCACTCTACGCTACTGTATTCTACCCTGCAACACTCTATGCCACTATACTCTACACCACTTCACTCTACTCTGAAACAATTTACTCTATGCCCCTGCACTCTACACCACTCTACTCCGCTCTGCTCCACTCCACACTATGCCACTCTACTCTGAACCACTGCACTCTATGCCAATGCACTCTACAACGCTGCACGACTTGACTACTCTCTACACCACTGCATCAATCAACTCTCTACCATTGCCCTCTGCATCACTCAACTCTACCCAAAAGCCCTCTGCATCACTCACCTCTACACCACTCCACTCTGTGCCACTCCCCTCTAATATGCACCACTCTAATATATGCCACTGCTTTCTACGATGCTACATTGTACGACACTGCATTGCACACCACTGAATTCAATGTCACTGCACACTATGCTAATATACTCTACAACACTCTATGCCAGTGCACTCTACAGCAGTCCACTCTACTCTGTGCCACTCCAGTGTATGTCACTCTACGCGACTCCACACTATGACACTTCAATACACGACACACTCTGCCACTCCACAACACTCTACTCCAGTCTTCACCATTCCACTCTACGACACTCCACAACACTCTCCTCTATGCCACTAACTTTCAGCTATTCGGAAAAAAAGTCATGCAGGTGTATATTTTGGCTAAAACACATTGGCAAAGCCCATAGCTCTTGCATAGTCGAGACCGATTGGCTTTGCCAATGCTTGTTACATTAAACTTAGACCTGCACACATGATGAATGCTCTGCTTACTTCCTATACCGTCCTAGGCCCAGAATCGCTCTAGGTGACCCTACAACAGTCACCATAAGCTCAAGTGGACTCCCACACCTCTTAGCTACATTTTAAAATTACTCCTGCCAGAGCCAATAGTCAATGTCATATAGCCTAGGGCTTGCCTGAACAATCAGCATAATGTGCCAAGAAAAGATGTTCACTCTGCCCACCTATTCACCCACAGCATAGTTTACTTTATCATCATAAAGAGTAAAAAAAACATGCTTGAACGCGCATATCGAAATAACCAAACCACCAATAATGCCATACAAAGAGCGAAACATAACACAATACATGGAAAAATTAAAATGAACTTCAAGATCTAACATAACTTAAAAAACAATAGGCACAAATATACAAGGTGACTGAGATAGAGACTGGCAATAATACAGCTAAACGCTCGGGGCTGACCGAGCATCCAACAAGAACTACAAAGAGAAGACACAACATTTGATAACATATACTCACACTTGAAAAATAACAAAAACTCCTTGATTAAGTTCTTCAGGGCCCAGGAAAAGGGAAGGAGGATGACGAGGCCTTGCTGCCGGGAGCTGCCGGAGGGCCGAGCCGGACACTGAGGTGAGGAGGGGTCGGAAGTAGTGAAGCCTGTTAGTCAGCCTCCCCCCCCCCCCTGTTCTGCACCCTCCTGATGTAAGCAGGGCACACAGAGGAATTTGTTGGGCATTCCCCAGAGGCAGCAACCGCATTTGGGGCCGTCGGGCCCCAAGGACATCCCGCCATGACCCTCAAACCGCCCGCCCCATATTGGAGGGAGCACCTTGAGGACTGTCCCTTCGCACCCGCACGATTTGCTGCCTGGCATAGGCCTTTGATTCTGTCGCATGTCCTCGACGTGGGACGCGGGGGCCTGCACTCCCAGCTTTTGGCCGCTGTGGGGGCCTATCGCTGCCCTCCCTCCGCGGGGTGAACTGGTCTTGGCCCAGTATTAATTTTGAACGCCCTTGGACCCCGCCGCAAACAGACTGTCGCTCGCCTGTGCCCCTGGGATCACTGCGCACTTCCGTCAGGGGGGTCGGAGGGGGGGGGGGGGGTAAGGATGAGGGAGTGAGGGGGGCAATGGACTTTCAGGCCCCTGCCATGGCTTGGGGGAAGAATAAATGGGATAGGACTGTGAAAGAAATGCTCCTTAAACAGACAGGGGCCCACTCTGGGGACACAACCGCGAGCGCGGAGGACTCGTCAGACGCTACGCAGACGGAGGCGCCAGTCACCCATTCATACCTGGTGCCACTCTTCGCATCGTTGCGGGACGACCTCCAATCATTCAAAAAACAGCTGGCTGGGGAGCTTCGAGAGGTTCGCAGGGACATGGAGGGCCTGGGAGACAGTCTCAACTCTGTAAGACCACGAGCAGGGTCGTGAAGAAGAAAAAGAGCAACTCCAGCAAGAGATCCTGCACCTCAGAGACCAGCAACTGGACCTCAAAGCCCACGCCGAGGACCAAGAGAACAGGTCTCTGCGCAATAACATACGCATCCGAGACGTTGCTCCTGGGGCAGAGGGATCGGACATTGTCGCCTTTGTGTCAGAGCTGTTCAGATCTATCCTCGAAGCTGCTCCCGATCTAGCGATTAAGATCGACCGAGCTAGTAGAGCTGGCCCCAGAAGATCCCCGGCTGGACCACCCCCCGGACATACTAACTTGTGTACACGATACTAACTTGTTTACACAATTTCACCCTCAAGGAGAAAATCCTATAGGCCGCCAGGGACAAACATCCTATCCAATTTCAGAGTCACTCTCCTCTCCTGTTTCACGATTTGGCAGCATCCACCCTCCAGAAACATTAGGCCTTTCGACCGGTTACCTCGCATCTTCGAGAGATGGGGGTGCCCTACTCCTGAGGGCATCCCTTCCGCATTGTTTTTCGCTGCCTCGAAGGGGAGTTGCACCAACTCCGTTCACTGGATGAGGCATGCCACCTACTCAACCTGAAAGACCCTTCCCAAGAGCGCCCCGTGAGAGGGGCGAACTTCTGGGGGGTGGGGAGGGAGTGGGGACTGCGGTCCTCCCCGCCCGGACTGCGCCCGGATCCCGATACTATCACCAGGGAGAGACAGGCTGTCCTGGTCACCCTGCCAGGAGGCTCAGCTGGGCCGACAACTCCATAATGTATAAAGCGCCTTTTATTCACATCTGCTCCCCCTAGACTTGTTTCTCTCCCTTCCTCCTTTGGGACTCAGCGGGGAGGGTGGCCACGGAGACTCTTCCCTACCTCTGGTATTCTATGGAGACACCCATCCTGGACAATGTTCTTCCTTTGGACAATAGTTGGATTTCGTTTATTTGGGCCATTAGGGTCCTTGGTTATAGGGGCTTGTTGGGCCTGGTGACACTGCGCGCTCGCACACATCTATTTTGTTGCTATACACATGACCTGAACGCCTGTGCTCTTAGACTTCACACCCTAACTCCTGAGACTTCACCTATTACTCCCATGCCCACAAAACATACGCCAGACTTGATTATTTCATGGGCACTCTGGAAGTGGCCTCAGTGGTCCAGTCGATGGAGATTGAACCAAGCTCTCTATCAGATCACGCTGCAGTGACAGTGACCCTCACAGTTCAGTCTTCTGGCCCATCCCCATGAACCTGGAGACTTAGGGACACCTTACTCCACCTCCCGAGGTTATAGCCCAGATCACTAAGACAAGGAATATTTGGAGATTAATGACACCCCTGAGGTTTCAGTCTCTATGCTGTGGGATGCCCTAAAAGTAGTAGTCGGGGGGGGGGGGGAGGAATTTATAGCCATAGCTGCCGCCGACAACAGAATCTGCTGGGACAAGAGGGAGAGACTATCCCGCCAAGTGGCAGAACTGGAGCACATACACAAGGGGCTCCTAGGATTTGGACACAGCTAGAAGCAGCCCGTGCCCAACTGGCGGGCCTAAACATCGACAGGGCAGAATACGCCACACTCCAGCTCCGACATTGGTTTTATGTGGGAGGCGACCGCTCTGGTCACCTTCTGGCGAATAGGCATAGGGCTCAACATCAGGAGACAGGAGTTCGACAGGTTCTGGACAGAGAGGGACGGGGTGGATGGATGATGCGCACATTGTGGAGTCCTTCCGTGAATATTATCAGACCCTCTGCACAGCACAGGAACTCCACCCAGACGCAATCCCTGCATATCTTAATGAGGCCACTACTCCCTCTCTGAGGCCCGCGCAAGTGACTGATCTGGATTAACCGATTCGGATCGAAGAATTTATTTCTAGCATATCCCGCCAAAAGTCTTCTAAGTCTCCAGGTCCGATGGCTTTCCGGCCTCCTTTTACAAGGCTTTCTGTCAGAGCCTCGCCCCTTTTCTCACTAGGCTCTTTAATGTGATCGGGGACGTAGCCCCGCTCCTCTCTTCTCTGCTCTGAGCAGCAATAGTAGTAATTCCCAAGCCAGGGAAGGATAAGACCCAGTGTTACTCATATCGACCCATCTCCCTTTTGAACATAGACCTCAAGCTCTTCACAAACATCCTCACTGCTCGACTCAATCCCCTCCTCCGGGGTCTCATAGATCCCGATAAGGCTGGCTTCGTGCCCAACAGGCAGTGCAGTGACAACACAAGGCGGATCCTGCACATAATTGACAAATTTCAGCGGTATGCCCAAGAAAGAATGCTCTTTGTAGGCGATGCGATAGGGTACATTGGCCCTATCTGGCGGCAACCTTGGAACACTTCGGCCTAGGGGATGGCTTCCGGAAGTGGATCCTCAGCAGCTACACCCAACCCACGGCTGTGGTCCGCGTCAACGGATGCTTCTCTGTCCCATTCCATATAAACAGGGGAACTAGGCAGGGGTACCTGCTGTCGCCCTTCCTGTTCGCCCTGTATATGGAACCCATGGCCCAATATATTTGCTCCAACCCACAGATAAAGGGTGTCCAATTTGGAGGGGAACCGCACACCATTGGCCTTTACACGGACGATGTTATAGCATCTTTGGAGGAACCTTCCATCTCATTGCCCGCTTTCCTGGCTGTGCTAGAGGCATTTGGCCTGGCTTCATGCTTTAAGATAAATATTCATAAATCACAGGCCCTTAACCTCACTCTCAGGCCACAAACCCTTGACACTCTGCGGAAGGCCCTGCCCATACAATGGGCCTCGACATCCATCCCATACCTCGGCCTCCAGATATCCTCCACCATCACGGACACCGTTGCCCTCAATTACCAAAAGTTAACCCACCTGATCAAATCCGAACTATGCCGATGTCGGTCCTACTCTCTATCCTGGTTAGGACGAATATCGGCAATTATAATGACGATCTTTCCCAGGATCCTGTTTCTCTTCCAAGCACTCCTAGCCTCACCCACTCCTGGGACACTGCCTTCCCTTCAACAAGAAATTAATAGATTTGTGTTGGCGGATAAGCGTCCCGTATTCGTAGGGATCTCAGCTACAGACCCCCGTACGGGGGCAGCCTAGGAATTCCTGACCTCTCCAGCTACTATCAGGCCACCCAACCGAGGGTCTTCGAGGAATGGTCGAGTGCAGAATCTGAAAAGAACTGGTTATTTATGGACTGCACGCTGGCAGGCCAGGCTCTCTGGTGCATTCCCTTCCTCCCTAAACAAGCGCAGCCCAAATCTCTGTATCTTTCTCCCATCACCAAGGATTCACTGGCAGTCTGGGACGGAATAGCGACACAGAGGGACCTTACGTCCTTCCCCTCACCACTAACCCCTATAGTCAAGAATCCAGATTTCCACCCGGGATTCCAGGATCCCACAGTCCAGATATGGGCACAGGTGGGCTGCAAGTCTGTGGGTCATCTGTTTGATCTAGAGGGTCCTCTCTCTTTTGAGTCCCTTCGTATAGAGTATACGCTCCCAGAAACGGAGCGATGGCACTACACCCAGATCTGCTACTGGGTGCTGCATCCTTCTATTCACCCTGGTGCAGAGCGGCAACTTACTCCCTTTGAACGCTGGCTCCTGTCTAGGACATCTGACAAACGCCTGGTCTCGGACCTGTACTGTCTGATAGGCCCACCCATAGAGGTCCCCAAATCAAAGAGCCAAACACGATGGGAATCAGAACAAGGCAGAGAACTTACGACTAAGGAATGGGGCGACATTAATTACAGGGCGCGGCACACTGCGCATAACATGCCAGTATCGAGACATCTACGAAAATCGCCACCTATTGGTACTATACTCCCCACTGGCTTCATAAATATAACCAGTCAAAATCCCCGGAATGCTGGCGTCAATGTAGCTCCCCAGGTACGCTTTTACACATCTTATGGGATTGCCTGAAACTCAAGACCTACTGGTCGCAGATGCTCACAGATATTGACACTCACCTAGACACAGAGCTTCCCAGATTTCAAGCTTACATAATATTAGGCCTCCCAAATCCTCTCACCTTCCCGCTCAAGTCCCGAAGGAGTAAACAGATCAGCCTAGCCTTGGGTGCGGCCTTACAAAACATTCTTTCCCACAGGGGTACAAGGCAGATCCCTACGCATCTAGGCTGGCTACACCGCCTGTGGTATATACTAGGGATGGAGCGCATCAATCTCTCCGTGTCTAATCAGGGAACAGCATTTCCAAAACTATGGAGACCATTTCTGACCCTATTGACATCAGAATTTCGGGAACTCACTTGCCCTAAATACCTCCGACTGTTGCGACTGTCCGAGGCCCAGTCTGCTTCCACTTAAGAGTCAACACAGTTGATCACCTTTTAAAGGGGTAACCTAGCTACTATGCTGCTTCCACTTTCCTTGTCCTTCGGTCACCAGGTCCGGCAGTGGGGGGGGTGGGTTGTTATGTCTCACTGCATGGAGCCCTGTATCAACAGGCCCCGAAACGCTGATGCAAGCTTACCTCTTTCTTTTTGTTCTTTTGAAAATGCCAATAAAGAAATTTAAACCATAAAAGAAGACTGGCCTATATGTTGATAACACTAGCTGTCTTACAACCAGAGCTCAGTATACAGCATAGTCTTTTGTGGTAGGTTTCCATGACTTTCTAGCCCACTTTGTGTACCGGAGTGAGAGGAAATGGCATTTGCAGTATACTACCTAAATGGTGATAGGTGGGAAGCTAACTGTAATGATGCTCCACTTCCGTTTTTTGCGTTTTTCATCTCCATGTTAAACGTGTAATGCGAAGTTTAGCATTAATTCTTTGGACATCAGCAAATCTTTTGAAATATATCACAGCCCAATTTTGCTATGTGAATCTCCTTGCCCTTAAGTCTGTAATTAGTACAGGGATGGCAATTATTTTAACATACTGTAGGAAAGCGCCCCTGTGAGAAAGTGCCCTTTTTCTGCATGGTTGCCCCCACCTTTTGCTGAATTGCTGATGTGCTTTGACTGAGTGTGCCCTGGGCTCCTGCTAATCAGGTACCCACGGCCTATGTTCTTTCCCTAAAACTGCATTGAAGCCTAAAGCTAATTGGCATCTTTGGCCACAGGTCAGCCCCTATTAAAATGGTACCACAGGTACCCAGGGCACTGTGACCAGAGAAGGCCTCTAAGGGCAGCAGCACTTATTGTGCCACCCTTAGAGGTCCTTTACCTTCACACTCACATACTGCCAAAGTGAAGAGTCGACAAGGCACACATCCCTGTGTGCCATGCCTACAACCCACTGCCCTGGCATAGGTCAGCCACCCCTCTAGCTGGGTGCACTATACCAGTGGTGAGGGTACAAGTGCATGAGCCCTGTACCCCTACAGTGTCCAAGTCCATTCTTAGACACTGATGCCAGTGTGGGATTTAATGAAAAATGCGCACAGAGGGCATCTTAGAGATGCCCCCTGAAAACTAACCTACCACTACTGTCCAGGCTGAGTGGCTGCTTTCAGCTGCCACCACCAGACATGTTTCTGGACCCCTGGGTCAAGAGCCTGCTGCTCTTGGGGGCCTGAAACAATGCACATCCTGGGACGACGTGCCAAGCCTCCTCCCCCAGGATGGGCAGGGTTCACGAAGGGGAAGCTTCAAAGGGGGTTCACGAAGGGGAAGTTTCAAAGGCTTGCCGCCTTTGTGAGCTTCCCCAGGCCACTTGCTGCTTTCAGCAACTGGTCCCCACTGGTTCTGACCCCCACTTTCGGCGGGAGAACCGGCGGGAAAAACAAGTGAGGAAGAGAGGTGTGCCGACCTCTGCCAACTCCACCCCTCAGGTGGGGGAGGCGAGGTGAAGCACAACTCTCCGTCCCCATCTTGCAGATGGGGGGGGACTCAGCCAACCAGGGAAAGGCTTATGCCCCCCTCCCACTGGAGGGTGGCATAATAGGGGGTGTACCCACCCCAGGGAAGGGACCCATTGGTCCCAACCTTTTTACCTACCTGAAACGCCCCTAAATCTAGTATTTGGGGGCACCCCTGAACCTTGCTTCCTAGGACCAGAAGAAACTACAAGAAAGGAAGAAGAAGGACCGAACAGCCGTGCCGAAGCTAACAAGAGGAAGACGCCCACTGACTTGGCCCCAGCCCTACCGGCCTGTCTCCACCTCGAACCTGCTCCTGCGAAATCCCGGTGTGTCCTAACCCGAGATCCGGCGACCCCTGACCTGCCTCAAACCTCCAGCCGACGCCTGCAGACTAAATCCAGAAGGTCCCCCCAACTGCGACCAGGAGCTGGTAAGAAGATCCGACCCTAAAAGGCACCCCTGCACCCGACGCCCCACGGCCTTGGGTGGCCCAACCGACGGTGCCTCACCAACCCCCAACTTCCAAACTCAACTTTCGAAGTGGTGGTCGCACCCAGAAGACCTCCGTACCCAAGCCTGCAGTGCCTTTGCAAACCGGAGGTTTCCCATTGCAAACAGGGCGCCCGATGTCGAAACAGCACCCAGCACCAGGCCGCCCTAGTGCCGCTGAGGGTGCACCTTTGGTGCTACTTTGTTTCCCCATTTGCCCTGAGCTAAAGTCCAGGAGCTTTGCTCCCACAACCAAGTGGCCTGCTCGTCAGCAGCCACCAACCGGAGGCCCCCTATCCCCCATTGGATAACATTGGGCCTCAGCACTCTGCACCTGGCCACCCTAGTGCCGCTGAGGGTGTAACAAGAGTGCATCCCTGACCCTGGGGGACCCCTGAGTCTAACCCCAGAACCTCAACTCCCACTACCTAATACTTACCCTAAAACCGATAACACTATTTTCCTCCATTGGATAACATTGACTGTTTTTCTTGTAAAACGTTTCTAAGTGTGTAGTTTGAAATGCTAAAGAAATTCTACTAACTAACAAAAACGATTTTACTTACCTGGTTACAGGAAATGTCCCAGAGTAGTATCCAGGTATACTACTCTGTGTAAGAAAAGTAATCTCAAAAGTAACTTACCTGTAATCTTACTGAAAATCCTATTCAAGTCTATGTACTGTATTTACAAAGCATTGCATTTCTCTGCAACCATACTGTAAGTCAAAACAAAGTGCATATACAATTTACAATTCAAACTGTTTACAAACTGCATTACTACTGTAAAGTATGTATTGCTTATCTGTGCCAGGCTTGCTTGGTTCTAGAAAATAAAATAACTAAAAATATTTTTATACAAAAACAATAGGTCTGAAGTTCAGTCTTTGAGTGTGTGAATTCATTTGCTCACTGACTGCGTACAACAAATGCTTAACACTGTCCTCTGATACTGCCTTACTGCTCGACCACACTACCACAAGTAGAGAGTGAGGTGCTATCCAACTTTACCTCTGCCTACCTTTGGGGTTCCACTGGACTCTGTGCACACTATACCTCACTTTGGTATAGTAAATACAGAGCCAGCTTCCTACATTGGTGGATCAGCGGTGGGATATACAACTTTGCATTTGTTGGACTACTTGGTTACCACCTGATTACACAACAAAACTCTTAAATTGTCTTTAGAATTCTGATTTTTCAAATTGGCATTTTTGCAAAATACAAAAAGTCTTGCTAGGGCCTTGGTTAAGTCCCTGTAGAATTTTAGAAAAATAAAAAGTAAAAATAAAAACTTCTAACCCCTCTAACCCTAGCTACAGTGAGCTAGGGTTAGAGGGGTTAGAAGTTTTTTTAACTAGGTCTCAAAACAAGAACCCAGCTGTTAGTGAAACTAACCACAATGTCATAGAGTACTTGGTTGAGGAGCTTGACCTCACCCCTTACCTTCACTTGTCTTTCAAGGAAGTAAGGTCCCTATGCAAAATTAAAAACATAGCCATGGGGTCCCATCCCACCAAACAAAAGCTCCAGGAGCTGTTGGCTGGGTATGCGAAGGACCACCCATCTGAAACTGGTGAAGATCAGTCAGATGAGGAAGAAGAGGGTGAGGATGAACAGGTAAATCAACCTCCCCCACTTCATAGGGAGAGAAGGGCCCCAGTGGCCCTGAATCCAAAAATCAACCTCTTACTACTTAGAAGGCA
The DNA here is from genome assembly GCA_963921515.1 of Calotriton arnoldi. NCBI lineage: Eukaryota > Metazoa > Chordata > Amphibia > Caudata > Salamandridae > Calotriton > Calotriton arnoldi. Next base: position 805,413 of record CAWUFW010004243.1, on the reverse strand, counting down.
CACAGGTGGATCAGGTACTATTGAGGACATGGAGGACAGTCTCAATGAGGAGGACAGCCTTTTAGCAAGGTTGACCAAAAGACTGGATCTAGAGACCAGGTTGCTGGCTCTAGAGAGAGAGAGAGAGAGAGAGCAGAGATGGGCCTAGCACCCATCAATGGTGGCAGCAATTTACTTAATAAGGATAAAGAGAATTCTTATGATCCTAAAATGCCCAAAGGGATTGTCCCTAAATATGAAGAGAGTGATGATATCATAAAATGGTTCATAGCCTTTGAGAGGGCTTGTGAAATGAGAAAAGTGAAGAAGTCACACTGGGGGGCACTCCTTTGGGAACTGTTCTCTGGTAACTGCAGAGACAGACTCCTGACCCTTTGAGGCCTTATGACCTCATGAAGAGAACTCTGATTGAGGGATTTGGACTCACAACTGAGGAATATAGAATTAGATTCAGGGGGGGCTCACAAAACCCAAAACCAATCCTGGATTGACTTCGTAGACTACTCAGTTAAAACACTAGATGGTTGGTTAACTGGACACAATGTGCATGATTTCAATGGACTTTATAATTTGTTTATAAAAGAACATATTTTAAGTAATTGCACTAATGAAAAGTTACATCAGCATTTCGTAGACCAAGGTCTAATTTCTCCCCAAGAATTGGGAAAGAAGGCAGACCACTGGGTCAAGACAAGGGTGACTAAAACAACCACTGGGGGTGACCAAAAGAAAGGGGTTACAAAACCTCCCCAGGGGAAAGGTGGTGAGAATACCCAAGATAAAAAAGCCTGAGTCTTCTAAAAGGCCCCAAAAACATGCACGGGGGGGTGGGTCTCAAAACTCTTCCCAGTCCAATAATCGGTACAGGGGAAATCATTTTGATCCTTTAAAGGCCTGGTGTAACAACTGTAAGACGTTGGGACACTTAACTGGAGATGCTGCTTGCCCAAACAAGAAGCCCCCTAGTCCTACTACAGCTACTCCTGGTGTAGCAAGTCTCCAGATGGGATCAACAGTTTGCCAAGAGCAAATCGGGTTGCACACTGAAGCAGTTCTAGTTTCAGAAGGGGAAGTTGAGTTTGCCACTGTAGCTGTGTGGCCACCCAACTTAAAGAAGTATTTACAATTCCCTTGGATAAATGGAACTAGGATAGAAGCACTGAGGGATACAGGTGCCAGTGTCACTATGGTGAGAGATACACTGGTTTCCCCAGAGCAATACTTGATTGGGAGAACTTACCCAGTCACCAATGCTGACAGTGTTACCACTAACCATGCAATGGCTATGGTGACATTAGACGGGGGGGGGTTACTGGCCTGAAACAGGTAGTGGTCGCTCTAAAGCTACCAGCTGCATGCCTGCTTGGCAATGACCTGGAAACCTCAGCATGGGCTGAGGTTGAACTGAAAACCCATGCAGCAATGCTGGATATCCCTGAGATGGTGTGTGTAAAAACAAGAGCACAGAGCAGAAAACAGGGAGAAAAAGAAGTGTTGGAGCCTGAAAGTATGGCCCAACCTTCCAAGAGAAAAGGTAAGAAGACTGGGGAACCAGCTTCTGTACAGCAAAAGGAACAGGAACCCTCTCCTCAGGGAGAGGACTTGGACACCCCAGAGGGAACTGAGCCCATGGAGCTTGACCCTTACCAGGTTGAACTCTTAGGCCCAGGGGGACCCTCTAGGGAAGAGCTGTGCCTTGGACAGCAGGACTGTCCAACTCTTGAAAGCCTGAGGCAGCAAGCTGCTGCACAGGAAAAGGGAGATGTCAGTGGCACCCACAGAGTTTATTGGGAAGAGGGACTACTGTACACTGAGGCCAGAGACCCCAACCCTGGAGCCACTAGGAGTGTGGTAGTGCCTCAGAAGTACAGGGAGTTCCTCCTAACTGTAGCTCATGACATCCCCCTAGCTGGGCATCTGGGCAAAACCTGGGAAGGGCTAGTTAGCCACTTTTATTGGCCCCAGATGTCTCAGAAGGTGAAGGAGTTTGTCAGCTCCTGTGTCACCTGTCAAGCCAGTGGAAAGACAGGTAACCACCCAAAGGCCCCCTTAATTACACTACCAGTGGTTGGGGTTCCCTTTGAAAGGGTAGGTGTGGATATAGTGGGTCCACTTGAACCTCCCACAGCATCAGGAAACAAATTCATTCTAGTGGTAGTGGATCATGCCACTAGGTATCGTGAGGCAATTCCCCCCTAGGACTACTACAGCTCCGGCAGTAGCCAAGGCCCTCATTGGTGTCTTCACCAGGGTAGGGTTTCCTAAGGAGGTGGTTTCAGACAGAGGTTCCAACTTCAGGTCTGCTTACCTAACGGACACGTGGAAAGAGTGTGGAGTGCAGTACAAGTTTACTACACCCTATCACCCACAAACCAATGGCCTTGTTGAGAGATTCAACAAGACATTGAAACTCATGATTATGGGGCTCCCTGAAAAACTCAAAAGGAGATGGGATGTCCTCTTAGCATGCTTGCTTTTCGCTTACAGAGAGGTGCCACAGAAGGGAATAGGGTTTTCCCCCTTTGAACTTCTGTTTGGCCATCCTGTGAGGGGACCACTCTGTTTTGTAAAAGAGGGTTGGGAGAATCCTCTCCAAGAACCCAAACACGATATTGTGGACTATGTGCTTGGCCTAAGGTCCAGAATGGCTGAGTACATGGAAAAGGCATCCAAGAATCTTGAGGCCAGCCAGGAGCTTCAGAAGCAGTGGTATGACCAAAAAGCTGCACTGGTAGAATTTCAACCAGGGCAAAAGGTGTGGGTTTTGGAGCCAGTGGCACCAAGGGCTCTCCAGGACAGATGGAGTGGCCCTTACCCTATCCTAGAAAAGAAGAGTGAGGTCACCTACTTGGTTGACCTGGGCACAAGCAGGACACCCAAAAGGGTTATCCATGTGAACCGTCTGAAGCTCTTCCATGACAGAGCTGACATCACCATGCTGATGGTGACTGATGAGGAACAGGAGACAGAGTGAACCTCTCCCTGACCTCCTATCATACAGCCCAAAAGATGGGTCAGTGAATGGAGTTGTCTTTTCAGACACCCTCTCTGCCCAACAGCAGACTGATTGCAAGCAAGTCTTGACGCAGTATGCTAAACTCTTTTCCTTGACCCCTGGTCAGACAAACTGGTGTACCCATGATGTGGGCACTGGTGACAGTTCACTTGTCAAAAACAAAATCTATCGACAGTCTGATCAAGTCAAGGAAAGCATCAGAGCTGAAGTCAGCAAGATGCTGGAGTTAGGGGTTATTGAACCCTCTGAGAGCCCCTGGGCCAGCCCAGTGGTTCTAGGCCCCAAACCTCATCCACAGGGTGGAAAGAGAGAAATTAAGTTCTGTGTGGACTATAGAGGGCTCAACTCTGTCACCAAGACAGATGCTCACACTAGCCCAAGAGCAGATGAGTTGATAGACAAATTGGGTGCAGCCAAATTTCTAAGTACCTTTGACTTAACTGCAGGGTACTGGCAAATCGGCATGGCCCCAGGAGCAAAAGAAAAGACAGCATTCTCCACACCTGATGGGCATTATCAGTTTACTGTTATGCCCTTTGGTTTAAAGAATGCCCCTGCCACCTTCCAGAGGCTGGTGAATCAAGTCCTTGCTGGATTGGAGTCCTTTAGTGCAGCTTATCTAGATGATATTGCCGTCTTTAGCTCCACCTGGCAGTATCACCTGATCCACCTTGGGAAGGTTTTAAATGCCCTGCAAACTGCAGGCCTAACTATCAAGGCATCCAAATGCCAGATAGGGCAGGGAACTGTGGTGTACCTGGGCCACCTTGTTGGTGGAGGCCAAGTACAACCCTTACAGCCCAAGATCCAGGCTATCCTGGAACTGGGCAGCTCCAACAACCCAGACGCAAGTCAGGGCATTCCTTGGCTTGACTGGGTACTACAGGAGGTTTGTGAAGGGATATGGGTCCATTGTGGCTCCCCTCACAGAACCCACCTCCAAAAAGATGCCCAAGAAGGTAAACTGGACAGTTAGTGGTTAAAAGGCTTTTGACACCCTGAAAGAGGTTATGTGCTCAGAACCAATTCTCAAAGCTCCAGACTATGCTAAGCAGTTCATTGTACAGACTGATGCCTCTGAGCTAGGGATAGGAGCGGTCCTATCCCAGACCAATGATGAAGGCCAAGACCAACCTGTTGCTTTTATAAGCAGAAGGCTTCTCCCCAGGGACCAGCGTTGGAGTGCCATTGAGAGGGAGGCCTTTGCTGTGGTTTAGTCCCTGAAGAAGCTGAGACTATACTTGTTTGGTACTCACTTCCTAGTTCAAACTGATCACAGACCCCGCAGATGGCTAATGCAGATGAAAGGTGAAAATCCTAAACTGTTGAGGTGGTCCATCTCCCTACAGGGAATGGAATTGGTAGTGGAACACAGACCTGGGACTGCCCATGCCAATGCAGATGGACTTTCCAGGTTCTTCCACTTAGAAAATAAAGACTCTAGGGAAAGGTTAGTCTCATCCTCTTTCATTTGAGGGGGGGGTTGTGTGAGAAAGTGCCCTCTTTCTGCATGGTTGCCCCCACTTTTTGCTAAATTGCTGATGTGCTTTGACTGAGTGTGCCCTGGGCTCCTGCTAATCAGGTACACAGGGACTAAGTTCTTTCAATAAAACTGCATTGAAGCCTAAACCCAATTGACATCTCTAGCCTCAGGTCAGCCCCTAGTAAATGGTACCACAGGTACCCAGGGCACTGTGACCAAAGAAGGCCTCTAAGGGCTGCAGCACTTATTGTGCCACCCTTAGAGGTCCTGTACCTTCACACTCACACAATGCCTTTGCAGGCTGTGTGTTTTGGTGCAGAACAAAGTGAAGAGTCGACATGGCACACATCCCTGTGTGCCATGCCTACAACCCAATGCCCTGGCATAGGTCAGCCACCCCTCTAGCTGGGTGTTCTATACCAGTGGTGAGGGTACAGGTGCATGAGCCCTGTACCCCTACAGTGTCTAAGTCCATTCTTAGACATTGTAAGTTCAGTGCTGCCATTAAGAGTATATGGTGCTGGGAGTTTGTCATTACGAACTCCACAGCACCATAATGGCTACACTGAAAACTGAGAAGTTTGGTATCAAACTTCTCAGCACATTAAACCCACACTGATGCCAGTGTGGGATTTAATGAAAAATGCACACAGAGGGCATCTTAGAGATGCCCCCTGAAAACTAACCTACCACTAGTGTCCAGGCTGAGTGGCTGCATTCAGCTGCCACCACCAGACAGGTTTCTGGACCCCTGGGTCGAGAGCCTGCTGCTCTTGGGGGCCTGAAACAATGCACATCCTGGGACGAGGTGCCAAGCCTCCTCCCCCAGGATGGGCAGGGTTCATGAAGGGGAAGCTTCAAAGGCTTGCCGCCTTTGTGAGCTTCCCCAGGCCACTTGCTGCTTTCAGCAACTGGTCCCCACTGGTTCTGACCCCCACTTTCGGCGGGAGAACCGGCGGGAAAAACAAGTGAGGAAGAGAGGTGTGCCGATCTCTGCCAACTCCACCCCTCAGGTGGGGGAGGCGAGGTGAAGTACAACTCTCAGTCCCCGCCATCTTGCAGATGGGGGGACTCAGCCAACCAGAGAAAGGCTTATGCCCCTCTCCCAATGGAGGGTGGCATAATAGGGGTGTACCCACCCCAGGGAAGGGACCCATTGGTCCCAACCTTTTTACCTACCTGCAACGCCCCTAAATCTAGTATTTAGGGGCACCCCTGAACCTTGCTTCCTCAGACCAGAAGAAACTACAAGAAAGGAAGAAGGACAGAACAGCCGTGCCGAAGCTAACAAGAGGAAGATACCCACTGACTTGGCCCCAGACCTACCGGCCTGTCTCCACCTCGAACCTGCTCCTGGGAAATCCCGGTGTGTCCTAACCCGAGATCCGGCGACCCCTGACCTGCCTCAAACCTACAGACGACGCCTGCAGCCTAAATCCAGAAGGTCCCCCCAACCGCGACCAGGAGCTGGTGAGAAGATCCGACCCTAAAAGGTACCCCTGCACCCAACGCCCCACGGCCTTGGGTGGCCCAACCGATGGTGCCTCACCAACCCCCAACTTCCCAACTTACCTCTCGAAGTGGTGGTCGCACCCAGAAGACCTTCGTCCCCAAGCTTGCAGTCCCACTTGCAAACCGGAGGTTTCGCATTGCAAACAGGACGCCGATGTCGAAACAGCACCCTGCACCAGGCTGCCCTAGTGCCGCTGAGGGTGCACCTTTGGTGCCACTTTGTTTCCCCATTTGCCCTGAGCTAAAGTCCAGGAGTTTTGCTCCCACAACCAAGTGGCCTGCTCGTCAGCAGCCACCAACCGGAGGCCCCCTATTCCCCATTGGATAACATTGAACCTCAGCACTCTGCACCCGGCCGCCCTGGTGTCGCTGAGGGTGTAACAAGAGTGCATCCCTGACCCTGGGGGACCCCTGAGTCTACCCCCAGAACCTCAACTCCCACTACCGAATACTTACCCTAAAACCGATAAAACTATTTTCCTCCAATGGATAACATTGACTGTTTTTCTTGGAAAAAGTTTTTAAGTGTGAGTTTGAAAACCTAAAGAAATTCTGTAAAATTGTACTAACTAACAAAAACGATTTTACTTACCTGTTTACAGGAAATGTCCTAGAGTAGTATCGAGGTATACTACTCTGTGTAAGAAAAGTAATCTGAAAAGTAACTTACCTGTAATCTTACTGAAAATCCTATTCAAGTCTATGTACTGTATTTATAAAGCATTTCTCTGCAAGCATACTGTAAGTCAAAACAAAGTGCATACACAATTTACAATTCAAACTGTTTACAAACTGCATTACTACTGTAAAGTATTTATTGCTTACCTGTGCCAGGCTTGCTTGGTTCTAGAAAATAAAATAACTAAAAGAATATTTTTATACAAAAACAATTGGTCTGAAGTTCAGTCTTTGAGTGTGTGAATTCATTTGCTGACTGAGTGTGTACAACAAATGCTTAACACTGTCCTCTGATACTGCCTTACTGCTCGACCACACTACCACAAATAGAGAGTGACGTGCTATCTAACTTTACCTCTGCCTACCTTTCGGGTTCCATTGGACTCTGTGCACTCTATACCTCACTTTGGTATAGTATATACAGAGCCAGCTTCCTACATTTGACATGGTCATTCCCACTTTTTGCCTGGTATCTGATGCAATTTTGACAGAAGTGCACTGGGTTCCTGCTATCCAGGTCTCCAGTGCCTGGTCTCTTTCCCTAAACTGTACAATTGTTCCTCCAATTGGCAATACCTTTAGCACCCCCTGTAAGTCCCTAGTAAGTGGCACCCCTGGTATCTAGGGCAAGAAGGCTAAGGAGGGTCCCCAAAGGCTGCAGCATGTATTGTGTCACTCTAAGGGACCCCTTCAGCACCAACATGCAAACTTTCACTGCAGGGTGTGTGTCTTGGCACAGAGAATAGTGGAAAAAAAGACATGGCACACATCCCTATGTGCCATGCCTGCAGACACTGTATGCAGTATAGGTAAGCCACCCCTACAGCAAGCCTTACAGCCCAAAGGCAGGGTGCACTACATTTGTGGACATATCTGCATGAGCAGATATGCCCAAGTGATGTCTAAGTTAATTCTTAGATATTACAAGTGAACAGGGAAGCCATTTTAAGTACATGTGCTGGGCACTGGTAAAAAGGAGTTCCCAGCCACATGATGGCTTCACTGTAATCTAAAGTGTTTGGTATCAAACACCTCGTTTTAATAAACCCACACTAACTGCAGTGGTGGAATTATTAATACATGCACCCAGGGGGCACCTTAGAGGTGCCCCTTGAAAACTTACCAGCGTCTAGTGTGCTGGCGGACTTGTGCAGACTAGAATGCCGCCACAGACAGGATTCTGACCCCCTGCAGGTGACAGCCTATGCTCTCAGAGGGCAGAAACAATGCCTGCTGTGGCCAAAGGTGTTGTCAACTACTCCAAGCAGGATGGCTAAGTAATCAGCATATCAAGGCAGGAGGCTTCAAAGGCCTCCGACACCTTTGATATTTGACCACGGCTTCCCCAGACAGGCGAAATGCCAACCCTTGCCATGGGCCCATTTGGCATCAGGAAAGGCGGGAAATTAGATATGCAGGGAGGCGTGGTGCACTACCAGGCCAATCACACCGCTAAGGTGAGCTGTCTGAAGTGCCCCCCTTTAGGAAAATTCCACCATCACCAAGAACTCTGGGACAGGATTACGCCCACTTCTCACTGGAAGTGGTCATATAGGGGGGTGTAGTGACCCCAAGGGTAAGTAGCCCATAGGCTATCATCCTTCACTTCCTGTAAGCCCCTAAATCTAGCATTTAGAGGAGCCCCTGACACCAGGAGAGGAGATTCTAATGGCCTAAGAAGGAGAAGGACACTGAAGAGCCATGAAAAGCAAGAACCGAGGAGCAGCAACTTACCTGGCACCAACCCTGCCAGCCTGCTTGCTGTCCCCGACAATTGCACCAAAGCCGACTTGTCCTGCGGCTTCATTATCTTTAAAAGCCTGAGAAGACTGCCAGCACTTCAAGAAGCAACCAGCATCTCCTGTGGAGTAGCGGAGCTACTTCCCTGCACCCTGCAGGCACCCAAGAAGAACCATGAGAACTCTAGACCGCAAAAACATGACACCAGAAAGCACCACTGCACCCGTGCCCCCCAGCCACAGTCGAAGTGGGCCAACAGTGCCAGTGAGGTCCGGAGGCCCTTCAGAGTCGAACCTCACTTTGGGTTTGCCCAGACTGGACCTCCAGTCACTGCCTTCAGCCTCTTTGTGCAGGCCTCCTGAACCATAAGTGTCCCCTGCAGCACAGAACCAACGCCTAAAGCCACCACTGTACCCGGGCCCTACAGCCCGAGCAGAAGTGGATCAACTGTGTCCCTATGTGCCCGAGTACCTCAAGGACCGAGCCCTCCTGTGGGTTCAACCAGACTGGTCCCCCCCAGTCCAATCTTGCAGATTCTTTTTCCCAGGACAGTTTTCCCATTGAAACCAACGGGGCACCCTATGCCGTAAAGCACCTCTGCACCCGGACGCCATAGAGCCTACCAAGGTGACCTGTTGGTGCTGCCTAGGACCTTGCCCCATACTTACCTTAACTCCATAAGATTGGTCCTGTAAATCGCTGTTGACTGCCCGTATGCGGTATATGTGTTTTTCCCCATAAGATAACAATACCGCATTATAGACAATAACAGTATATTTACCGGTTTTCTTCAAAATTGCTATTTTAAAAAGTGCTTATCTTATAATGAAGTTCTTGATGTCTAAAAATATATAAAAATACGTGCTATTTTTCTAAATTGGTGGGGATCGCCTTATTGAGTATGTGTGTGTATCATTTATTGACTGTGTATCCAACAAATGTCTAACACTCCTCCTTGATAAGCCTGAGGCTTCTCGACTACACTACCATAAAAAGTGCACCTTGGGATTGTTAAAACAAGCCCAGTCCATTCATAAGGGATACCTGGACTCTTTATACTATATACCTCTTTTTGGTATATTATATAAAGAGCCAGCTTCCTACACACACATATTTTTACTACTTTGTGTTTGTTCTCCCATCGCATCCAGTTGTCACATCCAACTCCACACGGTTGACCACCCACCACCCAGACCTCCTCCAGCTGGTGATAGAACCTATCTTCCTGAAGACAATATGAAGGATACCACCATGATTTTAGAGTGATGCAAACAAGACACCAAGACCAAATCTGCAGGTGGTAGAAGGTGAAAGCCTCCACTCTGACAAGAAGCATTACACTCGTGCTAGACGTGGCACCAGAAGTAGGAAGCAGGAGAGTGTCATGGAAGCGAAGCAAATATTTATTTTGGTTTGCAAATCTCACATCATCTTTACTCTTCCCCATAAGGACTGGCTATCCAAAATATATTAAAATTAGAATATCTCTTGATCAAGCCTGAATTAACATGTACTTGCATTTTGTGACTCTTGAAAAATTATTGTCCACTCTGTAAGCTAGTGGTCGGCCCCAGTGCAACTTCGCATGCTGCACTAATGATAGCTATGCCTCTGCCAGAATAAAAGCAAGCGATCAAAACATTCAGGAACCTTGTAGAAGCCAACTGGAACCCTCAACAGGGAATTCATCAAGCAACCTGAAAACAAGACCCACATGCTGCCATAGCCCTGAGCACCCACCTAAAGAGAAGGGTAGAAGCTTGCGCACAAAGGGCCTTGTTTTCACACTGGGATTTTAATGCCAGTTGAACAATATGGACGTTTCTAAACAAGACAATTGAACGGGTCATTTATAGCAAAGCACAAATGCAGGAATAAGCTTAAGTGTATTTTTGAGCCCATTCTACTGTCTGGGTTTTGATAGAGCAGGTACCAAACTGACATACTTGCTTATAATACACCCCCCACCCCCCTCCCACGTCAGCGCCTTGAGACCCTTTTGGGTGATAAGCTGTGCTCTATAAACCCAATGATTGATTGATTGTGTGTTTTGGGTCTGCCCGATCAACCACAGTTTTTTTTTCAACCACCCTATTTCAGCCATTGGCTTGCAACTTTTTTCAATTAAGCATTGAGTCATCCCAGTGGAGTATTCATCTGACACTTATAACTAGTGACTGTTTGGGAATATCCTTCCGCTTCTACTCAAGTGCTTCCATTGAACTGCCTGAAGGAATAATTTACAACTATTGCCCTCTCGGTCCACTGCTGCTGGCTCCCTCCCATTTGTCTTGCTTTGTTTCCTCTTGCCCCTCGCTCCTTCCAGGGTACGTTTTGTTCTCCTGCCCACTACCCTGTTGTACCCTCCTATAACCAGTTTGTTCTTCCCCTTTACATTCCACATTCACCTCAACATCCACCTCTCATATCACCCTCTCCCTCATTCCTCCTCCTCCCCTGCTTTACCCAGGCCCCTTGTACCTCCCTCTTCTGTGTGCTCCATGTTTCCAATGCCTGCCCTTACTGCCTAGGGGCTTCTTAAAAATGCTGCTGGGAATCAATATTTTTTTCATAGAGAAAAAAAAAAAGGTGGCGATTTTCCTTGCCTTCAATACTACCCTCTTTTTAGGTTTCGCTTGCAGCACCTTCTAGCAAGGTGTTGTTGAAAGATCTGTTGTGGATCATGCCAAACAATTACTATGGGCTTAATGCCAACCAATTACTTACCACTGGTTGGCGTTCTCTCATTTGCTTGCTTCTTTTCAATTGCTTTCCTTCCTCTCTTTGTATTTGTTCCACTCCTAGAGGACAACATTTTTATCACCTTTCTGAATTGATGACTTGTGTCTTTCCCTAGGCTCACATTCAGGAAACTACTGTTTATTTATGCACTCCAAAAGAGTTCATGTGTTTTCTTGCTCTCTCTCTCTTGTGTACCCACCCCCTCAAGGAGAATCTGTGCTGTTCCCCCTCTCTTCCACTGCAGCTCACCCATTTTGAGACCCTATCCTGGATTTATTTGCTTGCTTTAATAAAAATATTTTTTCCTACCACTGCCCCACCTCAAGCTCCTCCCTTGCTCCCCCACCCACTTCGCTTTCCTCCCATTCCTGCACTGACTTCTCCTCTATTCTCACCTCCGTTGCTTCCCCACCCTTGCAACACAATTTCTTTTCAATTTCCCCGTGGGCCCTGCAGTTGCCATTTGCCTCTTGTTGCTCAGATTTGAAAAAGCACTTTTTCACAAGCAAAAAATCAGCTCTTATTTACTGCTCCAAGCGGTGCTTACCATGTTGGAATGGTAAATAAAAAGGTGACCGCAACTTCTGTATGCACATACGTGGCAATGCATGCGTGTGCCATGTCATTACATATGTAAAACATACATAGATACCGACACAGCTGGGAGTAGTATTTTAACACATACTCCAGCATGCACAGGTTCAAGTTATTTCTCCTTTTTTGGGTTTTCTTCTGAAAACATTTTCTTTTTGCTGATGCTGCACACTCTTGGCAAAAAGCATTGGCAAAGTCAATATTCGAAAAGCCAAGACCTATGAGCTCTGTGAATGTTTGCTTCTTTTGTTTTCAGCACTCCATGAGAGTGTGGGTCTTTTCCTGCTCTCATTGCCATGTGCAGCTTTCACCTCACATCCTACAAACTGTGTTGCTCCCCTCCTAGTGGCTCACCAGTTGATTCCCTTGCACTGTACAGTATATATTTTTTAAAACCCACCTGCCCCAAACTCTTCTATTAACCCACTCCATGCTGTTCTGTCAGAACATTGACTTGCATCCCCCTCCTGCCCCAGGCTGCAGCCTTCTTTTCTCAAAAACACATGCTTTTCTTTTTTTGGAGGACCTGGCAGTTTCTTTATCATTGAAGCGTTTTCCTGTGTAGTGTTTAATTTACTAATCCAGTGTAGGCACCCACCATTTTGAAAAGGTAGATTAAAAGTTAAAAATATAGTGACAGGCATGCATGTGTGTACATCATTACAACACAGCTGCTATTTTTAATTTTTGCCAATGCTATTCTGAATCAGCAAACAAGCTTTTTTCCTCTTTGCCAATGGAGAATGCATCGCTAAAAATACAATGTCAAAGCCGAAAGGATGGGTAACACCACTGACAGGCGAGACCTATTATCTTTGCCAACGTACATTATTATTTCTAGCAATTTATTAGCTGGGAAAAGCGTACAGAAATGCTGTACTGAGACTTCATAAAACAGTACATCAGGACAGTGCTGGGATGGGTGATAAGAGAAAAGCAGTAAATGCCAGATGATGTGGTAATGCCACTCGAGATAATTACATCAGCTGTACTAAAACATTACAAGGCGTGTTCATGCTCTATGTGCAAAAAATGCCAACTAAGAGTGGCTGGGAATGGGGAGACCGGGTTCCCGGAAGTAAGGGTTACCTGGAAGGTGCTTGAGGATGTGCAAGTTCTGCTTGTGAGGAGAAGAGCCAGAATAGAAAATACTCTGAACCTCGAGGTGGCACTGGCAGATTTAGAAGAAGGCCCTTTTGGCCTTGTAAGTGAAGAGGATGATTAGGCAATTATTGGGCAACTAAAGGAGGCGTTCCTTTACACCCAAGATAAAAAGGAGTAGAACATTAAGTCATGCAAAGGACCTGTGGTACACAGTGTGTTATTCTACCTGAGGACTGTGGAAAGAGGCTCACCTCTGAACGTTGGCCATATTGATCATTGAGAGAGTGAAGAGGTTGAGAACTATCTGATTGCTTGGAAAGAGAAGTGGGTTAGGCTGAGGAAGTCCTTGTAACATTAGCCCAGCTTTCTGATAGCTAAAATGTCAATTATGGTCTTGGTAGATTGAAAGGTGTGGGGATTTTGCAGGCACAGCATTGATGGTAAAAGCCTTCTCAACTTCATAACCACTACCCTGCGAGAACATCACTGGCTATCCCTGAAGGCCAGCATCACCTTCAAAACATGATGCACCCATTTAAAGGAAGTTCAGTCCAGAATACTTTGCAACCCTGCAGAGAAATCTTGGGAAGTCAAAGTTATGCCGAAATTACTTTTGCTAGACTTGAAATAAAGAAGCACAAAAAAGAAAGGGCCAAAAGACAAGTCTCCTCAAGCTACACATACAGAATATGGAACATCTGTCCACAAATCAGGGTAGCTTCACATACCATCACTGCAGAAATGAGCAGAACACTCTCAAAGGCGCACCCCATCCAACACCTATATAACTCACAGTATTGGCTGCCCCCTGATCGTATGAGGAAGAAAACAGTCATTCACTCAACCTGTAGTCCCCTTTCCTGACTCTTTGTATATACAATCTGCGATCAGCCTTGCTGGTACATGAAATGTCTACCTGTGCACATGAGCATGGTTAGACTCCACAATTTGCTGTGTATGAAGTACAGGATTAGAGAGTTCCCATCTAGTACAAAACATTCACATAAAGGTACATACCTGTGTGGCAAGGCTCAGAACCTGCTGCACAAGTTCCTGGGTCTCTGTGGGCTTCTTCAAAAATAGCTTTACGATAGCCGTTAACAGCTGCAACTGAACCTAGAGAACAAAGATTAAAAGTGGGATACGGTCTACTAATTACGTTTTACGAATTTCAACAGTTGCAAATACATTTATTAAAAATACATTTATTGAAACAGTATATTCACAGCAGAACCTCTAGGAGTTGCATTCTTAAAGCATTACAGCAGAATTTCTGAACATTCTTTGGAACAAGACAGAAGGGCACATATTCCAAATGTGAGTTTAGGTAATTTGTGCATGAATCTAGAGAACTTAACCAAACTGAAAAAAACTGTGTTACACATAAGTACAGCTTTTCACTAGCAAAAAGTGCCTGCAGTATGTCCATCTTATTAAGGTAGATATTCACTGAACAAGGCCTGTCCTCCCAGAGCAGGTTACACAACACCCCACTCTAGTAGTCTTCCATCTCTGTTACTAGGGCTAGCCCACAATAAATTAGACCTTTGGTAACTTCATCTTTGGTAACTTCTCAACTTTATGACAATCCTTTGCAACCAGACCCAATTTCAATTTGAAGTCCAAATATGCCACCACTGTCTGAACTGGAGCGAAGGTAGAACATCTTCTGAAGCATTGGATTTTCTTCAGAGCTCCTGCTTAGAACAAAATATTAAGCAGCTTACCCAATTGTGTGTGTGTGTCATATTTGGGGGTGGGGGGGGGTGGGTTATGTAAGGAAAGGAAAAAGGAAATAACCTTTACTAGAACAGATTTTTGGGGGTGGTTTCCATCTACCCCAGTGGAACACCCAGAATTTGGATTGCAGTAGTAATCATGATTGGAAATGGTGAACATATTTTAAGAAGCTGCTTCACAAATCTCAACTAGAGGAAGGTTACCCGAAGGTTCAGAAGAACACGTTATGTACCTTTGGTAATGCTCTATCTGGTAGAGACTATCTAGCTGTAGGTTCCTCACCTTTTGAATATTCCCCATGTGTCATACTGGATCCTGAAACGTTTCAGCAGTACCTCTGTCCACCGGATGGTAGCGTCTTGCAACTCAGCACTCACGCAGTTCCGATTGCGTCAACTGTAGAACAGGGAGGATGGGAGTATTGGTGAGGAATCTGCGGCTAGATAGAGTCTCTACCAGAAACAGTGTTTTCGATGACAAGCAACTTGTTTTTCTGATAGAGACCTCTAGCTGCATATTCCGAACCTTTTAAACAGATACCAAAGCAATACCTATTCGAAGGTGGGTTTGTGAATGGACTCAAAGCAGAAAGTCCTGCAGGAACAAGCAGGCAAAAGGCCCCTCCCGGCGAACCTGACTGTCTAAGCAATAATGTATCATGAACATACGGAGGGCCACCCACGTAGCCGCTTGGCAAATGTCTAGGACAGGGAGTCCGCATGCCAAAACAGTGGTAGCAGCTTTGGCACTGGTAGAATTAGCACGTAGTTCTTCCGGAAGCTGCTTTTTGACCAATGCGAAGCAGATCTTAATGCAGAGCTTAATCCAGCGGGAGATGGTTCTCTTCCGCACTGCCGTTTATTTTCTCTTCAGAGAACCCTACAAAGAGCTTATCATCCACTTAGTTTGGTATGATCTATGTAGAAGCTCAGCGCTCTCTTGGGGTACAGGCAGTGAAGTCTCTCCTCCTGCATGGAACAGCAGCAGGGTGATGGTCTGACCGACCTGGAACAATGTCATGTCCACAGAACCAGTTTGGATAGGAAGAAGGACGTGTAAGGCGAATTGACACAAAGAGCCTGATGCTCACTCACATGCTGTGCCGAGGTGATGGCAATGAGGAACACAGTCTTGATGGTAAGGAGCCATAAGGGCCAGCTGTGAAGTGCCTCCAACGGAGAGCGCATCAGCTAAATCAAGACTAAATTAAGATCCCATTTGGGCATGACAAATGGAGAAGGGGCAAACATGTTGCAGCCCTTTAAAAAAATTGAATCACAACCGGTGACTTAAACAGCAAGCACTGATCTGACAACCGTAAGAAGGCTGAAAGAAAACCTTTAACTGTGCCCAAAGAAAAGCCTTGCCAGGTAAGAGACAAAACAAATAACAGAACGCAAGATAATTTGGCCTGGAGTTTGTCAATCTGTGGAGTGCCGCACCAAGCCACAAATTTATCCCAGCGACAGGTGTATGAAAATAAGTTACTTACCTGTAACTGTAGTTCTCCAGTAATGAAATCTTTCATAGATTCACATGCATCAATCATTCCCCGTTATCGAGATGGGAGTCCCCGCTACCATACAATAGTAATGCAATGTTAAAGATAGAGCATGAAGGCCCTTGGCGCTTTAATTTTGCAACCTATCATAGTCTATTTAAAATAGAGACCAAACTTATGATTCAGCCAATCAGGCTGCTTTTCCCACTAGAACATTCCTGAGAGAAGCTCCAATCCCTCCGATTTTCCATAGTACAAGTGCAGGAGAACTACTTAAAAAGGGGGGGGTGGGGTGAGTCTCTCAGGGGAGGATGGCTCAATTCCCGATGTCTTGTGATGCCCAAGAGAGGAGAAGTGATCTTGTACCCCCTTATTTGTTTATGTAGTGCATCGCTGTTGTATTGTCCGTTCATGTGAGAACCTCTGAGTTCTTTATCCTGGGGAGGAAAGCCTACAAGGCCAGATGTACTGCCCTGAGCTCAAGCAGATTAATGTAAAAACACTGATGAGGCTTCTGCCACTTGCCGCTGACTTGTAGGTCTTGAAGGTATGCTCCCCATCCCTCCAAGGAAGCGTCAGTGGTAATAACCAATGGAGAGGGTTGACTGAGGAATGAAAGGCCGACTGAGAGGTGTGTCTGTAGTGTCCACCAAGATAGGGCTTTGATCATGGCTGGAGTGACTAATGACATTGAACAAACCTGTCGCTTGTACCGATTGGAGGTCAAGTTCTTTCTGGAGGGGTCACATCCTTAGTCGCCAGTACGGAACTAGAGGAATGCATGATAACATCATCCCCAATAGTGACTTGTAGAGGCGTACTGAAAAAGACTCTTTTTTCTGAATGGACTTTGCCAATGATATTAGCTTTACTTGTCTTTCTGATGTGGGGCAGGCTTTGTTGCTTATCAGATCTAGAGTTTCTCCCAAAAAGGTTCTAGTTCTTGATGGCTGTGGGCTTGACTTTTTCCAATTCAGAGTGAGACCTAGCTTGCTGAATAGGGATATGCAAGCATTTGTTCATTTCTGTGCTGTATGACCGGGGCTTTGACAAATCTGCCGTCTAAGTATAGGAACACCTGGTGTTTTTGTTTCCTTAAGAAGTCTGCTAGAGGAACCAGACAGCTTGTAAATATCCTAGGGGCTGGCTTCAGACCAAGAGGAAGAACCCTCAACTGGTAGTGCCTGCCGGCTACTGTGAACCTTAGGAATCTCCTGTGGGAAGGATGGATTGGGATGTGAAAATATGCATCCTGCAGGTCTAGAGTTGACATATAATCTCCGTGGTTTAGACATAGAAGAATAACTTGTAATGTTACAATGCTCTATCTTGTAATGTTACAGCAAGGTGTGCTTTGCCCCGTGACCTTGGTCACAGGGCAAAGCGCACCCAGACCTCTACTGCAAAACTTCTGGGTTCCCTGTGGGGGTTGGACAGGTTGGCGGTAAGTGATGCCTCGTTAAAGCTGCAAAAGAGCGATGGAACTGTTGCGGTTAGCGAGGTGGGGCGGAAAGACCCAGAGAAGGTGGGGTAGCCCTCCTCTCGTTGAAACGCTTGAGAGCGGATTCAGCTTTTTCCCCGAAAAGGTGAGTCCCATCAAAGGACATGCTCATCAGAGAGGACTGGACATCGCCAGAGAACCCAGTCTTTTTCTTTCTTTAAATACTTTATTTCGGTCAACGACCATAAAAGCAGCCTAAAAAAAAAAAAAAAGTCACATTGAGTTAACAAACAATTAAATAAACTCAAAGCTTAAGTTTCCCAAAGGGACAATGCCATAATAAAAAATATTTGGTTTTTAAGTTGAAATAAAAGCTGAATTTAAAAAAGCCTTCACGCTTCAAAACATAAATTTGGTGGTGATGCTGTATAAAATCAATATTTTGTTAAAAGTGAGTCTATTCTTGGGCAATTATGTATAGTGGTTCATTGAATGGTGGTGTGCAGCTATAGCTAAGGTGTCATGATTACAGTCAACTTATATGCTTAATGGTTGGGTTCTGGCGTTTGCATAAGTATTCTAGTGCGAATAGGCCAGATTGATTCAAAGAATGTAACTATTGAGAAAACCACACAAGACACCATATCTGACCTGCAAATGCACAATGCTTGTTTGTGGAGCCTTATTCCAAGGTGCCTGCACAAGGGGACAATCCAGCGTCTTCGCTGTTTGGTGTATGCAGAGCAAAAAAAGAGTAAGTGGGCGTCTGTCTCCTGTGCTGTGCCGCATACCAAGCAGACAGCACTACCCCTTGGGCGGGATCTCCATTTGCTGGTAAAGGATGCAAGTGGCAGGGTACCCAACCTCAATTTGATATACAAGGATCTAGTAAATGGCGGGTCAATTTCATCCAAGAAGGTTTCAAACCTTGGCTCAATTTTTTGATACTGCAAAGAATCAGCAAGACTGCCAATGGCGGAGAACCCAGTCGATCACAGCCATGCCTGGCTGAGAGTGGCAACACTGGTGCCTATGGCCCGCCAAATTAAATAGGTGGTGTCCAAACCACAATGAATCGTTAACTTGGCAGCATCATGGCCATCTTGAATTGCCAGACAGAGAAAGGGCTAAGGTCTTCGGGCACACCAGGGAGGACTTGTGCCACTGAATCCCACTGGCCCAACAAACAGCAGACGTTAACAGATCAAAGGGCCAAGCTGGTGTATGAAAAGATACATTAGCCAAAAGTTTCTACTCGCTTAGATTCCCTAATGGGGGAGTGGTAGGAAATGTGTTGGGATTAGAACGGCTAGTGGAAGCCTGCACTAATAGGCTTTCTTGCAAGGGGTGCTGTAAAAGAAAGGCTAGGTTGCCAGAGACAAGACGAAGACGCCTGGCAACTTGTCTATGAACTGGGAGTGGGCAGATTGGGGGGGGGGGGCTAGAGCATGGGTTGGTTAAAGAGACCTACAATGTATCCATGAGTGCCTAGTTAAAGGGGAGAAGGGAGTCAGAAGATGTTTGCCCTGGTTGGAGAACTTCTGTGAAGATATTGGTTTTAACCTCCAAAGTGGGGAGTTCGATGTCAAGAACTTCAGCTGCCCTATGCATGGGCCCAAACTGGAAAGGCATGGTGAGCAAAAAAACGATGGATTTAGGCCCAGATCTCTGTACTGGGGTGAATGTATGACATTGTTCTGCATTCTGTCCATCAATTGTTCTTTTTGCATTTGTCACCCCGAGTGGGACGGGTATGCCCAGACGTGGGTCCCGTGCTCTCCATGCCACTGGAGTCAAGCTATCCTGGCTGAAGAGGGGTAAACCCCGAAACCGGTCCTAGGATGCTTGTTTCCAGTTTAGGGAGGTTCTGGCCTGGCAGTTCGGGCCGGACTGTTCCCATTGGGTGCAGGGTCAAGACTGATTTGCATATGGCTGGGTCCAAACTGGAATGGCATGGTGAGCAAAAAAACGATGGATTTAGGCCCAGATCTCTGTACTGGGGTGAATGTATGACATTGTTCTGCATTCTGTCCATCAATTGTTCTTTTTGCACTATGCATCACCATGGCATAGGAAGTGGACTCCTCTGAGGCCAGTCCAGGAGGAGAAAAAAAGAGCCATCTCCAAGGAGGTATAGACGCCACTAGCCTCTTGTAAGTCCGGTACCAACTGTCATTTTGGTAGGGCTGAGCGAAGGCATCACCCAGGTCATAATCATTATCCGAGTTAGTCCCAAAAAGGGAATGGAGAGCGTGTTGTCTAACCTGCTGTAATTCGAGTGGGGGGAAGTGGAGCCTCAGGCAGATTTGGGTGTGACATCGGTCAAGGTCAGATCGGCGTTGGAAAAGACAATCAGAGCCACTTTTTCAGGCTGTGAAGTCGGCATCGGAGTTGACGTGCCCAGGGCTGGAGTGGGTTGTAGCGCCAGCAGCGGAATCGAAACTAGAGCCGGAGGCAAGGTAAATGTGGAGGGTGCAGCCGGAGCCAAGGGCAATCCCAGGTGGAAGGCCTCACGGCTCCTTTGGGCCTGAAGGTGTGCCAGAGGAAGTCGACAGGACTCTTCAATCTGACACAGCATGGCTGAAGGCCCCGGAAACTCTGGTTCTGCTGGAACCATTTGCGGAATAGGCTCCAAAGTCTGCTGACTTCAGGAGTGAGATCGAGAAGGGTGGTGCCGCTCCCACACCTGTTCAGGCGAATGAGAGTGGCACAAGTGAGCTTACATAAGGACTCTGAGCGCGACGAAGGGCGACCTCTGGACCAACTCAGTCGACTCTGGGAATGGGACCGAGGGTGAACCTGAGACGCAGAGCGGGACTTGGAATGGTCTCATTGCAGAGTCTTCTTATGCTTGGTGATATGGAGTTTCGACTTGCGTTCCACGACAGCCTTCGGGTTCATCGATATGCAGTCTTTGTAAGCCTTGGAGTCATGTCTCGACCCCAGGCACCTCAAGCACACTGATGGGGATCGGTCACAGATATTTGTTTGCAACAGTTCATCCAGGGCTTGAAGCCTGTTGTTTTAGGGGGTGACATCCCTTGGTCACTGTAGAAATGTAATTGAAATATTGAGGTAAGCTTGCGGGAGTGGCATCTTTAGAGGCCCGGCATGTAACTTCCAGAGTGGAACGGTGTCAGAGAGTAGCCGCAAGACGTCACCTTCGAGCACGCAGAGGTACTGCTGAAAAGTTTGCGAAACTGGTATGACGCTTGGGGACTATTTAAAAGTTGAGGAATCTGCGGCTAGAAGTCTCTATCAGAACTGGTAATTTTGGTCAGGGGTGTAAGGCTGTCTAAGCGCCAGGAGCCTTGCTTGGTGCCAGGAAAATATATTCATGAAGGTGCTGCGATCCCATAGCATTCAGTTGGGGACAATGATAAATGACAAACAGTAGCATTGTGTGGAAATTCTAGCAGCAGCAGAATGTGTGCATGCTGCTTTTTTCACTGTTTGGTTTCTGCTGGTTTGGGAGCGGCGGTGTCTGTGTACAGACCAATAAAGGTAACAAAATTATACATTTAAAAGAAAAAAGAATATAATGTAAGGAACATGCATTATTTAAGGTGGCACAATTGGGATAAAAAGAGGCAGCTGAAGTAATATGCAGTGCCAAGACCTTTCAAGCAATGCACACTATACAAAATGCAATCAATAACAAGACACAAGAGAGATATTGAGATCTGCAACATGAGACAGACCCCCACATTTGGAGGTGCTCTAGTGGAGGTAGGAGCAGCATATGGTGTAAAGGCTGAAGGTTCACTGGAAAAAACAAGCATGCGGGAGGTATTTGGGGGAGTCAGAGGATGGGAAGTAAAGAGAGAAATGAGATGGGCCAGAGAAGGGAGGCACTGAACCTCTATGGGCAGGAGTTGGATGTCCCCATAGACCTTTGGAAATAGGAATGACTAAAAGCGAGACAAGTTACATTAGAAAGAGGGAAAGGTTAAACATTTCAAATTAAGATACGCTGTGCAACAGAGACACAGAGGAGGGTTACATTAAAAAAAATATTATTGTATATTTAAAAATCAGTCCTGTACCTTTTAGTTATGCATATGAGAGGATGACATTTGGAGGAAGAAAAAGGTGAGGAAAGGGCATACTTCTGCATCCTACCAGCAAACAAATGGAATGAGAGGCTTTGTCTTTTTAGCAAGATAAGGAGTAGGACAAACATGATGCTTTTGGTGGCCCCCATGAATGGACCGCAAGAAAACTATGTCACTATACAACGAAGAATGGTTAAATATGCCACATACTTACTTTGTTTTAAAAAAAGAAGTGCCAGGGTACATTTTTCTTAGTGGGCTGCAGCGACAACCTCCCACTGGCACAACTCTTTACACTTATTAATGCCACCCACGCCACCAACTACTGCTGCCTTTGGTTCCATCCGCCCGCTTCCCCCCAAAGTAAGTGACAAAGATTTGCAGGAGGTGGCTCTAAGGCCTGGGCTTGGGTTGCAGTCAGCAGTGAGCCATATGTCAGATGATGGGACAGAGGCAGAGTTGTAGTCACAGCCTATTTAATGCACACAGACCCTGTTGCTTAAAGGAGGAAGAGGGGAAAGAACAAGCTGGGGGCTCAGGGGATATCAAAGATCAGGTACAGCGTGGGGGGCACTGCAACTGCATTGGTCTTACTATGGGTGATGGCGGACAAAGGAGAAAAATGGGGGCACCTCATGGCCTGCTTGAGCCGAATACATTATCAGGCAATGGGAGGCAGCTGAGGCAGGTTTGGCGGGCCAGAGCTGTCTCAGTCTATATCCCTTAGGACTGCCTGTTATCACATTGACAGCGATGAGCCACACTAGCCATGGAGAAAAAAGTAAAATTGACGAGAAGGATTCCCAAACCTTGGCCTCCATCTGGAAGGAGATCAGTACCATGGTGGAGGTTAGACTCCTAGTGATACGTTTGACCAATAGCAGTTTGCAGGCCTCTTTAGTGTTTTGATGATCTACAAAATGCTGACTCTAGGGAGAGCATGGAGTACATCCTCTTCTGGTGGCAAAGGCAGGAAAATGCAGGAAGCAATCAACCAAGAAAATGATGGTTCAAAGAGAGTCTGTAGATAGGTAAAACATCCATGGGAAACTAACAGTTTTCGCTTTCTTAATTTGACTTAATGGCTCTAAAATATCATACATTTATGAGTTTTACGTGCTGCCTAGTTCTTAGAGTTTAATCTTATCCAGTCATCTGAATTAGGCTAAGGGGCTAATTGACTATTGTAATCCAAGGAATGCCATTATTAAATATTAACTATTCAAAAGAACACAAAAACCAAACCTTTACCCAGCTCACGACAAGCAATCAATCAGGGAATTGTAAGCGCGCTACTCACCCATGAGGGTCTCAAGGCGCTGAGGCGGGGGGGAGGGTCCGCAGATCTGTTTAGCCGAAGAGCCAGGTCTTGAGGGTCTTCCTGAAGGTGTTCAGGGAGGGGGCGCGTCTGATGTCTGCTGGTAGCTCTTTCCAGGTCTTGGCTGCAATGTGAGAGAAGGATCTTCCGCCTGCTCTGGATCTGTGGATGCGCGGGGTTTCGGCCAGTGCGAGGTTGGAAGATCGGCGGTTTCTTTTGGGTACGTGGAAGTTGATTCGGTCGTTGAGGTATTTGGGTCCGTTGTTGTGTAGGCATTTGTAGGCGTGAGTGAGGATTTTGAAAGTGACTCTTTTCTCCACGGGGAGCCAGTGGAGACTTCGTAGGTGTTGGCTGATGTGTTCGTGTCGGGGGATGCCGAGGACGAGTCTGGCGGCGATGTTCTGTATTGTCTGGAGTTTGCGGAGTAGGGACTTGTTGATGCTGGCGTAGAGTGCGTTTCCATAGTCCAGACTGCTGGTGATGAGTGCGTGGGTGACTGTCTTCCTTGACTCAGGGGGGATCCACTTGAAGGTCTTGCGGAGGATGCGGAGGGTGTTGAAGCAGCTGGAGGTGACGGCGTTGACCTGTCGGTTCATGGTGAGTGATGAGTCGAGTACGATGCCGAGGTTCTTGGCGTGGTCTGAGAAGGTAGGTGGGCTTCCGAGGGCGGTCGGCCACCAGGTGCTGTCCCATGCAGAAGGGGTGGTACCGAGGACGAGGACTTCTGTCTTCTCGGCGTTGAGCTTCAGGCAGCTGTTGGTCATCCAGACTGCGACGTCTTGCATTCCTTTCTGGAAGTCGAATTTGGCAGTGGTGGGTTCTTTGGTGAGGGAGAGGATGAGCCGAGTGTCGTCGGCGTAGGATACGATGTTGAGGCCGTGTTGTCGGACGATGGCTGCGAGGGGGGCCATGTAGATGTTGAAGAGGGTGGGGCTCAGTGATGAACCCTGTGGGACTCCGCAGGTGATTTTCGTGGGGTCAGAGAGGAAGGGTGGGAGTCTGATCCTTTGGCTTCTTCCGGTGAGGAATGATCGGATCCAGTCCAGGGCTGTTCCTTGTATGCCTGCGTCGTGTAGTCTAGCGACTAGTGTGCGGTGGGAGACGGTGTCGAAGGCCGCTGATAGGTCGAGTAGGATGAGGGCTGCGGAGTGGCCTTGGTCCAGGAGGGTGCGGATGTCGTCTGTGGCGGCGAGTAGGGCGGTCTCTGTGCTGTGGTTGCTTCGGAATCCGGATTGGGACGGGTCGAGGACGGCGTTCTCTTCAATGAATCGTGTCAGTTTCCTGTTGACTGTTTTCTCTGCAACTTTGGCTGCGAAGGGGAGGAGCGAGATGGGTCGATAGTTCTTGAGTTCGGTGGGGTCAGCTGTGGGCTTCTTGAGCAGGGGTCTGACTTCTGCGCACTTCCAGTCGTCTGGGAAGGTGCCTGTTTGGAAGGTGGTGTTGATGGTGCATTGTAGTTCGGGCGCGATGGTGGCCGCGGCTCTGTGGTAGATGTGATGGGGGCAGGGGTCGGTGGGGGCCCCCTCGAGTGGATGCTTTTCATGGTCGAGGCGGTGTCTTCGGCCGTGAACGGTGTCCAGTTGGAGATGGTGGGGTGGCTGGCGTTTCTGGGGGGCCGTCTGTGGCGCCTGGTGGATGGTCGATGAAGTTGTCGTAGAAGTTTTTGATCTTGAGGTGGAAATAGGTTCCAAGCTTGTCGCAGAGGTCTTGGGATGGGGTGATGTCTGTGGCTTCGCTGCGTGGGTTGGTGAATTCTTGAATGACACTGAAAAGTTCCTTGGAGTTGGCCAGGATTTTGCTGTGGATGAAGTTCCTCTTGGTGGCTCTGATCTGGTTGTGGTAGTCCGTCATGGCGTCCTTGTAGGTGGTGTGGTTTTCGGTTGTCTTGGTGTTTCTCCAGTTCTTCTCCAGGCGTCTGGAGGTGCGTCTGGCTTCTTGGAGAGCGGTGGTGAACCAGGCGGCTTTCCTGGGGCGTTGTCTGTCGGGGTTGCGTAGCGGGGCGAGCTCGTCTGCGCAGTTGGAGATCCAGGTGTGGAGTTCTCTGGCTGCGTCGTTTGCATCGGGTGCCCAGGTGTGGTTGTCTCGTGTGAGGGTGGAGTTAAGTTGCTCGTCGGTAACCTTGCTCCAGTTCCTTCGAGGTGGGCGTGGGGCTGGTTTGGGTGCCTTGGGTTTGTTGATGGCGAAGTGTACGCAGTGGTGGTCGGTCCATGACGGCTGCGTTGTGTGGCTGAATTGGACGCTGTTTCTTGCCGCGAAGATGGGGTCGAGGGTGTGTCCTGCTCTGTGGGTCGGTGTGTTGACGAGTTGTTTAAATCACATGCTGGCGAGGTTGTCACAAAGGATAGTGGAGTTGGGGGTCGCTGGGGTTGTCGAGGTGGAAGTTCAGGTCTCCAATGAGTATGTAGTTTGTTGAGGCGATGTCGTGGGGTGCGATGAAGTCGGTGATGGTGGTGGCGAAGGGTGTCCGGGGGCCGGGGGGTCTGTAGATGAGGGTTCCTCGGAGTGTGGCTTTGGGGGTGGTCTGGATCTGGAAGTGCAGGTGTTCGCCGGAGGGGAAGGTTTCGCTAGAGGTGATGAGGCGGAGGGTGCTCTTGTGAGCGATGGCGAGGCCCCCTCCTGGGTGGTTGGGGCGGTCTTTCCTCTGGATCTTGTATCCGTCTGGGATGGCGGTGCTGATGTCGGGGGCGGAGGATGTGTTGGTCCAGGTCTCTGTGAAGAAGGCGATGTCGGGCGAGAGAGAGTCGAGTAGGTTCCAGATTTCTATGGCATGTTTGTGTACGGAGCGTACGTTGAGGAGGATGCATTTTAGGGTGTCACTGGTGTTGGAGGCCGGGGTGGCGAAAAAGGGTCTGGTGGCAGTGGAGGCAGGAGAACTGGCCATGGGTCGTGTTCGGCGAGGTCTGTTGGCATTCTCCAAGTCTTCCAGGGTTGAGTGCGAGGAGGGTGGTGATGTCGTAGCGATGGGTAGTGGGAGGTCCAGGGTTCCTGGCACTGGCCGCAGTCGGGCTTGCCTTTGGCGCGCCGGTGGCGCGACCGCGCAGCGGCCACCATTAAGTAGGGGAGGTGGGAGGGAGGAGAGGCTGGGAGGCAGGAGCGGGGGAATTCTGGGGGGGGGAATTCCGGGGGGAGGGGCCGCAGGGGCAGCAGCGGCGACAGGAACAGGCAGGCACGAGAAAATAAAAACAGTGGTGGAATTAAAGCAAGACACAGATGGGCACAATAACAGTGGCACAACAGGGAAAAATTAAGAAAAAAAACGGCTGAGAAAGGTTACGGTGGTTGCAGGCAGTCTGGTCCCAGTTGGAGCGGGCAGCAGGTGCAGGAGCGGGCAGCAGCCTCGAACCTCCCAAGGAGGAGGTCGGGGTCTGGAGGCAAGAGACGGCACAGCGGAGCTGCGGGGAGAGAGTGGACCTAGACCGATAAGGAAACATTAAGATGATGGCCTCCAATTGATGAAGATTGAAGAAGATGGATAAGCAATCAGATTCACTCACTCAAGAAACTAAATCTCCATGCAGTGTACAGGCTTGGAAAATATTTTAACCTTGAAAAGAAAAAGGGCATAGAGTTGTGAGAGAGATTGGCATGGATAGCAGAAAGGCATGTGTGATTCTCTATGGTCAAAAAAACTGAATCAGCGCTTCTCTGTCCTTGGCTTATACTTGGCCATTGCCCCATTCACCCATTCATGTCACCTGTGTGCTCTCATCATGGAAGCCTTCCAGGAAGCTCTCCAGGAGCTCATCTGCATTGTCAATCCGCTCTGCATATTCCCCAACAATCCAGATCATGGCTGCTCGGGCCTCTGGCTCATCCAGCGAGTCCAGGTTCTCACAGAGTGTAGCGATCACACTTTCATACCTACGAAAGGAGTACACCAGAGGTGAACAAAGTTTAGTGACAGGCAAGGCATGAGTGATGCACAAACAGCTAACACAGGGAACAGGTAGGATGGTCGAGCAGAATGCACGATGTATATGATCCAGCCAGGCATAACAATGACACAGTGTCTATCACATGGAACAAATCAGGGGTGCAGAATGTGCCCTAACACACACACCCAGTTTGTGGAAAACAAATGTTCATGCTTTTCAACTCTTAAATGATATGATTCAGATGAGCTGTGAACTGGCATTTAGAAGTAGGAGTTTAAAAAAATGTATATAAAGTAAG
Source organism: Calotriton arnoldi (assembly GCA_963921515.1). Classification (NCBI taxonomy): domain Eukaryota; kingdom Metazoa; phylum Chordata; class Amphibia; order Caudata; family Salamandridae; genus Calotriton; species Calotriton arnoldi. The sequence continues at coordinate 778,316 of CAWUFW010004243.1, read as the reverse complement.
ATAACCAGTTTCAAAGACTGCTGCTCTGTGCTCATTCAGTGTGTCTGAATCTTTTCTTCAACAGCTGAAAGACAGAGGCAGACTCTCCATTTAGCTATAAAACTTTAAAGTTCGAAGGCTTCCCTATGGACAGGCAAAGAGGACAATGGATTTTAGGGGGATAGGAAAAATATATATTAAAGAAAATTGTATGTTCTGTACTTAGATATTCAAACTGTCCCTCTAAAAGAATCGGTGTTTCCTGACAACCCTTCCCTCCTTTTCTGCATCTCTCCCTCCTGTCCCCTTTCCTTTTGCCCATTTGTTCGATCCATTCATTACAGTTTTGCGTATTGGCACTTCAGTGCTACTGGAATCAAAATGCACTGCTGTTATAGGGGCAAAGTATGAGGCAGAGAGGAAAACATGTTTCAGATTTAAAGCCTCTGCAAATAAGTGCAGCAATTGCGGTGCAGCTCTCGCAATGCATGTTGGTACATTGGATCCATTTTTTTTTTTTTTTAAAGGAACACTGAGCTTGACTCAAAAGTCTGAATGTTACACCCTAAACTCTCAATAATTTGCACCTTCTAAAACATAGACCAGCTATATGTTACGCCATGAACCACCCACACTCTAAACCTAACACCACCTAAACCACACAGACACATTACATCAATTCATGGGAAATTACTATTGCCAAGTACACGCTCTGATAACATATATAACTTTGCCTGGGTCTCTAGCATGTAACACAGCACTGTTTGCTTCCCAACAAATCTCTCAAATCTGTAGAACCCTGGGTCATGTCTTGACCTCATCAAACAAATATTTTTAATCAAAGTGTGCACTACAACAACTCATTGATACAACCAAATGAGGCTTTTTATGGGCTGATAATTCTAAATACTGAAAATCACACAATCCGCTTTCTCAAAGTTTAAACCAGCATTTACATGCCTGAAGACTCCCACAAGGCTAGGATTCCTAAAGAAATCTACAATACTTAGGTGTCACTGCTGGAGCTCCTGGAGTCACAAGAGGACTGGTCAAGGCACTAAACCTCACCAGCAATGGATCTAGTGACCAAGTGATAACATCAATTAATTATAACTTAAGCTTATGAGGAGTCAAAACCACAGTCTTCTTGATCCTAGACACTTTAAGTAATAGATAGTACTAGGCCTCAGTATTCCAGTACTCTGAAAGTACTAACATCACACAAAGATGGAAAAGCACTCTTTTCAAATTTACCACAGATATAATCTAATCACTAGAAAGCAACCATCCATGAATAGGCCGATCTCCTACACAGCACATCCATTCGGCAAATACCCCAGACAAGAGAATCCTCACTTGACCTGCCTACATCTTGCCCACACTCTGATAACTCTGATACCTCCAGATTTCATTGCCTCCTTAATGCCCCAGCAACACACCATCACCAATCCACCATTTGTGCTCCCTTCAATCCCACAGCTACCACACTTCATCCTGCAAAACTAGGCCCAAACACCAAACCAACCACATCACAAAAAGCTCTGACATTCAAAATGAACGTGACGCACACTATAATTATACAAATGGTACTCACAGTGATGATCCAGCCTAATGACAAACCTAGGGCCCTTTAAGGAGATCTTTCAATATCTAAAATGAATGAAAATTGACTCATAATGATGGAGGACCGGTGGCGCTGGGTGGGGTTGCGCGGGCCTTGCCAGAATTAGTGCGGAGGACTGCCGTGAATGCGGGCTGCCGTCGTGGAGCTCTGAGGAGGGCGGGCCCCGCCGGAGAAGTGGGGTAGTTGTGCACTGCAGGGACTTTGCAGGTACCAGGAGGGGATCGAGTGAAAGAGCAAGTGCTGTTGGGAGGGCCTGTGCCCCCGTCCATTGACCAAGTCTGCGGGGTGGTAGTGGTCCTTGGAGGCGCGCCTCCTTGTGGTGGGGCCCCCTGCACCATCCTGTGACCCGACCCAAAAGGCTTCGGCCGGGGGAATACTTATCTGCTGACTGTTTTGATGGATGGGCAAGAGACCTGCATTGAAGCGGCCCGAGGCCCTGGAGAACAGTACTGGAGCACCGGCACACGTGTATCCCCTGAGGGATTAGGCGTTCCCAGGCATTGGGGCACATCAATATTGGCAGCTACTTAGGGGGGAGCCCCGTTTTTGCACTCAGACTGCCTGCTAAAAGGCAAGGTAGGCCAGCCCCCGAGAAAGCAGTGAGCTGCTGAGGAAGAGTGTAGTCCTTGGGCGTGTGAATGCGGAAAGGAACTCCACGAAGGTGTCATGAACACCTGAAGGCCGTGGAGAACGCACGCCTGGATTTTAGACAGCCTGTCTGGGTTGGGGGGGGGGAATCCAGCTGTAGGGTTTGGCTTCATCCACCAGCTGTGCTGCAGAAGGACCCGGGCAGAGATAGGCCTAGAGTGAGAGGCTGGTGAGAGGGGCGCCTGGAGGGGCCCAGGCCGGAGATCGCCCGACGCCTGGTTGGGCAGGGCGGTTGAGGGCTTTGCAGCAGGAAGACTTCACAGGACCGGTGCGATCGACAGGAGTCAATACAATTACAGAATACACCACGCCACCTGCCGCAGCACATAACGAGACAGTTGGGCGGTGGAGGAGGAGAAGATGACGAAAATGGAGAGCCCTCCCATGCTGAGCTGTTGGCTACCATTCAAGGGTCCAGGAAAGCCCTGGAAAATAGAATTGAGGCTGTATTTATAGATGTGAACCTCATGAGGGCAGATCTGCGGAAAGTTGCGGATAAGGTGACCGCTGCCGAGGGTGACATTGTGGACCTGCAGGGTGAGGTGGCGATGCTTAAGTAGCATGTGGCCCAAATGACAACGACCACGAAAGCCATGGAGCGCTGGGCTCAGGACGGCGAAGGATGCGCCCGGTGCAGTAACATTTGAGTCCTGGGATTCCCAAAGCGCGTGGAGGAGGAAGGGTCGGCAGAGCAATTTCTGGAGAAATGGATACGCTCTGACTTGCGCCATCGGGGACTGTCTGAACTGTTTGTTGAAGAAAGGGCGCATATGGCCCCGGTGCCGTCCCCCCTGGGTGCAGAGCCACTGGCCATTATAGCAAAAGTGCTGAATTACTGGAACAGGGACTGTATCCTGCGTGCAGCCAGGGAACAGCAGGACCTCAGCTATAAGAACAATAAAATCACTATATATCCGGACTACACTAAACAGGTACAAGAACTGATGTTTTTTGGGGGGTCAAGCGGTAGCTACAGGATCTACAACTGCTCCTCTACCCTGCAAAATATAAAGTTCTGGCAGAAAGCAGGGCCCACTTCTTTGAGACCCCGGAGGAAGTGTGGGAATGGCTGGAGATTTGGGGAGACGCCTTCCCCCCTCGTGAACAATGTGGTCAGAGATGGGGCACTCGCTCAAACAAAGGGATGCAGCAAAAAGACCATCCAACGGAGTCACGGGACATGGCCTTGCAGGAGGAGCCAATGGTCACCGTGGGTGACGATGGGACCATGCAACTGGGGATGGTAGGCTCGGGGGCCCAGGGTCACCAATTGCGTTAGTGACGCCGGACAGGGGAAAACTGCCGCAGAGACTGGCCTGACGGTGGATGTTGTCCCTCAGACCTTGATGGATGTAGCCCCGGAGATGGATAGTGACTGAGAAGAGGGCCGGCTGAAATAACTGGACTGCTGGTCAATTTTTTTAATGCTTTCCATGAGGGATTGTGATGTGCGTATTTGGGTGGCCTGGAAGGTGGTAAACTTGAAGCGATTTTTGCCATGGCTGTGAGGATATACAGAGGTGTGGAATGGAGTGGTTGGGGGGATGACTGCGGGGAACGACTGTGGTTGAGATCCAGACAATATTGAGAATACACTGCATTCATCTATTGGAAAGTAACTGCTAATTTGTTGTTAGGCAGGCCAGGCAGGTACGCTCGTTGCGCTGAGTTCATTAGCCTCTGTTGGGCACCTAGAGAAGCTGCACACGTCCTGACACGAGCATGGGGTGGGCATTAACGACTGCGCAGTTGCACGTTCATTGTCTGTGAGTGGGGGGGTGGGGAGTTTTGTTACTGAATTTGTTTGTTGTTGTGAGTCCTGAGGGTGTGCACAGGGTGGAGATGGCGAGCAATGGCCAGTGGTGTGCGCGAAGTTTGAGTACTATGCTACACAGGTATGGCAACGAAGGTTAGGTTCCTAAGCTGGAATGTCATGGAACTGGGTTCATGCACTAAGGGGCTATAGAGTGCTCTGGTGCTCTCCTTTCTTAAAAGGCATCATGTCTCGATTGCCTGTCTGCAGGAAACACATCTGGATGACACGGGCCGCCAGAGTGGCAAAGAAGTGGAGGGGACAGATGTTTCATTCCTCCTTTTCTGCTAAGGGTACACTGGTGTGGCTGGCCCCGGGGACGCCGTTCGCCCTTACATTTATGGAGGCGAATGTGAAAGGCTGATATGTGCTTCTGCGAGGTACATTAGATGGCCGTGATATCACTATCTTGAACACATACGCTCCAAACACAGACAAACCTGCATTTTTTCAATACATGCGAGACCTAACAGCTGCAGAACTTGACGTGCCACTACTGTGGTTGGGAGACTTCAACTGCGTGCTAGACAGTGACCTGGACAGACACCCGCCTAGATGTGGTATAAACCACAGATGACTAAAAAGATTCGAGAAGTGATGAGGGAGTTGGGTCTACGGGATGCTCGGCGTGAAAGGCACCTGACTCAGAAGCTTTTTACATGTTATTCATCCACGCATAATACACATAGCCAACTGGACAGGGTGATAGTGACAGGGATGCCCACTTTCCCGGAGGTGGAGGTGATCCATTTGGCCCGATTTCTGTCGGATCACGCCCCAATAAGCTATGTGGTAAAATGTACGCCCCCGTCCAGGTGCCTCGGATGTGGAGGATGTCATCCGATGTATTGGAAGGGCAGGTGGAGAGAGAGACACTGTCCCAGGCACTAACCGAGTATATTACCCTCAATTGGGAGGGTACATTCAGCAGAGCCATGGAATGGGAGGCAATGAAAACGGTTTTGTGAGGCGTAGGTATGGGATTAATATGCGCGGTTCGCCATCAATTGCAACGGGAATTAAAGGATGGGGAGGATGCTCTAGTGGAGGCTCAGGCAGAGGATCAGACTCACCCGTCAACTGGCGACTGCGAGCGGATGCTACACACGCGAATATGTGACATATGGGACAGATTGGACAAATACACGCTCTGCCGTTACCGTCAGCGGCTCCAAGCCAAGGGGGATAAATCCGGCTGCCTCCTGGCCACCACTGACAACCTGCTTGTGCAACTCTGTGGGGGGCAGGGCATATACCAGGGTGAACATACTGGAAGTGTTCAAGCAGCTGACCAGACTGTCCGGGCGGACCGCTATGTGCCGTTCTTAAGGGGACTAGCGCGGACGCGCCTCCCGCCGGCGGGGAAGAAGGAGCTGGATGCACTGCTGACTATAGAGGAGATCCGCGAGGCATTGCGGGAGCTACCCGGAGCCAAAGCGGTTCAATTGACCACTGGATAAACTAAATACAAGGGTAGAGGATGGCAATGGACAGATAGCAGATGCCAGTAATTTGCAAAAAGCAGTATGCAGAGGAGAACATCATGCATTCAGAGACAATATGTCAGACATAAGGAGCAGATGCAGCAGGTGCATGGAGCACATCTAAAAGCAGGCATGGCACAAAGAGGACATCACAGTCAAGGACAAACAAAAGGGATAAGCAAGGTACAGACCAGACTTCCAAGCAAACCAAAGGCATGCAGTCACATTAAAGGAATGCCAGCAGAACACTTGAAAACACAAAAAATGAGACATGCAATGTTGTATTTGCGCTTCAGCTACAATAGTGTTCCATAAGCCTTAAGAATATGTCAAGTATGGTTGACATGGGAGCCCAAGAGGGTAATTGCCCTTTTGTGCTTAATATTCATCACTGTTGACGACTAAGATGAGAGTTTGATTGCAAGTGCCAACACACATACAATATTAAACCATTTTCAGGTTATGAGACAGCGGGTGAAAACTGTGGGAAGAACATCTTCAACACCAAGAAGGGTCATAGGTCTGGAAGATACACTGCACACAAATTATTTCCTCGTACAGCTGTGCAATTTTATGGTTGAAGGTGCTGTAACTGTCTTTAAGCATCTTCATGCATTCTGAAGAGATACATATTGTAAACACCTGAGGCCTCGTGAGCCAAGCTGCATTGCTCATTGATGCTGGGTTTTAGGGCAGCTAGCTCAGCCTTCCAGGGAAAACAGGCTGTTAGTTTGACTGATGTCAGAAATGGGGTTCAGGTCCAACTACCAAATCCTTCCTTATCCCCATAACACCAGAAAGAGGAGGTCCACCAAGGAAATTCATTGTTTCTGCACCACCTTAGTGAACAGAGGCAGAGGGAAAACATGTGAAATCAATCTTTGCAAAAAAACGTGTCCGCAACAAAATCTAGACGTTTTGCAAATGGCAACCTAGACCACCAGCTTTGGTAATTTGCTTTGCTGTGGTCCCAATATTTGTGAGCAAGGGTTTCCAGAGAAGCAAAAGAAAACATTGCTTAGTTTTATCACAGGTTCTCCAACAGGGCATATTCTTGACACATCTATGGTAATCTTGGTATATTAGTGAAGTTTCCCTTTTTTAACTTTTCTACCACAACAGAAGCAACTATTTTAAAACTAGGATCAAAGTGATATCAAAAATCTTCATCTTACACACGATCTTGACAGTATTAAGAGTAGGAAGAAACAGGGGCCCTCAGTCAATATAATCACGGTTGGAGGATGTTAGGGTTACACTCAATTCTGGCGAAGACGCATATCATTTTCTTTACCAGCATACCTTGTAATAAAAATTTTAAAAAGCCAATAGCACACAACAGAAAAATGGGTGCCAAGAAGATGCACCATCACCTAAAGAGATTTTAAGTAGGGCATGCCAAATCTAAAAGTCAGCTCAAGAGTTTGTGTTCCAACATTTTAAGCCACAAATAACTGGAATGACGTTGATATGACTGAAATGAATATTTCACTCACTATAATGCTCTTGTGCAATATACCTTGAAGAGGGGAGCGATTAAGGATGAAAGTCAGATGATAACAGTATTTAAAGTAAGACTCTATGCACCTAGTTACGTCTCATTCAAAGACTCTTTCCCACATAGTACATCAACAGGCAACAAAACTCTGACAAGCAATCGGAGAGATATTCAAGTTTGGCTGGCTTTTACTGAAGATTTATAGCATTTAAGATGAACATTACCACCTTGAAAAGAAATCTGTATATTTATCATATCTAACCACAACAACCAAACCCTCCATGTTCCCAACCTGCCAACAACCCCCCACTTCTTCCTCATCACGGTCAACCCTTGAGTTCCTCAGTGTTTGCCCCTGATTACTCAACTAAGTTCAAATACTGTGCCAGGACCAGCGACAAGCAAAATACACTTCACTCGTTGCTTTATTGATCAGCAGCCTGAACAGAAAAATGACAGTGAGAACCCAAAAGGAAAATGCTACTTACCAGTATGCATCTGTTCTTGGCATGTAGAGCTGTAGAGTCACATGCTGTGCATAGCTCGCCATCTAGTGTTGGGTCCGGATGTTTGCACTTTGTTTTTCTTCGAAGAAGTCTTTCCAGTCACGAGGTAGGTGACTCCCCATTTCGGTGACAGTGTGCATGGGCATCGACTCAATCTTTAATTTGTTTTGCCGCAGAGGGTGATGATGGAGTTAGGAAGAGTAGTAAATAGAGATGTCCATGTATATTGTATGTAAGTAAGATAGTACTGCAACAGGTATAGGTACCCGGGGAGGCAGGTGGGCGCATGTGACTCTACAGCTCTACATGCCAAGATCAGATGCATACTGGTAAGTAGTATTTTCCGTTCGAGGCATGTGAGCTGTAGATCACATGCTGTGCATAGACTATATAACAGTTATCTCCCAAAGTGGTGGCTAACCTGTAGCTGTTGCAGCTGTTTGAAATAGTGTACGCAAAACTGTTTGGCCCGCCCTAGCTTGCTGTCTAACTAAGACATCTACACAGTAGTGTTTTGTAAATGTGTGTGTTGTAGACCATGTTGCAGCTTTGCAAATGTCATCTATGGGTATATTTCCTAAAAATGCGAGAGAGGCCCCTAGTTTGCGAATGGAGTGCGCTCTAGGGGGGGGATTGTTAATGTGCGTTTTGCTTTACTATAGCATGTTTGAATGCACTTGACTATCCAACGTGCAATACCTGATTTTGATATAGGATTGCCTTTATGTGGTGGAGCAAAAGCAACAAATAGTTGCTTGGTCTTATGGAAAGGTTTTGTCGTTTCAATGTAGTACAGTAATGCCCTTTTCATATTTAAGGTGTGTAGAGCACGTTCTGCCACAGAATCTGGTTGAGGGAAGAACACAGGCAACTCAACAGATTGGTTGATATGAAAGGCAGAAATGACTTTAGGTAGGAACTTTGCGTTGTTCCGAAGAACCACTTTATTTTGGTGTATTTGTAAAAAAAGGTTCCTCAATGGTTAGTGCCTGAAGCTCACCCACTCTCCTCAGTGATGTGATAGCTATGAGGAAAGCTACCTTCCAAGTGAGAAATTGCAGTTCACATCTATGCAATGGCTCAAAAGGTGGACCCATTCATCTGGTAAGGACAATGTTCAGATTCCACACTGGAGCAGGTGGAAGTCTTGGGGGAATTTTAAGTCCTTCCATAAATGCTTTAATAGCAGGCACTCTAAAAAGAGACAGATGTTGTCTGTTCTGTAGATAAGCAGCTATTGCAGCAAGATGTAAGCGTATGGCTGTGTACGCTAAATTGCTACGCTGTAGATGTAATAGATAGCAAATGATGTTTTGTATTGAAGTCTCAAGCGGGTTGATTTGATTGTTATTACAGTACATCACAAACCTCTTCCACTTTGCTGCATAGCATGCTCTTGTGGTAGGGCGCCTAGCTTCTTTGATTATATTCATGCAGTCTGACGGAAGATTGAGGTAGCCAAACTCTAAGATTTCAGGTGCCAGATCGCAAGGTTGAGATGACTGGGATCTGAATGTCTTATGTCTCCATGGCTCTGAGTGAGGAGATTGGCAGTAAGATGTAGTTTTTGGTGAGGAACTACTGATAACTCCAACAGGGTTGTGAACCAGGGTTGACGGGCCCATGTGGGAGCAACTAGGATTAGTGTCAGGGACTGCTGTCTGAGCTTCCGAACCACTAATGGAATGAGTGGGAGAGGCGGAAAAGCATAGGCAAATATCTTTGACCAATTCATCCATAGTGCATTGCCTTTGGACAATGGGTGTGGATACCTGGATGCAAAGTTTGGGCTTTTTGCGTTTAGGTGTGTGGCGAACAGATCTATCTCTGGGAAGCCCCACATTTGAAAGAATGAGAGGAGAACCTGAGGGTGGAGTTCCCATTCGTTGATCTGTTGTCGTTGATGACGGAGCAGATCTGTAATCTGGTTGTTTACTCCTGGAAGGTGTTCTGCAAGGAGATACATTTTGTGACTTATAGCCCATCTCCAGATGGTCTGAGCTAGTTGTGACAGCTGGAGAGAGTGTGTCCCCCCCTGTTTTTGTATGTAGTACATTGCTGTCATGTTGTCTGTACGAATTAGGACAGCTTTGCCTACTAGATGAAGTTGAAATGCTTTGAGCGCTAGAAAAGTCGCTAGCAGCTCTAGATGGTTTATGTGGAGTTGCTTTTGTTGCAGAGTCCACATGCCCTGAATGGTATGTTTTTGGAGATGAGCTCCCCAGCCAGTGAGCAATGCATCTGTTGTTAGTACTATCTGTGAAACCGGGTCGATGAAGGGCCGCCCTTTTAAAAGGTTTTGTGTATTTCACCACTGCAGAGAGCGATGGGTGCGGCCGTCCAACAACACTAGATCTGATGACTGACTCTGAGCCTGGTTCCATTGACGTGATAAGCATTCCTGGAGGGGACGCATTTGAAGTCTTGCGTAAGGTACGATTAGGATGCAAGACGCTATCATTCCTAGTAACTGCATGAACACTCGAGATGGTAATGAGTGTTGGTGCCGAAACTGAGAGATTAGAGTCTGCATGTTGCGGATTCTGGCTGGGTTGGGACACGCTAGAGCTTTTTGAGTGTTTATTGTGGCTCCTAGATACATTTGTATGTTGGATGGTTGTAGATGAGACTTGGTCAGGTTTACTGTGAACCCAAGTTCGTGGAGTAGTTGCACTGTTTTTTGAGTGTGGCGTAGGCAGCTTTATTGCGAGCTGGCTTTTATAAGCCAGTAGTCTAGGTATAGGAAAAAGTGAATGTGCTGTCTTCGTAGATGAGCTGCGACTACTGCCAAGCACTTTGTGAAATCCCTGGGTGCGGTAGTTACTCCGAATAGGAGGACCTTGAATTGATAATGCTGGCCCTCTACCACAAACCTGAGGTATTTGCGGTGAGCAGGGTGTATGGGAATATGGAAATAGGCGTCCTTTAAGTCCAGAGTGGATAGAAAGTCGCCTTGTTGAAGTAGTGGGAGCACTTGCTGGAGTGTGACCATGTGAAAGTGGTCTGACTGAATGTATAGATTTAGTTCTCTCAGGTCTAGTAAAGGCCTGAGAGAACCGTCTTTTTTGGGAATTAAGAAGTACCGGGGGTATACCCCGGTCCCTTGGTATTGTAAGGGGACTGGTTCTATAGAATGTTTTTCCAACAGAGAGAGAACCTCCTGCCTGAGGAGGGTGATATGTTCTTGTGACATTGTATGTGATCTTGGAGGAATATTTGGGGGAATGTCTGTAAGCTCTAGGCAGTAACCATATTTGATAGTTTGTAGTACCGACTTGTCTGAGGTGATTGAATTCCAGACAGGTAGGAATTGAGAGAGACGTCCCCCCGACAGGAGTGGAATGATCGGGGGTAACGGAAGGAAGTCACTGTTTGTTTGCAGGGGAAGTGCATGTGGAGTTGCCTCTGCCTCTTCCCTTACCGTTGTTTCCTGTAAAACCTCCTCTAAAATAGCCTCTTGATGAGGGCGATTGGTTGTTACCCTTGTAAGAGGAGGAGGGAGTTTCTGTGGATACACTTTTGGAGCCACCCCTGTAAAAGGAGCGACGAAAGGAACCCCTATTTGTAGATGACTGCAAAGTCCCCATGGACTTTGCGACCTCCGTGTCTTTTTTCATTTTCTCCAGCGAGGTATCAACTGCTGGGCCAAAGAGATGTTCTTTATCAAACGGTTGATTGAGAATGGAGGTTTGCACCTCAGGCTTGAATCCTGAGATTCTCAACCAAACATGCCTGCGTAGTAGTACACTAGTGTTTACTGCACGAGTTGCCGTGTCTGCTGCGTCTAGTGCACATCTGATGGAAGTGTTGGTAATGAGTTTGCCTTCCTGGATAAGATCATTAGCCCTTGCCTTATGCTCGTCAGGGAGAAATTGCATGAGCTTTTCTAGCTCATCGTAATGAGCCCTATCGTATCGGGCCAACAAAGCTTGAGTATTAGCAATGCGCCAATGATTGGCCGCTTGGGAGGCTATTCTTTTGCCCGAGGCATCAATTAGCTTGGACTCCTTGTCAGGAGGAGGGGCCTCACCTGTGGTCTGTGAGTTAGCTCTCTTGCGAGCGTTGGAAACCACAAGAGAGTCTAAGGGCAACTGACCTTTGATGTAAGTGGGTGAATAGGTGCAGGTTTATACTTTTTCTCCACCCTAGGTGTAATTATTCTTGCCCTCACAGGATCTTTGAATATTTCATCTGCGTGCTTTAACATCCCTTTAAGCATTGGCAGTGTATGAGTGGCTTTCTGAGTGGAACTTAGGGTCTCAAAGAGGAAGTCCTCTTCTAATGGCTCCTTATGTAGCTCCACCCTGTGATATTGAGCAGCCCTGTTAAGTAGCTCAATGTAGCCAATGTTATCATCAGGTGGCGAGGGTCTGGACGGATATAGATCAGGGTCATTATCCGTGTTTGGGTCAGTGTGATAATCCTCCCAGGGGTCAATGTCCTGTGGCCTATCCTGATCCTCATCCCCATCCCCGTCATCCTGTGGGTCAGGTGATGGTGGTGGTGAATTTGTGGGTGTGATGAGTAAGTTGGGATCAGTGGGGGAAGGAGGTGGAATGTAAGGGGGAGAAGGGTTAGTACCCACACTTTCCCTTTTGAGAGGAATGTGGTAATCCTCTGGTTGGTCTATTTTCCGTTTTTTTGAAAGTGTAGCATGGATATGTCCCGTATCTGGGTTTATCACCAGCTTTTTCTGCTTCGGATCCGACGGCGGAGCACTGGGCCAAGGCTTTTTAGACTGAGTGTCCTTGTCCGTACTCGCCGGTTTTGGAGCCGAAGGTTTCGGTTCCGAACCTTTCGGTGCCGAAGGTGTATTCTTCGGTAACAATGGGATTGTCACCGAGAGTTATTCGGCGTGGGTTTCGGTGCCGAAGGATGCTGATTGGGCACCGATATGGGGCCGGCTCGAGCCCGAGCCAGACAGCTTTTCTTTGTGTTTCTGTGCCGAGACCGAGGGCGGGACGTCTGAAATTGTTTGTCAGTGCCAACCTTGGCCCGAAGGCAGAGGAGGGACCGGAGCCTTTTTCTTTCTTTGTTGAGGGGGTAAGAGGGTATCTTTACTCGCTGTACGTTGACCCGGAATAACCTGCTTCTCTTCTTCCATGTCGGAGCCGGCTTCTGACACAGATATATGTTGTTCTATTTCCTCGGCTCCTTGAGCATGATGTTCTGTGTCGGAATCTTCACCGAGGATGTCCGGGGCGGAGCCGCTTTGATGTTGCATCTCGTGACGTCGAGCCCGACGGTCACGAAGCGTCTTCTTCGATCGAACCGATCGCCACGCGTCGCAGTCTTTCTAGTCGTGTTCTGGGGACAGGCAAAGGTTGCACACTTTGTGCAAGTCGGTGCCTGGAAATTTAGCATGACACCCGGGGCAGAGTCCCTTCCATCGACTGCTAGCGCCGTCGGCGCGGGTAGGCCAGACGGCCCGCCACGAGTTTTCCGATCGAAGTTGTTTTGAGTTGAGACGATACGCGAAGAATGGGAAACCGCGATCGATTACAATACCGTCGAGGGTAGGGGACTGCGCGTCGAAGGGGTCTGAGAAACGGTGCCGAACCTGAACGCAGCAATACACATCCGAACCCGATGGCAGAAAAAAACAATCTAAAGATGGAGTCGATGCCCATGCGCACTATCACCGAAAGGAGGAATCACCTACCTCGTGACTGGAAAGACTTCTTCGAAGAAAAACAAAGTGCAAACATCCGGACCCAACACTAGATGGCGAGCTACGCACAGCATGTGATCTACAGCTCACATGCCTCGAACATTAAATTTCCCAGAAACTCAAGGAAATTAGGTAGTATATAAATAAGCATCCAATCAACATCCGTAACTCATTATATAATCCTTCCTACGATACTCAGCAGCAGATCAGTAACTCTCTTCTTTACTGTCTTATAGTAGTTATGATATTAACAATCGTGCATCTTTGTTGATTGATTTTTTTATTACCAGTTCAGGAAGTAGTGCAGTGCTAGTGGTGGATTCATTTATAAAATTGTTTACCTTTTAGGCTTACTGAGTGCCTGTATCCCAGACATACAAGTGCCAGAAAGTCACAGTCACATTGGCTTGCAGTGTGGTATTAACAGAATAATTCCTAGCGATGGGTGCCAGGATGAGTAACCTTGGAACCGCTTTCCTTTGGCTAGGACATGGTCCTATGCTGTGTTGGAGCACTCTGCAGCCTTATGTGTTTACTGGTGAACCTCCGAGTTCATGCCTTGCGCTGCCTCGTAGCTTGACATCCTGTGGTGTCAGAATATAGGTCTACAGGGTATACACTGGAGTCTTGGTATTAACACAGTGGCTGGACACAGCATACAGGAGTGATAGTAGTCACAGTGAATGCTGATACTAAGACATGACGCTACTCATTATGTATCACTTTAAAGTCACCCAGTAGGAAGAGATTCTTCCTTTGGAGGACTGTTTGTCAGAGGCAGTAGACATTTCAGTAAAGCGTCCTGTAAATGTCCTCCTGAAATTGATGGAATTATAGCCATCTTCTGGCCAAGCTGTTAAGGATCAAAAGAACGGCATCAATAGATTATGGTGGTAATGCCAGGATATTCTTGAGTCTCTTACCAAGATCCTAGCTACAGCTGAGGAGGCAAAAGAATCTGGTAGCCTGATACCAGCAGATACACTGTCAGGAAGTGCTCAATGAGCAATCATCTTCTTAGACAATGCCAATTGACGGGTCATAGTACCATCCCTTCATGTCAGGGATGTCCGGTGCAATTTGTTCCAGGTAGAGAACAAAAGACAAGGACCACCAACGTATTATCAATATCAGGAAGTTCAACAATTGGTGGTTTACCACCGCTTCCTATTGTCAGTAAACTGGTAAACGTAATAGGTCTTTTTTTCCAACAGAGAAACATATTTTCAAGTTTGGAATGTGAACAAGGTACTGAATTTGACTCAGGAATGAATACTTGTCAAGGAGGGAACTCTCAGAAAAACTACCCTTGTTTTTGAGTCTAGTTATCTGTAGGAGTGTATCAGATGTGCGGACACAGGACATGTTCATCAAAATATTCATTTCAGATGAGGTCACGTTTAAAATTGCAAGGAGAACAAAACGCAATATTTGTATAATCGTACAATCTCTTACCAGGCCTTCCAAAATTTCCCAAATTTGTGGGTTGTATTAAAACGTGTACGAGCTGTGAGCTTGGATCTGCAATCTACGGGCATTTACAGTAGGGAAACGATTCTCCGTGTTCTCCTCACCCTCCACTGCAGGAAACTAATATTGATATGGCAGTTTTTGAAGCCCACACGGAGAGATGAGCTAAGCTTTAAATGCGTTTTCAAGTAGGTGGTCAATTAGAGGACAAAATGAATGCATCTGATTCTTCTTTTAAACAGTTATATTTCTAGCCAGTGTAGGGTTTGACTTCCCTTAGTGGATAGCAAGATTTGAACTTTCATAATTGTCACTTCTGGTCCTAGCACATGCAAAATTTCCCAGCGTTCATGTTCTTTCAGTTTGCCGACCATAAGGAAGAGCAGTACTTTAAGAGTAAGTAGATGGAGTCTGATTTTTTAAAACATTTTTATTGCCAATGGCACATTTATGAATATATTGGATCCATGTTAAAGGGGGTCTTGGTGTAACATAATGTTTTGTATTATTATTACCAGGAGCAGATCAAAAATAAGAACAATTGTGGGTGGTTGTCTGGAGGATGAATTTCAGTGAACAAAGAGGATGTGGTGAGGCCAACATGTAGATTATATAATGAGTTATGGTAATTGAATGGGTGTTAAATGGACTGAGTACCTTGAGTATCTGGAAAATGTAGTTTGGGCGCTATAGATGTTTTTAGGTCTCGCCTAGCGTTGCAGCGCGCGTGCGCTGGTTCCTCTGCGAGACATATTGTGGGAGAGGAGATTTCAGAAGGGGACTTGAAGCCCCGCCCATCATTTTCATTGGGTCGCGTCAGCGTTTATGCTAAACGCTGGCTTCCCATTGAAAAGGATGCTTCTTGGTTACCGCCCTGTCTCCCTTTTGGACGGCCCATCCGGACTGGGTCATTAGCTTCACGGCTGTCGTGAAGGAATTTCTTATCTCAAGGGGGCGTGTAAGTGTGAACACATCTATTTCACTCAGCCGCGTGTTTATTTTTCCATCGCGCTTTCACTTTAAGTGCAAATATAAACCACTTCCCCCCAATAAGATTTGAGCACCTCTCCCTGACTCGTATGTCTCCTCCTTCCTGCTCCTTCAGCTGTGACCCCTTTTACCCCCCTATTTCACCTCCTCCAAGTTTCCTTAACGTTGTGACCCCACCCCGTTAACTTCACACGGTCGTTCTTTGATTCACCCGTTCGACACCTTTTCTCTTACCGCAAGTCCCAAAAACTCCACCCCGTCGGCGTCTGACCCTCGTCAGCCCTGCTCTTCGTACTCACTGTTGTTTCACTCTGACTGCCCACTCACTGCAAATAAATGTTACTGAGCCGAGCCCACACTTTGCAGCCCTTTACGCTGTGCCTCTGGCCTCACCCCCGAGTCCCCTTGTCACTCTCGCTCTCTGCCTCATTCCGCAGTTCACTCCTGCTCCCTCCTCACTCCCTCCTATCCTCTGCCTCCACGTTGTATCCACTCCGACCTCCTTGCTGAGCCTCTGCGCTCTCTCCGCAGCCTCTGCTGACGCCCAGCCCACGCTGTCTCTCTCCCTCCTTCCCCCTCCCTCCCCCTCGCTCGCTCCCTGGTCATGTGCTGTCTTTTTGTTTGCAGTGGAAACAATTTCTCTCGTCCTGTAGCCAAGGCTGGAGGGAAGGAAGCCCTGCATGCTGGCTCTGCAGAGCAGGGCGGAGAGGCCTGGAGGGGAGGACCGAGGCGTCGCCCCCACCTCGAGGAGCCCCTCTCTGCCTGCTCCACCCCTGGGGCTCTGGGAGCATGCAGGGCAGGAAACTTTTCGCAATCCTGGGGGGCAGCCGGAGCCTCTGACCCCTCCCCCCTTCTTCCACTGCCAGGTAAGTTTCTGTTGTCTTTGCTGACGTGCGCGAGGTGCGGTATTTTACCAACCCGGACCTGCACTCGTGGCACGTGCATGCATTGTGGGGCGTTCCGGGAACCATCCGTGGTGGGTGCACCCAGCCGTGCATTGCTGTGCAGTCCTGCTGGCTACGACTTTCTGATTCTTATGTTGAGTGGCGAGGGCGGGCTGTTTTACAATATACACTTTGTCAGGGTGCTGTGTGTATGACATTCTGCTCTGGGTACTGGCTGTGCACGCTCTTGACTGCAACAGACTGTTCTGGTTACTGTCTGTAGCACAGATTCGCTGACCATCACAGCTCACGGAGGATGTCTAGTTTTCTACATGTTGCCGTCTGTGATCACACCGTGCAGGTTCTGTCTGTCTCATATAGTTTTATCATGCGGTGCAGAGTGTAAATGTGCAGGTTGCTGTGTGCACACGGCGTGCAGCGTGTCTCGCATGCTGTTGGTACTGGCTGCTTCGCTGACATTGTGCAGGCTGCTTACAGAGCCTGGCGTGGATTGTGTGGATGCAGGCTGGGCACAGTTTATGAAGGGTGTGACTGTGTCTGAATGTGTACCTGCACGAGTTGCACAGTGTGCTGATTGCTGGCAGTGTACACAACATATTTTCCAGTTGACAATAAGAGCACATATCAGTTTAAGACTGATGCAAAATGTACTGTCACTAGTGCAAAAATGCTCAGGAAAAGTGCCTCACACCGGAGAAATGTATGTGATCAAGAGACCACTTTGAGGTGCCCTACTACCTCTGACAGCAACTGAAACGCTAATGCACTGCAACCCTCTCATCTTCTTATGATCTTGGTGTCCATGTTAGAAGCAACAATTGATACCCAGAGTGTATCTTGTTTTTAAGTTTTATCTGCAGTGATAGTGATATCACGCCTATATCTGCAGTGATGGTGATCTCACACCTGTAACTGTAGTCATAGTAATCTCACACCTATCTGAAGTAATGGTGATCTCACACCTATATCTGCAGTAATAGTGATCTCATACCTATATCTGCAGTGATAGTGATCTCACAGCAATATCTGCAGTAATGGTGATCTCACACCAATATCTACAGTAACAGAAATCTAATATCCAGAGTCCTTGTTACAGAATGGGTGAGTATATGTAATATCCACTCAAAGTCCTTATTCCAAAATGGGTGGGTATTAACATTTTAAAGGCATTATATTTATGTTGTAAAAAAAATATCACATTAATAAAAACCAGTACCATTTACAATACCGATAACTCACTAGTACAAATGCAATGCAATAGATTTTGCAGTTACAAAAAAGTTAGCTATTGCCATTTTGCATTACAGTATTTGCTTAATGTTTCATGAAGGGGAAAAAAAAAAACAATGTCATTTACAATGCCAATAGCTCAAAATAATGACATTGCGAGACCTATTGCATTGTAAATGCTTGTTCTGTTAGGGCTACTGTTCAAGGAAGGGAAGAGACAAATAAATAATCCGGACCTCCAGGTCTTTTATGAAATTGAAACTTTCCATCAAGGTAGCAAGGAAATCTCCATTCCTGCCCAACCTCACTTTCAGCCCTCTTTACCTTCAAAGCTTCCTTTACATTCTGTACAGGACCCTTCATCTTTTGAAGCGTTGCAGTTTCCCGAAGTCTAGTGCTAGATACAGTGGCTAAAACTGTCACACTCTTGCTTCCCTATAATTTCTTTGCATACTATATTACTGCTTTTCCATTCTAAGCAAGTTCCATATTTGCTCAAGCCAAAGTTCTATAGACTGGGAATGAATATTCCAACACAATGCCAGGATCACATGCTTAGCCACTACTGGCATGTGCAAGACTGTTTTACATACTTTTGAATGCAAAGGATACACTGCATTGTACGGATTCTCCAGCACAACTATCTCAGGGCACCCTGCCTCTCAAGCCAGTCACCTCCCACATTGTCTCAGGTATCTAGTTACAGAAGACTCCACCATAGGACAGGCCCATTAAAAATGTCAGATAGTTCCCTCCCCTCCACACCACCTCCAAAAGAGTTCAGTCTAGCTTCTGTCAATTCTGTGCTCCTGCACTGGTGCGTTATTTCACATGTAAAGGATCTTGATTTGTCTCTCTTATGTGCAAGGCAAAATTGTTACTCCTTACAACGTTGTCTCTGCTCACCCTCTAGCTGAGGTGCCACAAGTTATTTTTCCCCACTAACTGAAAGCGATGTTTGCCCACCCCTATGGAATTATGAAACCCTCAAACTTGTGTGATATTGTGCGAGTCAACTCTCCAAGCTCCTTCAACCGTTTTTGAATAGGTTAGCGCCATGGTCTCCCGTTGCCGTACCCAATGGTAAACTTTCATTTATTGAAAACACTTGGTTTCTTGAAGATTATATTCAGTCTTAAGGACCTCGAAAGTTTGAGAAGCCTTTTTCTGAAATATATCAACCTGCCATATGCCCCCCAAGTGAGTCTATTTATTTTGTGGAAGTGACTGACAAACAGTATATAGGTTCTTGATTTATTATCACATCGTCACCCATGACACCTCCAACATCAGCTACTCAGCTATGGTTTGGTCCAAGAATGACCAAACCTTCTCAGTCTCCTCTTTCATCCATTCTACCAGAAAGCTGGGCTGCGCTGCCTACTAATAGTGGAGAATGAGTGGCTGAACTGCACCGCCTAATAACAGAGAATGCGTGGGACGCCTAGATCCACCTTGGAACTAGGAAGTACAAACTCCTTCCATTCTTTTTCTTTAAACAGAGCACTTGCAAGAGTGACACAGCTTTTGCAGACTATGGAGGTTAAGTTTTCCTATCTGAAAAGGCTGCATTTGAAATATGTAGAGAATCTTTGGTAATATGGATATTGATCCCTATGATAATTCCCAACTAAGAAAGCGCATACTTTTGCCAACGATTAATGGATGACTTAATCCCCTTACAGTGGGTGGTCGTAGTTCCTACTTGCAAGTCTTCCACAGGTTTGAAGCTAGCTCTGCTAACCAGTACTGGTAGCTACCATGAACCACAAGAAGGACGTCATGCTCTCGAGTTGTGTTAGTCTTTCCTCACAGAGGGCCAAGAAGCACACCTCTGGCTTTGTGACAGTAAACTTGAAACCTGCTATTTACTGAAACCCGTATAATCCAATCAACTGTTCTGTGATCAAGTAGCTTGGATTTATACTGTGCGCAAACATTTTTGTTTAACTATCATTCCTTTCAAATAATGGGACAAATTTGAGGGGTAGCAAGGGAGACCCACTCAAGTCTCATCTTCTGGAAGACTCTGTAAATGGTGAGCAAGACACCCCACTAACACACACATATGCAGTCAGGATTATGAATAGTACTTTAATCAACACATTAGAATTATAGTACATTCTAAATTAAGATCAACAGTTCTAACTAGAAGTCACTACCAGCAAATGTTCCAAAGCTATCAAGGGTATTTATGTTCTGGGTAATGGCCTGTACTGAGGTTCAGGTGTATACTGTCTCTGATAAGATACAATGTGTCAATGAGTCCTCTGAGAGTTCAGCACAATGGACAGCTTGAGAGCAGTCCAGAATGCTGAATGTTTTTAACACTGGGCAATGAGGTATGGTAATATTGACTAAACTCTGAAAGAAATATATTAATCCTTCAATTGACACTTGTATTCATTTGGATTATGGATTGTGGTCAGACTTACTCAACAATTCTGCAGCATGGCTTTGTACAGACCAACCAGAAAACGTCTAACTTTATTAAAGTAACTCCAGATTTGGCACATTGACAGTACACAATGAAACTGAAAGTGTGCCTTTCTCAAGAAACAGGCTTAATTTATCACAAAGGATTTTTCAAGCTACTGGCAACAGAGTGCTAGATGTATTTATGGGCTACATGTTCTTAGTGTTTCTCTTGAATTCAATAGCTATGAATAATGACTTCCATCCTTCTTTAATGTTGATAACAGCGACTGTTGGACTTGGCCCTTTTTGGCCGGTTCACCCCTAAACTTTTTGCCTTGTATGTCAGTAGTTTTAAGTCTCTGGGCACTTTAGCACTGTGGGCCAGTGTAAAGTGCGTGCGCGCTGAGTGCGTGTGGTGAGATTGTCCTGCCCTCCCATAGGAATGCATGGGGGATATGTGTGTCCATGGTAATTCCTGTTGTGAGAGGAGTGCAGGGGCGAGTTTAGTATGTGCGAACTCGTGAGAATAAATGCTGCGCAATGGTGTGCGCAGATTTATTGTGACTGGTGTAGAAATGCCACTTTTAGAAGTTGGCATTTATGTGCGCTGTGTCTGCCTGCCTGATGTGAATTGCATGTCTGGCTTGTGAGTGACGGGGGCTGGGAGGTGTGTGTGGCTCCAGGAGGGGCAGGGTGAGTCAGCGCAGTGGTGAATAGAGAGATCTGCATCTAGATGGGAGGGAGGAGTTGCACCTGGGACCTGAATAGGGCTGTGCCTTCCCTCCACAATGCTGGCTCCACCCCCTGTGGTGCGTCTAATCCCTGAGCCCCCACCTGACAAAGGAGAGAGGAGCTGAGCAAAACAAAGTGCTCCAAAGCTCCCCCAAACCAGTTGCGTCTGGTTTTTCCCCAGCCCTGTGACACAAAGGGAAAAGGGTGTATAAAAGAAGGGGCTGTGACCCCATGTAAATGTTCAGTCAGTTCTCTGTGCTTGGGTGCTGTTCCTGACTCTGCCGGGGCGTGTTGCTGCTGGGGCCCAGGGGGGGCTGCCATGAGGGCTTGCCTCCCTGGGCCCTGCATTGCCCCCTTTATCCCTAAGGACTCCTTGCAGCATCTTGCACCCTGTGAGCGCTGTTCTTTTTATTCTTCATGGACTTCAGGGCTCCTAGCCCCTGAAGAGCGCTTTTATTTCTAATTATCTGGAAAGGGGAGCGCTGTGCCTAAATTTCCCCTTGAGAGAGGAGCGCTGGAGCGTGGCAGCACTGGGCTGCACGTTGCTGCTGAGGGAATCCCCAGCGTAGGGATTCCCCCACGATGCCGATGAGGCGGGAGCCCACCCCGCGTTTTGCGCTGTCTGGCGGGAGCCCACCCCGCCTTATGCTGGTGTCTTCGTGGGTATAGCGGGAGCCCACCCCGCTTATTTTGCTATTTTAATTACGGGTGCCCACCCCGCTTATTTTATTTATCTTAACGAAAGCGGGTGCCTACCCCGCATGGTGCCGCCAAGAGGAGATGCCGGGCTGCTGCTACATGCGACCCGGAAGTCAGGCGCGTCCGCCTGACGGTAGGCGGGGCCGGAAGAGAGACGCCGGCCGGAAGACCCAGGCGGGAGCCCACCCCGTGCTGGGCTGTGCACAGGAGGACGACGGGGCCTGGCTCCGGGCGTGGCTCCCCGTGAGCGAGGGAAGCCCCGCGCCGACCGCAGAGAGCAGCGCCCAGTCCCACGAGTGCCCGGGCGAAGTGAAGAGGAGTCCGGACGAAGCCTCCCCCGCGAGGGAGCAGAGCAGGAAGTCCGGTGAGTGGAGCCTGGTGGGGAGGGGGGAGTGTGTCGAGGCACGCTATCGGTGCCTGCCCCCGTAGTTGCTCCCCCGAGGCACAGAGGTGCCAGAGCCTCCTTGAGTCTTCACAGCGGTACCGCCATGGCGGACCGCTGCAACGATGGGGGCCAGTATTATTTAATGAGCCCCAGTTGGGCCCCGAGGGCACAGTCGTGCCAGGGCCCATGTCCACAGCTGCCCCGAAAGTGAGTGGGCAGCTGCAACGTTTGGCATCTTTTTGTCTAGAGGGCACAGTGAGTGCCAGTGCCACATTTTGATTCCCAGCTGCCCAGCAAGTAGTGGGCAGCTGCACCGTTCAGGCCCTCATTGGATATTCCCAGCTGCCCAGCAAGTAGTGGGCAGCTGCTACGTTTAGGCCTGTGCAGATTGCGCACCCTTGACGTTCGCTGCTTAGGCAGCGCGCCCTGAACTTTTGGGACATAGGGCATTTGAGCCTCTCTTTGAGATGGCCAGTTGGCCAGGGGACAGTTAGGTTTATAGGGCGTCAGGCCCTAATCTGATCTATGTGCTGATGTGATTTTGGGTGCTAGGAAATGTAATCATGTAGTATGATTTACGCACCCTGTATTATACCTCTAATGTACTGTTATGATTATGAGGTTTTGCATAATGTTTTTATGCTTGTGATTTTATTATTACCTAATGCGTTTAGGTTGTGAGTTATTCTCTACTGCGCTTTACGCCCCTAATGTGAGTTATACTTAGGAGGTTAGGGTCTAATGGGTTTAGACTTATGAGAGGATTGCATAATGTATTTATGCTGGTGAGGTTGGCGCAGAATGTAATTCGCGCCTGATGTGATACTGTGCATAATGTAGTTTATGTTACAGGCTGATGCTAAGTACAGTGGTTACCAGTGATTACTGGTTGTACGTTCATGATGTGTTCTACATTTATTATAAGTACTACCTATACTAAGTTCGCTTTGTGCTGGTTCTGACAGTGGTCCAGTTGGCCCGGTCAGGTGTAAATAATTCCCTTGTAAATATGACCCTGTGCCAGGTGGCACGATGTATATTATGTGAGTACTATTCTAATGTGTTTTATGATAATACAAAGGCTATTTTTATATATAACCTTGTGTGGAGTTCCTTTTTGTGGTGTGCCTAGTATGTTGTTGCTGTGGGTGTGTTGCGCAAACGCTTTACACATTGCCTCCGGGATAAGCCTGACTGCTCGTGCCAAGCTACCAAGGGGGTGAGCAGGGGTTATCTTTGGCGTGTAACTCCCTTGCCCTGACTAGAGTGGTGGTCTCTGCCTGGCTTTGGCGCAAGCCTTAGCCAACCAGAGATCCCATTTCTAACATTGGGGTCAGCGGTGAGGATAGGACTTGCTTTTGCGCAGCACCACAGCAACAACTGGTTGCACTACAAACTCTGCATTTAGATAATCACATATTGGGGATTATTTTTACTGATTTTATTTTTCTCCTCAACGGTGTCATTTTTTAATGGGGTTTTCTGCGCTTTTATGATTGGTGGCAGAAGAGAGAAAATGACAGGGCGGGACGCCAGTAGGTTGGGAGGTTCCCATAGATAGGGAGTCCCTTGCTGGGTCCAGTGCCCAATCCCTTTTCCTGTCCCCAGAGGTGTGGGTGGATAGGAGGGAAGAAAGGGAGACTGGAGGAGAAAAAGTTAGCTCTGGAGGGTAGTTTATCCCCTGAGCTCAGTTGAGTTGTCTGGATTCACCAGTAAGGGTGGGATCCAGTGGTGGCAGCAATATGGTGTCCAGTGCAGGAAGTCCCATTCCCCGTTCCCACAGTATGGTACCTGGTTCCCAGTAAGAGGGGTACAGGTTGAGATTCAGGGGCAGTAAGGAACTGTCTCACCAGTCTTGGTTGGGGGGCGTGTCTGGATGAGTGGTGTGTTGCACTGGACGAGTGGGTGTGAGTTCTTTTGGTGATAAGGAGCTTGCACGGGAGGTGGACCTCTGACTGTGTGCTAGAGGTCCTGCAGAGGCATTGGAGAATGATTCCAACAAGAGTGGCTCGGGTATCTTCCGGTCCTGTGTGGTGGAAGAGCTTTAGTGTAGCCCAGCTAGGTCCCAGTGTAGTGGGAGGGGTGTAGGGGCTCACGTCCTGTCTCAGAGGAGAAGGAGTGAGTGTGGGCTGTGTCCCAAGGTGCCCGAAACCCAGTCCCAGGGCCTGGATGGTTTCTTCAGGGAACACCAGGTTGGGGGCCTAGGCTGTACTTGTAGGCCATTTGAGGAGGATCTCCCATTGTCTAGAGGCCGTGGAGTGTCTGTAACCAGAGCTCCAGCGGTCCTGGTGTCTGGCAGTACCACTCCAGTTGGGAGGGTGCAGAGGTCCAGAGTGAGGGGTGAGAGGGGGAAAGAGTCCTCAGTGGAAGAACCAATGGGTCAGGGGCCAGCCAGAAGGGCTGAGTCGCCAATGAATGACCATGGTGACGCCACTTCTGTCCTGGGGGATCTGCACGCACTGTCAGATGGACAGGAGGTCGTGAGATCTGCGCCAGGCAGACTTTCACACGACACATTAGTTATGTGTCACCCTCGAGGGGGGGCATGCGTGCTCCCCGTGAAGTCCTGGTTCGCCGGGCATCTGACCAAAGGGTACCGTCCCTGGGTTGGGGAGCCAGGTTCAGGTGTTTCCTGATCTGGACGGCAGGGCGACTGTAATCAGTGTCCTGGCCGGGTTGCCTTCTAGGGGTACCCCTGTGAACACAGGTGGGGCCCATCTTAAGTGAAGAGACCCTGTGTTTCCCAGAAGGGGTGGTGCAGGCCTAGCCGGGATCTTTAGGGTCCCTGGCTGAATGTGGTAGTACTACCCTGAGAGCAGGTGGGGCCCATCTTAAGTGAAGGGACCCTGCTCTACAGTGGGAGGGTGCAGAACTCTGGAAGGGGGTGCAGAGGGAGGGAGTCCTCGCCTCTGACCCCGGTGCATCCGGTGAATTTGGATCCCAGGTGGTAGACCAGTTGATGGAGAGAGGTCCTGAACTGGTGGGAGAGTTGTGTACTGGTGGGTGCTTCCCCTGGGAGGGTGCGGAACCCCAGAAGTAGAGGTAGGGTGAGGAGATGCTTTGCCCGTGACCTCTGGTCAGCCTGAGGGTGCGGACCCTAGGTTGAAGGATCAGTGGTAGTTTGGAACTACACTGAGAGGGAGAGTGGAGAATGGCTATTGTATGCCAGGGGTTACTGCCCCCACTCTGGATTGGCAAGGACCAGTGGCATCTGGGTGGCCTAGGGCCTGGTCCTGGCCGTGGACAACTAAGGAGTACCGGTGGGGTAGCCTAGTTGGTCCTGAGTTTTTTTTCTCTTAGATGGATTCCATGGGTTCCAAGTGGCGTAGAACCGGAGGGTGTCCCTGCAGTGCGGGCTTGCGTCCGTGTTCTATCGCCCCAAGCAGGGAAGCCCATCACGGTGGTGATTGGTCTGCCCTGCGTTTTGGCTGGAAGGGGGTTGTGTTGGACTTGGCCCTTTTTGGCCGGTTCACCCCTAAACTTTTTGCCTTGTATGTCAGTAGTTTTAAGTTTCTGGGCACTTTAGCACTGTGGGCCAGTGTAAAGTGTGTGCTGAGTGCGTGTGGTGAGATTGTCCTGCCCTCCCATAGGAATGCATGGGGGATATGTGTGTCCATGGTAATTCCTGGTGTGAGAGGAGTGCAGGGGCGAGTTTAGTATGTGCGAACTCGTGAGAATAAATGCTGCGCAATGGTGTGCGCAGATTTATTGTGACTGGTGTAGAAATGCCACTTTTAGAAGTTGGCATTTATGTGCGCTCTGTGTCTGCCTGCCTGATGTGAATTGCATGTCTGGCTTGTGAGTGACAGGGGCTGGGAGGTGTGTGTGGCTCCAGGAGGGGCAGGGTGAGTCAGCGCAGTGGTGAATAGAGAGATCTGCATCTAGATGGGAGGGAGGAGTTGCACCTGGGACCTGAATAGGGCTGTGCCTTCCCTCCACAATGCTGGCTCCACCCCCTGTGGTGCGTCTAATCCCTGAGCCCCCACCTGTCAAAGGAGAGAGGAGCTGAGCAAAACAAAGTGCTCCAAAGCTCCCCCAAACCAGTTGCGTCTGGTTTTTCCCCAGCCCTGTGCTGTGACACAAAGGGAAAAGGGTGTATAAAAGAAGGGGCTGTGACCCCATGTAAATGTTCAGTCAGTTCTCTGTGCTTGGGTGCTGTTCCTGACGCTGCCGGGGCGTGTTGCTGCAGGGGCCCAGGGGGGGCTGCCATGAGGGCTTGCCTCCCTGGGCCCTGCATTGCCCCCTTTATCCCTAAGGACTCCTTGCAGCATCTTGCGCCCTGTGAGCGCTGTTCTTTTTATTCTTCATGGACTTCAGGGCTCCTAGCCCCTGAAGAGCGCTTTTATTTCTAATTATCTGGAAAGGGGAGCGCTGTGCCTTAATTTCCCCTTGAGAGAGGAGCGCTGGAGCGTGGCAGCACTGGGCTGCACGTTGCTGCTGAGGGAATCCCCAGCGTAGGGATTCCCCCATGATGCCGATGAGGCGGGAGCCCACCCCGCGTTTTGCGCTGTCTGGCGGGAGCCCACCCCGCCTTATGCTGGTGTCTTCGGGGGTATAGCGGGAGCCCACCCCGCTTATTTTGCTATTTTAATTACGGGAGCCCACCCCGCTTATTTTATTTATCTTAACGAAAGCGGGTGCCTACCCCGCATGGTGCCGCCAAGAGGAGATGCCGGGCCGCTGCTACATGCGACCCGGAAGTCAGGCGCGTCCGCCTGAC
The DNA here is from genome assembly GCA_963921515.1 of Calotriton arnoldi. Classification (NCBI taxonomy): domain Eukaryota; kingdom Metazoa; phylum Chordata; class Amphibia; order Caudata; family Salamandridae; genus Calotriton; species Calotriton arnoldi. The sequence goes on along the minus strand of CAWUFW010004243.1, from coordinate 751,544 downwards.
GGTAGGCGGGGCCGGAAGAGAAACGCCGGCCGGAAGACCCAGGCGGGAGCCCACCCCGTGCTGGGCTGTGCACAGGAGGACGACGGGGCCTGGCTGCGGGCGGGGCTCCCCGTGAGCGAGGGAAGCCCTGCGCCGACCGCAGAGAGCAGCGCCTAGTCCCACGAGTGCCCGGGCGAAGTGAAGGAGTCCGGACGAAGCCTCCCCCGCGAGGGAGCAGAGCAGGCAGTCCGGTGAGTGGAGCCTGGTGGGGAGGGGGGGTGTGTGTCGAGGCACGCTATCGGTGCCTGCCCCCGTAGTTGCTCCCCCGAGGCACAGAGGTGCCAGAGCCTCCTTGAGTCTTCACAGCGGTACCGCCATGGCGGACCACTGCAACGATGGGGGCCAGTATTATTTAATGAGCCCCAGTTGGGCCCCGCGGGTACAGTCGTGCCAGGGCCCATGTCCACAGCTGCCCCGAAAGTGAGTGGGCAGCTGCAACGTTTGGCATCTTTTTGTCTAGAGGGCACAGTAAGTGCCAGTGCCACATTTTGATTCCCAGCCGCCCAGCAAGTAGTGGGCAGCTGCACCGTTCAGGCCCTCGTTGGATATTCCCAGCTGCCCAGCAAGTAGTGGGCAGCTGCTACGTATAGGCCTGCGCAGATTGCGCACCCTTGACGTTCGCTGCTTAGGCAGCGCGCCCTGAACTTTTGGGACATAGGGCATTTGAGCCCCTCTTTGAGATGGCCAGTTGGCCAGGGGGACAGTTAGGTTTATAGGGCGCCAGGCCCTAATCTGATCTATGTGCTGATGTGATTTTGGGTGCTAGGAAATGTAATCATGTAGTATGATTTACGCACCCTGTATTATACCTCTAATGTACGGTTATGATTATGAGGTTTTGCATAATGTTTTTATGCTTGTGATTTTATTATTACCTAATGCGTTTAGGTTGTGAGTTATTCTCTACTGCGCTTTACGCCCCTAATGTGAGTTATACTTAGGAGGTTAGGGTCTAATGGGTTTAGACTTATGAGAGGATTGCATAATGTATTTATGCTTGTGAGGTTGGCGCAGAATGTAATTCGCGCCTGATGTGATACTGTGCATAATGTAGTTTATGTTACAGGCTGATGCTAAGTACAGTGGTTACCAGTGATTACTGGTTGTACGTTCATGATGTGTTCTACATTTATTATAAGTACTACCTATACTAAGTTCGCTTTGTGCTGGTTCTGACAGTGGTCCAGTTGGCCCTGTCAGGTGTAAATAATTCCCTTGTAAATATGACCCCGTGCCAGGTGGCACGATGTATATTATGTGAGTACTATTCTAATGTGTTTTATGATAATACAAAGGCTATTTTTATATATAACCTTGTGTGGAGTTCCTTTTTGTGGTGTGCCTAGTATGTTGTTGCTGTGGGTGTGTTGCGCAAACGCTTTACACATTGCCTCCGGGATAAGCCTGACTGCTCGTGCCAAGCTACCAAGGGGGTGAGCAGGGGTTATCTTTGGCGTGTAACTCCCTTGCCCTGACTAGAGTGGTGGTCTCTGCCTGGCTATGGCGCAAGCCTTAGCCAACCAGAGATCCCATTTCTAACAACGACTTTGTCCTAGTGAAGTTCAAGTTAAAGTATCGGAGTAAAAATCAATCCATATTTATTTGCTTTCTAGATATTTTTAAGTCAGAATAAATGATACTCTACAGAATAGTCTCTTGAAGGTTAATCACTGAGCAGACAACCATCACAACAAGAACGTAAAAGGCATGCCAAATGACCGTATGTTACAAAAGAAAGATGAACGATTGGCTCTTACTGGATCGGAGATATAACATTTCTATTGTGGAAAATTATTTGAATGAATGTTGAAAAATATATATACATTTGTATTTTTTTAAGTTTTTGGCTCGAATTGTTTTCTAAGAAAGCAAATACATTTTATATACTTTAACTGGTGACACTGTAGCACTTCTTGTATGTAAGAACTAGTGCATATGAAACTTTGACAACTGTGCTTAAAAGGTTTCACAGAAAAGACAATATTTGGGGGTAAATAAACCGAAAATATATTTGGATTTTGTTAAGGGGTGAAAGTATTTCTAGCCTCAAACGGCCAGATTTAGGGTGAAAGTCAAAAGTGAACCATACTGTCCCAATCACAGAGATATGAATCATGGGGGGGACACAATGGCCATCCAGAGCTGAACCTCAGTCCACCTGGCAGGAAAATGACCCAGAGTGCGACTTTTGGATACTTGCTCTACTACCCAGGCTCAAGTTGGTAAGGAAGCTCTTGTTCAGTGTAGGAAGCTGGCTCTCTCTATATAGTGTACCAAAACGAGAAACACTGTGCAGAGTCCAGGCAAACCTTATTGGTTTACAGAACCAAACATAACACTAAATGGAGTCTTTTGTGGTAGTGTGGGTGAGCAGTTTAGGCTCATCAGAGGGTAGTGCAAAGCATATGTTGTAGTCACAGAGGCAATAAATCAGACACACACTCAGAGTAAATCCGAGACCAATTTAGAAAAATAACGCATACTTTTATATCAATTTTGTTACCAAGAACTTTGTAAGCATATAAGCACCTTTTAAAAATATCGATTTTCACAGGTAAATAAAATGTTCACTTAAATGAGTCTTTACGCGTAATGCTTTCCTATGGGAGAAAAAAGCATATGCAGTATACAGATACTTGCAGTAAGTTTCCAGGGGTCCCCTTCAGGACTTAAGGTGGTAGGGGGGTGTGGTCCAAAGTATCATCAGCAGTTAGAGTTTACCTGCCCTGTGGCGTCCGGGTACAGAGGTGCTGGTCGGGTTGGTAGTCTTACGCACTACACCAAAGGAGAGAGGGGAGGGCCACATACAAACAGGCGGGAGCTCTCAACAGGGGGCTCGGTTCACAACGGTCTTGGGAGCAAGGCAGCATATTCGGTTTAGTGGAACCCAGGCCAGGGCACTCGGGTGCAGAGGGGTTAGGTCGGCTGGGCTGGTGCGTCGCAAGTCCTTGCTGTTGTCTTTCTCGCCAGTTGAGGGTGCAGAATTCAGGACAGCTGGACCACTCTGGAAGTGGGTTTCTGCAGTGCAGACGTCCCTCGATGGCTGCCTGGTGTCGTCGGGAGTCCGGATTGGACTCAAACAGGCTTTGGTTGCTGCAAGGGGTCCAGTACCCCGGGTATTGGTGCTGTGCGGCTCAGGTTGGTTCTAGCGCCTTCTCACTTGCTTGGGAGACGGATCTGACCTTCTGGAGCACGGTGACCTCTTCCTGAGCAGCTGCTGTGTCGGTACGACCGGGACGTGGCAGCACGTTAAACCAGACTCTGCTGTTTTGGTGCCTGTGGACTGCAGGGGAGTAGCTCCTCTATTTCAAGGGAGACAGCTGGCAATTTTCAAAGGGCTGGCAGTCTAGCGGGGTTCTTAGTATAGGCTCAGCTGCTGGACGAGTTGGTTTCTTCACGAATGTCAAGACTGGTGCAGGCAGGCAGGGTTTGACGTCATAAAGGCCACAGCAAGCCTTCAATTCTCGTTTTCGCGGCTCTTCTTGGTCCTCTTCTTCTGGGTCCCTCGAATCTGAGTTCCTGGCATCAGGGGTACGGCCTAAATACTCAATTTAGGGGCACTAAGGGGAGTGACAGGTGGTAGCCAATGGGCTACTCACCTTTAGTGTGACTACACCCCCAATATGAGCACTTCTTGAGGGAAGTGGATATTACCCATACGCCAGTCCGTGTTGTGCCAGGTTTGTGCGTATGTGACATTTCAATGTTGTTAGATGCACAGAACCCTTGCCAGGTAGGTCGCTCCCCCGCCACACAGCTCCGCCTGTGCTGTCCTGCCCGTTGCTGCTGCTGGTAAGCTCGCCCCTCTGCTGCTGCCTCGGTGCCCGATTTTGCCTTCCGTTTCCCCTCGTGCCCCCATTCTGTGGGCCCGATTTTGCTTTCTGTTTCCCCCCGTGCCCCCATCTCCTGTGCCCGATTTTGCCTTCTGTTTCCCCCGTGCCCCCATCTACTGTGCCCGATTTTGCCTTCTGTTTCCCCTCGTGCCCCCATTCTGTGTGCCCGATTTTGCTTTCTGTTTCCCCCGTGCCCCCATCTCCTGTGCCCGATTTTGCCTTCTGTTTCCCCCCGTGCCCCCATCTACTGTGCCCGATTTTGCCTTCTGTTTCCCCTCGTGCCCCCATTCTGTGTGCCCGATTTTGCTTTCTGTTTCCCCCCGTGCCCCCATCTACTGTGCCCGATTTTGCCTTCTGTTTCCCCTCGTGCCCCCATTCTGTGTGCCCGATTTTGCTTTCTGTTTCCCCCCGTGCCCCCATCTACTGTGCCCGATTTTGCTTTCTGTTTCCCCTCGTGCCCCCATTCTGTGTGCCCGATTTTGCTTTCTGTTTCCCCTCGTGCCCCCATCTACTGTGCCCGATTTTGCTTTCTGTTTCCCCTCGTGCCCCCATTCTGTGTGCCCGATTTTGCTTTCTGTTTCCCCCCGTGCCCCCATCTACTGTGCCCGATTTTGCTTTCTGTTTCCCCTCGTGCCCCCATTCTGTGTGCCCGATTTTGCTTTCTGTTTCCCCCGTGCCCCCATCTACTGTGCCCGATTTTGCTTTCTGTTTCCCCCCGTGCCCCCATCTACTGTGCCCGATTTTGCTTTCTGTTTCCCCCCGTGCCCCCATCTACTGTGCCCGATTTTGCTTTGTTTCCCCTCGTGCCCCCATTTTTTGTGCCCGATTTTTGCCTTCTGTACCCCCGTTGCCTCTCTCCACTCCCGCCGCTGCGTCCCCTGCGGCCCCGCCCCCCTGACTGCCCATTCGCTGCCCCTGCCTCCCGCCTCCCAGCTGCTCCTCCCTCCCACCTCCCCCATATATGGCGGCCGCTGGGCGGCCGCGCCGCTGGCGCGCCGAAGGCGCGCCTACGGCAAGCCTGTCTGCGCCCGTCCGCGCCTGGACTGCGCCCAGTGCAAGAACCCCTAGGCCGCGCGCCCCCCGCACCAGCCTCGAGGACCGACGCCGCTACAATGCCACCACACTCCACGCTCTCAACCCGGGACGGACACACAACTGCTTCAAGGCCGCCCCGAAACGCACTCATGGCCCCTTCTCCTGCCGGAACTGCAGCTACACCAGCCTCCGAGCCACCGAAGCGCCCGCCAAGAAGGACCTCAACCACCTCCGATGCATCCTACTGAACACCCGCTCCGCACGCAAACACGCCGTCGAGCTCTGGGACCTGCTCGACACATCATCACCGGACGTCGCCTTCCTGACAGAGACCTGGATGAACGACTCCTCCGCACCCGACATTGCCATAGCCATCCCAGACGGCTATAAGATCACCCGCAGAGACCGCGTCAACGGAGTAGGAGGAGGAATCGCCATCGTCCACAAGAACTCCATCAGGGTCTCGACCAGCACCGACGACCTTCTCCGCACCGCCGAACACATGCAGTTCCAGATCCACACGGACCCCAACACCACCCTTAGAGGCACCCTTGTCTACAGACCCGCCCTGGGCCCCGACCCGAGTTCAGCGACTCCATCGCCAACTTCATCAGCACGCACGCCCTGACCTCTACCGACTACATCCTCCTCGGAGACCTGAACTTTCACCTGGAGAACAACAACGACAGCAACTCCACCACCCTGATCGACAACCTCGCCAACCTCGGACTGAGACAGCTCGTCACAACACCGACTCATTCCGCCGTCCACACGCTCGACCCCGTCTTCTCCTCAAGCTCCCACGTCTCCTTCAGCCACACCACGGAACTCCTCTGGACCGACCACCGCTGCATCCACTTCACCTTCCAGAAACCCACCACACACCACCGCACCCAACTGATCCCACGCCGCTGCTGGAGCAAAGTCACCGAATACCAACTACGGGCAAACCTCGCTCTCAGCCCCCCCTCCGACCCATCCAACACAGACGACGCTGCCTGCAACCTCAGACGATGGATAGACGACTGTGCCAACACCCTCGCCCCGCTGAAAAAACTCACCTACAGCGACACCACCAAAAGAGCCAGCTGGTTCACCCCGGAACTCGTAGCTTCCAAGCGTACCTGCCGGAAACTAGAGAAGAAATGGCACAGTGATAAGACACCGGACAGCCACGCAGCCCACAAAGACGCCATCCGTAACCACCATCACCTCATCAGGTCCGCCAAGAGAATCTCCTTCAAAGACCGCCTCGACAACAACGCACACAACAGCAAGGAGCTCTTCAACATCGTGAAGGAACTCTCCAACCCCAGCTCCAACACCAACGACATCCCGCCGTCGCAAGCCCTGTGCGATTCCCTCGCCACCTTCTTCCACCGCAAGATCGCCGACATCCACGACAGCTTCAACACCCAGACAGCCCCTACTAAGATAGATACACCAGACCCGCCGCACACCATCGACCATGACCCCTTGCCAGCCTGGGCCAGCGTGAACATCGACGACACCATCAAGACCATGAGCACAATACACTCCGGCTCCCCGTCAGACCCTTTCCCGCACCACATCTTCAACAAAGCCAGCAGCTCCATCGCACCCCACCTGTGCAACGTTATCAATCTCTCCTTCGAGACCGCGACCTTCCCAGAGAGCTGGAAACACGCAGAGATCAACGCCCTACTCAAAAACCCAAGGCGGACCCGAGAGACCTCAAGAACTTCCGGCCCATCTCCCTGCTTCCGTTCCCAGCCAAGGTCATCGAGAAGATCGTCAACAAACAGCTAACCCGATACCTCGAAGAAAACAGCATCCTGGACCCATCCCAATCAGGGTTCCGCAGCAACCACAGCACTGAGACTGCCCTCATCGCCGCCACCGACGACATCAGGACCCTGCTGGACAACGGTGAGACCGCAGCCCTCATCCTGCTGGACCTCTCCGCCGCCTTCGACACTGTCTGCCACCGCACTCTACGCGCACGCCTCCACGACGCAGGGATCCGAGACAAGGCCCTGGAATGGACCACCTCCTTCCTCGACGGCAGAACCCAGAGAGTCCGCCTCCCACCTTTCCGATCCGAAGCCTCCGAGATCATCTGCGGCGTACCCCAGGGATCTTCCCTCAGCCCAACGCTGTTCAACATCTACATGGCCCCGCTCACACGCATTGCCAGACAGCACGACCTCAACATTATCTCCTACGCCGACGACACTCAACTGATCCTCTCCCTCACCAAGGACCCCTCGCCGCCAAATCCAATCTCCATGAAGGAATGAAGGCCGTCGCCGATTGGATGAAGATCAGCCGACTAAAGCTGAACACGGACAAGACGGAGGTCCTCATCCTCGGCTCCAACCCCTCAGCCTGGGACGACTCCTGGTGGCCAACGACGCTGGGAGCAGCCCCGACACCCACCGACCACGCACGCAACCTGGGAGTCATCCTCGACTCAACGCTCTCCATGACCCAGCAAGTCAACGCAGTCTCCTCCTCCTGCTTCAACACCCTCCGCATGCTTCGCAAGATCTACAGGTGGATCCCGACAGATACAAGAAGAACAGACACCCAGGCCCTCGTCAGTAGCAGACGACTATGGGAACGCCCTCTACGCGGGAGCCCCGGCCAAGCTCATCAAGCGACTGCAACGCATACAAAACGCCTCCGCACGCCTGATCCTCGACGTACCACGCCACAGCCACATCACCCCCCACCTGAGGAACCTGCACTGGCTCCCCGTCAACAGGAGAATCTCCTTCAAACTCCTCATCCACGCACACAAGGCACTCCACAAGACTGGCCCAGCCTACCTCAACAGACGACTCTTCTTCTACGTCCCCAACCGCCAGCTCCGCCGACCTCTCCCTTGCCACCGTCCCTCGCATTCGAAGAACAACCACCGGCGGCAGATCCTTCTCACACCTAGCCGCCAAGACCTGGAACACCCTTCCACTAAGCCTACGACAGACCCAAGACCTGCTGACCTTCAGGAGGCTACTCAAGACCTGGCTGTTCGACCAGTAGCAGCACCCCCCCCTTTCTCTCCCCAGCGCCTTGAGACCCTCGCGGGTAAGTAGTGCGCTCTACAAATTCTGTGATTGATTGATTGATTGATTGATTGAGTTAACCTAATTGCACGAAAAACCAAGATGGTGAAAGTCTGGTTTTCGTGTTCACATCAGGTAGCCCACCTTAGTGGTGGAAATGGATAGTGAACATGCTTCCTGACTAGCTAATTTCCACGCCCGTCCTGGTGCCAAATGTGTCCGTGGCAGGAGGTGGCATTTCCCCGGTCTGGGGGAAGGTTGAGCCGCATATCAAAGGTGACAGAGGCCTTTGAAGCCTCCTGCCTTGATATGCTGATTATTAGCCATCCTGCTTGAAGGATGTGACAACACCTCCGGCCGGAGCAGGTATTGTTTCTGCGCTCAGACAGCATGGGCTGTCACCTGCAGGGGGTCGAAACCTGTCTGTGGTGGCAGGCTGGTCTACACCAGTCAGCCAGCACACTAGAGGTTGGTAGGTTTTCAGGGGGTACCTCTACAGTACCCTCTGGGTGCATGTATTAATAAATCCATCACTGGAATCAGTGTGGGTTTATTAATACGAGATGTTTGATACAAAACATCTTTAATTTCAGTGAAGCCATCATGTAGCTGTGGAACTCTTAATCACCAGTGCCCAGTACATATACTCAAGATGGCTTCCCTGTGCACTGACAATGCACAAGAATCGACTTGGCCATCACAGGGGCATATCTGCTTATGCGGATAATGTCTCTCTTTACATGTAATATATTGCACCCTGCCTTAGGACTGTAAGGCCTGCTTGTAGGGGTGACTTACGTATATTGCATGCAGTGTCTGCAGGTGTAGCACACAGGAGGTGTGCCACGTTGTGTCTTCACTTATCTGCACCATGTCACGCAGCCTGCAATGGCAAGTTGCATGAGTGTGGCGAGGGGTCCCTTAGCGTGGCACAATACGTGCTGTAGCCCTTAGAGACACTCTTTAGCATCCATGCCCTAGGTACCAGGGGTACCATTTACTAGGGGCTTATAGGAGTGCTAAAGGTATTGCCAATTGGGGGAACAATTGTACAGTTTCTAGGGAAAGATCTGGCACTGGGGACCTGGATAGCAGGAACCCAGTGCGCTTTTGTCAAAATTGCATCATTTACCAGGCAAAAAGTGGGGGTGACCACGACAAAAAGGGGCACTTTCCTACACTCAGCGTCACAACAGACAAAGAATAGGGGTATTTGTGTGTACTTACTTTTATCAAAAAGCCTAACAGTGTTGAAAGGAGTATGCTCACCAAGCTTAGTCAATCTTCACAGAGTCGTTTTAATTGCACTTCTACCATGAAGGTCTCGTCTATTTCTAGAGAGATGGTTGTGTAGGGCTTTGGGTCAATCTAGAATGGCATCCTTGGTGTCAAATTTCAATGAGCGGTGCTTTGGAAAGGCAGCCCCAAAGGCAAACAGACAGAGGTGTATTGCCACTGACAGACTTAGACACAGCCTCACCAAAATACTTGTGTCAATGCCCAAGAAGCACCTAGCGCCAGGTCAGTGGACCTGTTTGAGTTACTGGCTCAAGGGTGAAGTCTATATTCTGCTTTCAGGGGAGCTCAGCAGCAGTCCAATCCCAATCACATTCTTTACACTGTGCAAACCTTTGGACACCTGCCAGTCCATAGAAAGAGCAGACTCAGTGATACACTTCATAGGCACAGCACAAGAAACTACAGAAAACCAAACCTTTGTATGTGGTTCCATCATCCCAGGGACAAGGTACCTTCTCTGGCTTCCTACCAATCTTTCAGAGAGGTTAGCCTCTGAAATAAGTTTTGTGGTCCCTCTCTAAAGGTCAAATGCACAAGCTAGGATGATAGTAGGTGAAGACAACCAGGCTCATTGTGTGGACATGTCCATATCCACCATTACATGCGCATTGACCTCTTACACACGGCACAAACATGTTTAAACATTTACGCCAAGCCATGAAAGGCTGTATGGTACCAATTACTTAGGTGATAGTGGCACAAGGTTTTACATGTGTGGGTAGCACAACCAGTACCGTCCTCCTAACACTGTAGAGGTGGGCATACATCGTTCAAGAATAACTGTTTTGTGGAAATCTTCTCCTACCAACAACGGAGGAATCAGCTGGCGAGTTAGTGTTGAGGCAATTATTAGGCTATGGAACACTTGACAGGCCACACAGAGGAACATGCAGGAGAAATAACTGAAAATTGCATGTTGGGACAGCTGGTAGTGACAGCTGAAAACTTTCCTCCCTGTAAGTGAGCATTACAATTTAGCTACACTTGAGGCTACAAAGGTCTGTGGTGTTCCATCGATCGAGACATTCCAGAAGCATCTTGAACAAAAAAAACACAGTCTCATTTTTTAACCAAATGTGATGCAAGTTCTAGACCCACATTTCAATCAGATTTTCAGAACAGGCAACAAGACATCTGGGAAATGACATTCATCTATGCTGGGCAACGTGTCAGAGTCTGTTGGGAAGAGACTTAATAAGTCAATCAAAGTTATTGTCAATTCTGAGACTTAGGATTGCGTAAATCTTTATGACGATTGAAAAATTTGAAGACATTTTTGTAACAGTACAGTTTCAGCAGTCATGCCGATGTAAATAGGCGTAAATATACCTCTCTGCATGCAAAAATGATGCAAAACACACAGTTTACCTTTGTTTATGCTAATCTACTTGGTATAAAACTGATGAATTTGCGTAAAGGAAAGCCACCTGGCATAAAAACTTTGTCCTTCTCTTGCATCTGGCTTGCAAAAAAAGCAAACGATTAACAAGCCTCATTATCAGACCACTGTTCCTATTTGGGTCTGACGCCTTCGGTAGAATCATTAGCTATCTTTCTGAGGATTACGGTGCTTTCAGGAAAAAAACTGCTTTGACAAGCGGCTTGTCCAAATACAGTTGCACATGAATACACTGACCACCACACTCCAAGACTGCCACATAAAATGCAAACTTTATTGATTTCTTTAAAATAAAAGAAGCTTTTGTTTTTTAAGTCCTATCACAGACCTTTATCTGCACAATAAAAAACAATCAAGTGAAAGCAAGATTGCGTATCAAAACTTTCAAACGCATGGACAGTAGTATTTCTCTCATATGTTGCTTCCTTTGCGAGAGGCTAGTACTGTACGTACAAATAAGTTACTTGACTTCGGTAACACACTTTCTGATGGATATTGATCTATCCGCAGATTCCTCACCTTTACAATATTCTCGAGGCACAAGAATGGATCCTGATATGTTCTTAGCACACTACTACGTGGTGCCGTTCGGCTATGCACTGACTCCGTATCACCCAGAATGTAACAGAGTGGAGCTGCATACAAGGGCCACCCAAGCGCAACATCAGTATCTTGCTTGGCACTTTATTGACAGTCGGATGCGGAGCATTAACAACTGTCTGTATCAGCGTGCAAACCTCCAAGTTGAGGCCTTTTTAGATGGCAAAAAGAGGCAACTTCCCAGAACGGGGAGATAGGAAGGCAGTGAAAAATCTACAGTAAGATAAAGTATCCACCAGAAAGCTTGCTACCATAGGTAAGTTTGTTTTTGATGGATACTTCTAACCCCAGATTCCTGACCTCTAGAATAGATTATACTTAAGTAGTACCTTTCAAAAGTGGACGGTCTGTGGAGTGGACTTAGACCAAAACTCCTTGCATGACCAGGCAATCAAAATGCCCTTCCCATTGGACCGGGTTATCAAACTAGTAGTGCTTCGTGAACGTGTTACAGCTTTGCAGATGTCAAGGACAGGCACTGCATCTTCCAGCAGCATAAGCCTAGCTAGAACAGGCTGTCAGCCCCTCATAGCCAGGGCATAGCAGATCTTAATGCAATGGACTATCCACCTTGACAGAGTTCTTTTCTGCACAGCCTTACCCTTCTTTGTCCCAAAGAACTCCACAAAAAGCGGATTGTCCACCCTATAGTCTTGATCACCATAGAAAGGAGCCACAACTTTTGGCAAGAAGGCTGCCCAAATGGACACCAGTTTGTCCGGAAACAAAGCGGGGTAGGGCAATTGCACTGACAGTGTCTGGCTTTCACTCATGCAACAAGCTTAAGTGATCGCAATGAGGAAGACAGTCTTCTTAGTCAGACGATGCAACAAGCAGATGTTCATCAGCTCGAAGGGTGAACACATGAGAAACATCAAGACCAGGTTAAGGTCTCACTATGGCATCACAAACGGCTTGAGAGGAACATGCATGTCAAACCTTTACTAAACCACATCACATCAGAGCATTTAAACATGGACTGTTAGTCCAGTAAAAGCAAAAAGGCCGAACAGGATGGCAAATAAACTTCAACAGAGCCCACAGCAAAGACTTGCTTGCCAAAGACAAACTGTTTATTTATTTATTTTAAAGGTTTTATATAGCGCTGGCTAGACCCGGGGGTATCAGAGCGCTTTACATGATTAAGAGTATAGTACAGGAGTAACACAAATTGTACATAACGTAGAATTCAAACAGGTTAGAGTAAAAAAGAGCAAATAGAATAAATACAATTTACATATGTCAGAGAGGCAAGACAGAGCTATCTACAAAAATGACATGATACAGGCAAGACAGAGCTATCTATATAATTTGATGTGGATACAGGTAGTCGCATTTTGTACAGCTACACGAGATGGAGGTAGGCTCGATGATAGTAGGTGGTTGGGCGAGGATAGTGGAGTGAAGAATAGATAAAGGAAGGGGAGGTAGGAACTAAGGGGAGGGAGTATGGAGGGGGGAGGGTAAGAAACAGTAAAATATCCAACAGTTTGGCTTGTGAAGGGTCTGCTGTAAAGGCCTCCATACCAGGCCACAAATATGTCAGAGCGCCCCGGGTAAAGTACTTCATGTAAGGACACCTGACAGCGAGGGTAACACACACCACTCTGGGTGCCAGACCAAGCTCAGTTAACTGCCGCCATCAATCTCCATGCATGGAGGTGTAGATTGCGCGGGTTGTGGTGAAGGACCTGTCCTGCTGCTGTGGTAGAAGGCCCTCACAAAGTGGTAGCTTGATCGGAGGGCAGATGCTCATGCCCAGAAGCTCTGGGTAAAACACTCCCCAGGCCCAGTCTGGAGCCACTAGGAGGACTTGGGCCAGTTCGTTCCTGATCTTTCTCAGAACTAAGAGCAGGAGAGGCAGGGATTGGAAGGCAAAGTCCAATGTTCCATTCTAGTCAGAAGGCATCTTCAAGTGAGTCTCTTTGCGGGCACTTCAACATGCAAAACCATTGACACTGCACAGTCGATGGTCAAGAAAAGATCTCATCAGTTTTCTCCTCCTGCAATTTGTGATCTGCCAGACGCCAGCAGCCAAGTTCATCCGCCCTGGCACTCAAACAGCAACCCAGATGGTTCACGATCAGGGAAATGCCCTGACGCTCCAGTCAACTACAGAGGCTCTGGGACTCTTGGCAGAGGACAATGGGCACCACTCTGCCCTGCTTGTAGGAATACCACATGGTGGTGTTGTTGGTGAGAATCTGCATCAACCCCCCCTTTGACAGACGTCAGGAAGGCCTTCAATGCCAGACAACTGGCCCACAACACCCAACAGATTGATATGAAGCTGGATTTCCGCAGATGTTCAAAGTCATCTCCTCCCTCCAGATGGCCACCCCAAACCAGCAGTGACACATCTGTCACCACTGTCAGCTCTGGGCAAGGACTGGAGATGGGACTGCTGCAGGTCCAACTGCGGTTGATCAGCCACCACTGCAAACCGTGTGCAGTCTCCTTAGAAATCTGAATGGCAAATGGCAGGTTTCATTGGGACTGGGACCAGTAGAACTTGAGATTCCATAGATAGCCCACATAAGCCATCTAGCGTAGTTGAGAGTGCAGGAGGCTAAAAGGCCCAGAAGCCTCTGAATTGCTCTTACAGAGATCCAGATTTAGTCTGAAACCTCGGAATCATAGCCTGAATGTCCTGGACTCATTGCAACAGGGTAAAGGCCCTAAACTGCACCATGACAAAGGAGTCAGATGTAACTTTGGCTCGTTGATCCAAGAACCCCAACAATATAAGGAGGTTTGTCGTTGCCTGGCGGTGGTCCACAGCGGACAGTGGCAACTCTGCCTTCAACAGCCAGTCGTCAAGGTAGGGAAAACAGGTGTCTCCATCCTCCGAAGATGGCCGGTGACCACCACCATCATCACTTTTGTGAACACCCGAGGGGCACTGGTGAGGCCGAAGGGGGGCAGAGCAAACTGAAAATGTTTTTGGCCTGCCTTGAACCACAGGACGGATATATGAAAATACACATACTGCAGGTTCCAATCCAATCGCCCAAATCCATGGCAGCCCAAACCTGGGCCCGCAGGAGCATTCTGAATTTGTCCCTCTGTAGACGCCCTCCATTCTTCTTCAGCACTAGGAAACAGAGCAACAACCCATCCCTATTTCAGAGTCTGGAACCCTCTTGATGACTCATTTGGAGAGTAAAGCTCACACCTTCTACATTAGAATGGACAGGTGCTTCTCTGCGAGCTGTTCTGTTGTTGGACAAAGGTGTGGTAGGACAGAAATAAAGGTCTCATCCATCAGATTTGATAGATAGCCACCTTGGATGAAAGTACTGGGGTCTGCGTCCCACAGGGTAGTTGCTCACGGCTAATGTGGCCCAACGGCTAGAGAGGTTGACCTCCAAGCTGGGGAACCGGGTTCGAGTCTCAGCAGGGAGGCTCAACATCCTGTGATTCTGGGCAAATCACTTAATCTCCCTGCGCCTAACAAAAATGAATGTATCCGTCTGTAACGCAACTGGTGCTCATGTAAAGTGCTCTGATACCTTTGAGTCTAGTTCGCGCTATATAAAACTCCCCCCCCAAAAAATGTGAAAAAACAATGGCATGCTAATGTGGCTTGGAGTGTATAGCCAAACGGGGGGCTGGGGGACTGATATCCAGGATGACCTGTGCTTTGCCCGCCAGATCCAAGTCTCTGGCCTCCAAAGGACTGCGGTGACTGCAGTAGAGGCTGGTGAGACTAGCCCTGCTTGTACGCCAACCCCCTGGAGTAAGCTCAGAATTTCCTAAACTGGTGGGGAAACTGTTTAGCAAGGGCCAAAAGGCCCAGGGCTCTGCTCTCCTTGAAACATTCCAAGGAAGAATCACGTTTCCTACAGAATAGGAGTGAGCTGTAAAAAGGGAGCCCTGTACACCTCGTGAGAAACCTGTGAAACACATGGCAACGGAGCACCACATTGGTGCCAACTGCCCGTTCCAGACAATAAGTAGTAGTATCAAAGCTTGCATGAATTACGTATTTGGGTGTATCGAGACAATCTTGAATGGTTTGAGCCAAGGAGGCCCCAGGCTCTTCTGGGGCCACTGGCAAAATTTCACTGCCATGTTCCAGACAGCGTACGTATATCGGCCCAATAAACATACAGCACTGACTGACCTCAATGTTACCGTAGCCGAAGAGACATTCATGTTCTGAATGTTTCGATCCTTTGCAACTCCTTGTCTGCTGGAGGGTTGTAGGAAATGAATTGGGTGTTCATCCTGCTGGTTGAAGCTCGGACCACCACACTCTCTGGAGTAGGTTGTTTTTTAAGAAAATTGGGGTCGTTAGGCACCAGTCTGTGGAATCTGGCCACCTGCCTATTCACCGGCAGACAAGAACAGGGCTTAGACGAAGTACCATAAAGGTGTTGGTAAGGGTTTCATTTTGAACAAAAAGGTAGTGCTCAAATGAGGCTGGCCAGGTTTTACAATTTCTTTAAGGACATTTGTCTTGACTTCAACCGATGGCAGTTGTAGGTCAAGGACCTCAGCTGCTCGTTTAATTACCACAGGAAAGGAAGCACTCTCTTCCATTGTCCAAAAGGCAAATTCGACCCTCTATCAGGAGAAGCCCACTGTCCTCCTCTAAGTCCTTGTAAAAATAGTGATCTTCGTAATGAGGGGATAAATCAATGCACCCCCAACCAACTTCAGCTCTGAGTGGTAGCAATCTCTGGTCAGAGTTGAAGCCAAAAACACACTCACGCCTCTGAGAATGCCTTCATATTAGGGGAAGCATAGAATCAGAATTTGATTGTATGGTGACTGGGTGCTCTGTAGTAGATTCGTTCATGATCTTGGTCGAGGTTGTGTTGAAACCGGTTTGGGGTCGGACATCGGAGACCGTACCAGATTTTCCTCCGGTGCCAGCATCAATGAAGGAGGGACCGACGCAGATCGTGGAGTGGGGTGGGGTGGAAATCTGCACTGATGTTGGTGCAGAGCCCGTAATAGGTCCAAGGTGATCAGACTGCACAGATGATGGATCCGTCGGCTTTGCCTTCTAGTGTTTTCCTTTGAACTTTGGTTTACCAGAAGAATTCAGTCATGATGATGACTTCTCACAGGAACAACATCCAGAGCGAGAGAGAGTCTGTGCCTTTGACTTGGAGTGGGACATATGCAATGCCCACGTCTTCTTGTATTACTGAGCTCTGTTTCTCGGTCCCAGATCACATCTTCAGGTACATGAGGACGCACTTGAACCATGCCCCAAGTCCAAACACCAAGAACACACCTCCTAAGAGTCTGTTTTCTGCAGTCGTAGCACGGGTTGAAGCCTGTAGTTTTAGGAGGGACATCGTCCCTCCCCTTGCACCCTAGTTTGGGAGTCATCGTAAGGCTGACGAAAATGGAAGCGGAGCACCGTATCCATGCTCGAAGTTATGGAAAGAAAGGAACCGACATTTGCGCACAGGAGTGGTGCTTATATGCAGCTCCAATCCGTCACTTCTGGGGTGGTAAGGAGTCAATGCAGAGCCACACAGCATCACTAGTGGCATGCAGAAGCCCTGCTAAGAAAATTTCCAGATTCAATCTAGTGCTTGGGGAATATAGTAAAAGTGAGGAATCTGCAGTTAGTAGTATCCATCAGCGACAAATGTTAACTGCAAATGTTGTCTTCAAACCACACACCATAGGGTGCTGAACGTTCCCAGTGCACCACTAATTTCTCAGAAGGGGTTCTGAAGGCAAACCCCATAGATTTGTGTCACGAAGAGACCACAATCAGAAAAATTCCCCATACTTGAACTTTTGAAATGATGCTAAATATGAAAAGACAAGGCAAAAGAAAAGCCAGAAAAATGAAAAATCTGAATCAACCTAACTAGAGACATCAATGTACTTAACACTAATTCCCTGTCCTCTTTAGCCATGAAAAGGGCAGCAACATTGAGAAGAAGCATGAACAACAACTGCCACCCTTTGAAGCGGTAAAAAAGTGGAAAACATGTTTGTGCTCATAAAATCATTTCAGCTTCTCATCGAAGATATGTTGAAAGTATGGAGTGGAAGGAATGTGCCCAATGGGTGGCGTCCTCCAGGATAGTCAATCCTATCAGCTAGACAGAAATAAATACACATCACAACTACACAAAGGCTAGGGCCTGCCATGTAATGGACAGCCGCTATGCAAGTTCCCAGATTCCCCTTGCACAATGACCGCAACCTCATTCACCATACGGTACTGGTGCCAGTGACAGGTTGTAGAGCACGTTGAAATATTTCCTCCAAGACATTTTCCTCCAGGATCAGAAAACACCTTTTTATTGCACTAGTGTTGATCGACGCATATTAGCTAACGTCAAGCTTAAGTCAAGCCTTTCTCAAGATAAAATTGGTCTATAACCTCTTGAAATAAAAACAAAGTTTCATGATGAATGGCAACAAACTTCCATACCCCCAACCCTCCCGAGTACCACCATCAAAATTACCACGCAGATTCCTAATTTCAGTTTTAAAAATTTGACAATTTGAAATAACAGTCCAAAACAGAAATGCGTACATCAGAAATACTAACGGACAAGGAAGAAAAATTGTTGACAGCACATACTTAATCCATGAACATACCCCCATGTCTCAGTGAGCGATGATGATATAAAAGAAGAAAAGGAAAGAGGGAAATTGGTGCTTAAAGATAACGTTACAGAATATCTAATAGGAAGGGAAGACATTAATGAACAATCGGTCAGACAGCCCTGTCATGGACTGCAAGTCCCATGATACCCCCTTAAATGGGTCAACTATCACAGCATACGAATTCATAAATGCAATAGTCAAACATATCAGGCACATAGGCAATTTAAATATCAAATAATCAAGGATAGGCAAAGGATCTGGCAACCTAAAAGAAATAGTAATTCTGATCAAAATACTAACCCCATTTAGTATGTATTTGTATTAGTCCCAAGAGGGTAGAATAGTCAAATCTATACATAAAGGTGGGCTAAAAAGTGAGCCTATTTTACTGTTATTTCTATTAAACCCAAGTGACTGCTATGGTCATGTCCTGCGTGCCAAAGCTAAACGCCTATCCCAATGGAACCAAATATATATGAGCCGAAGTAATGCCTTTATCATGTATTATCAAACTTAATGAATTCAAAAAAGTACACTGAAGTTAACCATATCATCAGAAAAACAGCAAATCTAACAGGCAGTTTCCGAGGCGAAAGGGGGAGGCTGCAGTGAGAGCAGAAAAACAAAGCATGCCTTCACTAGATATGTAGACAGACAGCTAAATATGAAAATGTGTAATATGATATTGCCACTGATGAGTATGGACAAGGGCCATGACTCACGAGAGGCGAAACTGAGTGAGGTATGACGCTTCTCTCAACAATGGTAATAAATGGCATATTATAATCTGTGGACCTGCATACAATTTTTCAAAATGTATATAGCATCTTTTGTCACTTCTTTTTTCCATCCTGTCCACGGAGATGTTCAGTTATGCATTTTCGCAGAGAATCTACATGGCAGGAGTAGCGTGGACAAATCAAAAGTTACACAAAAATCAGAATCACAGACAACAGTTTTAGCCTCACTAGATCATGGATCAATGCTACTGCAAATTACATAGATATCACTGGATCAGAGGGCGGAAATGTAACACCAATCACATGCTCAGTCAGCAGTAGTGACAATATACCAAAGGCTTTATCAATACAATAGAATAAATGATAAAATACCACTTGCAAGCCATCAAATAATAACCGTAGAATTAAGTGTTCAGTGGAAGCAAAATCTGAAAAAAAGCATCCCAAATGCGCCATGAACTCTACTTCATATAGATCTCTAGATATATTACAGAAATTCATTCCTTTTGTTGGCAACATTAGCTTCTAAAGTACAGATATTTCACTATGAACAAAGGCAGCATTCTCATTTTAGATATGTTCAATACCTCCAAACGTTTGCCATCATTTTCATGAAAAAATAATTTTGTTCTAAATTAGCAAATTTTAATTCTAGTAAATACATTTTATCCCTAAACTTCAGCTTGTGATTTTCTCTAAGCACTCACATATTTTCGTCATACAGGCAAAAGATCTTCCTTTCTCTCTCACTGTCACACATGCATATGTATATGTACATACAGGAACTCTGTAACCGGCCAGGAGAGAAAAAGTCTCCAGGATGCATTTTCCAATGCCATACCTAAACCAAAACGTATATCGTCATTAGAATCAGGTCAAAGATCTAGACTTGGAAGTTTCCTTTCCACCAATATATATTCTCGGCCAGACCCCGTAACCTTCACAAAGGAACCAAAAAGACTAGTCCTCTGAGAAAACAATGCGAATTCATCTTGTGCCAACCTAAAAATAAATAGGAGCAATTAAGTGGGCCAACCTGCACTTTTTTTTCCAAACCCACTGACAAGTGTGCTTCTCTTTCTAGGAAAAATTCTAATCATGGAATGCATAAGAAAACTGCATGGATAGTATTATTTATTGGATTGTTATATGCACCAACAGACATCAATAACTCAGATGACATCTGTTAGCCTTGGCTACCATGGAACAGACTATAGCACCTTCTCTCGTCTACCTTGTAAAACATGGCATGTTCTTTGTGGTCTTAAAAGAATTTACACATTTAGTAAATTCTAAGAGTACCAGCAAGAGATAGGTTATATATCTGGCATGCGTGTTAAGGAATAGACTTCTAAAGCAAAACAAGACTTCGAATCGGAGGATCTTGGGACAGCAGGGGCGTGTTAGAGAACGGTCTATATCCCTCATGCAGCACTCAATATTTGAAACATTTTTGCAAATGGTGTGCTCTTTTTACATTTTTTCCTGCAGCCAGAGCATGTTTAATATGCCTGTAAAGTTGAACAATTTGAATGTGTCATTTTAAATTGGAAAACGTTTGATGGCAGCAACTTCTGTTTCTGCTAATACAGCGAAAGTACATGCATACTGTTAAATATCATCTTATGCATACAAGCAATTACTGATATGCATGCACACACTGGGGGGCATGCACGCAGTCAGGCAGACACACAAACATGCACTCACTCATACACATGGACCAGAGCTTCCAGCACAGGGTATGAACGTACCTTCCAAGATGCCAAGCCTAACTTAGAGGATATGATGCACCCTAGCTGCTGTGAACAGACGGCCAAGTTCACACCCAGTGTAAAGGAAAGAAAACAGGTTCTGTGCTTACAGAAATATGATTTCCTAATCAACTGCATTGCCGTTTCCCCCTCCCTCACACAATCACTATTATTTTTCACTTCTCAGCATGCAGTTTCATACCAACATCTGAGTCAGGCCAGAAATGTTCTTAAACAGAAAAGCTGACTCCTGTACAAAGTAGTGCATAGAGAGTTCACCAATATGGTTTTCAGATAGTCCATTGTACAACACGTTGATTTTTGCATTGTGCTGGCTTTGTAGCTAGTGATGTAGTATGGGTCGCACAGGCCCTATTGCGGGTTAGCCAAAATGGCCCTTAAGCCACCAAGTGGGTAGAAACGACAGCCCCAAATGTGGTGCAAGCACCCATCCCACGAATGTACCTGTTGTACTATTGAAGGCTACACTCCTGCTAGTAGCAGTGTATCAATTATGAATGTAACACATAGATAATATTTTGCTTTGCTGCAAATTAATTGATGTCCTTGATTGGCGACCTTCAAGATTTGCTTTTACACAAACAATAGAAGTACTAAATCTGGCACAAATATCACTATGGATGCTATTTGTTTGACTGGTAGAGGTTTACACTACATTGACGCCTAAAGTTGGCGTTTGTACCAAGGCAGTCTATTCAGATTTGGGGATTGACAGCTGGGGTGAGGTATTGGAGGCACAAAAAGTGAATAGGCAACTACATATTTCTAAATCCTTAATGATGAGTGATACTCTCTACTTGTACTAGCTGCTAAAAACATCTAAAATTCTCAATCACTCACCAACTCTCATACATAAACTGGCACGCCTGAAGACAGACTCACAAATAGGTACTCACTCATACACATGAGGTTGGAAGCTGCTGCAAATAAAACTTACCCGAGGTATTCAGACAGATACTTTGTTCTAGACCTCAGAAGCCCACAATTCCCAAAGCGTGCACCAGAACCCAGGGACTGTGAAGCTCTAAAAACCCATTATCGGACATGCTGCACTGCAGGTACATAACTGAACAGATTTAATCTTCTCGGTCAAGTATTTCAGGATTCACCACATGGGCTGAGACATTCAGATTTCATGAATATTAAAGATCCAATGGAGTGAAGGTTTAATCAAAATACACAAAAAGCACATGATGAATGGCGAAAGACAAACCTTTTGGTGGCCAGAAGAAGAGCTTACGGGTAGGACAGTAAGATTGTGTGATGGGAAGAGAATAAAGGTGGGAGATGACATCAAGTGGACAAAGAGCAGGCAGGAGAGAGACCAGCTTGAAGTAGGGATGGTTGCAACTGGAGGGTACGCACTTGTTTGGATACTTGCGGAAAATGTCCTTGATCACCACAATGGCTTCCTGCACCACATAGTTGACTTTAGTTGAGATGAGATCCAGTAAGGTGCTGACACAACGTTCGGCTGATTGCTGCCAAGAAGCATAATAAAATGAAGGTAAGGCTCCACAGCCTCATGAGATAAATACCCATTTGTTGTTAGAAACAGAAAGGACATACATTACGGAAAATTCTCAAAACAAGTTTTAGTTTGCAGTGGATGTGGGCCATTGAATCGGAAGACAAAATGGTCAGTCATTGAGATTAAAATATCAGGGGTGCAAGGATGGGACATTCATCTGAGATTATAAACCCAAGGGACAGAAAACAATATGAATTTAGAGCAGTCACTATCCCTGGGGTTAATATTCAGAGGGGAATAGTAAGCCAAAACATTTGTAGATGTGCATACCAGCTTGAAGTAATAAACACAAAAAACACATATCTTTAAGGAGTTAGAGGCCAAAAGAAAAAGGTATGCACCTTCAGTAACAATCTTTCTGGTAGATACTCTAGCTACTGACATATTCGTCACCTTCTGAACATCCCCAGGCACAAGACTGCATGTGGAATTTTTCTCCAGTGCCGGTAGGTGGCACTTGCTCCATCTCTGCATAATTGGCTGCGCAATGTGACATGACAGCACCCTGACATCCATTCTCCATCTATTTTTTTCCAAGCACAGACTAGGACAGTTTAGATTGAATGTGAGTATGCAGTCCGACAGTGCTAAACTGGAACCTTATTATCTACTAGATGCCCATGCCCATCCTATAGTATAGGGAGGTGGGCAGGATTGGTGAGAAATATGCAGCTCAGCAGAGTATCCACCAGAAAGATCCCTAAGGTAAGTAGCTTTTCTTCTGAGGGACACACCCACCTGCAGATTCCTCACCTTCTGAGCAGATACCAGAGCAATACCACCTCCAAAGTGGTGGGTCTGAAGGAGTGGTCTTACCAGAAACGAATGCAGCTCGGAATGATCAAAATGGCCATCCCATCTCACTTTCGAATCTAAGCAATACCATGTGAATATGTGAAGGAAAGCCCAGTCTCCAGGCAACTAATCTCTGCCACCGGTACTCCTCTGGCTAGTGTGGAGATCAATGCTTTGGCTCTGGTATATTGAACACAAATTCCTTCTGAAGATTCCTTTTTAGCAAGGCCATAACAGATTTTATTGCGAGGATAATCGATTGACCTCTTCTAGGCACCTTGCCTTTATTGCTGGCCACCTAGCCAATTAAGAGCTGATCGTCAGATCTGAACTCTTTTGTAAAATCAATCTAGAAAATGACTGCCCTGTGAGGATCTAGCAGATCATTGGTCAGCCTGGAGTGATCAGAATAACTTGGGCTCAGTCCAGGTGCAACTTTCTCAACACTTGAAGAATCAAGAGTATGGTGAAAATGCATGATGAAGTGGACAATTCCATGTCAAATGAATCACATCCCCCATTGCTCCCTGCAACAGAAACAAGAGGGTGCAGAACTACGGCCATGTGAATTCTCGTGAGTGGCCAAAATGTACACCTGAGGCATGTCCCAGAGGGCAAAGATGTCCTGAACTAGCTCTCGACTGGGATACCAGTAGTGGTCAGCAAGATGAGCCTGCCAACTCTCGTGTTTAGGGAGTATGCCAAATGGCTGGAAATCAGCCAGATTCCATGCACCTTCGCCCAGGCCAAAAGTCTCAGTGCTTCTCAACAGGGAGACCTCACGCCTCCCTGTTTGTTTACATACCACACTGCGTTCATGTTGTCTGTCAAGATCTGGACCAACTGACCGTGATGGAGGAAACAAGAGACCTTCAGAGCCAGGTTTCAAATGCAATTTCTGCTCATCTGGAGACCATAGGATTCTGATATGCATTTCCTCCAGATGTGTACCTCACTCTAAGGTGGAAACATCCATCACTACTGTGGCCACTGCTGGTGGTGGGGACAAGAGGTTTCCTTATGTCAGGTTTTCCTCTATCGACCACCAAAGCAGATCCTATGCAGGGTCAAAGGGAAGTCTGATGATCTCAGTCAGACCTTCCAGTGTTGAAACCTCTGCAGTTGAAGAATTTGAGTGTCAGCATGCCCAAGTGACCAGAAGGATGCAAAAAGCCAGCAGACCCAGCAGGTGAAGAACCATCGGGAGTGGAGCATAAGCTCCCTCCCAAAATATCTACATCATGTCCCGAACGTCCCAGAATCTATGGGGAGGAGGGTAATTGCATAAAGATGTTGCGCCCAGCACCACCCTTATGAACAGGGGGTGGTGAGAGGGTTCAAGGTAGAACTTGGACAGGTGGATAGAAAATCCCAAGTCGAACAGCAGAGATGCTGTGGCTTTCAGATGGTCTGACACCAGCTGTGATGAGCTCATCTTAAGATGGCAATCGTTCAGGTACAGGGAAACTGAGACCCCCAATCAGTGCAGATGTGCCACAACCACTGAAATCACTTTAGTGAAGATCGTGGGTGGAGATGTTAGGTTATAAGCTCTTGTAGAGCGCATGGCTGCCCCAGCAACAGGGCGTCCCAGAGATGTCAGTGTAAACAGAATTACCGCAAATTGGTAGTGGTTGGAGCGTACCGTGAACCGCAGGCACCTCATGTGTGACTGCCGGATCGGTATGAGGAAACATGCATCCTGTAAGTCGAGGGACACCATGTATTCTGCTTCTAGTGTCCAAAGCACCTGATCCAGGGCAACATCTTGAAGGGAAGAGCATATCTACTTTCTATAATCTGTAAGACCCACTGGTCCATCATAATGGCCTTCCAGGCCTGCAGAAAGGATAATACCCTCCCTCCAACTGATGGCATATGTACCCTGAAGGGGAAACTAAAGAAGCTTTCCATGTAGTGCAGGGGGAGTATGAGAAGGAGGGAGAAAATTGCTGGCCTGTCTTTGGGCTTGGATGGGCCAGGAGGGCTGGCGCTGGTGGAAAGGAGATCCTTTGAAGTGGCCTCGAAACTTCCTGTACTGCCTATGAAAATCACAGGGTGGAGACAGCAGGTCCAAAGATTAGGCAATCACTCTTCCAATATAAACCATTCTAGTGATGAATCCACTTTGTTGCCAAATAGGCGAAAGCCATCAAAGAGCATATCCATCAGGTTGGCTTGAACATCACCCGAGAAGTCTATGGAACTAAACCAGGAATCAAAGATCAATGGAGGACTCTATGGATGTGGCCACTGAATCCACAGTATCTAGGCCTGCTTTAAGCATCTGACTGGAGGCATCCTGGCCAAATCTGACCATTTCCGTAAAATTGTCTTTCAGGCTGTCAGGCAGAATGGTCATCACCTTACCCTCCCGTTCTCAAGAGTGCATGGGTGTATCTGACACAAAGAGAACGCATGTGGTGTTCATCAACCTCAGCGCGAGACTACTGGCTGAAAACACGTTTTTGCCCACAGCCTCAAACGTCTTAAATACTCAGTCCAGCGGTGCAGGGGAAAATGCTCCTGGGTTTTGCTTTGAGCAGGACGAGTCTTCCACTACCAATCTCTCTGGCAAAGGATAGGTGAAGAGAAAGACAGGAGCTCCTGGAGTTAGTCTATAAAGTTGGGCCTTAAGACTACTGCCCTTCGGACAGATGCCAGCTTGTCCCATGCCAGTTTGATATGCTCCACCAGAAAGCCATTAAACGGGGGGAAGTGGGTCGGAGGCCAAAAAAGCAGGTCAAGATATCTGAGTTAGGCATGTTAGAAGTGGTACATCTAGTACCTCTGCTGCCTTCCTCAATACCTATGTAAACGTGGACACTTCTGGAGGTGCTGGCCTCAAAGGACACTCCATATCTATCTCTGGTGAGGTATCAAGCACACTGGCATTCAGAAGTGCCAAATAGTCTGCAGTGTCAGTCTGCAAGAGGGAGCAAGTTGACTGCTTCACTGTTATCATCATCATCTGCGATCACTAGGGCATTTGAAATGGATCTGATTTGGACCTAAAAAGGTCCAATGCCTGCCAGTATTCTTTCATTGGTGTGACTTCCCTTTACCAGGCCTTTTCCTAGCTGTTGCGCCTCCCTTTTGTGCCACAGATTCTAGCCTTCATGTGCGGTCAAGGGCCTGGAGGAGGGGCAGAAGCCAGTGACTGCATCAGAATCAGCGCTGGAGAGGGGCTAATGGCAGAGTACTAGTTGCTGGGGCAGCTTCATCCAGTGCCAGAGGGGTGGTACACGGCACGGTATTGTGGCCAACTGGTGCGAGTGGGAATCCCACCAGCGGTATTTCGATTTGTGGCCCAAACAGTTCTATGGGGCCTGCAGGTGCAGCCGGGGAAATGCATAGTTCCTAAACAGTGCCATCATAGCATGTAGGAAATGCACAGGATTGGAACAGGAAATTCCGTGTATGCCAGAAAGGGTGCAGACATCGGAGTTGGTAATGGGGCCGGAAGAGGGGGTCAGTGCTGGGCCGGAGCCCAAAGGGGCTCTTCCACCGGAGTGATATCCACCAGATCTGGCTCTCCAGAGGACTCAACTAGAGGTGGAGAAAACCAAGGGGTCCTACCCCTCGAGCTGGAGTGACATCTGGAAGAGGTGGTTTCCTTTTCTTCTCCATCAAAGAATTCAAGGAAGGAGAAAAGCAGGACTCTGATCGGAAGTGCGAGTTGCCCAAGCCCAGCACTCACAGTACATGAGCAGAACAAAAAGTTTTGGGCCCCCCCCCCATATCCCCTCATGAAATGCTTTGGTGTGCATTAGACTGCACTGGTCACACGACTTGGAGTCAAAACTTCGGCTATAAAATCAGATTGTCCACTTGGGGGCCTGAAAATAACATCTGTCCATGAAAGGAGCAGCACAACAAAGCCTGATGTTTTTTTAAGGAATTACATCCCTAAGCACTGCAAAAAGACAAAGATTTTTTGTAAAAAAAAAAATAAAAAAAAAAAAACATTCTGAGAGAAGTTCCAGATCCATGTTGAGGTGAGCAGAAAGAAAAAGTGACGCCAGGGTGCCACTATATGGCTCCAGTGATGTCATATTTGCACTTCAACTGAAGCCAATATGGAGTCAGCACCACCTACCAGTGCAGGAGTGCTACTGCAAAATTTCCAGATACAGTCTGGTTCCTGAGGATATTCAAAAGGTGAGGAATTTGCAGAAATAAATATCATCAGAAGGACATATATCCATGAACCAGATAACCAAGAAAGACATCCAATTAGAATTTTATAATTTAGCTTGTCAATCATTATTTTTTGGGATTTGAAAACATATCTGATTTAAAATCCTTTCTATTTCGGGTCTGGACAATACATTATGCCCACAGCATCTCAGTATGAAAGGATTTGAGTAACACCTTCGGAACTGCCATACTGGGGAGCTACATTAGAACCCAGAGCATTTCTATGTTGAAATATCTCATCTCACCCAACAGAGCTGCCTTACCGAGGAGCTACCATGCAGGAGTATTCTAGTATCACCTACATATCTATTCATAGTGGAGGGTCTTTGCAGCAGACAAGATGCTGCCATACCAAAGAATCTCAACAGCACTACCGTTATAGAGGATTTCAGCAGCACTTACAACTGTCCCAGGGCAATGCCAGCCTTGTGGTTGTCTCTTGGTTGCACATCCATTTACTCTCTCCCTCCTAAGCAGTTAAACATCCATAACTGCAACTCTACTCCTACCTATTTAAGACTGTCTATTACTTCCCATCTGACCTACATCGCTGTTGCAAGATCACTCTGCTTCCAATGTGACTCTCATACAAGTCGCATTCCTTCGTTTTTCTCATTTTGAAGATACAAAACAATTTGCATTCTACCTCCACTTTGATGGCACAACGACCAATTGCTCTGACAGCTTTCCGGACAAAATCAACATCAACTTCAGTGGCATACTCTTTCAGCTCAGCAAGAACCTGCAGCAAATCAAAGAGGGAGAGTTAAGATACATGCTTCAATATGGACACACAGAATCGTGGCAAGAGAAAAACAATGTGCAAAGTTTGATTACACACTGGGACAATCCAGGATTACAACTGACTTTAGACATCAGAAGCAACACGCAGCTGAGCATGCTGCAAAAGTTAAAG
This sequence comes from Calotriton arnoldi, assembly GCA_963921515.1. NCBI lineage: Eukaryota > Metazoa > Chordata > Amphibia > Caudata > Salamandridae > Calotriton > Calotriton arnoldi. The sequence continues at coordinate 723,747 of CAWUFW010004243.1, read as the reverse complement.
AGGTATGAATTAAAGGATGTAGCATGAAATGAAATGAATAATAACATCATTAATATGGTGCCAGATTGGAACGAATGTATAGGCTGGTGAGAGTTCATTGTATTGCTGGGAAGCAAACAAGGAAAACTGCACTAGACTAACAACTGTTTGCCAGATCAGACCAGGACACAGTGATAAACTAACTCATTAGTTAATTGGGAACTACTAGGCAGCAAGAAACAAGAGGGTGACTGCTAAGCATAATTCCCTGACCAAAGACAAATGTAAAGTCCCAACGGCTATACAGGAGAAAAGTATTGTAGGAGGGCAGACTAAGTGACCTGTGAAGGTTTTGACAGGATTGTAAGGTGGACTGTTCTTTCAACTGTGTGTGTGTGTGTGTGATTGACATGGGTAAGATGGAAGGGTGGGCAGAAAAGTACTTTATAAAGTGACAACCTGGGATGCTAGCCAAAACGTTATGTTACATGTTTTTAAAGGGGGGGCAGCAGACTGGAAATAATACTCTGTGGTTGCGAGAGGTAACAAGTGTAGTAAGAGAAGTATAAGAGAAAAAGACCTGAGCAATGTTGGCCTGTGATGCGAGGCGGATCATGATGTCGAGCTTCTCCAGTTTCACATAAATCGGGTCATTGTACTTGACAAAAAATACCTTCATCTCATGTTTTAGTATTTCAGGCCTGCAGGGTAGAATGAACACTAATGAAAATGCACCTCCTGACAGCATCCAATCAATATACACAGTACAACAAGCTCCTGTGAAACTGTGCACCTACAGAAGATCAAAATTTAAGCACAAGCAGGGAAGACAGCCAAGAGCAGCCACAGATTAAACCCCTACTAACTACAACTGGTTTGTGGCCAGCCTTCCAAAAATGATATGCCGTTGTATAATGCAGGGCAAGTATAGCCTAAGGGTAGATTCTCCTATTTGGAACTAGCCAACCCGCAAGTGTGTTTTGTAGAAATTGGTCTGATTTCCAGCTGCACCAGAAGTATAAAAGTGGTGAATTGCATGCATCCCTTCTGTAGCAACAACTGCACAGAAGCACATTTACCCCTGAATACTAACATTCAAGTGACTTGATGCCTCCTCTTTAAGCCTTGTTGACAAAAATGGAAATGCTGTGCACAGAGAACACTACCTGCACACCCAGCTTCAAATGTCCTCATTCCCCAGGTAAAACAGTAAACGTCATCCGGTATTTACTGGGTGCGATAAGTACCTCTTACTCAGATTCCTTCTCTGGAAAATTAGAATTGCATCCAGAAATGGTATTTTCCAAAGCCAAATTCAGCATGTATCTGAACTTGTTGCATGTTTTTCCACTGGAAATTTTTTGCCAGGGGGAAAATTGTGATGATGTGCCATTCACCAAAAACCTCGGAATTCCGATCCCGGTGCAAACAGGCAATGTGCACAGTGATTGGAATTCGCCCATCTGTAATCAGGACCTGAAACATGACAGAAGACATAAGCTTAGTTTACAAGCTTTATGTAGTGTCTGTGTAGGAGCCCAGGGGTACTAAATGTTGCACATCTCCAAGCAAATCAGACAAAGTTTACATTGCTACATCAATGGGACTCGTTAATCTAAGACAAACACTAACAGTGCAAATAGATGACTTTCAGACATCTTGGCTGTCACTGGAGGAACAGATACATATGCAAAGGGTCATACTTCGATACAATAAGCGCAAGAACTTTTTTCCCACATCTATATGTTCAGAGAACTGCCCATTTGTCCGCTACACAAAATGGAAACCATGTGCATGAACTCACCTACAACTTTGCTAAATAGTGAAGTCAAGACCTTTATTACTAAGAAGAAAATTGTTAGAATCCTAGCATCTTGAGAAGAAGCAAATGGGAAGAATCACAGTTTATTGTACAGAATCAAAAAGACAAAATGGCAGATTCTTCTAGAGAACAAAGACAGACTCCATACTTTTACAATGAAAATGCAAGCAAATATCAAAATCTGCTTCAGTAGAATAATCCTATACTGCACTCAACGTAATTAGATTGGTCAAACTCTCAAAATACAATGCAAAAAACTTGTCACTCAATAATAACATGTCAGTGTTCCACTGAGTGGAATTATGTGCACAATATTACAAGAATTAAGACTATCTCACAAAGAACATTTTGCACCGTACTAAGACGGTAAATGAATTTAAAATGGTTAAATGACATTCCCAATTTATGAATTATGGTCATGTTTTAAAGGACACATAAATACAAGCCTAAGTAAGTTTATTGTTGTGTTCTACAAGCAGAACTCATTTCTAACAGGCAAGGCATCTCTTTACATGTGCTGCGGCTTCATACCATGCATGTGATATCATGGACCTAGAAGACCATTTTAAAGAAGCTGACAAGGGTTGCTAACGGGACAGATGCCATAATCCCAAACCAATAACAACTGCAAACCCTGAAGTGTCAGGGCATGCACTGCTGCTTCTTTCCGGTTTTAGACAGCCAATCCTCATGTCTGCCTTTGGATGTTTAGATGCTCACCTTTTTTGCACGATCAGATTAATGTTACGAAGGGCCACATACTGCAGTTCGGGCTCAGCAGACAGCAGGGTGACCAGCGGTGGTGCAAGTTTCTTCAGCAGTGTTCCATAGTAGTCCAGGTCCTTAGGTAGCATTTCCATAAACTTCATCAAGACTTTCACTGCTGAGAGCACTACGGCAGAGTTAGCATGAGAGAGTCTCGGTGTCACCCGCTCACAGATGCTGAAAATGATATGAAGCACAGGGATAAATAGTCGGATCACTAGAGTGTACTATGGCATCTCAATCATGGGAAGTGCTTGGGGGAGCAGCAGAAATGTGCCAGCAGCACAGCAATATTACCACTGCACTGCCCACCAATTCTTTGCCACCAACACTCCGACCTAATTAAGACACTGTCTCACAGGTAATACACACAAGGTCACAGGCCTTATAAATATGGGTGTGAAATACATCCTGTAGGACACACCCCTCTAAAGTTGACGTAATGAATGCTGTTGTTACACAAATAATAAAAGGCTCCAGACTTCATATTTATCCCTAGAGCGGTACATGTCATTTGAGAACAATGTCACAAACTGAAGGCCCAGAGCATTGCCAGAAGTTTACTTTCTCTTGCTGAGACATTTATTTCTGGACTACCGGCAGATACAAGACTTGACCAAGGGTAACAGTCAAATGGAGAAAATTCCAAATATCAAAGAAGTGGAAGAATGGATGTGTACTGGGTACTTTACTTTTAAAGTTGTACTTGGTTAACTTCCCTGTAGCTTTTACCAGGAAAAGGAACGGACATCACAGTTTGTTGTTTTCCAGATTAATGACAATGAACCTAACTAAGAAACTCAAAATTAGTTTTCGTGAGAATTGAGTGGCTTCATTCTTGGGGAGAAAAGCACTAGCACGGATTAAAGAATTGTGCCCTGCCTGACTTTTATACAGACTGCTTCTTGAGCAAAACTACCACCAAAGGTCTCACTGTGTCTGGTCAGTTTCTACCTTAAATGGGACCTGTGCAGGTGCAGGCAAAATTTCACCAACTGTGGTCTATGGTGCCACATGATTGATTCAAGAAATGCAAATTACTGACAGTCGTTGGGGGGGGTTCTTGAGGTGGATGCCATTGTATTCTTCCTTTATCACCTTAGGCTGGGCAATTAATTTAAATCCTATGCAATTAAAGTTTTATTTAGCCCTGCAGCTAAACTAGCTATATCTTGCCCCAAAGAAACTATGGATCAGCAAAGCTTAAACAGTGAACATTTTGAGTCAACTTACAGGTACTAACGAAGAAAGAGAAACTCTTGCATGGAAAAGGCAATAATTAAATAATGAAAAGCTTTACTGAGCTTTGGGAGACTCATATGTAGAGCTGGGTTCAGAGAATGATAGGTGTGCTGTAGGTGGGAATAAGCTCTTTGAAACCTGAGCTAGGCTTAGCAAAGTGTTTAGTAAATATTGGTTCTTTGAATAGGGATTTCCTCACATTTTGTCTTGGTGGAGTACTTGCTGCCTTGCTGAAGGAAGGCTATGCACAGAACAGCAGCAGCAAACTGTCAATGGAAGGTAAGTGACACGACCGAACATGTGATTTATCCCATCATACTGGGCTGTAAAGGTTATAAATAAAACAATGATTATTGAAGCATGATATTGTCTTGCATAAAGCATCAACTGGACCATAGACTTGAGAAAATCCTTAAATTATTCAGAGGTACTAGTGAACTTTCAAAGGATGCAACACCAAAATACATATGGTAACTTAAATCTTAAATTGACAGTATTAGAGACATATTTCGTACAAGAATTGCTCACTATTCCTGTATCGCCTGGATGAGCTGCTATCATTAAATGTCAATAACATGCTTATATAATGTTTCTAAATCGGTCGAGATATTATTAATATGTATGTCTCCCCTGTTTGTATATTTTTGGAGGTGGAAGTCTAACAGAAAACTTGCCTTGGCCCAATTCACTCTGCTTCCTGTCATTAGAGATGTTTCTGGCCATGGATGTAACACTTCATCCCTCAAGTACAATGTGGTCTGCATTTCTGTGCCCTTTCCTCCACAGGGTGCATCAGGATGATATACTGCAACACCCTAAAACTGCTAGAGCATTCTCTCCCACAGAAGGGACCTCACCTCTGTGCCTCGCGATCATCCTTGGGAGTGTAGTTGGCCAGGCAATCTAGGATGAAGATCTGGCCCCATTCAGTGCACTCGTTCAGGGCCGTCAGCAGTTTATTGATTGATTGAGGGTTCAGATCCAGCAGGTTACTGCTTGGGTGTGACTCTGCAATCTCTGAAAGAGCAGCAACAGCGTTCGCCACCACCTGCAATCAGAGACTGTCATTAATCAATAGTCAAAAGAGGGGAGGGCAGCAAATGTTAATATAGATCAGGAATGGAGAGCAGAGCAAGCAGCAGATGCAAGGAATGTATGGAAGAGGGTCAGCAGAAAGGAAAGCTGCATTCAGGGAGAGCATGGAAGAGAAATTAGATCTTGCAGCATCGTCTCCTTTGAGCAGTACACTATTTTAAGCACACTGGCATATTTCTGCCTTTGTATCCTCTTTTTTCCTGTCAATCCCCCTTGTCTGAAGACAATAAGTGTCTAGATACCTGTGAGTTTGAAGCAGGATTGGAAGAGTCTGCTCATGACAACACCTGGGGACTTCATCTACACTTCCCAAGGTGTCATTTGGGGAACATGTAATGCCTCGTGTTCACTGCAGTTGTCAGACTCAACCAAGCGTGCACAGTGTCAGACATGTGAATGCCCTAGACATTCCTGAAGTGTTCCTTTAATAGGTGACAGACCCAGATCTCCTGCATCGTACACAAATCCTGTGCAAGGCTTACAACACAATAAGCTCAGCATGTTACTAAATCCATGATCCAGTCTTACTCTGTCCCTTTTGTATCACTGTGCGGTGGGAGGTGAACTAGTGCGATGGAACAGACATTAAGCTGATACCTACCCATTCTTTATTTAGGAATAATGGAGGTCAGACTTTTTCCCTGGGCATGATTTGGCATAAAGTGAACAAAACAAAGTGTATTCTTATCCCAGAATGCCCTGTAGTACCACCTAGAAAAGACAAGTCCATGCAGTAAAAAGATGACAGAGGTGAAGGAGATATGGACACTAAAGCTAAAATGTGGCAGGTACAAAATGGCTGAGATAAGGAAGGGACAGGAGAACTAAAATATGTCAGGGGCAAGGAAAGTCCAGCACAGAAAAGGGATGAAGAGAAAGGAGAACTAAGCCAAAGTCGGCCAGGCACAAATGGACAGAGACAAGGAATGTATGGAAAAAGAGACGCATAAATAGGAAAAGGGAGCATATAGCATAGAGAAGTTGGCATGGGAAAAGACAGGTGGGGGGAGTATGACAGAAGTAAGGGAGAGGCAGAAAGATAAGGACGAGCCAGCAAGAGTAACACAGAGATAAGGGGAAGAAAAGCTGTGCTGCAGAAGAATTAGGAGCAGGGACGAAACAGCAGACATAAAGGATAAAGAGTTAAAGAAAAAGGCAGCAGGGAACGTATAGCAGAGATGTGGGAGGAAGGAAAAGGAGAGCTATAGAACAGATAGGGGTAGGGAAAGGGTGGTGGAGATACGAGAGGAAGGAGAGCTAACAAAGGGGAGAAGGACAGTACTGCAGGGGAAGTAAGGCAGAACCAAAGAGAATGACACAGGGCAGAGTACAATGGGTATAGTAACAGAAAGGAGAGATAAGTAAAAAGTTAAGGAAGAAGAGAAAGGAAGCACTAAAGAAGAGTTTGGGGCTTAGAAAAAAAGAGTAATGATAAGGAGGGATAATGAAGAGTTGATGGCTGGAACAAACCAGTAGAGGTGAGGAAGGAAAAGTAGAGCTAAGGAACAGCAGCAGGGAGGATATTAGCAGAGATAAGTGAGGAAGAAAAATGCTAAGGAAATGATGGGACGGGAAGAGTATGGCCGAAACAAGGGCAAATGGAAAAGAGAGTTAAGGAACAGTCAGAGCAGCAGATAAAACAGATAAGGAAAGAAGGGAAACGAGAGCTAAAGAAGGGACAGGTAGACTACATCAGAAATAAGGGAGGAGATGGAGGAAGGAGATCTAAAGAATACTCAGTGAGACTATCGCAGAGACAAGGAAGGAAGAGTGAGCTAAGAAGAATCAAAGGAAGGGGAAGGATAGCGGAGGAATAATATAGGGGCAGGGTGAATAAAGCATAGATATGGTAAGACAGAGAGGCATTGGGGCTAATCTGCTGGAGGGTAAGGCTGTGAGAGACTCGGAGATATCATGTCAGTGCACAAGCCAATCACTGAGAGGTACTCGATTGGCTAAACTGTGCTAGGTTCAGACTGTGAGAAGCTCTTGAATGTACAGTTTGTGCTGAGATCACATTGGAAGGAATAAGAATCGCCTACTCGGAGTAGGGTCACAATGTCACTGGCTCTGGGATGTCCAGTATGTGCTGTGGTCTGACTCTAAGGGAAACTCAGATGTAGAGTATATCCTCAGGTGAGCCTGTAAGAGGTTCTGGAATGTCTAGCTAGTTCTAAATGGAGACTGAGTGATCCTGCACTGTCCACACTATGCGAGGGTATGCCTGTAAGATGTTCTTGGATATCCAGTCTGTGCTAAAATCAAATTTGAAAAGATTTTGGGAAATGTAGCTAGTAAAAGGTTCAGAGTTTAGATGGTGATAGGCTGTCAGGTCTGTGCTTGTAGAAGCCTGGAAAAAGTCCTGGGGCATCCAGTATGTGTTAGGGTCAGTCTTAGAGGTAGGTACTGGTATGATCAGCCTGTGCTAGTGTGAGTATGAGAGGTTCTGAGTTGTGCATCTTATATTAGGCCGAATGAAGGTTTGGAATGTCCAGCCAGAGCTAGAGTGAGACTAACTTTCTGGATTATTATTCATGTTGCGCTAGGCTCAGACTGTGAAAGGTGTCCCGCCTGTGCTAATAAATCTGTGAGATACCACGGCACCTGCTAGGTTGAGTATTTCAGAGGTTCTGGAATGTAACAGTGAGAACCTTGGGGTGCCCTGCCTGTCATACTGTGAAAAGAAAAGGGATGCCCAGCACAATGCATTTATTGGGAATATCAAGCATCTGCTAGTGTGAAACACCAGAGAGGTACTGGAATAATCAGGCTGTGCTACGCATAGCACTAAAAGGCACACCTTCAGAATACAGACCTCTTAAACTCCATGTATCCCACTCATACCTTTTTCACACTTTGTGACAGATTCTCGCCCACACACCATCTGAAAAGAACTCACAAACAATGCAGACAGGGTATTCAATGAATCCTCCCTCCCAAAGGATTGGATTAGCCACCCAAACACAAAAGAAAGCATAGGAAATAATGTCAGTAAGTGCTGTTCATCCACCCACTCTGCAGCATCATTAAAACTTCAGTGATGCTATCGGTATAATAAACTGCCGACTGTAAGCAATGGAGAAACAATGACAACCACCCACACTGAACTAGCATCAACATTTATAATTAAAATTTCAATCATGCCTGGCAGCGGGAGGGATTGGGTGCTGGCTCAAATGGTGCCTCTCACAATATTTTTGGGCTAGTGTCTACAAGACGTGTTACATATTTCACAAACATCAGACAACACAGATTAAAATTACCAGGTGAGAATGAGTTAGTATATTTTCATGTATTGCAAATAGCTGGGCACCAGTCTTGTGAAGTCTTTATTTTGCCATGTCCTAAAGTGCAAAATTGACAGGGATGACTCACACAAATTACCCTTGAAAGAGGGAACGATGGAGAGAGAAGGCATTAAATGAGTAAAGATAGTTCAAATAGAGGCGAGGCTAAATGAGACAGAGGAGAGAGAAATAAGTAAAGGTGTCTCTATAGAGTGTAAATCAAATGATTAGAGAAAGATCAGAGAAAGGAGAGTTGAAGTGAGGAGAGATGGATCCGGAAAAGAAGGGGTGAAATGACCAGGGACAGACGAGAGAGAAGTGGGTGAAGTGAACTGAGATAAATTTGAATGAGTAGTTGTGAAATGAGCACAGATGGGCTAGAAAGTGACATTCTGAAGTTAACAGATAGAAATGGAAGGTAAATAAGCACAGATGTGAGTGTGAAAGTAGCAGAAAAGGGTCACAAGAAGGTGTTACACGAGACGAGATGGATCTAAATCATAATGAGATGGATCATATAAGTGGTAAATTAAGGAGGTATGGGTCAGAGAGTACTGATATAAATTTGAGCAGGAGTGAAAAGAGCAATGAATAAGGAATGGAAGATGTGAAATTAGCAGACTGATAGGAGAAAGAAGAGCTGAAATGAGAGGAAAAGGGAAGGAAGAACCAATGAGAAAAAAAGCAGAAATGGAACGGATACAGAAGAGGTCAAATAAGCATAGAAGTTGGAAATTAATAGAGATAGATCCATGAGAAGAGGTGAAATCAGGAGAAACAGATGAGTGAGAAGAGCAGACAAACTAAAATGGATATGAGTTTTGCTAGAAATAGGTAGATGAAGGGGAAGAGAGTGAATAAGTGGATAGGAGGGATAAAAAAAGAAGGACAGAATGGGAGTGAGAGAAAGATATGAAGAGTAAAAGGGTGTAAGAGGGAGCAAGAGATGGAAACAGACAGAGCAAAACAGAGAAGATGGTGTGAGGGATAGAGAAGAGTGACCGAGAGATAAGAGGGCAAGAGGAATGGAGAGTGAAAGGAAAAATACATCAGTTGGGAAAATAATGGAGTGAATATATACTACTGGTTGGGTGAGAAATAAAAAAATAAAAAAAGTTACTCATGTGAAGGGACTGGGAAACAAGTGTTACAAACAGCTAACAGAAGAGAGTAAAGCACCAAAGAAGGTTAATTTCATAGCAAGGCATCATAGTTTTCCTAATCAACAGCCAACAGGAGGATAATGAAACACTTTGTATAACTTATTTGACAAACGTATCCCACAGTCTTAGAATGCTAGAGCCAACATCTAGGAGAAAACAGATTGTTGGGGCACAATATGACCTTTTACATTTCTACGCTGTTTTCCATTGTATTGATACATAAAGAGGTCTTCTTTTTTTCTCACACCATTTAGTCAACCCCTTTCAAGTTTTCCTTGAATACACAAGAAAAATGACAGTTGCAAGGAGGCATGACAAATTCATATACTGCAGGACTGTATTACCTTGAAACATCATAGAGCACAATTCCATGCCAAAAAACCCTATAACATTGCAAACCAAAGTTTTGGCTACCAAGGTATTTAGAGCTGGAAGATAAAATGTAAGCGGAAGAAGTTAAATCTGTACAGGACAGTGCAGAACAACTTTAAAACAGATTACTTTTTACCCAGGCATTGGTTATTAATGTCAGCACGTAGTCTGTTCCCTAAAGTAACTCTCTCAACTATTTTATATTGCCACTCCAATCCTACGCAGAAGTAGCCAAATGACGAACACATCTGTAAAGGGATTTAAAGGTTTTTGGGATAGCCAGGTTAAGGAGAATTTTAAAATCCTGGATCGGTGATAATCATAATTAGACAGACTTTGTAAGAAGAAGAGAAACTAGGCTCTACAGTGAATGGACATAGACACTAATTTGAATTCACATCATTTCTAAAGTTCATGATCCTTTAACAATTATGTGGAGAGGTGGACAAGTTACTTACCTTCGGTAACACCTTATCTGGTAGAGACATGATCTAGCCGCAGATTCCAGGCGTCAGGCTGGATCCGGAAGATTTTTCTCAGCGGTACTCCTGCATGCCAGGAAGGTGGCATCGGTCGACTCCACGTGACGTCTTCGTGTTAGTCGTCGTTGTGACATCCGCGTCAATATAACCGCCACTCCAGCGCGCTGATGTCAATACTTTTCACGACTTTCCACACCAGAAGCGCAAAGCCATGAAGTGACTGACCATGGTGTGTTAAAAAATGAACAACTAGGGTCCTGAAGGGGAACATCCCTAACACTTTAAACCAATTCCGCAGTGCGGGGAGGATGGGTGGGTCGGGGACGGAATCTGCGGCTAGATCATGTCTCTACCAAATAAGGCGTTACCGAAGGTAAGTAACTTGTCCATCTGATAGAGACAACTAGCTGCAGATTCCTTACCTTTGAACAGATACCCAAGCAATGCCATCCCCGGAGGAGTGACTGCAGAATGGTTTAGACCAAAAAATCCTGTAAAACAGAGCGACCAAACAGGCCTTCTCTACGGACCTGGGAATCCAGGCAGTAGTGTCTGGCGAAAGTGTGCAGAGATGCCCACGTGGCAGCTTGGCATATGTCAGAAACGGGTACACCATGCTGGAGAGCCGTGGTGGCCGCCTTCGCCCTGGTGGAATGGACTCTAAACCCTTCAGGGGGATCCGTCTTCGCTAAGGCGTAACAAATTTTAATACAGAGGATGACCCATCGGGATATAGTCCTCTTCTGGACAGCACAGCCTTTATTTGCACCCACGTATCCAATAAAGGGTTGGTCATCCACCCGGAGGTGGACTGATTGGGGCGAGCTCGCCTTCAACAACCAGTCGTTGAGATAGGGGAAGACTGTAACCCCTGATCTCCGCAGATGGGCTGCGACCACCACCATCACCTTTGTGAAACCCGAGGGGCGCTGGTGAGGTCAAAGGGGAGCATCGCAAATTGAAAGTGCTCGTGAACCACAGGTAGCGCCCATGGGCCGGCAGGATGGGGATATGAAAGTAGGCATCCTGCAAGTCCAGAGCTACCATCCAGTCTCCTGGGTCCAAGGCAGACAGGATCTGAGCAAGAATGAGCATCTTGAATTTCTCCTTCTTGAGGAAGTAATTGAGAGCTCCGAGGTCTAGGATAGGACGAAGGCCTCCATCCTTCTTTGGGATCAGGAAGTAGCGGGAATAGCCTCCACTGCCTACTTCGGGCCTGGGAACCCTTTCTATAGCTCCCTTGGTCAAGAGAGTTGAGACTTCCTCGCGGAGCGAGGCAAGATGATCCTCCGTCAGCCGATCAAACTCTGTAGGCATGGATGGAGGGATAGTCTCGAAGAGGAAGGAGTAACCCCTTCGGACAATTTAACACCCACCTGTCCGATGTAATGTTTTGCCAGTGATGGAGATGATGGCGTATTCTGCCACCAACTGGCCGAGAGTGATCCTGGGGGATCGGACTAGGAAGGTTTTGCGGTGGAGGAGGGGATGGTGGCTTGGCTCGACTTATGGTTTCCTGACCCATGAGGCCGGGGTTAACCGCGTCCACGGCCCCACAGAGGTTGCGGAGCTTGCGGGGCCCTCTGGCCGGGATAGGGTTGGCGCAGCTGACGTAGCCATGAAAGGAGCAAAAATTTGATGAAGCCCTGGGGGCGGTAGTGAGGCCCAAAGACTTGGTCATGGCCAGCGGGTCTTTAAAGCGCTCAAGGGCAGCATCCGCCTTGTCTCCGAAGAGACGGGAGCCATCAAAGGGCATGTCCACGAGGCTAGCCTGGACATGCACTGAAAAACCAGATGTTGAGGGCGTGGCCAACCACCGAAAAACATGGTTGCTTTCTAAAGCGGCTCCGACTGAAGGCGCCCGCGCTTTTAAGCTAATCCGCTACATTATCCGGACGAAAATCGTCAAATACCACCAGTGCCGTGTCCGGAATGACCTGTGAGCCGAGTGACCCCTTGCCTACCTGAATCCGGCTGGCGGGGCTGAGGCTGGCCGTCGGTGAGCCCGGCGCATCTCCGAGTGGTGACTGAGGTGGGGGAAGGGCGAGCAGGTCCGACACGCGGAGGCCGTGGTGTCTTTCGTGTGCCGGCCTCGGAAGATCCTCCAGAGCCTGCGGAAGCCTGAAATGTGCCAAGGGCAGGGGAGAACGTCGTGGAACCTCCCCGGGGCTCGAGGACGTTGCCCGACCGTACTGTGCCTGTGCCTGTGTGGGGCCCTGGAACCGGGTGGCTCCGCTGAGGTGATCCGTGGACTGTGACCCGCTGTTAACTGAAGGAGACGTCCGGAGACCGGCGGGAGGCGGACCTTGCGTCCCGGCCGCGGGAGCGGGGGCAAGGACACCTCCGTGACTGGTGAGTCTGTGCCAGTTCAGAGCCAGCAGTGGCGCCTGGGAAGCACCGGCCACCCCTGGTCTGTTCGTGCCGTCTGGACTCTGGGGGCTGGGCTGGAGCCTCGTCCCCAGCGGCCGCCGGAGCTCGCAATAGCCTCAGGGACATAAGAACTGTAGGAGCACCATTTTGAGCCCTGCTTGGCTCCGACCAGATCCTCGGTGCGGTGAGCCCCCTGGGGGCCTATCTATACCACCGGAGAGCGAGTGCCCCCCCCCCCCCTTCCCCTCGCCTGCTCTCGAAGTGTTGCGGCCCACCCTGCAGAGTGGCAGTGATTAATCTGGGGGAACTTCTCGAGGCTGCCCCTCCGGGTGGAACAAGGACGCGTGCCTTTGTGGGTCTGGAGGTGGCCCCCCACCCCCTCCCCGGGGTTTGACCACCACTGACTTTGCCCTGAGGTCTCCACACAGGTGAACGTCTGTACTGCAGGCCCGGTGGACTGCCTCCTGCGCCTGCTTGGCCCGCTATCGCGCCTCCCCAGCCCCCGGGACTGACTGAGCGGGGCTAACTGAATACAGATCAGCCCGTTGCAGAGAACTCCCGCGGGGTAGGGTGTGGTCGGTGGTCCAGCGAGAGCCACCCGGAATCTTCCCACCCGATTCGTACGCACTGCGTCGAAGGAGTCCAGGCCATGACGGGTCGTCACTCCAAGGCCGCTCAGGCCAAGTTGGAAAAATATGCCTGGGACAAAGGCCCCGGGGCTTAACAGAAAGGGGGTGATGCCCCCCCCGGAGGCGCAGAAACCGGCCGCAGAACCTAAAGAGCCGACGCTGCAGGATCTCACTGCCATCACGACGGTACACACATCATTGGACTCCGTCTCGTCGGAAGTGTCCCTCATCAGAGCGGACATGCGCTCCATGAACACCAGGCTGCAAGAGGTGGAAGTCAAGGCAAGCTCACTAGTAGCCGACACGTCCGACCTACAACGAAAGGTGGAGGACCTGCAGTCCCTTACTGCGAGAATGGAAGCACAGCTGGACGAATACGAAGGACGCTCCCGGCGCAACAACGTTCGCAAACTGGGGGTCCCGGAGAGAGCCGAGGAGTGGGCAGTCGAGCTATTTGTCGAGGAGCTGGTCACAAGCCACCTAAAACCGACAAGACTTTCAGATTTCTTCTCGGTCGAGAGAGCGCATCGTGTGCCAGGTGGCAGACCAAAGTCCGGAGCCCCACCTCGCACGATAGTCGCCAGAATCTTCAACTATATGGACAGAGATGCCATTCTCCAGGCGTCCCGGGTTTCCCCCCCGCTGGAGTTCCAAAACAGCAAGATAACCTTCTTCCCGGATTTCACCCTCAAAGTGCAATGGCGTAGCTTCCTGGACGTGAAACGCGCACTCAGAGATAAAAACGTTAAATACGCCATGTTATTCCCAGCCAAGTTGCGTGTGGAATCAGATGGGGAAAGCTTGGTTCTTCAACACTCCAGAGGACGCCTGGGACTGGCTTGATGGTTGGCGCGTGGTGGGCAAAGGGAGGAACGACCGTAACCGAAGGCCCGGAACGGAGGGCGCCCGTGGCGGCGCCGAGGAAGATGCCCCGACGGACGACGGAGGGCCACATGGGGGCACCGGATAGTCTGGTCTGTATTTTGACTCTCCTGAGAGGCGGGTAAAGTAGCCGCACTGAACTGTTGGACTGGGCAGAGACTATGGCCTCCTATTAATGGTAGGATATGCTGAAGTATTGAGTGGGGGGATGCATTCGGATTAGTTGGTCAGTTGGTTATGGCAAGATATGATATTGGTGGGACCAAAGTGCTCTGAGTTAAATGTCTAAAAGATGATTTTTGGGGCAGAAGCGGGTGCCCGGTTGGCGGCACGCACCTACTAGTTTAAGGGGTGGGCGAAAGGCGCTCTGCATGTTTGGGGAGGCGCAAGGTTCTATTTCCGCCATGCAGGGAGGGGGGTTGGGCTTGTTTTGTTGGGAGGGCGGGATACACGCTGCATCTTAGTTCATAACTGCATTCATCATGCCCCTGTTGGGCATCGTTGGTGCAAGGCGGGGAGGGGGGTTACATTCTACGTTGTTTGATTTTGTCGCATTACAGACAAGGGTCGATTGCTTTCCACTGCATGCTGGTGACTGTAAAATTCTGCACCGTTATTCCCTACGAAGACCGAAACGGGTGGCCCCGCAGAGCAATGCGCTTCTCTTGGCACATAGATGTGATGTCTCCTATCGGGCCATGCTCCGATCTAATGAAGAGCTCTGGGGATGGGATCACCCGGATGAGTCTCAACATACCAAAGTTCCTGTGTGCCGGGATTGGATCCTCGCTGAGAACCCAGACAGAAGGTGGTGAAGGGTGGTTTGGGGGGGTTCCTCCCCTGATGAGCCAGGCGGATGACCTCAGTTATATACCCTTAATCCAGGGACATGACACAAAGCAGGATTTAAGTTGCTGTCCTGGAACGTCAACGGTCTCGGGGACAAGATTAAACGAGGCATTGTATTGCAATATATTAAAAGACACCTGCCAGATGTAGTTCTACTCCAGGAGACACATCTTTTGGGTAATACATGTCAGGCACTGACTCGATGGGGTTTCAAATTGGTGGCACACTCAGTCTTCGGTTCTGGATCCCGCGGTGTGGGGATATTGCTCCGGAAAAATTTTCCAATGAAAATAAACTCCACTAAATTAGACATCCAGGGCAGATTCGCGGCAGTTACCGGGTGTTGGGAAGGGGGTACACTTAATCTTGTGTCGGTGTACATCCCTCCTGGACTACAGGGTCTGGCCTTCAAGGATCTGGGCGATTTCTTGCTCTCCCTTCCTGATGGAAGGCTCTTTATGGGAGGAGATTTCAATTCCATAGTGTCGGATAGCTTGGATAGATGGCCGCCCAGGACGTTACCAGAAACGCGTACACGGGTTAACAATTTTCTGACTGCGCTAGGCCTTACAGATGCCTGGCGTGCATTTCATCCCACGGAGAGACAATATACGTTCTACTCGGGGGGCCCACAAAACGCAATCCTGCATAGACTACATAATCACACTTGCAGATCAACTGGGTTACATTAGAGAAATTACTCACTTAGCCCGAGGTATCTCGGACCACACACCCCTATGGGCTCGGGTAGAAGTGGGGGAACCGTTGGTAGGAAGAACAGCCCCAATCAACCCATGGTATTTTAAGGTCCCTAAGATACGCAAGAGTATTATCAGCGACACGGAGCACTACTTTCACGAAAATGAAAACTCGGTGGATTCGGCAGTGGTGCTATGGGAGGCCTATAAAACGGTCATAGGAGGGACCGCGGTCTCCCAAATTGCCACCTCCAAGAGAGAGAAGCGTGAGGATCTAGACCGGTTGGAAATGGAGATATTAACGATAGAAAATAGTCTTCAGGAGTCAGATTCAGAGCAGAAAAGACATGACTTGCTACTCAAGCAGAACGAGTTTCGGGCTGTGTCGAGGGATGCGGCCAAGACGCAGCACAGAGCCACACAGTGTAGAATATATGAGTTGGGTGACAAAGCAGGCAAGCTACTGGCGTGGCTCGACCGTAGGGAAAAGGCAAGTCGAATAGTGGTGGAACTCGCCACTAAAACCAGGGGCTTGACCTCCGACCCACAGGCCATTGCAGAGGAGTTTGCCGAATACTACAAAGAGGTATACACTTCCCGAACGAGGTACACTGAAACCGATGCACCCTCTATGCTCCATGACATTCCCCTCCCTAGGCTCTCTGACGAGGAGCGATTGGACCTGGATAGAGAACTGGAGGCTGGAGAAGTGGAAAAAGCTATCTACGATCTGCATGGGGGGAGGGCCTCCGGTCCAAATGGCTTACCGGTCGAACTCTATAAGTTGACAGCCAGTAAAATTACGCCATTTCTAGTTAGAATGTTCCAGGACAGTCTAGATTCTGGATTGCTTCCATTGGACCAAAGATTGGCGAATATTGTGGTCATCCACAAACAAGGTAAGCCGACACACCTGTGTTTGTCCTACAGGCCGATCTCACTTTTGAACGAAGAGGCCAAGATCCTGGCGAAGATACTCGCTACCCGCCTTTTGACAGTGAGTACTAATCTGCTTCATCCTGACCAGTCAGGCTTTATGCCAGCCAGGAATACTTCTCTCAATTTGCGGAGACTACACGGGGTACTAGGAAGGGCCAACACTATCGGGAAGACGCGGTGGTGGTCTAGCTGGATGCGGCCATGGCCTTTGATACGATCGAATGGCCATATATGGTGGCGGTATTGCAAAAACTAGGATTCGGCCCTGGTTTCCTGAGTTGGGTACGCCTCCTATATGCTGCCCCATGGCTCGAGTAGTGGTTAACAACAGGGTGTCCTCCCCATTCGAGCTGGGTAGGGGCACTCGTCAGGGGTGCCCCCTTTCGCCATTAATTTTTGCCCTCATTTTGGAACCACTGGCGATGTGGGTTAGGAAGGACCCGGTAATTAGAGGGTTGAGATGGGCACCAGACTGGGAGGACCGCATATCACTCTATGCCGACGATATCTTGCTCTATCTGGCTTCGCCTGCAGCCTCCTTAAATAGAACGCTGGACATCTTCCAGGTCTTTGGTGAATTTTCAGGCTACACCATCAATTGGTCTAAATCGGTCCTCTATGTCTTGAGCGGGAAGGCCCCTACTCTGCCCAGAGGGCTTGCCATAACACTCGCCCCCAACAGTTTTAAATATCTGGGGATTCATGTCTCCAAAGATCTGACACTCTCATACACACAGAACCTCCTTCCCCCATTGCAGCGCTTCAAGAGTGATGTCACACACTGGAGATCGCTCCCTCTATCTCTACTAGGGAGGGCCGCATTGTTTAAAATGATGTCACTGCCTCGTTTTCTTTATGCGCTCCAGAATGCACCTCTCCCGGTACCACATACATATTTTAAATCAATCGACTCCGTATTGAGTGAGCTCCTCTGGGAAGGGAAACCTCCACGGATATCTCTGTCTAAGCTCACTAGGGGGTGGTACGATGGCGGCATCGCCCTCCCGGATATTAGACGATACTACTGGGCAGCTCATCTCACTGCCATTAATCACTGTACTTACGGACCGCAGAACGACCCTGGCTTCAATATGGATAGGTGGCTATTGCCCGGAGGAAGTTACAGGGGGGCGCTGTACGCCAATCCGTCTAGATTAAAACTAACAGGGCCCACCAATCATTCGGTCACGGTATGGAGAGATGTCACACTGAGTTTGGGTTGGAAGGACAAAATCACACTGGCTACCCCACTCTGGGACTCAGTCCAGTTAGGGAACATGAGGGTCACTAAAGGGTTTGACAGATGGGACCGAATCGGTTTATCAGCTGTGGGGGACCTGTGGAGAGATGGTGGAGTAATCTCCTTCGACTAGTTAAGAGACGAATATGTCCTAGCTGCCTCAGAACACTACAGATACCTTCAGGTCAGACACGCGCTGCAAGCCGTGATACCCAGGGGTGATAGTCCGCCAGAGTCATCACCGCTAGAGGACAGAATACTAGATGGCCACCTTCCGGAGAAAGCAATCTCCATGATATATAAAAAACTAATAAACAATTCCCCCGACACCCTTCTCCAGCTCCGTGTTCGCTGAGATCACGACGTAGCGGGGTTGGATGATGGGGAATGGCTAGAAGCGCTGGCATCCCCCAGAGAAACGGCAGTCTCATCCAGGCTGAGGCTTGTTCAACTTAAAATACTACATAGGATATATTATTCGGGGTCAATGTTGATGAAGATGGGATTTAGGGAGGACGCAGATTGTATTAGGGGATGTGGGCTGGTTGGTACATTCATACATACACTTTGGGAGTGTCCATTAATCCAGAGATACTGGGAAAGGGTCACGAACAGTATGACAGAAGTCATGGGGGTAACCACTGACTGCAATATTAAGCTGCGTCTTTTAAACATCTGGGGCCCTACCGACCTAAATGTCAAAGATAAGATATGGGTGTCATTGGGAATGATGGTCGCCAAACGCAATATTGCAAAGTTGTGGGGAGCAAGTGGAAAACCGTCCCTGAGGCTTTGGAAGAGTGACATGGACCATTGTATGTTCACAGAAAAGACTGTATACCTCTCACAAGGCTGCCCTAACAAATGGTCGCAAATATGGCAGAAATGGAACACTTACAGGGGGGACATATGTGAGCCGCCGAGAGACCTACCACTATCGGACGCTGAGTAATGCTTACCTGTCTGACATCTTGTGCTGCCTTCTACCCCGGCGGGGGATAAGCCTGTGAAATGGAGAGTTGTCGATTGCAATATAGTACATGATATGGTCTGTAATGTGCTATTTTAAGTGTTAATTTGTTATTAATAAAAAACTTTAAAAAAAAAGAAAAAACAGATGTTCTCAGCCAGGTGTGGCGTCGAACGGCCACCGTCGTGGAAATCGCTCTACCAGCGAGTCCGTCGAGTCCAAGCCACATCTGATGGCGAAATTAGCTGCGTCCCTCCCGTCTGATATAGCTTGAGAGAGTAGAGCCCGGTCCTCCTCCGAGACTCTGGGCAGCACTTGCGCTACGATATCCCATATGGAATGGGAGTAACGGCCCAAGAGGCATGCAGTGTTCACCAACCGCAATACTAGGCTGGCTGAAGAAAATATTTTCTTATCGAAGTTTTCCAGCCTCTTGGATTCCCTGTTCGGGTGTGCGGAAGGGAATGCGACCCGAGGAAGTGGAAGCTTGGACCACCAAGCTTTGGGGAGTGGGGTGGGTGGTGAGGAAAAGTGGGTAGCCCGGTGCAGGGCGATGGCGGCGGGCGATCATCCTATTCACAGGAGCCCCTGTGCTGGGTTTGGAACATGTCCCCAGAAGGACGTCTGTCAAGGCTTCATTGAAAGGCAGTAGGGGTTCCGAACTCGAGACCCCAGGCTGCAGGACCTCTGTCAAGACATTCGTCTTGACCGCCACTGTAGGAAAGTGCAGGGCAAGGACCTTCACAGCCCTACGCTCCACCATGGCGAAAGAAGCTCCCTCCTCCGTAGCCAGGGTAGGAGGGGAAAGCATGCCAGAGTCTGGGGAGTTGTCCAGACCACTGGCTTCACCCAATTCCTTATACCAGTCCAAATCTTGTTGTTGCTGGATTTCTAAGGGATCCTGCTCCCTCTCCCAATCCTCTTCCTCCATCCCTAACCCTTCAGAATAGGGCAGAGAGAATGGCATGGAGCCGTACGGCTCTGTCGGCGCCGGAGGACACCTGACCGGCTCGGTGTCGTCGGGAATGAGGATCAGGGAGGCGCTGCCGGTGAGCCTTCCCCTCGACCCAGACCGGGATCGACGAGGCGACCTCCACGGTGCAGGACACCGGACCGCGAGAATCTTTAGGGACCGCTCCCTCAAAGCCTATGGCGCCATGGACCGGCAGTCGTAGCACGACTTGGAGTCGTGGTCGCGCTTCAGGCACCACAGAAAGACCAAATGGGGGTCGTGACCGACATGGCGTGATGACAGGCGCCGCATGGCTTGAACCCCAAAGTCTTCTTGCTTGACATGATAACCTACACACCAACGTAGTAGACAAAAAGTCGAAAAAAAGTCTGTCAAAAATGACAGGGGGTAGCTCTCTTCAACGAATCGGCGCTGATGGCGAGAAAAGAAAAGAACTGACGTCAGCGCGCCAAAGTGGCGGTTATATTGACGACGCGGACGTCACGACGACGTCACTCGGAGTCGACCGACACCACCTACCGGCGCCAAGGGAACTGCTGAGCAAAATCTTCTGGATCCAGCCTTAGCCTGGAAGTTCGAGGGTAAGGAATCTGCAGCTAGCTGTCTCGATCAGATGCTGCATCTAAATAATAATTCAACATAACCCCTTGGAAACATCAGAAATAAAGTTAATATTTTATGGTTTATGTGGGCTTCCTTTATGGTTTCAATAGAAAATTCCCTTCACTTACATATCCTACTAAGACTTTGGAGTCTATCATTATTAAAGATGGGTTTATAGAGCTGTCTCTTGATCATATGTATAGCTGCAATACTATCTATAATAAAAATAGTGGACTGTGGGTACTGCCCTTTGCCAAGCCATTTACTGTTTTTCATACAATACAGTAGTTAGCAGCAAGTTGTTGATGATTTTAATGTCAATCAAAATGTATCCTACAATTTTCTTAGCCATTCCTACAACTCCTAGTAATGTTTGCATACCCTTGGTACTACAGGCTTCATAACATTATTTATTTACGACCAAAGAATTGTAATAGAATTGACTGAGTGGTAGATAATTTTAAAGTAAGGTATGTATTTGCAAGTGGATGTGTGCTAGCTTCCAATTCTGTCAACCTATGACTTGTTTATAAAAGGTGTAGCATTGTAATTTTGATACTCTTTTGAATTTCTCTTCTTTCAGAATTACGTATAAGGCTACTTGAAAAATCTGAGCTTTTTCGGACATTGCGAACCATGTTTAGGGAACACGTTCTCTAACTTTTTCTAGTAAAAATCGTTTTCCTCAGAAATCTCAACCTTTTGAGGTTTACTACTTGAATTCTCTGCTTTACGAATGTAAATCTATCCAGAGTCCAAGTAGGAAAGAACAAATAATTGTATACCCAAAGTATTCCAAGCATGTGAATCTTAAGATGAGCAAGCAACTCCATTACCACCCTTTTAGTGAGGTGCCTTATGTTCCACATGTCTGAAAACTAAACTAAAAAAGGCAACGTGAGACTTTAATTTGCTGACAGTTCCATGTCACAGATGCTTGAACAACATGTCTACTGATGTTAAAGGAGTAAAACAAGTTTTCCAAGGTGTTCCGTGCTCCTTCCCATATTTATTCTTTAGACTAAAGTCAAGTTTTAGAACTCCTGTCACAGAAACATTTTTTTCTTAGTGTTGGATCTGGATTACATTTTGCAGTGTGAACAGGAAAGAAAGATTTGCACAGCAACGAAGAATCTAGATGGATGAGATAAAAGGTATCAAGGAATGATTAGTTACCATGGGGTTGGAGTCAGAAATTAGGTCCTTAAGTGTGTCCAGGAAGCCCTGGTCTTCCACCAGCTGAGCATTGATATCATGTAGCTTGGCCACGCACACGGCCGCTGTCTTGCGCACATAAGGGTCCTCATCCTTTAGGCATTTGCGCAGAGGTTCACAAAGGTACTCAGTTATTTTATCTACACGGATACAGCCCATTGTGCGAACTGCCAGAGCACGAATTAGGGGGTTGGGATCCTCACAGTCCTTCACGAAAGTGTTCACAGCCATGATGGCCATATCGGGCTGGCTCTTGGCGTAGTTCATCAAATACAGGTACACCAGTTTCTTCAATTCCAAGTTATCCGTCTGCATGCAGTTCACTACATCAGGAAAGAGAGCACTGCAACAAGGAGCACAAAAAGTCACATAGAATGCGCCAACTTAAGTGACAAGTAAACACTTCCAAATAACAAACCATCCAAGAAGTAATCTTCAAAAAATAGAAACCAGTCTAGTGAAGCATAGTTGCATTCGGAGACATGGAAGACTGCCAAGTAGAGACTCTCACTCCAAGGGAAACATTTCCTAGAATAAGAAACACTGCCAGACAGAAAAACATCCAGGAAGTGCTCCTCAACACAGAAACAAGTTAGGTAAAGCGCATTCGAATTTGGGTAGACTATAAAATGGAAACCTATCAAGCAGTATATCTCACGTCAAGAGATGTATCCCCAAGAACAACACTTAAGAACAGCACACTTACAGTCCGAATTAAAGCAAATGGGGTAATTGCATGCTCCCTAGCAATAAATCCCAGACAAAGGAAACTCAACAGCATACACAGTCGCACAGAAACCAAGGAAATACCCAACCCCCTACCAAGTAGGTCAAGCTGAACCTCTCTCCTCCTCATCAAGACTGAGTCCACTGAGAACACTATCTCCCATAACAAGCACATGGAAATTGACCTTGAAAACAGTGCACATGGAAGCAGACAGCTGCCACATAAGACATTGCTCCAGGATCATCAAAGCAACCCATAAGGTCAATACCCCACTAAACCTATGTGCAAGTAATACACAGTCATTACAGAATCCATTTGCTTTCCACCAAGCAAGGAAGCTCTTAGTCATAACAATTCTCTCCTTTCAAACAGGGCACACATGAACAAACACCTCATGGACAGACATACAAAAAAATAAAAAGCTGCAGGTCCATTGTAAGCGAGTAAATACACACACTGGCCAAGCACATTGTGCATGCAGGTGACAAACAAATATCACATCGGACAACCTGACCCACACAGAAAGGCACACACTATTGCTCAGATGTATAAACAAGCACATACGTACTCTCATCTATGGATAAAAAAGTACAGGGTCCTCTCTGACAAACAGGGAACACATACCTCCTGTACATAAGCAGGGGCAAAACAATGCAGTATTTACAAGTAGGTGTGAACAACATACGCTCTGATTTCATAAACAAGTGCACACATACCCTCTTGAATCACTCCATATCCAAGCAGGCAAAAACATACATTCAAGGTAATGTGCATACACACAAGTGGTTACATCTGCCTATAATAGCAATAATTATGTAGAAGCAGATAAAAGCTTGCAGCACAGACATACTCTCCAAATCTGCCCGAGTTACCCAAATGCGTACCTGACATCCTTCCCAACTGTCATAGAAGCGATAACCTTCTTAACTGCCTCCTTCTTCTTTTCCTTTTTGTCACTGTTCAGTTCAGCTTTGAGCTCAAAGATCTCACCTGGAAACAAAAAGGCAAAGAGCAGGTGAAATTGCGGGCTACAAACGGCCATGCCAAAAAAAATTGCATACATGCACACAAAGACCAAGAGAGCTGGCATTTCTACCAAGAGCTCCAAACAAATGTCCTTCCAGTGAGAGGTAGAATACAAACAATTACCTCCTCATGCAGCTATTCCCAGAGGAAAGTTGACAGCAGAACTTTTCCCTTGGATAGTTGTCCCATGAAAGAAACAAGAGTGAAAACCTCAACTCTAAAGCAAGGCCGGGCGACGGACTGTCTAGGCTGCACCTTACGTATTAATCATGAACAGTAAAATGTCCCATGCACAAATCCTCTGGCACTTGCCGCCGTTTAGTGCCACTGTTCGACAGATTCCAAGCTTGTTGTATAGAAGGAGGTGCACCAGGAAGAGAAGTCCAATCTCTTGAATTTTGCAATGAAATCCTTTATTTATAAATCTTCAAATTTAAAACTTATAATCCAGCCAACGCGTTTCATTCCAAAAACACTCCTGGAACTTCGTCAGGGCTTTAAATTTAATTAAGGCCAATATTCGTTAATTACACCGATAATCCAGCATCGTATGCCGGCTGTCAATAAATTCCACGAGCATCATCGAGCCCCATGTCCGTCACCTTGATAAGTGTGTCTCAGTCTCCGTGCGGTCTGACGGTAAATGTACAACTGAAAATTTTTAAATGTACTGTAAATGTGAAGGAATCAAATTAGTATCCTCAGATTGATTTGTGGGAGCAATGCAAGTGTATCAAACAGAATATAGTATGGATGATGAGTGGCCTCAATTGAATTTACAAAAGCTCCAACCTTCATATTAACATTAAAATTTGATTTTTTGTATTTATATATGTTGCGGATTAAATAAAATGTGTCATCATTTGTGCATTTGCTTGAATGCTTTTTTCTGTATTTTTGTGTATTGTTTTGCAGTTCAAATCATCAACAAAGCTTAGGCTGGGGCTCTTGGCTAGCAGTCATGACTCAGTGGGGGCATCCCCGGATTCCAATAATGATTGGGGGTGGGAGAGGGGGTCCCCAGGTTCCAGGAATGATTAATTTGGGATCCTCAGAAGTCAAAAAGTTGAGAAACACTGATTTACATTATATAACATGTTTTATAGATCATCAACAATGATGCCTTCACTGCACACAAAAAGGAAAATCTTAAACATAAGGAGAACAAACTAAAAAAGAAAGTAGACATACATTGTATTGGGAACTTCACCCCCTCCTCCACTGATGAAGGGATCTCTGGCAGCCCTCTCTCTGGGTCCATCAAACTATTGGGACTCCGACTTTTGATAATTCTAAAGAAGGTGCAAGCCTACACGAATATGCCCTGTTTCCTCAGCACCAGGATTTGCAAAATAAGCCTGAGTGCCAGCATAAAAACTCTACTGCAAATTCAGAGCCCTTTGGGCATTTACCACCTTTTCCCCTGACTATCTAGTGTGAGGACATCACACAACAATGCTGACATTTGCACATTGCACTTATTTACTAACTGAGGAAAAATCTTTAATTTAATTTCCTCTCTGCTGTTGGTTCATTTTCTTGAGGGCCAATGATCTGGGATCTGCCAAAATCATAAAATAACTTAGCATAGAATCTGTAAAAAGGATGTGAGAACACAGTCATTTAATCTCCAGAATATTCTGATGCCACCCGCCTAGAACCTGAAATTGAACCACGAGATCAACTGAGGGCAGCCAAGAAAAAAAAGATGAAAACTGAAAGAGGGAGATGGTTACAATTTGAGATTTCCGAGGTAGGGAGGGCAGTGCTATTCCTTCTATGTCCACAAGTTGAAGACAGATCATGATACCATGCTCAGGGGTAGGGAACACTCCTGGCAAATCAGTGCTACAACACTGCTGTCATCTGTCTCCCATCCCAGGTTGCTCATATCAGTAGTCATAAGCAACAGCACTTCTTAAAGGTCCGAAATTGGACTTGAATCAAGAATCCCATACTGCTTAATATCTGAATATCTGAGCCCCTTCCAGAGGCTTGGCTAGAGGGATCAATAATTAAGTTACTTTGCAGAAGTTTATTTATTTATTACAAACAGGATAAGATTTCAGTAAGTTAGTATCTCTGATCAGAATAGGTTAAAACATGCTGAGAACATAAGACTATCCTTAACAACTGGAGGAGGTCAAATGTCCTGAAGACAGCAAGAGATGTTACTTATGAGAAGAAGACATATAGCCTGTCTTGCATCCTAAATTCTGTAGTTTGAAGTTAAACTTCTATTACCCTATAGATAATTTTGATTTCTGCATAAACTATTCATCTTTCTCCTAACCAATTTGAAACATGGGCCACCCTTCTAGGGGCTTGGTATGAAGCCTTGTAAGCAATGAACGAGGGGGTGACCAATTGCTGGTGATGCTAGATGGAGGAAAATGCCCCTTTTGCCCATTGTTGTGTACTAACGCACACTAGTGGCATTTAAATTATAGACCGTGGGAACACTTTTGTACCATATACTAGGGCAGTGGGTCTCAAACTTTTTAGAACCATGACCCACTTTTTAGAACAGAACAACAAACTTTCTCTACTTATCTACCTTTATTGGACATGACGCAGGGCAATTTTTGAATGTAACTGTGTGGTAGCACATTGTCATTTGTAAAGTGCCACAATTACCTGTAGTAACTACCATCCACCCAACTTATAATCCACTTTCTGATACTAGACGCAGAGACTAAAGTAGCCTGTACTGCCTCCAATGCCATCAAATGTTTATATGTTTACACAATGCATCAAACGTAGACAGACCTTTCTATTGCCATTCCTGTTAGATATGGTGTTCTACAATGCTCTCCTCAACCTCAGCACTATTTGATACTTCCTTACCGAATTTTTAGTGTTGTTCACAGATAATATGATATGGGCGCAGTACTACCCAGATGATACGGGAAATTGACATTCATGTGCTCCGCATCAGTTTCATTTGCTGGCAGCCTGTGATAGTTGTTTTTAGGTTGAGTCTGGGCAGCGCATGCGCTGCTCTGCGGCATGATGTATTGGAGTATGGAATAGAAGTCCCGCTCATTCTCTGCCTATATCTGTCATTGGCTTATGTCATTGCCCTTCGTAAATGTTGGCTTCTCATTCGTTCATAGGCTTGTTAGTCCCTCCTTAGTCTTCATTTATAAACTCTCATGAGAACTGGCCCCTTTACTTCGGTTGTTACACAGTACGTCTTTTTTAGTCTGTAAGCACCATTTTCTTTAATGAGTTGCGACTACTGCAGGCACAACATGCTTTCCTGCAACATTCAGCGCGCCATGCCTGCTTTCACTTTCTGAGCAGCCCGGGACAATGGCGGCCTCTTCTTTGAATAGGCCTCTGGAACAGATGGAGTAAAAAATAGTATCAAATGCTGCTGATAGGTCTAATAAGATTAGAACAGCGGTGTTACCAGAATCCAGTGTGATCTTAATGGTCCCTGAGACTTCTAGCAGAGCCGATTCAGTAGAGTGCCTGGGGCTAAAACCACCCAATTGACAGAAATGTAATGATTTGGAATTTTCCAAGTAAGTGGTCAGTTGCACATTTACCAATTTTTCTAGGATTTTACCTAGCGCTGGGAGCAATGAAATGAGTCTAAAATTGGTTTGGAAAACTGGGGCCCCTGCATGCAAGGTGACTTGCCACGCGCAGGGAAACAATTAATTATTTGGAAACAGACTTGAGCAAGAAACAGATAAGAAAATGGAAAAATGTTTAGGCATACAATGTTTAAACTGACAGATAATAGACAATATAACTGCAATTCATCTAATAACTGGAGAGACTTCCAGTGTTATTATACCAAAATAATTTTTTTTATATTTTGTATACAGTATTTAAAAATGTAGAATTGTCAACATCATAATACATTCTTTGTTTAAACAGTGTCCTAGGCAATAATCAATTCATAAGATAATAAATACATTTGATAAATTAGTTATCAGTCATATGATCCGTATTAATTTAGCTCATAATGTGAATGGCTCAGATTTTGTAGGGCTGACGGTGTGATGAAACTACGCGTGTTTCGGCAGGAATGCCTTCATCAGGAAGCCGTCACATCATTCACTAAAATTGTCAAAACATAGCCAGTAGGGGTCCGGTGCGTCCTGCGCCGCGATAGATGCTCCCAGTTCATGGCAGTATCGGGTGGGAGGGTATGGGGGGGATATGGAGGGGGTTGTACATGGGGTTGTTGTTGTTCTTACACGTGCAGACTTACCATACAGACTCCAACGCAGTTGGACCGACATCCACACAGACATTAGATGACGACACAAACGGGCTCCTCCCCACTCGGGGATCTCATTGTGGTATCCTGGAATGTAAGAGGTATGCTCAATAAAATCAAAAGAGGTGCTGTCCTACGCCAAGCTAAGAGATACGAGGCCGACATCCTGCTCTTACAGGAGACCTACCTTCTTGGCACCAAAACCCAATGCCTGGCCAGATTCGGGTACCACACCATATACCATGCAGGGTTCACCAGGGGGTCGAGGGGGGTTGCCATCCTTATACACCGTCGAGTTCCCTTCGTGCATGTAAAACATTGGGCGGATCCGGGAGGAAGATAGGTCATCTTAACGGGCACGTTGTACGGAGAGCATATCAATATCGGAAGTATATATGCTCCGCCGCCGTTAGGGAGCACCTTCGTGGACAGGATCTCCGGGTTATCGGGAGAACTCCCGGAGGCCTTGACCCTCTTGGGGGGGGACTGGAATGACACCATGGCCTCGCGATATAGACAACGTAGCTCAGACCCCAACCATCCCGTGGGCCCATCCAAATTGAATCTTCTGGGCACCACACTGGGCTGGTCAGACATCTGGTGCGAATATCATCCTGCCGAATTAGGCTATACCTATATGTCCGCAGTGCATGGCTCACAGTCTCGATTGGACTATTTCTTTACACCTTGCGCCTCCATCCATAGGTTCTCACAAGTGTCCCACCTCCCAAGGGGACTCTCGGATCATTCCCCGGTCACCCTCAAACTTCATACATGCTCCCGTAGACCCCCCTTCAGATGGCGGATGTCCTCGTGGCATCTTCGGGACCCAGACTATCAAGCAATGCTCATCACAGCGGTATCGGACTATCTAGACGCCAACGTAGAGACGACCCCATCCAGGGGTATCCTCTTGGAAGCCCTGAAGCCCACCATTCGTGGGGCAGAAATTAGCTTCTGAACCAAAGAGAAACGTGCACGAACAGCGCAGCTGGGTGATTTGGAATCGCGCCAGGAGGCCATTGCGACACAACTTAATCTTGATCCTCGCCCTTCCCTCCAACGTAATTTGCTGCAGATACAACAGAATATACAGCAACATATTATGGGAAAGGCAAAAGAGATCTGGGTGGCGTCACAGCACCGAATATACCAATGGGGGGACAAATCGAGTAAAATGCTCCATAGGCTATGCCAGGTAGACAAATCCCCCACTACCGTTCCCACACTCCGTGACGCTGACGGGGCTTTGTGCTCATCTCCAGAAACAGTGGGGAAAGAAATTGCACGACATTTTTCAGTGCTATATGCTCGACATGAGCAGCTTACCGAAGCTCAGATAGCAGAATTCCTCCGGGATATCCCACCCCGGAGACTCTCCGACCATCTGCGAGACCAATTAGAGGCTCCCATCACGACGGAGGAGTTGAGTGCAGCCTTACTCGCCATGCACTCAGGACGAGCCCCAGGACCCAATGGGTTCCCCATAGAGTTCCTAAGACACCGTATGCACGTATTGGGCCCACATTTATTGGCAGCAATACATGATGCCCAGGAGCAGGGTATATTACCCCAAGATTGGCGCCACGCGGAGATTGTCCTATTCCCCAAGCCAGGTCGCCCACCAGAAGATCCCTCGTCGTATCGCCCCATCTCCCTTATCAATTTCGAACCCAAACTTTTAGGTAAGGTACTGGCAGATCGCCTAGGGTCATGCGTTTCTGATTTGATTCACCCAGACCAAGCTGGCTTCATGCCTCATCGGGCCATGCGTCATAACATCCAACGAGTCCATAACGCCATGGCGATGGCCCCGGAGTTGGGACGCCCTGCGGCTATATTATTAGCCGATATCGACAAAGCATTCGATTCGCTTAGCTGGGTATATCTCTTCCAACTACTTGAAGCTGTTAATTTTGGCCCGCGGTTTTTAGCGTACGTCCGGTTGCTATACAAGGACCCAACAGCTTCGGTCCGCATAGCGGGACATCGATCGGCTCCCTTCCCTATCCATAGGGGCACGAGACAGGGCTGTCCCCGGTCTCCGCTGCTCTTTGCCTTGGCCATGGAACCTTTAGCAGCATGGGTCCGTAGTGACCCGGTGCTCCGCAGATTTGAATGGTCCCGGTCAAGATCGGAGCGCATCGCGCTATATGCGGACGACGCCCTGTTCTTTCTGACTGACCCATGGATTTCGGGGCCCCGTATCCTGCAGATTCTAAGAGTGTTTGGGGAGACTACAGGGCTGCATACCAAGCCCTCCAAGTCTGTGCTTTTTCCGGTGTGTGGGAACCAAGGAAGAGGCACTAGGGCGATGCAGTTATCACAAGCGACTGGGGGCTTCAAGTACTTGGGCATTTATATGTCGCCATGCCCAAAGAT
Organism: Calotriton arnoldi; assembly: GCA_963921515.1. Taxonomy (NCBI): domain Eukaryota; kingdom Metazoa; phylum Chordata; class Amphibia; order Caudata; family Salamandridae; genus Calotriton; species Calotriton arnoldi. The sequence continues at coordinate 693,800 of CAWUFW010004243.1, read as the reverse complement.
TTCATGGGCGCATAATATCAACCCTCTAATTTCAAGTCTGGGCAATGAAACAGCAATATGGTCCTCCCTGCCACTCTCACTATATGGGCGCGCTGCCATCTTTAAAATGGTTTCTCTACCTAGAATTCTTTATAGATTACAAAATGTCCCCTCCAACATACCACGTTCCTGGTTTGCGCAAATCAATGCAATACATAATAAGTTCCTGTGGAGTGGAGGGGCGATTTGCGTGGCATTACATACATGCACACAATCTACATACTGTGGGGGTATCGCAGCAGCAGATGTATATGCCTAATATGCGGCTTCCCACCTGCTTACCATAAATGATTGGTGGTATAACTCCCCAACCGACCCGGCATATGCGCTTGAACATGCGGAAATGGAGGGGGTCCGAAGAAGACAAAACAGGGGATAGGAGGGTCCGCGGGAAAATTTAAAGACCTGCACAGATGCTTTCCCTAGCAAAACCACAAAACAAACTGAATCATCTGTGGGTCTAGATAGTTACTTGGCACCCTGAGGCGTCCTGAACACAAGTAAAATGTACTAAATCTCACACAAGGAAGCCCTAATTATAGGACGGAGTCCCATCACTCACCAAGGTGACATGCTTCATCATCTGGGATCTCCTCCCGGCTGTAACTCCTAGTACAGCCGAGGGCTACAACCCCCTCACTGTGAGGGAGGAGCTCAGGGATGTTTTCAATGTTATAAGGATATACTAAAATCCACCGGAAGAAGAGCTGGAATTCGTTACTGGGTGATGGGTGCAGTGCTCAAAGGAAAAACGTGAAGAAGTGTAATAAAACTAACTACCAGGAGAAAAAGGTTTAATATGCATTTCGTGGTGTCAGGGTTAAAAACAGTGCTAGCTCAGTTTTTGAAAAAATAACTGCAACTATCAAGTTAGAGGGTCGGTCTACATGTTTCTGCTATCATGACCTACAGAGTGTCTAGCATTCCTCAGGACCTAAAAGTGTAAGCTACTGCATATAATGTGAAAAAATAAAAATACAAAACACAGGTGTAACTGCAGAAAGGAACAGATACAACCATACACACCAAACCTCTTTATTCTAGGGCTTCCTTGTGTGAGATTTAGTACATTTTACTTGTGTTCAGGACGCCTCAGGGTGCCAAGTAACTATCTAGACCCACAGATGATTCAGTTTGTTTTGTGGTTTTGCTAGGGAAAGCATCTGTGCAGGTCTTTAAATTTTCCCGCGGACCCTCCTATCCCCTGTTTTGTCTTCTTCGGACCCCCTCCAGACAGATGATTCAGCTTGTTTAATGGAGGGGGTCCCTCTTCTTCAGCTCTTGTACAGCTCAAGGAGCCTAGACAGCTTACCTCCTGCAAGTATAATGGTGATCCAGCTCTGGCGCTATATGGTGGGGCAGATGGGATGGCGTGGCCGCCTGACTCGGGCGACCCCTTTATGGCATGGTACATATCTACGCCCGGTGACGGCCCTGATGGGTTCCGTAAGTGGGACCTAGTGGGTATATCCACCCTGGGGGATGTGATGCAGGGTACCACATTGAAATCCTTTCAAAGGCTACAAGAAGAATTTCAGCTACATAAGACACAATTCTACAAATACCTTCAATTACGCCACGCGTTGAGCCCTTTGATATTAGCTCTAAAGACCCTGCCCGAATTCCATCCTCTGGAGGGCCGCTTGTTAATGGGAGACCTGGGGCCACATAAAATCCGACAGATATACCAAACATTGACAACGCATGCACGAACAACACTCCATAAGACTAGGCGCGCCTGGGAGGATGATATTCCAGATCTCACAGATGACGACTGGGCCAAAGCCATAGCCAGCCCTCGGGGCGCAGCGGTATCCACACGCTACCGCTTCATACAATTTAAGTATCTACACTGCGTGTATTACACGCGATCCAGACTCTAGAAAATGGGAGTTATCCAATCCCCTATGTGCCTACGGTGTGGTAGGGAAGAAGGGACATTCCTGCACACAGTTTGGAGCTGCACGGCTCTGCAGCCATTTTGGCGAAAGGTCTCGTCCTGTCTGGGTGAAGTATTATTGTGGGATCTCCCGCTTGACCCGAAACTTTTCCTTCTTCATAGCACTGAGGGGATAGGCGGCAATAGGTACAAACAGCACCTGCTATTCCTGGCCCTTTCTATTGCTAAACGTGACATAGCCCAGTTGTGGAATGGGACGTCCCCCCGACAATGGGTAAATGGAGGAAAGAAATCGACAGCTGTATGGGGGCAAAAATTGCAGTGTTTCAGGCCCGGGGCTGCCCTCACAAGCATAGAAAAATATGGGCCTGCTGGGCGGAATATCGGGGTATAGACCTACCTCCCCTTCCATCGTTAGACCCTTGACGGGGATTGCCACACGCACGAACGACAACTAACCGACTCACACTACAATATGCTATGGTCCGTTTTCATGTCAACGTCAAGTCTCTACATTTACTGAAATTTGGGAATGTCTGCACTATGTTCATGTTGATCTACCTGCAGGTTGTGCGGGTGTTGCATATGTCAAAATGCTATGGTACTCCTGACTTATGTTATGGCCTAATTGCAAATGTAGGGCAAAGGCTCAGACTGTATCGGAAAAACCTAATAAAATTTGTTATTTAAAAAAAAAACATAGCCAGTAGGCTTTTGGTGGAATGGAAGGCCACTAGGGTTAAGGGCCTTATTCTGACATCTGATACGTAACGGTGCATCAATGGGCGAAAATCCAAGGTCACAATGTCCCGTCTTTATCGCATTAAGCTTCAAGAATTATGTCAGCGGAGGTAATCTGAACTGGGGCACTGGCCTCCAGTACTGGCTAAGCGTCGCAGTAGTAAGTGCATGCAAATAAAGGGAAATATGTCTCTAGGTTTGCCCAGGCAGACGTCTACAAAGCGGGAGACTGCACGTGGACGAGAGGGGAGACGTCGATATAACAATTTGCTACAAACAGATAATGTACAGATAAAGACGAGACATTGTGACATTGGATTTCCGCCCACAGATGCACCGTTACTGATCAGATGTCAGATTGAGCCATTCACATTATGAGCTAAATTAATACTGCATCATGGATCAATGAATTCATGTTTTTTGTCTTCAGTCATATGTACCCAAGATTAGCACTTTGAAACGGATCATATAACGGATAACTAATTTATCAAATGTATTTATTATCTTATGAATTGATTATTGCCTAGGACACTGTTTAAACAAAGAATGTATTAGGATGTTGACAATTCGACATTTTTAAATACTGTATACAACATATTAAAAAAAGTATTTTGGTATAACACTGGAAGTCTCTCCAGTTATTAGATGAATTGCAGTTATACTGTCTATCATCTGTCAGTTTAAACATTGTATGCCTGCACATTTTTTCATCTGTTTCTTGCAGGAGTCTAAAATTGGCCAGAATTGAGGTGTCCGCCAAAGGCTTTTTTAAAAGTGATTTAACCACTGCCAATTTCTAAGATCCTGGAACCTCAGCCAAAGAAAGGGACAGGTTCAATAACTGGTTCATCACTGGGTTCACCGTATCAGTAGCCTTATGCAATATGGCCGGCAGGCATGTATCTCGAGAGGAGCCTGATTTACATGAGAGAATGGCTTGCCGTGATTAAAGTAGAGAGATAGGCTGAGAATTGGATAAAGTACATCGAGGTAATGGGGCATTCAACTCATTTCCATGCGACTGACATGGTTCGGGACAATGGACATCGAAGCCCCGTTGAATGTTTTGAATTTTTTCTTCATAAAAAACAAAAAGCCTATCTGTCGCACAGAACCTGAGAAGGGAGAATATCCTACGATAAGGCTTGAGGTTGCAGAAAGTATTTAGAAATTTGAAAAACAAATTAGGGTCAAACTTTGTTTGTTCCACTTGGGATGTGAAGTAAACATTTTTTTGCATCCCTAATCAGTATATGATAATATTTCTGGGCCAACCTGAACTGGTTGAGGTCTTCAGGTTTACATGCAGAGCGCCTTTTAAACCCAAGTTGTTTGTAATGTAATTTTTCTTTAGCTAACTCTGGTGTGTACCATGGGGCAGATACGGACAATGGGTGCTAACTCATCCACAGCAGCCAGCATCCAATGATTAAATGAGCCAAGGTTATCCAGAAACCTTCCCTAAAGGAGGGGGCGGCCGTATATCAACAGTGTTGATATATTAGAGCTCGTGATTTTCCCCCATTTCCGAAAAGCCGAAAGGTTTCAGTCAGATTGGAAGTTGACTAATAGACTGGCATCTACTGTTAGTTTAAAAGGGATCAACCAATGGTCGGACCACTCCTTGACTACTGGTTCACCTGGGACTAGTGAAGGGAAGTTGGTACAGATATCATCAAAAGTATTGCCAGCTGCAGGAGTAGAGTCCACCACTAACTGAGAGAGAGCTAATCTTGTTAAAATGTCTCCAAGACTATTTGTGTCAGGGTTCTCCCATTCATTGAAATTACAATGTATTGCTATTTAAAAAGCAATCTGTGACAGTGGAGCCACTGAGAATAATGGGTCCATTATCTTGCTGCCCATACTGAGCAAACTACTGGAGACCTACCTATTTGAAAATTAGATCTTTAAATCCTGCCAACTGCATTTTTACCCCGAAAGCAGTAATGAAACCAATCTACCACTGACTTCAGAATAAGTTAGAATTATTCTGGACAAAGCAGAAGAGGGAGCCAATATTTTTATATAACTGTCCACTGCATTTGATACAGTCCTTACATCCACGCTTGTGGAGACTAGTTTTCTGGCAACGTAGCAGCCTGGTTCTCTTCTTTTTCAGAAGATAATATTTGGGTACTTATCCTTCCTCCTTTTTAGTCACAACCCTTTAAGTTGTAACTCAATGCGCCTCAGGGTTCTTTCCTCTTACACGCACTTTTCAACTTGTATGATTGCCCTGACCAGCTCGCAAGATTTTTTGGCTGCTCTCCACTGTTATAAGGGAGATGCATAACTTATTGCATGTTTGGTTAGAACTAGGAGGCCCAGTCTCTCTGAAAAAGCTTCTTAGCTGTCTTTCGAGTGTTCCAATATGGATTAGTGATAACTTTAAGATAAACAGCAACAAAAGAGGGCTGAGATTTTTGGTTAATGACTCTGATCGCTGGCATAACTATCTGGCGCAACCAAAAAATGTATATCAAAATAAAATACAACTTGTTTACAGCAAACAAGCACTGAACGCCAGAGAAATGTCCTCAGCAATGCCAATCATCGACAACTATAAAGTACACACTACCCTTATAGAAAGATAAGACTGCAAACATCTGGATAATCCTTGAAAGAATTAATACATTTTTCCAGATCTACAAAATAAGCAAACATGCGTCCAAATGCCCCACATAGCAGAAGAAATCTATCACATAATAAAAAGCTGCATACTTCCTTCAGAAACAGACTACCTGAAACTACTACCGAAAGAAGGCAAATAATCATGTAACCAAGAACCTTGGCGTTTGGGTGGACAACGCTTTAACTTTTGAAGCACAGGCGAAATCAGTGGCAGGCATGTGTTTTGGACTTATTAGGGCCTTAAACCCATTCTTGTTTTTTTTTTTTTACCCTTCCATCCGACAAGTAATCATTTAGGCAGCCATCCTTTCCCAGCTGGATTATTGTAATATCCTCTACCTGGGAACCAACAAGGCTGTGATCCACAGACTCAAGTTGGCTCAAAATGCCACAGCCAGGCTGCTGTTCTCTCTTCCAAAGCATTGCTCTGTCTCCGGTCTTATTTGTAAATTGCACTGGTTCCCTGTGGAAAAGCGTGTGCATTTTAAGACCTTGGCCACCACTCATAAGATCTTCTTCTCCCAGTGGGCCCACATCTTGTCCAATCTAGTGTCCCCGTATCCACCCTCGCGCCCACTGTGTTCAGCCTATCAGAACTTGGCTTGTATTCCCCGTGTTAAAAGAGCCAGAGCTGGAGGACGTTCCTTCCGTGCTAAGGCCCCTGCCCTCTGGAAAGCACACTCTCTGTCTATTAGGAGTGTCTAGAACCACTGGTCCTTCAGAAAAATTCTGAAGACATGGCTGTTCTCTTCCTAGTTGTTCCAGCAGTACTCTGAGATAGGCCGCTTCTGGCAGTTCACCCTTTTTTAGGATTAGCGCTGGAATGCCCCGTAGCTGGGGCAGCTGGGACAGCTATGGGCTTTACAAATTGTTTAACATAACAATAACAACTGTGAACCCCAGATATAGACAAGGTGCAAAACAATGTTAAAATACCACGACACAGAAAGAACATCGGGTCGAATGTTGCCTACAGTGAAGAATCACAAACACAGGTAATACCCCAGTAAAGGGTGGGTGGCCACAGGCTGTAGATCAATACAGTTCATAACATACCTGGAATGCAAATAAAGGCCGATCTAGCAATAATTTCACTGAAGCCTCACAGAAAACTCCATGCATTTACTCATATGCTCCCCCAGCGCACGGCTACAACAATGTACTACTACAGGAACTGACTTCATCAGGTTTCAAAATCAGCAGAATGCCACTGGTTGGCAGAAAAGGCTGCGTAATACTTCTCACGTTGAGGACACCATCAAGGACTTTAAAATTCCAATACAAAACTACTACAATAATTGTAAATCTGTAAAGACTCAGCAGGACATAAGAAATAACCTGTTGGGTTGGGGAAGAGAGGGAAGTAGAGAGGAAGCGAGAGACGAAGAAGTGAGAAAGATTCATTAGGGCATGGAGAGAAGAGGGGAGAGGAAATGGAAAGAAGAAAGTGGAAGGGAGGCTAGAATGAGGTCACACATCTGGTTTACAGAGAGAATACAGGTCTCTACGGACGTCACATGTATCTTAAAAGAGGTAGTCAGCCTGAAATTAAAACGCGACCACAAAGAAAAAGAATGAAGAAATGGAAAGCACTCCACAATGAAGCATGAAAACTGCCCAAAGAAAAACAGAGAACCAAGCAACCGGCCCTAAAATGCAACTATCAGGGACAGTAACCTCGGCATGTACTCTCTTATTTATTTATTTTTTATTTAGTGCATTTTTATAAAGCGCGGACATTACCCGAAGGTGTCAGACCGCTGTACAATAGAACCAGTTACGTTACAAGAGAAAAGTGTTACACAATAGAACAATGCAAAGATAAACAGAAGACTTAAAAGGAAGGGTATACAAACACAAAATCCAACACAGCACGCAAGGGTGAGGAATGTACAAGAAAAAATACAAATTTACAATGATGAGCGAACTTCCTAAAGGGGCCTGAGAATGAAAGTATTAGTTCTCAAAGTGTCTTTGGAAGAGAAGAGATTTGAGGTCAGCTTTGAAGATCCGGGTAGAGGAGGTGGCACGGAGCAATGGGGGAAGCGAGTTCCAGATTCTCACCGCATTGCCTGAGAAGGATTGCGCCATCGATCTTTCCCTTTTGAAGGAGGGGGGCTCAAGCAGAAGCTTTTCCACATTGCGAGAAGGTCGAGAGCCTCCGGACAATTTCAATTTATTCGCCAGGTAACGAGGGGAGGAAGTGTGCAAGGCTTTGTGTGTGATGCAGGCAGTTTTGTAAATAGATCTTGCCTCGATCGGAAGCCATCGAAGAGAAGACAGGATAGGAGTGACGTGGTCGCTTCGTTTAGACCCTGAAATGAAGCGAGCTGCTGAATGGAGGATGGATTTGAGAGGGGAGAGGTGGGATTTGGGAAGGCCCGTCAGAAGAGAATTGCAATAATATAGACTAGAGAGAACCAGCGATTGTACCAAGGTTTTTAAGTCTTTCTCCGGCAAGAACCGACAAATCCCCCACAGAAGGCGCAACTGGTAACGTGCGTTCTTAGCAATAGAGTTGATATGGGAGATTAAGTTGAGTCTTTGGTCAAGTATGACACCTAGGGATTTGGCGCTGTCGACAATGATGGGTTTGTTGTTGAGTAATGAAGCCCACGATGCGCGGGGTTGATATTAGTTTTTGCTTGGCTGCACGCAAACTCCGTAGACAGTCGCTCATCCAGTTAGAAGCACAAATTATGACCGCGGAGCGGCAAACCCGGGGTGAAGACGGAGCTGTGGCGTGCCGACAGCTGTGCCTATTTCAGCAACAATATCATAATATATTGATGGACGAGGCGCGGGTAGCATGGCTCGCTACACAAAGCAGGATTTATCTGTGGGGCAATAAGTTTGGAAGACTTCTGTATAAACTATGTCAACAGGCACAAGCTCATACCCCTCTCCCGGGGAACCGCGACTCCACCGGGCAGTAGTGACAGACCCAAAGGCACTCGCAGATAGCTTTGCGGGCTACTATCGGTCCCTATACATGGCTCAGGAAGCCCTTGATGCCTCTGTTATTGAGCAGTTCTTCATAGACCTCCCTCCTCGGGCTCTTTCTGATGAGGCTCGGAACTCACTTGAAGCACCGCTAACTATGGAGGAACTCACCACTGCTATAGCCGACTTGCACTCGGGGAAAGCACCGGGTCCAGATGGCTTTCTCTGTGACTTCTATAAAACCTATATGACCCTACTGGGCCCACATTGCCTCGCGGCTGTACTTGAAGCGGCACATACGGCACTCATGCCCCCAGACTGGAGGCACGCAGAAATTGTCGTGTTTCACAAACCGGGGCACCCGCCAGAACTGCATGCTTCCTATAGACCCATCTCTTTATTGAATATAGAGGCAAAACTCATAGCTAAAGTACTTGCCACCAGGTTGTTGGCACACCTTCCCCACCTTGTCCATCCGGATCAGGCCGGATTCATGCCTCGAAGTAGTACATGTAAAGAACAAGGGAACCCCAATAGTAAGGCCAAGTGTAATATATATAGTTGAAAAGGACAGCGGTCTGGGGTGAGGCCAATAGGGTCCTCGGGTAGCCAGAGCTACTATTATTTCAAGTGTAGCCTTTGTCTAGGTTTTAGTAGTGAAAGGAGAGTCCCAACAGGACTGGAAAAACAATATATGCGGGGACACAAGGTTATACGAATGACATCACGTTTATTAACATCATAAAGGGAGTATCATTCACATTATAGGAGCTAGTCCTGGTGCTCACACAAGAGGTGAAGGTGCGTGAAGTGATAGGTGCTAGTGACTTAAAATTTACATCGCATTGACAACACTGTGCAAAACTCCGTAGTTAATAAGTTATGTTAAAGGAGTTTCGGTGACACCGAAACTCCTTTAACATAACTTATTAACTACGGAGTTTTGCACAGTGTTGTCAATGCGATGTAAATTTTAAGTCACTAGCACCTATCACTTCACGCACCTTCACCTCTTGTGTGAGCACCAGGACTAGCTCCTATAATGTGAATGATACTCCCTTTATGATGTTAATAAACGTGATGTCATTCAGTATAACCTTGTGTCCCCGCATATATTGTTTTCCAGTCCTGTTGGGACTCTCCTTTCACTACTAAAACCTAGACAAAGGCTACACTTGAAATAATAGTAGCTCTGGCTACCCGAGGACCCTATTGGCCTCACCCCAGACCGCTGTCCTTTTCAACTATACTCGAAGTGCTACAAGTCATAACATTCGCCGAACCCATAATGCGATAGCCGCCGTGGACCGTCTTGGTTGCCCCGTGGCTCTTCTGCTGGCCGACATAGACCGTGCTTTTGACTCGGTCAGCTGGACTCTATTTATACTACTGAAGCATCTTAATTTCGGCCCCAAATTTTTGTCTTATATTCGTATGCTATATAATGGATTAACCGCCTCCGTACGTATATCCGGCAGGGTATCCGCCACGTTTCCCATTACTCGGGGTACCCGGCAAGGCTGCCCACTGTCTCCACTCATGTTCGCTTTAGCCATCGAGCCACTGGCGGCGTGGGTTCGCATCGATGCCCTGATCAGAGGCTTCGAGTGGTCAACAGAGGTCTCCGATAGAATCGCACTTTACGCTGATGACGTTCTCTTCTTCCTGTCTGACCCTCGGAGATCGGGTCCTCGCAGTTTGCAGATTATGCAAATTTTTGGCGAAACCTCAGGGCTATATATGAATATTAATAAATCTATACTATGGCCTTTGCGTGGGTCCGCGTATGATTATATATGGGCCTCAGACCTTTCCCAGACCCGGGAGGGCAGGAAATACTTGGGGGTCTTTATAACCGACCGACAAGAGATATCCAGAGCACGTAAAATTGACACAGTTTGTGCCAGGGTCAAAAGGGAACTGAAGTCGTGGGCAGGTTTACCGTTATCTCTGTACGGCCGCTCGGCCATTTTTAAAATGATCTCCCTTCTTCGGCTTCTTTATCAATTACACAACCACCACTACCCCATGTCACAGCTCTGGTTCATGCAGCTGTACATCGTGCTTAATGAGTTCCTCTGGGGTGGAGGTACGATTAGAATAGCGCTCCGTACATGTTTCTTCTCTACCTACTGTGGGGGCATTGCGACGGCTGACATTCAGTCATATTACGCTGCTTCTGGTCTCATCAAACATCTTCTGGAGTGAAAGAAGAGTATGTAGGATGAAGCAGGAGGAAAAGATCTAGTTATCGAAGGAGGAAACAACACCCCAGAATACTCAAACGACAAAGTGAGCAATAAAAAACCAAATAAAGCAACGGGATGCTGAATTACAGCAGCACCCCAAATTGTAGAATTAGCAATGACCATCAGCGCAGGAAAATTTATTTCTCAGGCCAGAACAAAACACATCATGGCTGAAAAACATATCTAAAGAGATTTTAATTCCAATATGATATACCTGTGTCAAGCAACACTATGTTGCTCAGGTCATCAAATTATTAAAATTAAACATCACTCAAACTACACTGGCAGGTGAATAACTTTGGGGATACACTTAACTTAGTAAGGTATCTCGGGGACGCCAGAGAGCTGGGCTGCAAGATGGCTGCCCTTTGGTGAGGCTCTGCCGGCCAAGACAATCTGCCAGTTATCCCTGTGTTGAGGGCTTAATCCTATTAATAAACACCCCGCCCCTTACTGCTGCTGGTCCCGCCCCTGCTAAAGCTAACATTGGCCACACTGCAGTAGCGAAGATACTTCTTGGAAGTTGCTGCCCCCGTTCTGCGACCTAGTGGTGTCAGCTGCGTGGAGTCCAGCCTCACCCTGAGAAGATGGGGATCCTGCTTCAGTGTGGAGACAAAGATGAGCCCTGTGGCCAAAGCAAATGATCGTGTAGCTGAGCTGTGGGGGAGCGTAGCTTGCCGTGGATTTGTGCGCCTTGCCGGAGCCAACACAGCCGAGAAGGTGATGAAGACTTGGGTCACAGGGGGAGTGGGCTGGCCTGGCTGGCTTTGAAGCACCTATGATTGTGTGCAGATAGATCTGCACTATGAATCTGGAGCCCGGAGACTTGTGTTTGTTATGGCGGAGTGGGGACCACAAAGGCCAGCGTGCCTTTTGTGCCTGGGAGCTGCTGGGGGACCGCAGCTGGAGCTTTGCAGCCATCCCGGTTGGATGAGCCATTCACGTTTGTTCGGGGTGGTCCATCTGATGTGGAGGCCCTGCCCCCTCCTGTGATAGACGGCCTGGACCACCATTGTTGTTTCTGCGCTAATCTGGGTGTCTGTCCTTTCAGCATTAAGGTGAGGTGGCTACGCTAGGTGAACTGGTCCCTGGAGGCCAGGTTGCAACACCAGGCAAGGGCTAGCAGGGCTGAGTGGACTGCGTTCCTGACAACAGTGCTACCCAGATGCCTGTGGAGTCGGTCTGCTCGTGCCACCTGCTATTGCACAGGTGGTATCTGAGTGGGGTGTGTAGGGCCCGTGGCCTGGCACGAGTGGGAACCCCATGCATATGACCAACATCTCTGGTGCACATCCCGTTGTTCATCTTCTGTATCAGTGTTTATCTCCCAACCCCCCTCAGGGCCTCCCACCTTTAACATGGGTTGTTCTACAGGTTTAATCATCCACAGCAAGGCACAATTGTTGCAATTCAACAGGATTACTGCATAGATCTTAAGCGGCACACACAATCTCTATTCATAGTTATGGACATATACAGATTACCTGACATTAACTGACCACATTTAGATGTTTGACTTGGAATATCCATGGTTTGAATGAGCAGCGCAAGGTGTGGCAGGTGTTCGCCTATCTGAACTGACAAGATTAATATCAGCTCCCTTTTGACTGCACACTGGTTGGATTGCGGAAACACATGTTGACACCTAGTCCAACTATGCCTGGGAGGATGCAGTGATTATCTGCAGAGGCACGTACTGAAACATGCACAGGGGTATATGTTACAAAGAGGGCAGATTTGTAATCCTACATGGCGTTCTGCATGGCCAGTCGGTCACCCTGGCTTCCATATATGGGCCCAAAGTGGATAGCCCTGACTTATTTGCAGAAGTCTGGTGTCAGATCCTGGATTTTGGTCCAGGCACTGTGCTCTGGGGTTGGGATTTCAATGTGATCCTTGATCAGTCAAAGGTTAGATACAATCACGTCAGACATCCAGACCCTGAGGCAGCCGCTCAGATACACACCATTATGCAGGACATTGTCCTCGTGGGCATATGGAGAGCAAAAAACGTTCAGACTACAGAGGGCACATTTATTGCTTACACACAACACTTGGTCCTGGATAGATTTCTGGCTAGTCACTAGAGATGTCTTTATTTGGGTCTCTAGGATAGAACACCTCCCTGGGACTTTGTCAGACCACACCGTTGTCTTATTGGAGTTCAGACCCCAGTTTCCCGCAGCAGAGCTTTTTCTTTGAGACACCCTCCAAATGAGCTCAGAGAACCAGTCTTCTGAGACAAAGTCAAATAAGCCATCCTTGAGTACTTCTCTCTTAACGCACAATCTGCGACGTCTCCCTCTATGCTCTGGGAGAAGTTTAAAGCAGTCATTCGTGGAGGGTGTGTAGCGTAGCTAACTGCTTTAGAGAAAGACATTCGTACACTTGAACTCTACTACAGGTCTGGGGACATGAGTACACTCACCACTCTTAAGAGCAAACTTGTGGAATACAAGGAGATGGCTGTCAGAGAGACCCACTACCTGGGCAGGGAGGCCGTGGCCAGAAGATATGGGGAGGATGGTCAGGACCGGCATAACACTCACTAGAATGTACTGTAAACCCTGGGATAGTGACTACATAGCGGAATTGGTGTATGATCAAAATACCATTGGCAGGGCACTGATGGCATCATACATACTATGACCCACTTTTTCACTGACTTATCCAGGTCGGCTGTGGATCCTGAACCCGATACCATATGCATGCTTTTTGACTCAATATAGCTCCTCTGGCTGGAAGATGCGCATAGGCAGTACCTTAATGTGGCCTTTTCAGTAGATGAGATGGAAAAGATCATCTAGAGCATGCCTGGGGATAAAGAGTTTAGATTGGACGGGCCTTCTATAAAAGATATGCTCACACACTCTCTTGCTGGCGGTCTATGAGGAGACGCCGCAAACTGGAGTACCACGTCCCTCCTTAAAAGAAGGAGTCATTGTTACTGAAGCTTGGAAAGCCGCCAGATCTATACGATTCATATAGACATCTCTCGATGATTAATGTAGAAAATAAAGTTCTTGCTAAACTGATCACGAGCCGACTGCTCCCGCTTCTGCCTTGTATTGTATGACCTGATCAATCTGGATTTATTCCAGGCTGCTTCACTGCCCATAATCTGCGCACTAGGTTTGTGCTCCTCCATTCCATAGACCCTCAACTCCATGCTACTGCGGTACTCGTGGATGCCACAAAAATGTCAGATTCCTTAAGATGGAACTATTGGTTTCAACTTGCAGCATGTCTCCGTTTAAGATCTCACTACATCCGATGGATTGAACTGCTCTACATGCACCCCAGCACGCGGTTTCACTTAAATGGTGTTGTCACCTCCCACTTTTTCTATAACTTAGCAGTATAACAGGAGCACCAGACAGGGATGCTCTCTGTTATCTATTCTGTTAGTCATCGAGACGGCACCCCTCGTGGCTGGGATGCGGCAACACCATTCTCATAGAGGCCGTTCCTATACCGCCAGAAGGATATTGGTGTATATGTAAGGTGATAATGTCACGATGTACTTGCGGGACACCCAAATTAGCATTAAACCTATAATGCCATTGCCAAGATGGCAGTTCTCCCTACATTTTTTTAAATATTCTTCTCTCTTACCAGGCAAATTTTTATAGGCCTCCAGGCTACCCTAGCCCAGTGTTGCATGGGAAATGCTTATACTACGCTTTGTGCAGGGTGGACTTTGTACAGTAGATCTGGAACTATACTACTACTGTGCCCAGGAACAGTTTGCACACTTTTGGCTACATCCCTCATTGTTCCAGCCACATACTGCCGTTGAGGCACATTGCGTGGCCTCTTGCCCTGTAAATACTGCCCTTTGTCTACCTGTCAAACAGCTGCGGACTGAGACTGTTACTGCGGTCTGCACTGTGTGCACTGGGATCGTCTGTATCGATGGGTCCGGATGAACTGCCTCCTCTCGCCAGACAACCTTTTGGCCAGAAACCCAATGCTTCCTATCACCAGCGATCGTGGTGTTTGCTAACAATCGTGGTGTTTTCCTTCAGTTGCAAAGTCTACGGCTTCATACGTTAAGCATCCTTTAACCAGAGGGGCAATTCCTTAAATCTCACCAAGTCTCTGATGACCCAGAGCACACCACTCTGGATGTTTTTTGTATCATAGGCTCAAAGCTTCAGATCGATACATACCACTTTCTCGGCGGCTTTTCCATCACTTCATGCATTAGACATACTGATAGCAAACTTGCCTTCTCATTAACTAATCACTTGTCTGTATGCTTCAATGTAAGAGAAGGCACTTATATGCACTACAAAATCATGGTTTGCTTGGCGAGCTGATTTGGAGCCCCTCCTAACGGAGGAACAGTGGTGTTCCTGTTGCACTCAGGCTAGTGCACCCTCACCAAATTACAGACCGATACTCCTGCATATAAAGCTTTTCCAAAGAATATATCATACGCCTGCACAATTTCATAGAATAGGGCTCTCAGAAGATGCATGTTGTCTTAGATGCGTTGCCAGTGAAGCCACCTTCATCGATTTAGCATGGGTGTGCCCTAGGGTGGCCCAGTTCTGGACTTGCATCTTCGACGCCATTGAACTAATCACTGATCATTATCCACAAAGATCCCCCTTGGTTGCTTTACTGAGAAATATGAAAGATGTTCCACCCAATGTTAGGCAACTGACTGCTATGCTACTCCTCCTGGCCAAACGCAGAGTGGCCATACACTGGGACTGGCATCTATATTTCTGTATGTTGTGGCATTTTGTTTTATGTTTTTCTATTCAGAAAACTATTAAAAAACTAAAAAACATAGCAAGTTATCTCACCAATAACTACGAAAGTGCAAGTCTTTAAATTAATTAGAATGAAAACGCATTAGCCTTTCACGCATAATATTTTTTTACCTTTTTAAATAACAGCACAAGTATTAGAGACTATTTGACATGACTTGTTTGGGTCATCTGTTTTTCCATAGCCCTGGGTATGATGCAGAAGGTAAGTGTCTTGAAGCCACAGCGACATGGAGCACCTTACAAATTATGCAATATGAATAAACTTATGCCATAAACCAGTGGTTCTTATTCTTTTGTCTTCTGTGAAGCCTCACTGAATCATTACTGGAAGCCAGGGAACCCCACCTAAGCCAATTATATGATTAGAATCTCATAACAATACAGAAACAAATGTATGTCAAACCTATAGCGATCATATGTTGATCACCTGTGTGATCGACATGAGTTTAACGGAAGTAGGACCCTGGAATTTTAAAGGCGAATCAGTGGGTTTAAAAATCTAATGGCAGAATTTATTGGAATGCCAAAGCTTCTATTAAAGAAAAAGATTCATTGATAGCACTACTAGGAGATGAGCAGCTTTTTTCTCCTGACCCACTGATTAAGCATGGAACCTGTCTAAAATCCTTTGTTTCCTCTTGTAAAACAGCTAACTTCGCCTTCTGTCAGAGACCATATCCTAATCCAGTAACTGGCTTAGACAGGGTGATACATAGATTAGTGAGGGTACAATTCCAGTTTTTTTCTGTAGAATGAAGAAAATTGATTAATCTTCTGAGGAGAAGATACAGGAAAAAACTCTAAGAAAAGAGAAGGAAGACTGCAATTGGGTGCAGCTAAAAGAAGCAGCCTTTTGTAAAGATCCCAAAAGATATTGGGAAATCATCTCAAAGAGCTGTGGTTCCAGAACAAAGTCTGTTCCTGTTCTCGTAAAAGAAGCAGTATTGAGTACCTATCTGTAAGAACTTTATTCAGGTAATGTAGATTCTGTGTGGCTTTCTCTCCCCCTCACTGTAGCTCCTTCATCTCCATCAGTGTGTAGTGCTCACTCTGTGAACGAGATTGCAGGAATTATTAAGGGAATGAGATCCTCCGGGGCAATGGGCCCAGATGAAGCGCCCATTACCGTTATCAAAAAGAGGCCTTGTTGTCTGCCTCCTACCTTGCACCTCTTTTTGCTTACTGCTACCAGCATGGGGGTTAATCCCCTCTCCTGGTCTGGAAGCATTTTAATCCTGCTACACAAAAAGGGACCAAGACATCTCCCTGGCAACTATCACCAAATAGCATTACTGGATGTGGTTGGGAAAGTATTCGCTAGGAGTATCTTGGAGCATCTCACGTAGTGGGTCATGGAGGAGAAAATCCTTCCTATCGCGCAAGCGGGTTCCAAGAAAAAAAAATCCACATTGGATAACATATGTATGCTGAAACTCATAGTGGAAAAGTACACCCTAATTCAAGGGGTAAAGTCTATGCGGCATTCATAGATTTTCTTTTAACAGCCTTTGATAGGGTAGACCACCCAACACTTTGGAAAAAACTAAAGAAGTTAGGTATGCCTGACATTCTCCTCTCATTAATAATTGCCATGCACTCCTCTACATGGTGCCAGCTGTTATTAGGGGGTGATAGAGGATTGTCCTTTATAATTCTAACAAAAAATGGGCTGAAACAAGTTTTTCTGCTGGCCCCACTACTTTTTTCACTGTATGTCTCGGACCTCCCTAATTGTTTTGCATCCAATAAGGGAGATGCTCAACATTGTAATTTTGGATCTAATGCCCAAGGGCTTGACAAATAGGCTGGGGTCCCTTCAGCAATATACCACTCTACAATACCTAAAAATCAATGTTTCAAAGAGTAAGATACTGATCTTAAAAAGTAGAAAGTCTAGGAAGATCAGTAACTATGTTTGGAGTATAGGTTCAGAGAAACTGGAGATTGTAAATTGATATCCTTATTTATGGAAAATGTAGATTTTCCACAGCCTTGATGGGCTGAAAATCTGGATTTTATTAAAGACACGGAGGATAATATTATGCAATAATTTCCTTTATTGCCACCACTCAGCAGAATATTTTAAAGCTTCTAGAACCTAGAACTTTTAAAAACATTCCAAATAGAATAAAAACCCCCGTAACCAGTCATCCTCCTTCTTTATTGAACTGCGAATTCAGAAGTAAATGTGCTATTAAAGAAGTTCCTCCAAATGAAGCGAATACTTCTTCTTTCCCCAAAACTCCAGAGAAAGAGAACACTCCAAGGAGAATCCAGCGAATTCTTAGACTTGTCCTGCTGCGAAAACAATAAAAACAACTTCAGGGTCGGGGTTAGTATTTCATGGGAGGGATATTAGCCTCCCTGTCTTTAATAAAATCCAGATTTTCAGCCCATCAAGGCTGTGGAAGATGTACATTTTATGTCAAGACCCGGAGGCTAATATGATGCAAGTTTAAAGCTTATAATCATACAAGTAGCTGCATTTTCAATTGGTTTAAAGTAAAAACGTCTGAACACAGAATCAGAAGACCAATCAGCACAGCGTAAAAGGTCCTGCAGACTACCCCCAACCATACAAGCTTTGGAAGCAGCAGCATCTCTCACAGAACGCACACCAAACATACTCAAATCCACCCCACACTTCTTCAACATTTTCTTCACCCACCTAGTCAAAGTAGGTGAAGAAACAGCCTTATGCAGATGTCTGAAAGAGACAAGCAATTGTTCCACACCTGAGGATCTTAAATGCAACTTTCTTCTTTCATATTCTTTAACACAACGAACCACGGACAACTTCTTTCTATCATCGAAATAAGGATAACAAAATTGTTGAAGAGTTTGTCTTAGTTCTCTATCTTGCATGGAAACAAATTACCTTCAGGGGTATAAGATCTAAAGGACACCTCTAATGCACGAACATCAGATACCCTGCGGAAAGAAACCAGACACAACAACGTAGTCAACTTGAACGATAGATCCCTAAGATTTAAATCACCATTATCACTCCATGACTCAATAAAAATGAGAACCTTCGAAACATCCCAAAGAACTGAATATTTTGTACCTGGAGGTTTAGCAATCCTAATGCTTCTTAACAACCTTCTTACCATAATATCCTGACCTACCGAAAAACCATTAACCAAAATGTGACCCGCTGAAATAGCCGATCTGTACAAGTTCACAGACCTGTAAGCCAAACCTTTAGTAAAACATTCAGTCAAGAAATTCAAAACTTGAACTATATCTGCTGAAACGGGATCCAAATTCCTTTCCACACACCAGCAACTCCACTTTCCCCAGGCCAATCTATATGCCTTCCTTGTCCCGGGTGCCCATGACTCCTCAATAAGCCTTGATGCTTCATTAGAAAGTCCTGGCTTTTTCCAAACTCTCCTGAACATTTCCAAGACACCAATTGAAGCTGACCTGCTTCTACTAGACTGTAAATCTCTCCATGAGGGCCACGCAGAATCTCCTGAAAAACTGGCAGCAACACCGGAAGATCTACACTAATTTCCAACATGATCGGGTACCATGCTTGAGAGCTCCAAAAGTGAGTGATTACCACCACTGTTTCTTTCCATTTGCGAATCATCCCTGTCACTCTGCTGATCATGGCAAAAGGTGGAAAAGCATAAGCCTGAAGCCCTCTGCAATCTTGCAGAAAAGCATCTATCCCGGCAGCATTCGGGTCTGGGCGCCAACTGAAAAACCTCTCTTACCTGACAATTGAGTCTGTTCGCAAACAGATCCACCTGAAATGAACCCCACAATCGGTCCAAGCTCCTGAACACACTTTTGTCCAGCATCCAATCACTAGAGTCGTGGAAATGCCTTGAGAACCAATCTGCTACCGAGTTTAACATGCCCGGAAAATGTTCCGCCTGAACCGACAGGACTCTCTCCAAGCAATACTCCCAAAAAGATCATCGCTATGTCCACTACACCCTCTGTATGCCTGTTGGCATATCTTACCGCTGAAACATTGTCCATTCTCAACACTACAGAACATTTCACACTTTCCTCTGCAAAACACCTTATTGCAAAAGAACCTGCCAATAACTCCAAACAATTTATATGCAAATTCTTTTCTTGCTCTGTCCAACGACCACCAGTTTTTAACAATCCACAACTTGCACCATAACCTTCCAAGCTTGCATCCGACTCTATAATCAAGTCTGCATTTTCTCCAAAAATTGCACGCCCGTTCCAGGCATCCATATTGCTCAACCACCAATTCAACTCCTTGCCTTGCTTTCAGAGAAAGACAAACCTTTTCTGAGTACCTCAAGCCATGCCTCAAATGACTTGCCTTCAATCTTTGTAAGGCCCGATAATGCACTGGCCCCGGGAAAATAGCCTGAATAGTAGAGGATAGAAGGCCTACAATACGGGCTAACATTCTCAGTGAAACACAATCTAACTTCAGAGTATTCCTTAGTTCCTTCCTAATCCTTTTTATTTTCTCCTTTGGGAACCTCAACACGCCTTCCACAGTATCTATCACAAAACCCAAAAACTGTGTTTGTTGATTTGCCACAAATTGGGATTTTGTTTTGTTCACTACAAAACCTAAAAACTCCAACAGTCTTACTGCAGATTTGTGTGGGAAACGAAATCTGCCTTGTTCTGATCTATAATCAAGATGTCGTCCAGATAAACAATCAGACGAACACCCCTCTCTCTCAAATAAGCTGCCAAAGGACGAAGTACCTTCGTAAAGCACCATGGTGCCGACGAAAGTAAGAAAGGTAGAATAAAACTTCCACAAGCTCTCCTTCCACAGGAATCTCAAATACTTTTGATGTTTCTCCGAAATAGGCACTGTCAGATAAGCATCCTTGAGATCCAATCGTGTCATCCAGTCCCCTTTCTGCAACACATCCTTTAACAAATGTATCCCTTCCACCTTGAAGTGATGATAAACTACCCAATCGTTCAGTTCTCTCAGATTTATCACTGGACGCATTCCCTTGTCCTTCTTCTCCACTAGGAAAATGTTGCTCACAAAACCTTCCACACAATCCAACTCTCTCACCACCGCTCCTTTTGTAATAAGATCCTGAATCTCCAAATCTATCAAATTAATTTGATCCCTTTGAAAAACCAACCTCCTTGGCATACAATTCTGCACTGGTCTTCCTACAAACTCTATACGAAAACCCCGAACAGTCTCCAACACCCAAGGATCCCTTGTAATCACCAACCAATTTTGATAAAATTGGGCAAGTCTGCCACCCACTTTTAAGGGGATAACAGTAAGGCCTTGACTTATCGACTGTGCCTCTGCCTCTTCTATCCCCACGACTGTATCTTCCCCGAGATCTATTCCTCTGTGGAAAGAATCTCCCCCCACAAAAGGCTTGTTGACCTTGGAAACCTTTAAAACCTCGTGAGAAGGAGCCTCTTGTGATGCACGGACCTTGGCTGAGGAACCGATTCCTTGTTCTCCCAGCCAAGCCAAAAACACACTCCTGAAATACTTTTTTGATCTCTTTTTGAGATTTTTGCAGGGAACTAAAAGCACCCACATACCTGGAAAGGTCTTTAATAAATGCATCACCAAATGAAAGACCATTCGCCAAAGGCCCTTCTTCTTTCCATGCCAACTCCACCAATTTCGGATCAATTTTCAACAGGATGCCTTTCCTTCTCTCAATAGATAAAGCCGTATTGGCATTACCCAAAAGACAGATTGCTCTCTGAACCCATTGACGAAGTTCGTCCACATCAACATTATTTTTATACATATAAGCTTCCTCAGCCATAACAAAAACCTTTGTCAATGGCCCCACAACATCCAGAAGCCTATCTTGACATGACCTCAAACCCTTATCCAGGCCCTTCCTGGGGTCGCGTCCCCCTTTTGCAATAAATGCTATTATCTTTGCGTCCAGCTTTGGAGTCGCAACCACTTTCTTGTCAACTGAGGGTCTCGGGCATTCAGACCTCAATCTGACGCGCACCTCCTTAGGTATTTCCCTTCTAATCCAATATTCAATATACTGCGCAACATGATCAGAGGGGGACCATTCAGGAGATAAAGGGTTCTTGATCATAAGAGGGTCAAACATACTCTGACCAAAAGGGTCCAAGATAGAGCCATTATCCCTTTTTAATTTTTCTTCCTTAGGTAAACCCCTTTCAGATGAGACATCATCCTCTGAGTCAAAATCGGACGACCAACTGAGTTCCACCTCCGCACTACCGGAGGACTCATCACATATAACCACCTTGTGCTTACGCCCCTTTGATTTTTTTACCAGTGTCAAATTGCGGGCCTTCATCCTGCCCATCATTGATACCCTCAGCATCACCCATATGTCTGTCCTTACAACAAACATGTTCTACCATAGTAGACTTCTTTCTCTTTGCCAGCCCATCGCTGGTTGATACGTTTCCTTTTTCGCGAAGCTTTCCTTGCTGATCTTTAAGCCACTTCTGCCTCAGTAGCCATCCAGAATTGCTCCTCATCTGCAGTAGACTACTTGTGTGCAAGCAGCTCAAGTTTTTTCTCCATTCTTAGAGAAACTTCTGTGGTAATTTTCTCAATTGCCTTATTTATTTTCTCTTCAAGAGAACTCTCCATAGAACCCTCTGCCTGCTCCATGTTCAAATACACAAAATCCAACCAAAATTGAAGCAACTGAACCTACTTAAAAAATGAAACCTCAAGCACAATAAACACTACACCGAAAATTCTCTATGAAGAGATATTGAACACCTCACCATAAATCAACTGACTGAAAAGCCTAAGAGCTTCTACTAAAAATATCTTTCTGCGCGACGTCTCCTCACAGAATAAAATCTGATCCTGTCAGCCCGAGCGTTCTATCAATGACACTCGCTATGGGAACCAGGAAGTGCTGAAAACGATCCTCCCACACAACGCCAAGCACAGCAAGCAGCGGTCTAGATTATCTGTACCGTGCTCGCGCACACAGCGTCTATATGTCTTTATGACGCGCCTCTGCCTCGCAGAAAGCAGCGAGACTGAAGCTCACACTGAAAACCCCCTTGCAATCCGGGCACAATGCGAAAATATGCATTGCCATAGCAACGCCCACCGCACCGCGAGCTATCAACCGCACCGACCAACGGTTGCGCTCGCGAAATACAGGGGTAGGCCCAAAATACGCTCAAAACTTTACTTCAATCTACAGCCTCGTTTTCAAAATATAAAATCTGATCGAAAAAGAATGTGAAACGAGTGCATTCAAAGAACCATAAACACACACAGCAATAGCATTAATCAAGACTTTTCAAGAAAACCACATGAGAGTAAAACATGCCGTGGGCAAGACTTTCAAATAATCCTTACTCTAAATACTTTAAAACTCCATAAACACACATAACAGTATAATAATATGAACTGCATATAGTACTTAACTGAATGAGCAGCAGCAATAAAAGAAGGAGGAGTACTGGTTGCTGGGGGGTTTTAATCTATTTGGAATGTTTTTAAAAGTTCTATGTCCTAGAAGCTTTAAAATATGCAGCTGAGTGGTGGCAACAAAGGAAATTATTGCATAATATTAACCTCCAGGTCTTGACATAAAATTGAAGCTGGTAACACACTGAATAAAGCCCATATTGAATATTGCTCCTCCAAGTCTTGCCTGCATGCAAATGGGCTATGTGCCTTTTATAATGGAATGGAGCGAAGACATTTTATGCAGTTGCTATCCGTTTTCAAGGTGAAAGTCCCTCCAAACCCATTATATACTATAGAATCTATCAATGTGGAAAATGGGACGTCCTAGGGAAAATGGCAGGGCAAATCTTACGTAAACTGTATAAATTCAATTCGTCTGTTTCTACCCCTGCCATGAGATTGGAATTTATTTTTGATAAGCTCCTATGTACAAGTATTAGCCAGCGTGATTCGGTGGGGCTATCAGCTTAAGAACAGCGAAAAAGATGCGATGAGGGGCTTTATGAATTGCAAAGTATTTGACTCAGACCAGAGTAAATATTCTTTTTCCTGAGATTTTACCTTGGCGCTGAGCTAACTTGATTTGCAGGAAGAGGTATTCTCCTCCCTTTCTCTCTCACAATTCAAAAACTATTTCAAGGGTAATGTTGGCACTATTAGTTATCAGCGAGATCTTGCATATTGCTCATTGAAGAAAAGATTAGAGGTGGTAACTACATCTTGCCGAGGTAGCCCAGAAGTACTTGGCCGGGAATCTGGACCAAGGTCTATGCCGTTTTTTGACATTATTTTGAATGAATTTGCTTCGGTTCAATGAGCTAACGGCAAACTGGTCCTCTTCTGGGAAAACAGGGAAAGATTGTTACTTCAGCTACGCCTCCTTTTCCAGTCAATGTTTTTAAAGAACAATATTAAAGAGTTTCTCCTTCATCCAAAAAATGAATCAATTTGCACAAAAGTTTTATAATTCTTTAAAGGCTTTATTAATTTCTATTAATCTGGATTTAGGATTGCTGTTGTGGTGGGATGAGAACCACTTTGGCTGCTCACAATGGAGTACTTTGCACATGAATTTAACATTTTAAGGTTTTATGATCTTATTCCAACCCGTTTTCAGGTGGCTGCTATAGAACTGAGATCATGTGTATCAATGGTTTATAAATATTATGTTTATTTCTTTTTATTCCTTTTAATGTATAATGTAAGTGTATGATATTCATTGCACTGTCTTGATTTTATGTGGACCTCTTGAGCTCCAAATCATAAAGAATTGAATCAAAGTGTACATTAAACAAATAAACACAATATTTCATAATTTGTGCAATTCATAAATAGACATATTAGCAAAATCTAAATTCTAATCAGAAGGTTGGAGCATTTCAAAATGTTTTTTTTCTAAAAGACGAAGCAATATACTCGACGTGAAGGCCACCAATTGTCTATAATAGATTCCTTTTGCTGCATGTGTGCTTATCCCACGAATCAAGCAAGAGAAGGATGCCAACTTAATTAACAGCATCCAATTTGAAATGTTTTCACATTTAAATAGCGTTTTAAAAATGTTTATGTATGTATAGTTTATTAATCTGCTAAGATTATTTTATTTTTTAAACAGTCGCTGACCCCCTCATTAATATATCGCAAGCAGACCACAGTTTAAGAATCACTGCCATAAGCAATATGTGGTAACACAGCACAGACATTAGTGCAGACTCACAGCACCTTGTGTCTGCCTGTTACTAATGTGTTCAAGTATGTACAGGTGAGATTGTTAGCATAGTGCTAAAATTAGAGACCCTGTGCCTTCACCGGCATTTAACTCTTCGCCCTAGTCATGCTGCTCTTAGCTTCACTTGTTAAGTCCTCATCTCAGTCTGCAGCAAATACTCAGATTTGAGGGAAAACGACTCCTCTTCGAACAATCCAGAAACCTGGCTATTCATATCACAAACTGAGAAGACATTCTCCCGGTAACTATCCTTCTCCTACAGTATTATGCGCATGTCCCCAGGGTTTTTGATGCACTCATGCAAGATATTTGAGGGGTTTTCCATGTGTGGACCTTTCAAGTTAATGGCCCAAAGGCTTTCCATTGTGATTCGAGCAATATATAATGAAACAAGGAAGGGAGCTTTGTCTGAAAGGGAACATCAGGTGCCAAGACAATGCCATGCCTCAGAGCAGAGACGCTTCTTTCTGTGCTCCGGTGCACTCATTAATGTAACCCAACTAACTCCGAGAGCAGCACAATGCCTCTGCTGACACGGTCTATAGGCTATGGGGCAGATGAGGAGTCCCAGAGTACCGTTATCATGCTGTCTGTACTGGTGACGCAGATGTCACTGCCTGAGTTTGCTGACATTGGGGCAGACTTTGAAGGTACAGCTTATTTTCTCCCATGTTATGCGTGCTGCGTATTGCTTCACCATAACTGTATTTTGTCAGTGATGAGAATGAAAATAAAAAGGTACTACAGAAAGGCACCAAGCGGTGTAACATAGCAATCATAAAAGAAAAGGAAACACTGCCTCATAAGGACTTGGATTCAAGTGCACTAATTTCTTTGTGAGTACGAAAAATGCTGCCACTCACACACAGGGGAGCAGTGGTTTAAGTGGGCGGGAAACTGTCTTTACGGCGCATGATATATATAGGAGGAATCGCATAGACATTGCTGCCACAGACAGTGGATTACAACCAGGACAGTATTAGTCCTTGTTCGCCGACTACTACTAATTGTCAAATGGGAGAGCATTATTTGAATTTAAAAGCCATGTTAAATGGGTCATTTCACTTATAGCAAGTATTGAAAAAGGCAAGAGCCGAAACAAGTCGACTTGCGATTAAAGGATTTTATTTGACCCTGCGAGTGATCCATGTTTTGTTGCATTCATAACGTGGGTCTACCCCCCACGTAACGGAGGCACCCACCCCGTGTTCGGCAGTACAACGGGTGAAACTTTGGAAGGTACTTATGAGTACATTGCCTGAACCGCCGTGTTAAGCCAAGGCCCAAGTTGACTGCCAACACTACCTGGTTTGAATATATATAAATTGTGCAGAAACTATCCTCGTGGTGTTGGTGCTTCTTTTGTCAGGTGAAACTGGTGTTGATTTTATATATATATATATATATATATATATATATACATATATATATATATATATATATATATACATACATACATACACACACACACACACACACACACACACACACCTACACATACATAGATATACATACATACATACACACAACTGGAAATGTCTTTAAATTACTCAGCAACTACTGAACGGATTTACACCAAATCACAAAAAGGCACTTCCCTTGACCAACATCTACCTTCAAGCCAAATTTGGTGTCATTCGGTTCAGCAGTTCGGGCTGTAGCCATGCCTAAAGTTTCTATAGAAATTAACATGGGGGAAACGTGTTTTGGGACTTCCCCTTTTTCTCAGCCCCCGCTTCACGGATCACCCCGAAACTTTCAAGACAGCAGCTGAATTTGTGAGGATTCATCAAATGACGCCAAAGTTATTGCCAAATGAAAAAACTCTCTTCCTATGGAAATTACATCCTTACTATAACTGTACTCGAAGTTATATACTAACAACATTAACACTTTGAACTAAAAAAATAAAAAACAGAAATTCACTGGCTATAGTTAGCAGAGCGAACGATAACTTACGCCCCCCACCATACACTGCTTATGACCACTTGTTGAGGGCGGCATGGAAAGTCCCACGGCCCAGGCGCCCCCCCACATGGTGAGAGGGCTAGCATTGCTCCTGCCCGCTGTTGACCTGTTTCCCTGCCCGCATCAGTGCGGGCTGGGAAACAGATTCTCAAGTCTGCTCCCAGCTGGCAGGAGCATTTTTAAAAGCTCCAACCCGCTGAGAGCAGACTTTGTGTTTGCTCCCGTGTGGCAGGAGCAAAAACAAACTCCCTGCCGGCGCTGGTGTGGGCTGGGAAACTACTGTGTCTCGGGGGTGGTGATCCAGGATACAAGTGAGATGGCCCCAGGGGAAGGTGTCCCCGGGGCTATTAGGTTCAAGGTGACGGGCCGTATGGCGCCCTCCCTTTTAATTTAAGTAGCAGCGCTGGGAGATTGGGTCCTCAGGGGCTTTTAAAAGCTCTGGGAGGGGGCCTCCGAGCAGCCCCACCCCATTAAAATATACTTTGGGCCCTGGGGATAGGGTCCCCGTGGCCGTATACTGCTCAGGGAGGGGGGACCACATGTCCCTTCCCCTTCACAAATAGATTGGGCACCGGGGAATGGTGGTCCCCAGAGCCAAAAACGGCATGTGGAGGGGGGCTATAAAAATAAAATTGGCCCTGGGGGATAGGTTATTTTTACAAGTTCAGGATAGGGGGGACTAAATCCTTGTGTCCTGTAAAGGCTGCCAGCAACATTTATCTCATCAGCACTCGCTCCCACGGGCGCAAGATGGCTCAAGGAAAAAAAACTCCCTGCACCAATCCCAATGCTCTATTTTTTTTAATTGGATCCAAGGGACTCCCGCGAGAGTCCCTTGAACCCAACCATCCAGATATACAATTATTTTTAACCTTAATTTCTCAAAAACTACTGAAAGGATTTACACCGAATCACAAAAAGCACAATCTGCGTACCATGATCTAGCTTCCTATACGCCATTTCAGTACAAAATATTCCAATATAAGCCCCTTCACTGTACACCACTACAGTGTACGCGAATACACTCTGATATTTACAGGACCTAAATCCACTTTACCACACTCCACTGTATGCTTTCCCACTGTATACCACTGCACTGTACACAATGCCACTCCAATATACACCACTCTATTGTATCCAAGTTCACTGTATGCCACTCCACTGTATAGAACTCCACTCTACGCCGCTCCGCTGTATGCAATTTCACTATACGCTACTCCAGTATACCTCATTCCATTTTACTGCACTATACCACAATATACTGTACCAGAGTACGCTCTACAACACTATATTATACCACACTCCACTCAACTGGACGAATATTACAAAATTGTTACTAACATTGTAAAAAATTGAAATTCACAAAAAAAAACAAAGGTTAAACATAAGTTAGGTAAACATTAGGTTTGGTATAGAAACCCAAATTAAATTCCACAAACATTAGAAATTTGACAGTTATAGTTCTCTTAATTGTATGATTTATGCACCACGTACACACTTATTTCTATCTTATTTGTGCAAACACCCCTTAAACTACACAACCATAACAAATTAAAATCTATACTTATCTGTTGACATTATCATTTACACACCGCTTTCACTTTAATATAAATCATACTTATAACTTACATTTGAACTTACTCACCACCTTTAAATTAATATCACTCATGCACTTCCGTACATAGTCTTGTCACCTCAATCACCACACTACATTAACTGTAACTCGCCCCTTCTCCATGCACTAGCTATACCCTTGGATACTGCCTAAGTTATAGCATGTGAAATCACTGCAGTAAATAAAACACTTATGACATCAGAAATTATAACATTTGGCAGAACACAGTGGTGAGTTATACATAATGGATGATGGACACATGCAGGCTGTGGAAGGGGACCTGGAGATGCTAATACAGGATGCACCAGAGAAGCTGCAACTGCTAACAAACCGGATACCTGTACTGTGAGCTGCAGGAATCAGCACAGGCTTCAAAGTTATACAGTTTTTTAATCTATGTGCAACGTCTAACATTTTACCATTTGACAGCCTTTCCTAATATGCTGTATGTGTACAGAAACATCATAAAGAGTTGTGGATCGATTAAAATGTTCTATCCATTCATAAATTTTAGTAAAGCTATATCTTCACACTGGTTAAGCTCTCAAGGTATATGGAAACTCATTTGTGCCAAGCCTCCCTTTTGAACTTATGAATATAACAATCCAAGTGTTCTAGTTGTCTGAACCAATGCATGTTCTTCCATGTGGCCTACTACTCCTCATCAAATCACAACAGCCCGCTTCCTTCTATGTGTTCCTCTCAGCCCCTCTCAAGTCACCGCTCAATAGGAAGAAAGGATGCATTCAACATTTGTTCACATTTTGTGATGTGTTCCTTGAAAAAATGACCTCAAAATTCCTGTCAGTCACATTGAAAAGTTCTTGTAGTTTGACTGGGTGCCTTGTTTGAGCCCTCGCTACACCATCACAGTTAATCTTTACAGGAGCACTTGCATCTATCCTATCATCCATTCGTTGCCGTCTATCACAATGCACTCAGCTTTTTTGCTTTGGTGCACAGGCACATTGACACGACTAGCAAAAAACAACTGTACTGGTAGTACAAGAAGAGAGGGTAATAGGGATGACAAATCACATAGCCTCCCTTTGTGCAAAGCGTGTTCCACAGATTGCACTAATGTAAACATGGAGCTGACACACTTCTGCAAACCTACGCACAATATCTCACAATGCATTTGCCGTGCAAGCAGGATATGCCTGACTGCACATGATGTGCATGTACTGTAAACCTAGCTGTGCATGAAGCATATTTGGATCAACGTCTTTAGTATAGCTAAATCAGCAGTAACAGAATTAATGATGGTTGGGGCAATTAGTACCTGATAAGAAGCACAGGCAGGTGGGGAAGATCACCTTTAACTCTGTCAAATGAGGCGCTGAGAAGCAAGATGTGGGAGTGAGGCATGACAGATGCTGATAATTGAAGCTCCACAGGAAGATGGGTGCCAGCCATTTTGGAATAGCAAAACTGTAAAACTAAGGGCTTGTGCAGTGTATACCTGACTAGATGTAAAATCTTCAAATCTAAGGACTGTGCATCGAAAAGCAACTCCAACTTCATATATTTCATGATCAACTCCCAGCAAAAAAACCACTCTCAACTGGACTAACCTCGTTGCTGTCCCTACTGACTGTGCCCATTCCAGACCACAGTAACAGGGCGAGAAAAAAACGTCCACACAGCAACTTCGCTCCTTTAGAGTTTACCTCATTGACATGCTATAACATGACATGATCATTTTGGATGACTCATTGGACCCCTAAGCAGATGGTCCACACTCAATGCCCTTGACCACCCACCCACCGAGTCAGTATGGAAAGCCAAACATCCATAACGACTGGCTCATCTAAATCCAACCCATCAACCTACCAATATACTCAAGAGCTCTTAAATCAGTAAGTATACCATCAGGAGGCAAAAGGAGAAGTGATGACTGAGGAAGCTGACTGAGAGCCAGAAGCGCTGCAATACAGTCACGTATTTTAAAACCTCTTTTTATGCTGCTGCATTTGATCAAAATTGCACAGAATTGCACTAATTACTGAATGTTGAATTTCAATTTGATTGTGTCACAGTACTCACAGGATTCGCGTCCCATTAAGAAACAGGGGTAGTTGGCATGACTCCACGCCGGTGATCTGGACGGCTGTCCAGGGTGGGGTAGGCGAGAAAAAAACCATAGAGAGGAACCGGTCCTCGTAATCTAGAGGGAGCAAGTTAGAGCTCTAGTTTATCAACAGTAAACGCCTACTTATGGCGCCTGCGGCATGGACGCACAGTGGGCGCACCAAAGGCGCGCCAAAGGCAAGCCCGTCTGCACCCGGACGGGTCCAGGAACCCTGCCCATTTTACTCCAGGACCTCCCAGGCACATAAAATACAATGCGAAAGAGCTATCACTGTTGAGGCCAATAGTCGGCCCTCAGTGTGCTCACATCTTTACGGCAGATAACCTAATTGGCAAGAAGACCATCTGCTGCCATTGCAAGGCCACTGTAAGTAAGGGTACCACAGACAACAACGCACAATCTCCTAGGCCAGCAGAGAATGCACAGTGGAAAATGGGGCTAATAAACAGTAGATCTCTCCCTGGACACAAGATGGAGATTAGGCTTCTAATCGAGGAGGAAGGTCTAGACATACTCTTCATAACAGAGGCCTGGTTGAAAGGCTGCTCCACACCTGACCTAGTGCTAGCTCTTCCACCAGGATATGCGATTAGTAGACAAGATAGGGTGGGAAAGATAGGAGGGGGGGTGGCCATCATCTATAAAGATGAATACAGCTGTATGAGCTCACCCTTGACCATAATCAACTGTGATATACAATTCAGTTTCAAATTATCTCCCACCTGTACCTTCTCTGGCAGGCTTGCTTACAGGCCTCCTGGTTCCTGCAACACTTTCCTAGAGACTTTCCCTGACCTCGTAGCAACTACCACTGCCAGTAAAGGATCCATGACCGTATTAGGGGACTTTAACCTACACCTGGATGAACATGGTAACGCGTCCACCAATAGATTCACACACGATATGGAAGACATGCAAATTAGAGAGCTCGTGAGATCTGGCACTCATGAAAAAGGGCATATTTCTCCAATGAACCTAAAATAAAGGTAGGGACTCCTATGCCAGTTCCGTGGTCAGATCACTTTTTTATTCCTTTCACCATAGTCAAAACCCAAACTCAGCAACACAGTCCACAACTCCATTAAGGCAGGTAGAAATTGATCAAAAATCATACCAGATGGTATGGTTAGCGCCTTGGCAGCCCAGATCCCGAGCTTGACAGGAAATCTTGAGGCGGCAGACATGATATGGTCCGATTGGTTCAACCTAGTGGCAGAACAGTGTATTCAGAAAGACCGGCCGAGAACCAACCATCCCATGAAAAAAAAATCTGCATGGTTCAACCCACACCTAGCCTCACTGAAAAAAAAATGTGTAAAAAAAACAAACAAAAAAAAATATCGAACGATACTGGAGGAAAACATATGATCCTGCTGTCAAAAGTCAATATAAGAAGGCTGTTCGACACTTCCACAATGAAATCAAACAAGCCCAAGCCAAGCACTTCGAGGAAAAAATCAACTCAGCCCTCAACTCTTCTAGGGAACTTTTTAAGGTCGTTAGATCCCTAAACTCCCCCGAACAGGAGACTTCCTCTCAACCATCCAAAAAAGAGATGCAACGAGCTCGCGACCTTTTTTAAAAACAAGGTCGAAAAGCTCTATAACTCTATGCAAGGGAGCACTGATATAGAGAGCACAGATACCCCACCTGGAATCTATGACCCTCTGGGAATGGCTTCAGGGCCAATTTTAGATCATTTCCCGGTGTTAAGTTGGGAATCCACAACCATGATCTTGAGGAATATCAAATCAGGCTCCCCCTAAGACCCGGTTCCCCCACACATTCTACTGCAGGGTGGTAATACAACACTGACCACTACATCTGAACTTCTCTCGCTATCACTCACACAAGGGATAATTCCAAAAAATTGGAAACATGCCATAGTTCGACCACTACTAAAGAAACCTCACTTAGACCCTTCAGACCCGGGAAGCTACGACCAATCTCACTATTACCCCTTTTAGGAAAAATAGTGGAAAAGCATGTCAACCATATCTTGTCCCAGTTTCTGGAAGAAAATGAGGTGTTGCACCACACTCAAATGGGCTTCAGACCACAACATAGCACAGAGTCAGCCTTGCTGGTGGTCACGGAGGAACTCAAGGGATTCCTTGAACAGGGGGGTGTAGCCGCAATCCTATTACTTGATCTTAGTGCGGCTTCTGACACTGTTGATCATAACACCATGATCCTCAGGCTGAAGGAGGCAGGCATTAGAAACAGTGCCCTAAACTGGCTGTCCTCATTCTTAAAAGATATATCTTTCCAGATAATGGAAGGCGAGCACTTATCAGAAGTCCTACAGGTACCATGTGGAGTCCCACAGGGATCCGCCCTGAGTCCCACATTATTCAACCTATACATGCAACCTTTCGCAAAGATAATGCAGAAATTTGGTCTATCCATCGTATCATACGCAGATGATATCCAACTGGTATTATCGGTGACGGATGGCCCTCGGTCCAATCACAACCAAATGGTCTCCTGCATGAAAAAAGTAGTGGAATGGATGACCAGGTGCAGCCTAAAATTGAATGGAGACAAAACGGAACTGATGTTTCTGGGAAACGATTCTGTGCCCAGAGACATCATTAGCTGGGCACCAGAACTAGGCAGTCCCCCTATTCCTAAAAATTCATAAAAAACCTGGGAATGTGGCTAGACCACAGTCTCTCTATGGAAATACAAGCCAAAAAAACTGGCAGCCACCTGTTTTGGGATACTCCGCATGATTAGTAAGTTTTTACCTCTCATCCCTGAACAGACTCGGAGAACCGTGGTTCAGGCCTTGGTGGTTTCCCGGCTGGACTACGGCAACTCCCTCTATCTGGAATCCCCCAAATTTGTAGGGAACAGGCTCCAGGTGGTTCAAAACGCAGCAGCCAGGATACTCTGTGGCATTCCCAGATAAGATTCAGTGAAAACCTCACTGGAAATTCTGCACTGGCTACCGATCCAAGCCAGGATTACATTTAAATCTTTATGTATAGCCCACAAAGCCATGAACGGCAAGGGTCCTGCACTACTGAGAACTCTGGTCACTCCATATGTTCCTGGTAGGTCTCTGAGATCCTCCTCAGATCTACTCATGAAGACGACAAGAATGGGGAGAAAGATCTTTCTCACACTTGGTTCCAAGTCTGTGGAACTCCTTACCCAAAGAAATGCGACTGTTAAGAGATGAACTGATTTTCAGGATAAGATTAAAAACATGGCTCTTCCCAAGATAACTCCCTTGTTCCCTCACAGCACCTTCTCCTCAGTGCTAGAAAGCCTTTGGGCAGCCATGCGCTCTATAAATCCATAAACACAAACACGAAGGTCAGAGCTTCAGGAAACATTGGAGGACTAGAAGAAAACTCCATAGAACATGCAGAAAATTCATCGCCAAAGCAACCTACTACACCAACAACACAGCCAACACATCAAATAGCAGTAGAACTTTTTTTAGGCCAGCAGCGACTGCTCCACCCCCACATCACTTTCACCATTAACATTCTGCAGACAAGTACAACACTATAAGCCGTTTCTTCAAGAAGAATACAGGCAAGGTCAGAGGGGTATAGTGACACCAAAGCGTCAACCATCATCCCTCCGATATCATAACATAATGCAGTGGGTGCACTTCACCACTCTCACCATCGACGACCTCACATGGCTTCTCAACTCCTACATAGCCACATTACCTAGATAGAACTTCTTGTCTACATTGAAAGTGAAGTACAATAACCGGGAAAGCACTGAAGATATTTCTGAACATCAGTGTCTCCCTCACACAAGGCAATTTCCAAGACACCCTGAAGACCAGAAAGATGCTTTCATGGTTGAAGAAATTCAACAGGTTGCTGACTGACTCCATATCCTCTCTTGTTCAGCCACTGGTGTTGTGCACACATGGTGAGTGATTGGTGGTTAGGCAGGAAGGTGAATGCTCCTCATCACTCTTTAAGGTTCTCTCAGTGAGGAAAAGACAGACACCTGGATGCATGACAGGGTTCACTCCGTCCAACAGATGCAACCTTCTACTCTAAAAGGAAAGGTTGGGGTGACTGCATTCGGGGCATAAGGAAGCAGTGTAAGGTTCAAACTCATTCATCCATGTGGTGAAGAGAGTTTCTCACACTGCGGTTAAATACTTGCTGCATATTGTATAGGATTACTCCTGCATTAGCATTTCAATAGCAGAATACATGAGATGCATGATTACTACTGTGCGATGCACTGTCAACATGTGTGAGATGTATGGATCCAGCTTTGTCACTACCATGGAATTGTCTGCATTCCTTGGTGTATGTATTAAAGTCATACATATGTGAACGAGATATATGTATGCTGCTGTGTGGGCAAGGTTGCTTTAATGCCTTAAATAAATATCTATAGATGAGTTACCATGGCCTTCCCTGTGTGCTTAAAATGTACTCTGGGTTCTTTTTACTGCTTTATTATCAGTGGAGTCTGTGCGTATCATACATGGAATCGGCAATTTTAAGAAGGAATTACCTGCATGAGTTACTATAGATGAATACACAGTTAAATGTAGATATGTACATTTGCAGCACATCCCCTCGGTTGAGCCGAGCGCGCTCCCACAGCCAAGGACAGAGCATCCTCTGGGCGCTGCCGGGGGGAACCGGTTCAGTGCCCGAGGCTTCAGCAGTCGTGCTGCTGCGAAAGGCTGACTCAGCCGCAGATGCTATGAAGGGCGGTGGTTGAGTACCGATAAATGAGATAAACTTATTAATTACAACTCTTAGAAACATCAGAATTGCGGTATGAACTATAAAAACGGTATTTTGATATAAGAAAGAAATTACCCAGAGGAAACACATTTCTTTGAGATTTAAGAAATGGGCCCTTTCGATTGTTTTTTGGCTGCTTCGCAGGTGTTATGTTCACCTTCTTGCTAGGGTGCCTGCTTCCTTGAAAAAATTGTAAATGTGCACAACTGCTCATTCCGCAAATGTAAAGGGTGCTCTGATCGCCGTGAGGGGAACGTCTTTTCCTTGCGACAGCACACGCTGTGAGGGGAACGGCTTAAATCTTTCTACATAGTGCCGTGAGGGGAACGGCCGGGCTAAACCACAAGCCCCAGCAGCCCCCTGCTGCCAGCGACGCCTTCCTGACGCTGCACTTGCGCCCGGAGGTGCTTTAAAAGCAACGAGCGCCCCCCGCAGCGCGGGACGCTCTGATCGCCGTGAGGGGAACGGCTTTTCCTTGCGCCAGCACACGCCGCGAGGGGGAACAGCTTAAATCTTTCTACATAGCGCCGAGAGGGGAACGGCCGGGCTAAACCACAAGCCCCAGCAGCCCCCTGCTGCCAGCGACGCCTTCCTGACGCTGCACTTGCGCCTGGAGGCGCTTTAAAAGCAACGAGCGCCCCCCGCAGCGCGGGACGCGCGCGGGCGGCGCCCGGGGCCAAGGGCGGGCCCGTCCTTGCCAGGAAGAGGCAGGGCAGGGCCACCCCTCTAACTTTAAAGGACCAAGACCCTCGTGTTTTACTAGAGGCGGCAGAAAAGGTACTGTGAGATTTTCACTCTTAACAGCTCTTCCACTTGTAACTGCCACTTCGCTTCATGTAGATACTTGGAACTGGTCAACGTCACGGTTAAGCTGATATGGTACATTACTACTAACTGTTTTTTATTCTGGCATTGGATTACTGGACCCTATTGGACTGGTCTTTTATCTAATACTGGGACCTTATATAACGTGTTTTACTAGCAGCAAACCGTCTACATGCCCATTACAGTTGCCAAACCCATCAACCATCCTGTACTTTTGTCTATAGGGGCATGATACAGCTAGCCCTCAGCACTTTGCACTTTATGGTCCATGTTTAAATTTTTCTTATTGCTGCTAAATATTTGATCACGTTGCACTTTAGGGGCCTGACACAGTTAGCCTTCAGCACTTTGCACTTTCCGGTCTAACTGATAAATAAGGTTTTATGTTTTTAATTATATATAAAGTGTTAAAGAGCTTCTAAAAGGACCGCATACTTTAGTTTTAAACCCTACAGGAGTTATCTTGACAGCAGTGCCATCTGCCAGTGAGTCCTCAAGCTTCTGCCAGCAAGTTCCTACGCTTTTTGGGCCTGTATTCCGGTAGAATGATCTTGTTTTGTTGAATTTCTGTTTTGAGCATTCATGCACTTGGTTACCTAAATTAGCTGTAGTATAGTAGCTTTCCCTCCACCTTGAGCTTTAGACAACTACCAACACCCAATTTAAAGCCATCGACAGTATTAAAGATAATTGTCCTAACTCAAACAGAATGGGGAAACGAGCATGCACAGAAAAGAAATCAAAGGCCCCTCCCAGCCCTATACCTAAAACCAAGCCGACCTCTATAGATAGGATGTTGGAAGAGGCTTTAGGTGTAGTTGCCACTGAAATTGAACGGACAGAGAGACGATTATCCCTAACTCCCAACCTGGAAATCCTCACGATAGACCTTCATACCTCACCAATATCAGGAACCCCAGGAGTCCCAGCAAATGAATCCCATGGGGCCCAAACTTCAATAGTTGAAGTAGGTAGTCCTGATCAATTAAGGGAGCAATCTCGTATACAACCCGTCACAAAGGGGAGACCCAAACCGCAAGTAAAAACGGCGGCAAGAAGGAAGAAAACTATGGTAGAAAAGACTGATAATAGGAATACCGGGACGGAGGGATAGTCAACAGTATTGAAACAGCTAATGAACAGCCAGTGTGGGTTACCAAGTTAGTGGTAGTTCTTCAGATGCAAGTGAGGGACATAGTCAAGGACGAACTTAAATCACTTGTGGGAAGGGTTGACAAACTGACGTTACTTATTAAAAACTGGACAAGCAATAGGGGGGTAGTTGACGGGACCGTTGAAGTGGACACTGGCCCTGGAGACGAGGTAATTGCGATCTTCACAAAGGCCATTTCAACCATTAAACATAATGACCGTCCAGCCACTCAAGCATTAAATACTGAGAGACAACAACCACTAGCCCCATTTGCAGTCAACACAAAGAGGGCACCTATCGCCTCCACTAGCAGAGAAAGTCTACCCCCCCCTATTTAAACAATCCATCAGGCCTTGGCAGCCGAATAATCAAAGGGTAGGGGTAGATTTACAAACATGCACAGAGGCTCCAAAGGAATAGCCCCCCCAGCTATTAACCTACCACCGGCCTCAACCCCATATGTCCTCATCCTGGCTAGCATCCCTGAGCTTCGAAAGGGCCAACATGAACCACACCAAGAACTAAAAAATAAATGCATGCACTGGCTAGCGAACCACAGGTACTTTAGGTATGACGACGTTGACGAGATTTTAACTACACGTAGAGTGGGATGGCTAGGTTGGAGGCCCAAGGTTAAGAAAGGTGATTGCATAGTGATCAACTTTAGAAACCCCCGTGTTATCCAAGAAATTCTAAATAGAGAGGAGGGGAGACCAATGGGTTCTATTTTAGCCCTCCCATTGGGCTACTTTTATCCCCCTGAGAGGGTTTATGAAGACACAAGGCACTATGGGTGGGACCGGGGACACGAAAACTATAGCCACAACAAAACTGCCATAGAACATTATTGGCCTAGGCAACAAATGTACAATATACCTACATGTAACAGGTTTAGTAGCCTAGAAGGAGTGGATTGACTTGAGGCCCAAGCCATTGGCCCTGGAGTACAGTTGGGCGAAACTCCGTTGGTAACTGAGCCTCGCAAGAATGATGTAGGGAACCGTATGATGTTGGGGGAATGGGAAACCTGTAGGTGCATGAGCGGCTCACCAGGGAATACCCATGAAGGCCCAAATACGACTTTGATTATTAACCAACCACTTTCATCGTTCTGCGGGTCTCCCCTGCAGTCCTCCCCTTCAGTTGCCAAAAAAATTATCTCTCCTGACCGCCCAAGGCTACGCGTTTTATCCTGGAACTTAGCAGGAATGAATAGCAAGATTGACGACCCCGAATGGGGTCGCTTCATTGACCAACATGAGATCTGCATGTTCCAGGAGACGTGGGCAAGAGGGGATGTCTCAAAAGCGGGTTATGCTATATTTAATATCCCTGCAACATCAGGGGGGATAGGGAGACCTTCAGGAGGCCTGAGCACATGGGTGGCAGTCCACCTAGGCTGCTCAGCAGAGTGGATAGAATCATCTTCAAACGACATTCTGTGTGTTCTTCTGCACTTTTCCCCCAAGATCTCCATTGCCCTTTTAAATGTGTACTCTAGACCAGTCAACCAGGGCCAGGTGTCAAAAACTCTTGAGGAACTAACGTAATTTCTAGCCACCATCACAGATAATTGTATGGTAATCGTAGGAGGGGATTTTAATTGTAAGTTTGAGCCGCTAGATGGCTTGCATAAGGATAGCCTCTGCGAAGAAGACAAATACTGGGCCATCCCAGAGTCTTCATGCCCTCTAGTTAAAATTTGGTCCCCTTTGGTGAGCCAGATGAACTGCTTTGTTTTAAAATACTCTTTAAGGGCGTGTAATGGGAGAACACAATCGGACTCATCCAGTAATTGCACTTTTATCAGAAATGGGAGAGGCTCCCTACTGGACTACATTCTAATCGATTGTAAATCCTGGCACAAGGTTATTGATTTCAAAGTTATGGCACGACAAGATAGTGACTACAACGCCCTTGTGCTAGAATTACACGAGCCCAATCTTGGGAGTGTAACAAGTGTCCTTTCCCTTTCTGATGATAGGCTGTCCCTCTCAAATTGTAGGAGGAGAGTACGCTGGGCTGACATAAACCAGACACAGGATAAAATAGGCTCCCTGTATGAAGCCCTCATCCCAGTGCTCTTGACCGCAACTAATTCTGTACCCATTAATGGAGGCAGAATTGATCTCTCAATGGTCACCCAGAATCATACTAGGCTACTGGCTATTACGGTAGACTTCTTTTTTCCTATAAAAAACTCCAGGCCCAATAGGAAATCTTCCCACCCCTGGTATAATGACGAATGTCTTCAGGCCAAAACAGCCCTGATTGCCTCCATCAAGGCTAATGATCGTCCCTTAATTAAAACATCTAGAGTGGCCTATAAGGCCAGTGTTAGTGAGGCAAAAAAAGGTGGGAAAGCAGCAAGTGGGACATCTTGAGAAGTTCTCTGGGTGCCCGGGATATGAGGACCTTCTGGAAAGTGGTCAACACAGGCAGTTGTGAGGCAAAATCCCCGATAGAGCCAAACCTGGAGGCATGTGTATGGAGGGACCACTTTGAGTCCCTATACTCAAGGGTGGAAACATCGGTTGAACCAGCTGTCAATGTTTGTCCTGAGGGATGGACCCCCTGACTGTATCTATGCTCCCCCATAACATCGGCTGACACCCCTGTGATATCCCTCAATGAGATAACTTGCGCCCTTTCCAAAATAGCACCGGGCAAAGCCCCCGGACTGGACAAGATCCCAGGGGACCTTCTCCGTAGTGAACCCATTGTCTGGACGCCATATCTTTGGGTACTATTCAATGCTATACTCCAAGGTATGGAGATCCCTCCTAGCTGGGCTGGAGCGGAAATAATCCCCATCTATAAAAAGGGCTCACCGCTGTTGCCAACAAGTTACAGGACAATTAGCCTTATAGACATCACACAAAAAATCTTCGCACGCGTGTTGTTGCTCCGGCTGCAGAGCTGGATGGAGGAGCATAAGATACTTACTCCCCTTCAGGCAGGGTTCAGGGAAAAATTGTCCACATTGGACCAAATCCTCAGGCTACAAATATTACACTGGAAGATCATGTGTCTGGAGGGTGGCAGCCTCTACCTAATATTTGTAGACCTGAGGTCCGCGTTTGATTTGGTCCCCAGAGAGAAGTTGTGGGCAGTCCTGCATGAGTTGGGGGTTCCGCCTTACTTGTGCCAAGCTATAAAGCGTTTGCACGAGGGAAACTATGCCCAAATCAGATATGGGAAGGAGGGGTGCCTTACGGCCCCCATTCCCGTAAACAGAGGTGTCCGGCAGGGATGCGTACTTGCCCCGACCCTATTTAGCCTATACATAAATGGGTTAGTAGATTATCTGCTCAGCGAGAAAGATTTGGACATCCCTAAGCTGGCAACACGCAAAATTCCAGCTATGATGTTTGCTGACGATACTCTACTAGTATCTAAATCACCTATGGGGATACAGAGGGTATTAATTAGGTTCGACGCATTTTGTAGGGAAAGAGGGCTTGAAATCAACCTCCAAAAAACCAAATTCATGGTGTTCAATTCCCGAAAAGCACCCGACCAAATCCATCTTTATATGGCAAACCCCTTGAAAGAGTATCCTCTTTCGACTATCTAGGCATTACAATTACAGATTCTATGGACTGGGGGCTCAAATTAAAAAATCATCCCTTAAGCTCTCACAATCATCTGGAGGACTAATGAAGGTTTTCGAAAATCAAGTTATAAACCTGTGAGTCCAGCCATAGAAATCTACAAGGTCCAAGCTAGGGGAGGGGCACTGTATGGGGCAGAACTGTGGGGACACCGTATCTCTGAGAGTCTTACACAGACAGAAAACATCTTTCTCAGGCAACTGTTTAGTCTCCCACAGAGTACCCCACTCACGCCGCTACGTCTGGACCTGGGGGTAAGGCCCATAGCGGACGAATCCAACCTTAGACCCCTCCTATTCTGGCGACGTCTGTGGGTTACCCCTGACCTTGTAGCATACAGAGATGAATTAAGAGAAGTGCTGAGCCTACCAGGGGCGGGCAAATTACCCTGGCTTTCCTATGTCCGTCATATGTTAACAAGCTTGGGACGGGGCAATCTTTGGGATGACCCGGAGGTTGCCTGTGCCTCAATCTCTAGGAAAATGCTGAGGGATTCCTACGGGGAATTCAAATTGGCCCAGCTTCAATCAAACCCCTTAGCAGGTAAACTGATTGTAACCTTCCTAGAGTTCAAGGATAGGTATAGCTTAGAGCCGGCCCTAAATGACATCAAGCCAGCAACCGCAAGAAAGCTCTTTTTGCAGTTTAGATACGGGGTCTTGCCTCTCTGCTCCTTTACAAACAACTGGGGCGGCTCACAAACTTTGGGGTGTCCGGCATGTGATTGCCCAATAGAATCTGACCTTCATGTATTTTTTAGCTGTCCCGGATACCACAAAGTGAGAAAACGGTGGCTGGCCCAGATTTGCAGAAACCTAGGGACCAGACGCTGTTGCGAGGCTTTCAGGATATTTAAACACGATACCAGCCTCCCGATAGTTTATTCGGTAGCAGGTTTCCTATTCTCCATGTGGTGCACTCGTAGGGCCCTCTTAAAAACAAAACAATAGCAATAAATGAGGGCCTCAGCCATGCACAAATGTAATGAGGAATTTTATTGGGCCACTAATTTTTATTGTTTATCTGAGATCACCTGCTTTGATACATCAAATTAAAAACAAATTTTTTTTTTTATTTTTTTTTACCTGGTTCTGTCTTCTGTCTCTAATCTCGCAATGTTATATATGTACTTTGTATCGTCAGAACTGTTACCAGTTATGATCAATCAATTGTTTTATATGATCAGGCTCTCCCATGCGTGGAACTAGTCGAACAGACTATACCATATATCTGTGATAGGCCACATTTGTGTATGTTTTATCTAAACTGTGCTTACTTTATGTAGCCATCCTTGCTCTATCTTTTTTAGCTTTCTTTTTTTTAATTGTAATCGATTTTAAAAGGAAATGAATTGTATGTAATTTTAGTTGTACTTTTAAGGTCTAATTGACCGAAATAAAGTTATTACTGACTGACTGAGATATGTACATGGCATATTTCCCAATACTTTGAGCTCTTTACACGGACCACCAGTATGTGCTCCTTATTACGATCACAAGTAATGCTCATTAAAATGAGCACCACTGTCAGCTCTTCACAGTGCCAGCACCAGTGTCTGATCTTCACAGTGCCAGCACCAGTGTCTGCTCCTCACAGTGTCCATCTGCACCATGCCTCCACACTAGACATCAATGCCATGTTTCAACTGGATCTTATTATGTTTTAACATTCCAATAGTATCATTTGTATTACTGCATCTTGACATCTGTTTAATAAACTCGAGAATATACTTGTACATAGATTTGCCAAATGTTCATACTTTTTATTTCATTTGTATAAGTACAGCGAACAGGATTCAAAAATTGTAAAATATATATATATTTTTTTATTATTATTTATAATTCTAGGAGTCCCAAAAGAAAGTTTTTTTAATGTGTTGTTGGTGACCCTGATATCAATAACTTGTATGTGGTGTGTCCTTTTACACCATGTACACACAACTCGCTGACTCCAAAAAACAGTAGAATGGATTTATCCACACGAAACAAGCCCTTTCTATACATTTGAGTGGCAAAATAATTCTGACATTCCTATGAAGTAATACTGATTTGATGCCCGATAGGAAGGACTATGTAGGTAATGCTTTCCCTACCTTCCCATTGGGATTAAGAGGATTCCCTACAGATGAATGCAACTTTCAATATAAAAAGACAGCGTCCCACACTCTCCTCGGTGACAGCAGTATCTACGGCCAGTTTATTTACCTGCTTATCAGAGCCAACTCCTCCAAATGCTCACTCACGACAGAGACTCACAAATC
The DNA here is from genome assembly GCA_963921515.1 of Calotriton arnoldi. Classification (NCBI taxonomy): domain Eukaryota; kingdom Metazoa; phylum Chordata; class Amphibia; order Caudata; family Salamandridae; genus Calotriton; species Calotriton arnoldi. The sequence goes on along the minus strand of CAWUFW010004243.1, from coordinate 651,074 downwards.
CCTTATGGGTGCATCAAAACTGCTCTGGGTACAGATGAAGTTTTAACTTAATTACCAGTCAGCCCTTGCCCTCTTAAGTGAGGTGGCATCCACTGAGGCAATGGTTAATTGTTCGTGCTCTTCCCCAGTCTCCTTTCTATATCACTATCCTTCTCACTCCCTCTCCGTTTTTATTACTGTTCTATTATCAATACCCTCACCTGCCCATCCTGTGCAATTCACTTGTTTCCTCTATCTCTTTCCTCTCCCTCTTATTACATCCTTCCTAATCCCCACTCATCCATGTTTTGTCCTGACCCTTCTAATCTTTTAATATCTTGTCTTGGATGGGGAGGGGAGGGGCATTTTGATGTCTCCTCTGCCCGGCTCCCATCTTTTGTAGGGTTTTGTGACACGCTAGTTAGGACTCAAAGCAGGGGATGAGGTGAATAGGTATCAATGGCCCCTGGCACGCGTCAGGCCCTCAAACGTTTGTGCCAGTACCCAATAGACTCTCTTCAGGTGAAAACAGGTATAACTGACATGTGCTTCATCATAGCTCTCAAGTTACCTTAATTTATGATCCAACATTTTGCACGGGTTAGGTTTCCTTCAAAAATGATCATTTCCTTGGCAAATATTCGTAGTTAAGTCAAAGGAAAAAAATTTGAATATTTGAGGTGCCAGCATTTCACCATCAGGGGATTCTCTCCATTTTTACAGGTTAAGAGCCAATGCCCCTGGCCTTTGATATATGGGGCCTGATTCACAGAGGGCCTCCGCACTCGCGGTGGAGGCCCCAAAGTCGCTGAGGGAGTCTCCTAGTGCGGAGGCCCTTTGTGAATCAGGCCCAAAGTGTCTATAGGCCAAAACAGAGACATTGGTGGCATAGAGGTCAAATTGGTTTAATACACAAACATGAAACTATTTACTTTGACAATGCTCGTTTAAAGTAGCAACCCCACCTCCAGCTCAGACATCTCATAAAGTAGTGATAATCTCAATACCGCTCCAGGTCATCTCTTACCTTTTTTCGTCGTGGTGAAGTACTTGGAATCGGTCATTTTTGCTCTCTGTGTTCACACTCAGTTCCCCTAAAAACCAAAAAGAAGAGAAACGAGAGGGAGTTTCAGTTGGGAGGACGTTAAAGACGTTTTGCTGAAGCAGCAGGAAGGGCTAAGGAGGATGAAAACAAGGGACATCCTTTTGTCTGTAACAGGAAAATAGGGTCGGAGACGAACGAAGAATCAAAGAGCCTGCTCCAGAGGAAGGAAACCCACGGGTCATGCAGTCAGCAAGAACCACGCAACTACTGATAAGAAACGATGTAAGCAGACTGGAATAGCCAGCAAAGCAGGCCGCTACTGATAGAAGGGGCGGTGCACAAAGGCTTTGGGGGAAGTCACGAAGACTCACGCTATAGCTGACAAAAAAGGCAAAACATACAAGGGCGATTCAAGCAGTGAGCAAAATGTGGCTTCTATTCGATAGAGAACAGCACTCATTCACTAATATCCCTTGGACATAGCATGCCACAAATGCGTTGAAGAGCATGGTGACATTACATACACTATTCTGTCTGACGTTGGGAACCAGACCGTAACATGATTTGTGCTGGGGCTTACAAAAATATTTGAATTGATTTATAAGAGTGTTATAGTGCTAGTTCGTTTTCTGCTGAAAATACTATGCTTTATGTAGCGCTTAAATAGGTGTACGACTATGGGATTAGTATCCAACCTACTTCCACACTTATAACCTGGATGGTAAACACAAGAAGCATTTCTATCCAGATTGAGTCCAAGGACGCGGATCTGGGTGGTAGCATTGGTTTAGTAATCTACAGCGGTCTAGTTTAAATCTATGAATTCTCCATGATCTGAATCTGACAGTCATAGCGGTCATGCACAGATAGCACAGCAGAATATGAGGCCAACAAACAGTTGCCGCCCTGGGTTATTTCCCGATGGATTTCCATACTGCTCAAATAGAGGAACCGGCTGTATTGCCATAATGTCTCACAAATTGGACTGAACTACATGCTGTTGCATTGTTATTAATCCGGCCCCTGTAGTGTCAATCTGAACAGACGGTTATGATAAAGCTAATGCACTGGATCTTGTATCAATTTACCAAACAGTAGGTCAACATAAGAACAGTGCACTACTTCTTGTACCATTTATCTGAATCACAGTTCACCATGAAGTTAGTATTATATTTCCGTCACCATTTATCCTAATCAGAAGTCGCCATAAAATATGCAAACTGGCTGTTATAGCTGTAACATGTGCAAGAGGTCACCAAAAAAACAGTGCAGTGGCTGTTCTTCCATTATTTCGCCAGCTAGACACCTAAAACCGACATCGTTCAACTCTATTGACTCGTCTCCAGACACCAAGGCTTTATCACCATACTACCATCATACATGAATGGTGGCCTCCAACTGCTGATTAATTACTGCGTACTTTAAAAAAACAAAACTTTTCACAATGGATAACGCCTTTGAGCACAGAGTCCCAGCAGATCAATCAACAACAGCTACAAACAAAAACAAGTTTGAAATGGAGTACCTATGTGAGGTCTGATGGGGCACACTTCTCCATATAATATTTTGTGGCTACAGATCTAGTTACATTATATATTGTGGATTTTCTTAAATAAAATTAGGTTATGGAATAGTTCTACTGAGCCCCGATGAAGTCGAATGCATAAATGCCACTATGACAACAAACAAGTTGGCTAGAGGAAGTTGCTGGACATTAAAATTAAAGGATACAAGATTTGACATCTATGCCTCGTTGTTGATTCATTTGATGTGACTGTGTGGTCAGAGGCGTTATCAATTGTGTAATTTTTTGTTTCTTAAAGGCTGTTATGGTAGCCACATTTCCTTTTTGAGCACCGCCCTTAGAGGATATATTTCTATTACTTTATACTGTACACATAGGCGTGCACCAGAATGTAACCCAGCCACCTTGCAGTTTGTATTATTACTGCATTCTTTAGTCTACCCAATGCAATGCTCCAGTCACCATCTTCTCATATATATATATATATATATATATATATATATATATATATATATATATATTCACTGAAAAAACCATAGGTTTCAGGCACGTTATAGTTAGAAATTAGCATTTAAAAACCCATTGAAATTCACTGAAAAAACCATAGGTTTTAGGGACAGTTATAGTTAGTTGGACATTGCACTCGTACAAAACCCGTGAAATTCCCCCGTTATAGTTAGTTCAGCTAACTATAACTCGCGCCCCATAATGCACTGCTGATGACGTCACATATTACATCACTCATGACATGGTCAGTGACATCACTGATGACATTATCCAGTGACTGTGTTTCTGTAAAGTTTAAATATTTTTATATATATATAGGGAAAGGCGTATTGAAGAATGAGTGGGTGTATAAGTGTCTGTATGGATGATTTAGTAGGTGCGTGACTAACTCTATAAGTGAGTGATTAGACGTATCTTACTGAATGCATGGGTTAGTGACTAAACTGGGTGAATGTCTGTATCCGTCTGTCTGTTGCTGTGTAAGTGGCTGCATGGGTTTGTGAATAGCTACATGAGTGTCTATATGAGTTATTGATTGGTTGTCTGAGTATCTGTATGGGTGCCTGAGTGTTTGTGTGGGTGGGGTGTGTGCGACTGTGCATAGATGTGTGAGTGGGTGATTCACTGGGTGGATGGTTTCAAGAGTGCATCTGTGATAGACTGTATGGGTGGGTAAGTGTGTGTAAGAGTGTGTTAGTGAGTGAATGTATGTCCCAGTGGTACATGTGTGAGTAACTACATATGTGAAAGGCAGTATATATGTGTGTTGGAGTATATAAATAGCTATAAGCGAGAGTGTGTGATTGTGAGAGTGACTGTATGGATGAGTGTGTGCTTGTATCAGTGATTGCATAAGAGCGTAAGAATGTGCTAGTATTTGTATGAGTAAGTGAGCTGGTGTGTGTATAACTGTATAGGTGAGTAAATGGCAGTGTGATTAATTATTTGCATGACCGACTAGGTGTGTGAGTACCTCTATGGATGAGTGGCGGTGTGTGAGTGTCTATGTAGGTGTATGAGTGCATATGATAGTCCTGTACTGAGTGACCGTAAGTATGAGTGACTGTACAGGTGTGTGAGTGGATGTGTGTGTAGACCTAAGAATCAGTGAGTGGGTATGTAGTTATTGGTGTTGGAGTGTCTATGGTTTCGAGAATGGCAGTCTGTAATTTAGAGTGGGTCTATCAAAAGTTATATTAGGGTGTGAGAAGATGCATGAAATTATCACATGGATGATGTCATCAGTGATGTCATCAGTGATGTCATTTGAGATGTCATCAGTGATGTCATCAGTGATGTCACTGACCACGTCATGAGTGATGTAATATGTGACGTCATCAGCAGTGCATTGCGGGGGCGCGAGTTATAGTTAGCTGAACTAACTATAACGGGGGAATTTCACGGGTTTTGTACGAGTGCAATGTCCAACTAACTATAACTGTCCCTAAAACCTATGGTTTTTTCAGTGAATTTCTAAGGTTTTTTAAATGCTAATTCCTAACTGTAACGTGCCTCAAACCTATGGTTTTTTTCAATGAATTTCAAAGGTTTTGTAAATGACAATTTTTAAATGTATTAATTGTTATATTTATTTTTTTGATACTGATTTACTACATTTTTTTAAACTATTTATTTTTAGATATTTTATTTTTTAAATTACATTATAATTACATTATACATTACATTTCAAAATATACTTTCTCAGAATGAATTACTTTAGTTTAAATACTTTGCAAATAGGCAATAGACTTAAGTACAGTAGTTACAGTTGTTGCAATGGGCAACACAATTTCAAACACAATGCAACGTTGAGCTCAATGTGAATTTCTAGTTAAATGCAATTAGTTACTTTATGGATTACTTTTCTAACCACAGGACTGGATCCTAGATTCAGTCCTGGGACATCTCCTGTAAACAGTTGAGTAAAAGCGTTTTGGTTACAGTAGTGATTTTTAAGGAATATTATTGTATTTTAAAAGTTGACACTTAGAAACTTTTTCAAATAGAATCACCAATGTTATCCTATGGGATGAAATTCACTTAGCAGGTAAGTAGTGTTATCGTTACTTTTTCTTACTCAGTGGTGGATCCTGGATCCAGCACTGGTGCATCTCCTGTAAACAGTTGAAAGAATGCGTTTAAGTCATACAGGTGATTTTTAAGGAATATTTGTAGTTTGTGAAAATTGACACTTAGAAACTTTTCTGCTGAAAACCAGACAATGGATTCCTATGGAAGGAAATTCAAGTTACTGGTAAGTACGGTTAGAATTACTTTTCAGGATCAGTACTGGGCTCAAAGATGCAGCACTGAGGTCTCTCCTGATAACAGGTGAGTAAATCGGAATTCGTAGTTCGGCTGATTTTAGAGGAATATTTGCACAATGGTGAAGGAAGGGGGTGGGGCCTGAGGTGACATGTCTGCAAACACGCCCTGTGGCGCGTTTTAAGTTGGAGATTTAATTCCTCCTCAATCCCGAGGGTCCCTAGGGGCCAACTAGCCCACCAGGTACCTCCAGTATGCGCCAGAGAGCTGCGTTGCAGAGAGGTGTTCAGAGGCCACGCCCCTTTTACAACACTCTGCAACGCAGCTCCGTGGCGCTTACTGGAGGTACCTGGTGGGCTAGTTGGCCCCAGAGACCCTCAGGATTGAAGGGGATTTAAATCCCCATCTTAAAACGCGCCACGGGGCCTGTTTGCACACATGTCACCTGAAGCCCCGCCCCTCCCTTCACCACTGTGCAAACGCGCCCCGTGGCGCGTTTTAAGTTGGGGGATTAAGTCCCCTTGAATCATGAGGGTCCCTGGGGACCAACTAGCCCACCAAGTACCTCCAGTAAGTGCCACAGAGCTGCGTTGCAGAGAGGTGTAAAAGGGCGTGGCCTGGACCACCTCTCTGCAACCCAGCCCTGTGGCGCTTACTGGAGGTACCTGGTGGGCTAGTTGGCCCCAGGGACCCCAGTATTGAATGGGAATTATTTCCCCAATTTAAAACGCGCCACAGCGCGCGTTTGCAGAGTGGTTAAGGGAGGGGCGGGGCCTGAGGCTCGATCGCGTCTTTTCTTTTGTTTTTGTTTTTTTGAAGGGGGCTGTGTGGCCCCCCTTCTTTTAGTTTTTGGGGCCCTGGGGACCCCAACCCCAGGGCCTGATGCCTTTTCCCTTTAAAAAAAAAAAAAAAAATACTGTAGGGGAAGGGGGCCGCGTGGCCCCCCTCCCGTGGCCTATTCCGGCCCCGGGGACCCCATCCCCCGGGGCATGGCCGCTTTTTTAAAAATAATTTTGGAGGAGGGGGGCTGCGTGGCCCCCCTCCTAAGGCCTCTATTGGCCCCGGGGACCCCATCCCCCAAGGCCGGCCTTTTTTTTATTTTTTATTTTTTTTATTATTTTTGCGGAGGGGGCCGCGTGGCCCCCTCCCGGGCCACTACTTGCCCCGGGGACCCCATCCCCGGGGCTGGCCCTATCCTTTGGGGTCCGTGGGGGACCCCAACTCCCCCACGGACCCTGCCGGCTCCCCGCGTCCTGCGGGAGCCGGCATTGCTTTCCACATGGGGAGCTGCTAACATGCAGCTCCCCGTGTGAGAAAAGCAATGTGCTTGGATATTGGAAGAGAGAGCATGTTTCCTGCTCTCTCTTCCAATATCCAAAGCAGTTTGCAATGACAGGACGGGAGCCGCGAGGCTCCCGTCCGGTCATAGCAAACTACAGTGTCCCGGGGGTAGGCACCCCGGGACACTGCAGGAGCCGGCCCTGGGGGGTGGTGGTCCCCAGGGCCATCAAGGGCTCCAGGAGGGGGGCCGCCCTCCCAACTTATTCAAAGCCCCGGGGAGGTGGTGGTCCCCGGGGCTCTGGGGGTCCTTCTTGTGCTGTCCCTTTTGACATCTTCTCTTATCGTCTCTCTTTTCCCTTATTCTATCTGCCATTTTCTATCTCCCTCTTTTCTGTTGCCTATGGTCCCAGGTCCCCTTCCCTCGCCCGTGTCCGTTAATCTGCGTCAACGCTCTTTGTTTAACCGCCCCCACTCCCAGTTGTCTTCCCCTCTTTCCCCTTTGTCGATGACTTTCTCTCCTCTACATCCATCTCCCCCTCTTTCCGTTATTTCCTCTCTGTCAAAATGGTGAGCTGCTGGCCTTTCTCAAGGTGACCGCTTCTCTCCACTCACAACCTCCTCTTGCCCTCTCCGTGCAGGCCTATCTCTCCCTTGGCCCTGTGTATGCACCCCCCTCATCACCCATGCTCTCACACCTCTCCGGGCATATCTCCAATTCTTAGGTCTGTCGGCAGAGGTGAGCTGGGTGGGGGGGGGCGGGATTTCCGCCGCCTCCACCCCCAGTAATTTGGTCAACTTGCCTCTCAGCCGCCCGCCTTGTAAGTATGTGCTTTAAGACCTCCTCCCCCCTCTTCAGAACGGCGAGGCTGGCTCCGCACCTCCCTCTCCACCGAGCCCCCGCTTTGCCTTCCTCGCGGCGTCCATTTTCCCGCAGCCCTCGTCCCTATTCCTGGCACATAAAACAAATACACATCCAGTTAATCATTTCGATAACAACCACTGCCCTGCTGTTTATTCCTGCGCCCCAAACTCCCAGCCGGGCCCGATTGATGTGTGACACAGCTCCAGCCGTGGGGAGGCCGGATCCGAGCAGCGCTGCGCACGCACAGCATCCTTCACCGGCTCTGAAGCCAGGCCCGAGCACAGAGGAGGGGGCACCGAGGACGGGGGCGAGCAACAGAATACAAGCGGAGGAGAGGGAAGGCACTAGCAAAGCAAAACAAGCCGCTGCAGCGTCGTCAAGGAAAAAAAAAAAGCACGCGAGTGGTGCGCGCGCTTGCAAGCAGCAGGCGTGACCACACGCTCGTGCACCATGGCCTTTTGCTTGCGGGTAACCGCAGGGAAAAGGCCATGACGCACGGGCGTGTGGTCAGCTTTCTGAAACCCCTAACAAAGTCTTGCCAGAGCAGCGCTTGCACGCTACTCGAGGCTCGACCTAAAAAGTGGCATTGGAATTTTAATATCAGTCCCCAAACCCTTAATAGTGTGTACATAGTGCTGGAGAACAATAGTTATATCTAAAGTTTAGAAGCAATTTGAGGCAAAATGACTACATTAAGGCGCCTAACTCTAGCTCTACACCTCTGTTCCTTACAGATAAAGAGATACTAGAGTTCTGGAGTGCTTTTGCAAAAAGTTGTCACTTAAAATAGCCAAAGTTGTTGATGCAGGGGTGAACCAGTAGAGAGTATAGACAGGCAAACAGGAGGCAAAAAGCTAGTGCTTCCAAGCAAGTAAGGTGACATTAAAGGTTGCAGGAATCAGGAACGCTCGTTTATTTTATTAACAATCAATAACAGAAAAAAAAAATCAACAGCAGTATATAGAAATAAACATCAATCGTAGCAGAAAACAGAGGTCACTTGCTTGAAAAGGTGCAAATCGGGTTTATAGTCTCGACGGTTGGCAGAACTGGACCAACATACTTAATTCAATGTAATACAAACAAAACAAAGTGCCACAAGTGGGGATGGGCGATTAAAGGCAAGATGGGTCGTTTTAAAAGCACTCAAGTGTGGAGATGCTACAGAAGCACACGGCTACAAAAGAAAGTCTGACAAACCAAGTGTTGCAGACTTTGGGGCAACTCTTATGCACTGCGATCCAGGATAATTTACAAGCATCCACGAGACACCAGGGTAACGGAGGGCATTCTTTAGAATCCAACAGGTGCCGCTAACACCTTAGGTACATAAGACACCCTGCTCCCTGTACAAGACTAGATATTCACTGGTCCAATGTTATTCAAATAACTGGCTACCCAGATGTGTAAACGATAAAGTTCCTTGCAGAATGCAGTTTCAAGTACCAAGCCTCTTAATCATCACAGAACCAGTTATCAGTACTGGACTTTCAGGTGACAGCTTAATGCATTCTGGGTATTGTTGTCTTGGGTTGCTTCCACTGAACTATTTGGACTATTACACCAGACAGCAACTATCTGAAGCTTAAAAACCAATTTCTGAAAACAGTGACCGTCATGATATTGTGCGAGTTTACCACCTTAACAAGGAGACACTATATATCTCAAAATCACCTACCAATAAACCGCTGAACCTACGCATCTGATACTCTTGTCTATATCTGTTAAAACCTTCAATTATATGATGGTATCCGTACTATTACATGCACGTTTTCTCTTGCTATACATAATAAGCGTTGGTCAAATGTATAAAACGATCAGGCACCAGCGATTCCACCTTTATGACACCACTACACAGATTATATTACATAAAAGAAACCACACTACCAATAACAAGCGCGGGGGCTAAGAAGCTCGTAAGTAGTCTTGAGAGTCAGGTCACACTGTGGACCCCTTGAAGTCACAGGTGAAGGGCAAGAACGCCCTGAACAGTCTGGTTTCCACAAAGTCGCATGCTGAGGTGCATATGTATTCAATATATCCAAAGGCGACTCCAAGATGCAGCTGCTAGTAAGTTTCAATGTTCTCCTGGCAGACAAGGTGCCTCGTTGATACACACGGATGCAAAAACGGAAATTACCATACATAAAGTAAAGACCCAGAGCATGTATGTGGAAGGCATCCGTTCCACCCTGTATTCCTCCTTATATATGTAACCATCACTGCCTATTACCTACACTACCAGACCGTTTAATTGCTCCCTCCCCTCCCGTACCCCGCCCCTCAACGTGACATTTACCCCCATCCTAGTTCGCTGACACGTCTCATTTACTGTCACCGCCAACCTCTATTCTACTTTTGTCCGCCCGGTAGCAGCAGTCTCAGGCTCACCTGTGCTGTCCCGGCCGGAGGTGGGAGGCTAGTTCCTCACGCTGATGATCACGATTTCCGCAAAATTTCCTCCCCCCTCCCTGCACAAGATGTCGACCAGCAGCTGTCACCTGTATGCCGGAAGTGACTGTGGTAAGGATAGAGGACTTCCGATGTCAGCTGCACAATACCATGGCTACCAGATACGGAAACGGTCGCTCACTAACTCAGAGTGTGAAAGGTCGAAAGAAAAGACAGACAACAGTGCGATAAAATTACGGCCATCTTGAACGTGAGTAGGTATCCCCGAACTACTGATGTGTCTAAAATTATATAACTATATATAATAATGACATTTTCTGAAAGGTATAATAATTATGAGGGATTTCTTTTGTTACCCCATGTCATTCAATTAGATGAATATAGCGAGGACGTAAATGCAAATTCTGTACCTTATATATGTTATCGTGAACATTCTTTCTTTCAAATGTAACTCTGTCACGTTAATGAAACATCGCGACTCTCGGTGTGTTCAAGTTCTTATTCTGTTAATGTGTGGATCGTCAAGGTTTTCAAAATATAATAAGCATTTGCAATGCAATCGGTCTCGCCTTTGGGACCTTATATGTATTTAGCTATGCAGCACATTAGCCCGGGTGCTGAAACATCTACTGTTCTTTAACATGGAGGGGAAGTAAGCACCAAACTGCGTGACACACCAGGTATGGTAACACATGGAGAGAAATATTGCCTTTCAGCGGGAAATGGTATAGTCCAAAGCTCTGTTTTTAATATAAAATCAGGGCCTTCGGTGGTCATATCACTGAAAATACAAGATTTGAAAAAAATATTATTGTCTAGGGTGCTTGTGGTAGACAATTTCTATGGACGGGAATCTAGAGAATGCTAAAGTGATTCTGGTATTTTACTGACCTCTAGAGGCTGGTCGTTTTCTATCGAGAAACTTAACCCCTTCGGTGCTTATGACGAGCTGGACTCGTCATGGCACACAGTGGTCGTGTGCTCATGACGAGTCCAGCTCGTCATAAGCCCACCCACGGGGGAAGCGCTGGCGCTCCCCCCGTGGGGATCCGATCATTGGGTTTTTTTCGGGGAAGGCAGGGGAAGGGCTTCCCCTGCCTCCCCCCGCCCCCCCCTTCAATGACATCAGCGCGCTGACGTCATTGGGGGTTTCCCCTTGTTTCCCCGACGCGCTGGAAGCCATTTGCTTCCAGCGCGTCGGGGAATAAGGTCAGTTTTGGCTCGGGGAGGGGGGTTTGAAAGAAGAGGCATCGAGGGAAGGAAACCCTTCGTTCCCTCGATGCCTCTTTGTGCATTCCTGCTGCACGATCATGCGATCGTGCAGCAGGAATGCCCACTAGACACCAGGGAATTTCTTTTTTTTCTTTTTAAATGTCTAAATACTGTTTCGGGGAGCGGCCCCTTGGGCAAGGGTCGCTCCCCCTTTGTGGGCCATATGTATTTGTTGCTCTGTCCCTCCTGGGGGGGCATTTTTTTTAAAATAAATCGGGAGAATGTGCATACACCACCCCCCCGTGTGAAACAAAAGAGGCATCGAGGGAAAGGAAAGGGCTTTCCTTTCCCCCGATGCCTCTTTTGTGCATTCCTGCTGCACGATCATGCAATCGTGCAGCAGGAATGCCCACTAGACACCAGGGAATTTATTTATTTTTTGTTAAAAACGTCTAAATACTGTTTTGGGGAGCGGCCCCTTGGGCAAGGGTCGCTCCCCTTTTGGGGGCCATATGCTTTTGGTGCTCTGCCCCCCCTGGGCAGTTTTTTATTTAATAAATTGGGAGAATGGGGCCTTGAATCGGGCAAGTGTTGTGCACTGGCAGGTTGCTGGCAGTGCATACACCACCCCCCCCCGTGTGTGGCAGCCCGGGCTGAAACAGCTTCCGGGCACACACACATGTGCATGATATAGAGGTATACTGCAATAAGTGGCACTCAGAACACAATGAAGAGCGAACTAGAGGGGGCTGAGAGTGAAAGTATAGTGTCTTTGGAAGAGAAGAGATTTGAGGTCAGCTTTGAAGATCCGGGTAGAGGAGGTGGCACGGAGCAATGGGGGAAGCGATTCTCACCGGATTGCGCCATCGATCTTTCCCTTTTGAAGAGGGGGGTGCGCAAGCAGAAGCTTTTCCGCATTGCGAGCCACCGGACAATTTCAATTTATTCGCCAGGTAACGAGGGGAGGACGTGTGTAAGGCTTTGTGTGTGATGCAGGCAGTTTTGTAAATAGATCTTGCCTCGATCGGAAGCCATCGAAGAGAGGACAGGATAGGAGTGACGTGGTCGCTTCGTTTAGACCCTGAAATGAAGCGAGCTGCTGAATGGAGGATGGATTTGAGAGGGGAGAGGTGGGATTTGGGTAGGCCCTTCAGAAGAGAATTGCAATAATCCAGTCTTGAGAGAACCAGAGATTGTACTAAGGTTTTTAAGTCTTTCTCCGGGAAGAACCAATGGATCCCCCATAGAAGGCGCAACTGGTAACGTGCGTTCTTAGCAATAGAGTTGATGTGGGAGATTAGGTTGAGTCTTTTGTCAAGAATGACACCTAGGTATTTAGCGCTGTCGACAATGATGGGTTTGTTGTTGAGTAGGTTCAGCTGATCCATCCAAGATTGAACAGGAGGAGGTGAGAGAGAGGTAGAGAGGAGGAGGAATTCAGTTTTGGCGGGATTCAGAATGAGTTGGTGAGCTAACATCCAGTTGTGAATAGAGTTGAGAGTAGAGTTGAGTAGTGAGAGATCGTGTGCGGAAGATAAAGGTATCTTCCCACTAGTCCACCAGGCATTTATTTGTGGAGAGTGACCCCTTGGGTGGCAGAATAGCAGTATGTTTTTAGGCCCATCTGCCCCCAAGGAGGGCAGAAGCCACTAGACACCAGGGTTTTTTTAATTTTTGTGTTGGGGAGTGGCCAAAAGGGCAAGGGTTGCTCCCCTTTACGGGGGTGAATATTTTATTTATACTCTTTGGCCCACCTACCCCTTAGCTTGGCTGGTGGATTGTGTGTGGACTGGTGCATTATTTGCATATGTGATTGTAATGTCTTTTTTCTCCTTTTTATTCTAGTGTAAAGCTTTTGATTCCTGTTTGCGGTTTCGGCAGTGGTTGTTCTGCAGTTTTGCGTAATTGCATTTATTTGGTAAGAAAAATATTTTTGTTGTGTGTACTCCAAATGAGTATTATTGTCATGCATGAATGCATTTTTTTGTAAGTGGTGTCATAATGGCAGCATATTTGTTAGTGTTCAGAGCATGAAATTCTTTGCGATGTTTTGCATTGTCTTATCTGTAATCTTTTTTCTTCTTCTTTTTTAGTGGGATATTGTTGATCCTTACTGTGTCTGTGCAGAGTAGGTGGTGGTGAGTCTAGCTGCTTCTGTCACGTGAGTGGTATAGTGTTGGAGTATATAGGTCTTTGTGATAAAGCTACATTTTGTTTATTTCTTTTTTTACAAAGGGTTTGTTGTTGTTGACTTGTTTGACAAGTAACCTTTATTAGTAAGCATTATGGCTAGCCGTAGAATTACTGCTCAGCAGGTGGTTGGTTTGCTTCTTGAATCTTCCTCTGAGCAGGATTATGAGACTGACAGTGCGTCTGAGGGAGAGGAGGAAGGGGAAGATTCAGGCAGTGAGTTTTCTCTCCACATGGAATCATCGGATGATGAAGGTACTCTCAGTGCAGATGAAGTGCCTGATTTAGAGGAGGATACTACTGTGCCGATGGTGCAAGAGGCATCTGGATTGCAGCCTGGGGCTGCTAGGCTTCCTACTGGAAGTGCTGGACTCTGGGTTGATCCAAACATGGTGCAGTCGGTGTTGCCTGCCTTTAGTGGTTATGCAGGGTGTAGAGTGGATTGTGAACATTATTTGCCTATACAGTATTTTCAGTTGTTTATGGATGATGTATTTTTGGGTGAGATTGTTGAGCAGACTAATTTGTATGCTGAACAGTTTTTGAGGGACAACAGTGCCAGACTTAGGCCCCATTCTAGAGCTACCCGGTGGAGTCCCACAAATCTGGAAGAGATGAAGAAGTTTTTGGGTTTGACTTTTTTGATGGGTTTGATAAGGAAGCCGTCCATGGGTTCATATTGGTCTACCAGTCCCTTGATGGCAACGGCCATATTTCCTGCAGTTATGACTCGTGATCGGTATTTACTTTTGCTTCGGATGCTGCATTTTGTTGATAATGGTTTGGCGTTGCCACGAGATCACCCTGAATGTGACCGTCTTTTTAAGATTCGGCCTGTTCTTGATCACTTTGTAGATCGATTTTCAGAGATCTATACTCCAGGGAAAGAAATATCTATTGATGAGTCTTTGGTCCTGTTCAAGGGCCGTTTGGTTTTTAGGCAGTACATTCCTAGCAAGAGGGCACGCTATGGAATTAAGCTGTATATGTTGTCTGAGAGTAGGACAGGATATGTTTTTAATTTGCGTGTGTACACTGGTAGGGATTCCACTATTGACCCCCTGGTTGTCCGTCCACTTTTGGAGTTTCAGAGAAAATTGTGTGGGATCTTGCTAGAGGACTGTTTAACAGAGGCCACCATTTGTACCTTGATAACTTCTACACTGCTGTGCAATTGTTTAAGGAATTGTTCAAAGTGGACACTTTTGCTTGTGGCACAATCCGCTCTAACCGTAAAGGTTATCCAAAAGAGCTTGTTTGCAAAAACTTCAGAGGGGACAGTGCAGTGCCTTGCGTAGTGAGGAACTGCTAGCTGTGAAATTTGTGGACAGGAGGGATGTGTACATGCTGACTACCATCCATGATGAGAGTACTTCACCTGTGGCTGTTTGGGGTCAGATTGCTGAAGGGCGCAAACCTGTGTGCATTTTAGACTACAATAAGCACATGGGTGGTGTTGATAGAGTAGATCAGAGGTTGGAACCTTACACTGCTATTCGTAAGTCTTACATTTGGTATAAGAAGTTGGCCATCCATCTCTTCAATTTAGCAACTTTCAATGCTTTTGTTGTGTTCAAGGAGTGTTCTCCTGCGTCAAAGTTGACTTTTGTTCAGTTTCAGCAGTCTGTCATAGGTAGCCTTGTTGTTGTGGAACAGGCAAGTGTTCCTAGAGTTGGAGTGGTGGAGGATGTGGCTCGATTGAAAGATCGCCACTTTCCTGATCACATTCCTCCTACACCCTCAAAAGACTTTCCCACTAGGAGATGTAGAGTCTGTTGGCGAAGAGGTACGCGGAAGGAGACTCGTATGTACTGCCCTGAGTGTCCTTCTAACCCTGGGCTGTGTGTGCCTGCTTGTTATAGAGCGTACCACAAGCAAAAGAATTATTGGGAGCAACCATGAGTGGTAAAGTGAACTGCCTGGTCTGTAATGTTTAAGAATTGTTGTTCTGTTTCAAGGTTGGCATTAGTGCAATGTATTTAGTTTCTGATTTTGTGTTAGTAGATTTGTATCTATTTGCAATTTGTTTGTGTTTTCTTTTTGTATAAAAAAATCCTAAATGTGATGGTGGTGTGTGTAGGCTGGTGCTTGACTGGCGGTGTGCGTGGAGTGGTGCTTGGCTGGCGGTGTGCGTGGAGTGGCTCTTGGCTGGCGGTGTGCGTGGAGTGGTGCTTGGCTGGCGGTGTGCGTGGAGTGGCGCTAGGCTGGCGGTGTGCGTGGAGTGGCGCTAGGCTGGCGGTGTGCGTGGAGTGGCGCTAGGCTGGCGGTGTGCGTGGAGTGGCGCTAGGCTGGTGGTGTGCCTGGAGTGGCGCTTGGCTGGCGGTGTGCGTGGAGTGGCTCTTGGCTGGCGGTGTGCGTGAAGTGGTGCTTGGCTGGCGGTGTGCGTGGAGTGGCGCTAGGCTGGCGGTGTGCGTGGAGTGGCGCTAGGCTGGCGGTGTGCGTGGAGTGGCGCTAGGCTGGTGGTGTGCGTGGAGTAGCGCTTGGCTGGCGGTGTGCGTGGAGTGGCGCTTGGCTGGCGGTGTGCGTGGACTGGCGCTCGGCTGGCAGTGTGTGAGTAGTGACTTGCTGCTGGTCACTACACACACTGCTAGCCGAGCGACACTCCACGCAATCCATCAGCTTGTGTGGTTGCTGTGTTAGGAATGTGGGCGTGTGAAAGTGATGGGCCCTTGAATGGCGCTGTCTGCTGGTGTGAGTGTTGTAATGTGATGGGCCCGCGGCTGGTGGTGTGAATGGTTTTGTATTTGTCACACGTATGAAAGGTGTATGAATGGCCTGTAAAGAGGTTGGTGCCTTGTCGTGGCTTTACAGCTCACGAGCTGTGAGTCAATGGTTCAGTTTCTCGTCCTTTCAATTATTAACAGTGCATTTCATTTTTGTGAAATCACTTGTTAATACAATTGTATATACTGAACCATCACTCACCCTCGTGCCAAATCCAACCAGTATGTGTGTGTGTGCTTGAGGATTAGATGGCTGTGCAGTAATATTTTTTTTTGTCTTTCTCAAGCAGGGTGTACCTTGTCCCTTTTTGTGAATGTTGTAATGTGTTTGTTTCGTGCCTGGTGGTGTGAATGGTCTTGTGTGTATCACGTATGAAAGGTGTGTGAATGGCCTGTAAAGCGGTTGGGGCCTTGACGTGGCTTTACAGCTCACGAGCTGCGAGTCACTGGTTCCGTTTTTGTCCTTTCAATTATTGACAGTGCATTTCATTTTTGTGAAATCTCTTGTTAATAAAATTGTATATACTGAACCATCACTTGCCCTCATGCCAAATCCAACCAGTATGTGTGTGTGCTTGAGGAATAGATGGCTGTGCAGTAATCTTTGTCTTTTTAGTCTGTCTGCCAAGGTGTACATTCCGTCTAAGAATAACCTACCAACTGTAGATATTGTCGTAAACGAAACACCCATGGGAGTACATGGTGATATCTCTCTTGTGGATCCCAACAAGTTATGGTACCCACAATATCCTGCAAACCTCAAAATGTCTGTCACATTTTCCTTGCAATATTGTGCCAAAATTTTCACGCTGCAGAAATAAACAACACATTATCTCAAAATGACCTGGTTTTGCAAGGGGGTCACCTGGGTTTTGGCCCGGGGCTCGGCGGCCACATAGGGAAACCTACCAAACCCACACATTTCTGAAAAGTAGACACCCGGGGGCTTCCAGGGAGGTATGGCTTGCGTGGATCCCCCAACGTTTCCTTACCCAGAATCCCCTGCAAACCTCAATTTTAGCTGAAAAAATCACTTTTTTCACACATTTTTGTGTGGGAAAGTGTGGCATCACTGGCCTCACACAAATTTCCTACCACCCAGCGTTCCCCCAGGTCTCCCGATAAAAATGGTGCCTCACTTGTGTGGGAGGCCCAAGTACCCGTGACAGGCAAGGGCCCACAACGTATTGAGGCGACCTCAAAATGGCCTTTCACAAAACGACCTGGTTTTGCAAGGGGGGTCACCTTGGTTTTTGGCCCTGTGCTCGGCGGCCATCTAGGGAAACCTACCAAACCCACACATTTCTGAAAAGTAGACACCCGGGGGCTTCCAGGGAGGTATGGCTTGCGTGGATCCCCCAACGTTTCCTTACCCAGAATCCCCTGCAAACCTCAATTTTAGCTGAAAAAATCACTTTTTTCACACATTTGTGTGTGGGAAAGTGTGGCATCACTGGCCTCACACAAATTTCCTACCACCCAGCGTTCCCCCAGGTCTCCCGATAAAAATGGTGCCTCACTTGTGTGGGAGGCCCAAGTACCTGCGACAGGCAAGGGCCCAAAACATTTTTTGATAGGCAATGTTGATGTTGCCTCAAAACGTTTTGTGTCCTTGCATGTCGCGGGTACTTGGGCCTCCCACACAAGTGAGGCACCATTTTTATCGGGAGACCTGGGGAACGCTGGGTGGTAGGAAATTTGTGTGAGGCCAGTGATGCCACACTTTCCCACACAAAAATGTGTGAAAAAGTGATTTTTTCAGCTACAATTGAGGTTTGCAGAGGATTCTGGGTAAGGAAACGTTGGAGGATCCACGCAAGCCATACCTCCCTGGAAGCCCCAGGTGTCTACTTTTCAGAAATGTGTGGGTTTGGTAGGTTTCCCTAGATGGCCGCCGAGCACGGGGCCAAAACCCAGGTGACTCCTTGCAAAACCAGGTGGTTTTGAGATAGGCAATTTTGATGTCGCCTCACTACGTTTTGGGCCCTTGCCTGTCGCAGTACTTAGGCCTCCCACACAAGTGAGGCACCATTTTATCGGGAGACCTGAGGGAACGCTGGGTGGTAGGAAATTTGTGTGAGGCCAGTGATGCCACACTTCCCACACAAAAATGTGTGAAAAAGTGATTTTTTCAGCTCAAATAGAGGTTTGCAGGGATTCTGGGTAGGAAACGTTGGGAGATCCACGCAAGCCATACCTCCCTGGAAGCCCCGGGTGTCTACTTTTCAGAAATGTGTGGGTTTGGTAGGTTTCCCTAGATGGCCGCCGAGCACGGGCCAAAACCCAGGTGACTCCCTTGCAAAACCAGGTGGTTTTGAGATAGGCAATTTTGATGTCGCCTCACTACGTTTTGGGCCCTTGCCTGTCGCGGGTACTTGGGCCTCCCACACAAGTGAGGCACCATTTTTATCGGGAGACCTGGGGGAACGCTGGGTGGTAGGAAATTTGTGTGAGGCCAGTGATGCCACACTTTTCCACACAAAAATGTGTGAAAAAAGTGATTTTTTCAGCTAAAATTGAGGTTTGCAGGGGATTCTGGGTAAGGATACGATGGGGGATCCACGCAAGCCATACCTCCCTGGAAGCCCCCGGGTGTCTACTTTTCAGAAATGTGTGGGTTTGGTAGGTTTCCCTAGATGGCCGCCGAGCACGGGGCCAAAGATCCAGGTGACCTCCCTTGCAAAACCAGGTGGTTTTGAGATAGGCAATTTTGATGTCGCCTCACTACGTTTTGGGCCCTTGCCTGTCGCGGGTACTTGGGCCTCCCACACAAGTGAGGCACCATTTTTATCGGGAGACCTGGGGGAACGCTGGGCGGTAGGAAATTTGTGTGAGGCCAATGATGCCACACTTTCCCACACAAAAATGTGTGAAAAAAGTGATTTTTTCAGCTAAAATTGAGGTTTGCAGGGGATTCTGGGTAAGGAAACGTTGGGGGATCCACGCAAGCCATACCTCCCTGGAAGCCCCCGGGTGTCTACTTTTCAGAAATGTGTGTGTTCGGTAGGTTTCCCTAGATGGCCGCCGAGCACGGGGCCAAAGATCCAGGTGACCCCCCTTGCAAAACCAGGTGGTTTTGAGATAGGCAATTTTGATGTCGCCTCACTACGTTTTGGGCCCTTGCCTGTCGCGGGTACTTGGGCCTCCCACACAAGTGAGGCACCATTTTTATCGGGAGACCTGGGGGAACGCTGGGTGGTAGGAAATTTGTGTGAGGCCAGTGATGCCACACTTTCCCACACAAAAATGTGAGAAAAAAGTGATTTTTTCAGCTAAAATTGAGGTTTGCAGGGGATTCTGGGTAAGGAAACGTTGGGGGATCCACGCAAGCCATACCTCCCTGGAAGCCCCCGGGTGTCTACTTTTCAGAAATGTGTGTGTTTGGTAGGTTTCCCTAGGTGCCGGCAGAGCTAGGGTTCACAAACTACAGCTAGGCACTTTGCCAAAAAAGGGTCATTTTTCACTGCGAAATTGAGGTGTGACCACGTTGCGTTTTGCGCCGTTTCCTGTCGCAGGCACTAGGCCGACCCACACAAGTGAGGTACCATTTTTCTCGTAAGACTTTGGGGAACGCGGGGTGGGTGGAAATTTGTGGATCCACGCAGATTCCAGCAACTTTCCACCACAGAAATGTGGGGAAAATGTGTTTTTTTTGACAATTTTTTAGGTTTGCAAGGGATTCTGGGTAACAGAACCTGGTGGGAGGCAGTCAAGTCACCCCATCCTGGATTCCCCTGGGTGTCTAATTTTCAAAAATGTATAGGTTTGCTAGGTTTCCCTAGGTGCCGGCAGAGCTAGGGTTCAAAAACTACAGCTAGGCACTTTGCCAAAAAAGGGTCATTTTTCACTGCAAAATTGAGGTGTGACCACTTTGCGTTTTGCGCCGTTTCCTGTCGCAGGCACTAGGCCGACCCACACAAGTGAGGTACCATTTTTCTCGTAAGACTTTGGGGAACGCGGGGTGGGTGGAAATTTGTGGATCCACGCAGATTCCAGAACTTTCCACCACAGAAATGTGGGGAAAATGTGTTTTTCTTGATAATTGTTTAGGTTTGCAAGGGATTCTGGGTAACAGAACCTGGTGGGAGGCAGTCAAGTCACCCCATCCTGGATTCCCCTGGGTGTCTAGTTTTCAAAAATGTATAGGTTTGCTAGGTTTTCCTAGGTGCCGGCAGAGCTAGGGTTCAAAAACTACAGCTAGGCACTTTGCCAAAAAAGGGTCATTTTTCACTGCGAAATTGAGGTGTGACCACGTTGCGTTTTGCGCCGTTTCCTGTCGCAGGCACTAGGCCGACCCACACAAGTGAGGTACCATTTTTCTCGTAAGACTTTGGGGAACACGGGGTGGGTGGAAATTTGTGAATCCACGCAGATTCCACAACTTTCCACCACAGAAATGTGGGGAAAATGTGTTTTTTTGGACAATTTTTTAGGTTTGCAAGGGATTCTGGGTAACAGAACCTGGTGGGAGGCAGTCAAGTCACCCCATCCTGGATTCCCCTGGGTGTCTAGTTTTCAAAAATGTATAGGTTTGCTAGGTTTCTCTAGGTGCCGGCAGAGCTAGGGTTCAAAAACTACAGCTAGGCACTTTGCCAAAAAGGGTCATTTTTCACTGCGAAATTGAGGTGTGACCACGTTGCGTTTTGCGCCGTTTCCTGTCACAGGCACTAGGCCGACCCACACAAGTGAGGTACCATTTTTCTCGTAAGACTTTAGGGAACGCGGGGTGGGTGGAAATTTGTGGATCCACGCAGATTCCAGAACTTTCCACCACAGAAATGTGGGGAAAATGTGGTTCTTTTGACAATTCTTTAGGTTTGCAAGGGATTCTGGGTAACAGAACCTGGTGGGAGGCAGTCAAGTCACCCCATCCTGGATTCCCCTGGGTGTCTAGTTTTAAAAAATGTATAGGTTTGCTAGGTTTCCCTAGGTGCCGGCAGAGCTAGGGTTAAAAAACTACAGCTAGGCACTTTGCCAAAAAAGGGTCATTTTTCACTGCGAAATTGAGGTGTGACCACGTTGCGTTTTGCGCCGTTTCCTGTCGCAGGCACTAGGCCGACCCACACAAGTGAGGTACCATTTTTCTCGTAAGACTTTGGGGAACGCGGGGTGGGTGGAAATTTGTGGATCCACGCAGATTCCAGAACTTTCCACCACAGAAATGTGGGGAAAATGTGGTTTTTTTGATAATGTTTTAGGTTTGCAAGGGATTCTGGGTAACAGAACCTGGTGGGAGGCAGTCAAGTCACCCCATCCTGAATTCCCCTGTGTGTCTAGTTTTCAAAAATGTATAGGTTTGCTAGGTTTCCCTAGGTGCCGGCAGAGCTAGGGTTCAAAAACTACAGCTAGGCACTTTGCCAAAAAAGGGTCATTTTTCACTGCGAAATTGAGGTGTGACCACGTTGCGTTTTGCGCCGTTTTCTGTCGCAGGCACTAGGCCGACCCACACAAGTGAGGTACCATTTTTCTCGTAAGACTTTGGGGAACGCGGGGTGGGTGGAAATTTGTGGATCCACGCAGATTCCAGAACTTTCCACCACAGAAATGTGGGGAAAATGTGGTTTTTTTGACAATGTTTTAGGTTTGCAAGGGATTCTGGGTAACAGAACCTGGTGGGAGGCAGTCAAGTCACCCCATCCTGGATTCCCCTGGGTGTCTAGTTTTCAAAAATGTATAGGTTAGCTAGGTTTCCCTAGGTGCCGGCAGAGCTAGGGTTCAAAAACTACAGCTAGGCACTTTGCCAAAAAAGGGTCATTTTTCACTGCGAAATTGAGGTGTGACCACGTTGCGTTTTGCGCCGTTTCCTGTCGCAGGCACTAGGCCGACCCACACAAGTGAGGTACCATTTTTCTCGTAAGACTTTGGGGAACGCGGGGTGGGTGGAAATTTGTGGATCCACGCAGATTCCAGAACTTTCCACCACAGAAATGTGGGGAAAATGTGGTTTTTTTGACAATGTTTTAGGTTTGCAAGGGATTCTGGGTAACAGAACCTGGTGGGAGGCAGTCAAGTCACCCCATCCTGGATTCCCCTGGGTGTCTAGTTTTCAAAAATGTATAGGTTTGCTAGGTTTCCCTAGGTGCCGGCAGAGCTAGGGCTCAAAAACTACAGCTAGGCACTTTGCCAAAAAAGGGTCATTTTTCACTGCGAAATTGAGGTGTGACCACGTTGCGTTTCGCGCCATTTCCTGTCGTAGGCACTAGGCCGACCCACACAAGTGAGGTACCATTTTTCTCGTAAGACTTTGGGAAACGCGGGGTGGGTGGAAATTTGTGGATCCACGCAGATTCCAGAACTTTCCGCCACAGAAATGTGGGGAAAATGTGGTTTTTTTGACAATTTTTTAGGTTTGCAAGGGATTCTGGGTAACAGAACCTGGTGGGAGGCAGTCAAGTCACCCCATCCTGGATTCCCCTGGGTGTCTAGTTTTCAAAAATGTATAGGTTTGCTAGGTTTCCCTAGGTGCCGGCAGAGCTAGGGTTCAAAAACTACAGCTAGGCACTTTGACAAAAAAGGGTCATTTTTCACTGCGAAATTGAGGTGTGACCACGTTGCGTTTTGCGCCGTTTTCTGTCGCAGGCACTAGGCCGACCCACACAAGTGAGGTACCATTTTTCTCATAAGACTTTGGGGAACGCGGGGTGGGTGGAAATTTGTGGATCCACGCAGATTCCAGAACTTTCCACCACAGAAATGTGGGGAAAATGTGGGTTTTTTGACAATTTTTAGGTTTGCAAGGGTCTCTGGGTAACAGAACCTGGTGGGAGGCAGTCAAGTCACCCCATCCTGTATTCCCCTGGGTGTCTAGTTTTCAAAAATGTATAGGTTTGCTAGGTTTCCCTAGGTGCCGGCAGAGCTAGGGTTCAAAAACTACAGCTAGGCACTTTGCCAAAAAAGGGTCATTTTTCACTGCGAAATTGAGGTGTGACCACGTTGCGTTTTGCGCCGTTTCCTGTCGCAGGCACTAGGCCGACCCACACAAGTGAGGTACCATTTTTCTCGTAAGACTTTGGGGAACGCGGGGTGGGTGGAAATTTGTGGATCCACGCAGATTCCAGAACTTTCCACCACAGAAATGTGGGGAAAATGTGGTTTTTTTGACAATTTTTTAGGTTTGCAAGGGATTCTGGGTAACAGAACCTGGTGGGAGGCAGTCAAGTCACCCCATCCTGGATTCCCCTGGGTGTCTAGTTTTCAAAAATGTATAGGTTTGCTAGGTTTCCCTAGGTGCCGGCAGAGCTAGGGTTCAAAAACTACAGCTAGGCACTTTGCCAAAAAAGGGTCATTTTTCACTGCGAAATTGAGGTGTGACCACGTTGCGTTTCGCGCCATTTCCTGTCGTAGGCACTAGGCCGACCCACACAAGTGAGGTACCATTTTTCTCGTAAGACTTTGGGAAACGCGGGGTGGGTGGAAATTTGTGGATCCACGCAGATTCCAGAACTTTCCACCACAGAAATGTGGGGAAAATGTGTTTTTTGGACAATTGTTTAGGTTTGCAAGGGATTCTGGGTAACAGAACCTGGTGGGAGGCAGTCAAGTCACCCCATCCTGGATTCCCCTGGGTGTCTAGTTTTCAAAAATGTATAGGTTTGCTAGGTTTCCCTAGGTGCCGGCAGAGCTAGGGTTCAAAAACTACACCTAGGCACTTTGCAAAAAAGGGTAATTTTTCATTGTGAAAATGTGGTACGTCCACGTTGCATTTTGAGCCATTTCCTGTTGTGGGCACAAGGGCTACCCACACAAGTGAGGTACCATTTTTATCGGGAGACTTAGGGTAACACAGAATTGTAGAGCAACTGTTATTACCTATTGACTTTCGATGCATTTCTGCCTTCCAAATGAAAGAGAATGTGTAAAAAATAAGTCATTTTGAAAAATGACCTATAATTCTCATGCTAGTATGGGTACTCCCAATTTCGGAAATGTGCAAATATCTACTGTTTCTAAAATCTACATTTTGTTCCCATTTCAGAAATACATAGGTGTCTTTCATAACAATTTTTCCATGTATACATTTTCCCAAAATAATTGCTATATACCCGGTACATAATAAAAAACCATTGCAAGATGCTGCTCAGTTATTGGCTCTGGGTTCGTCGGGTTCTTGGTGAACCTACAAGTCTTATATATCACCACAACCAGAAAGGTCCAGCGGATATAACGGTATATTGCTTTCAAATAGCTGTCATAATTAGAAGAAGTTACAGGTGAAAACGTTGACACAAATGGCTGTTTTTTTCAACTAATTTTCAATTTTTCCTTCATTTAACTGTTAGTTTCTATAAGGAAAACTTTAAGGATCTACACAAATGACCCCTTGCTGAATTCAGAATTTTGTCTACTTTTCAGAAATGTATGGCTTTTCAGGTTCCATTATTGGTTTCATACCCATTTCTACCATTAACTGGAAGGAGGTTGAAAGCACAAAAAATAGCAAAAATAGGCTATGTCCCAGAAAAATGCCAAAACTGTGTAAAAAAGTTGGTTTTCTGACAAAAGTCTGCTTGTCCCTGAAAGCTGGGAAGATGGTGATTTCAGCACCACAACCCCTTTTTGATGCCATTTGCAGGGAAAAAACAAGACGCTTTCATCTGTAGCCCTTTTTCGCATTTTTCCCCAAAAAAACAAAATTTTGCTGTATTTTGGCTAATTTCTGGGTCCCCTCCAGGGGAATCCACAAACCCTGGGTACCTTTACAATCCCCATGATGTTAGAAAAAAAGGACGCAAATTTGGCGTGGATACCTTATGTGGTCAAAAAGTTACAGGGGCCTAAGCCCGCACTACCCCAAATAGCCCAAAAAAGGCTTAGCACAGGGGGGGAAAAGGCCTAGCAGCGAAGGGGTTAAATAGAGGCAGTCCCCAGAAAAATAAACAAGCATTGGCATAGCCAATAGGTCTCGCTTTTGGGACCTTATAAGTATTTACTTATGCAGCACAATATCCTTGGTGCAACAACATCAACTGTTGCATGGCTAAGCCCTTATAAGGTCACAAAGGCGAGACCTATTGGCTATGCCAATGCTTGTTACTATTGTTTTTGCCTTCTGTATTTTTTAATATTTAATAAACCTGCATGCTGTCTAAACTTCCTGGATTCGCCACCCATGTTTGGGCCCAGACATATGCAAATCAGTATTGACCCTGCTCTCCTTGGGAACAGTGAAGCCCAAACTGCCAGGCCAGGTCCTCCCTGGACCGGAAACAAGCATCCTGGGACTGGTTTTGGGGTATCACCCCTCATCAGCCAGGCTAGCTTGAGTCCAGTGGCACAGTGAGCATGGGACCCACATCTGGGCATACCCTTCCCGCTTAGGGCAAAAAAAGCAAAAAGAACAAATGATGGGTCCTAACTGGAATGGCGTGGTGAGCCAAAAAACGATGGATTTAGGCCCAGATCTTTGTACTGGGGGGGGTAGTGTTTGACATTGTTCATCATTCCATCCATCATTTGTTCTTTTTGCATTAGTCACCTGCATGTCATTAAAACTGGTGGAATATGTCCACAATCTTAAGGAGAACGACAAGGATCCAGTTACAAAAGCTAGGCGCAGTCCAAATGGAGCAAGGCTACACTGTCAGAAAAGAAGTGTAGAAGTGGAGAAGGTTCATATTCTCTCCTTAAAAAATTGTTATAGAGCGACTACATACTAGCATGCTTCGCCACCCTTCACCACACCAAACACTTAAGAGGAAACATTTATTTCCTCTGTGAGACAATGTAGAGGGCACTGATAAACAACCTGTTACCACTTATCAGAAGTTATAGTAGAAAAATTAGCCCATGCCATAATCTAAACCTGTTGCCTCTCCCCGTCAGCTTCTCAAAGCTCACCTAAGCAACTGTTAAAACTCTTCTACAATTCAGTGTCAGTAGGAACAATATACTACACATGACAGAGGGTGCAGCTAGTTCTGAGTATCTTGTGGGTTGATGTAGTGGTACGTTTTAGGAAGAAAACTAGTGGCAGGAAAAACAGTTTTTTTGATACAACATTTTTAAAGACCTCAGAATAAAACCACCACAGTATAAATAATAATGTAAAACAGAATCTTAATATAGATCACTGTTTTGTGACGAGCTATCTGGTTAGCAGCCGCGACAAAGTAAAAATTCTATTACAAACACCACAGAATTAGTTAATAGTTAAACATAATATTCCATTATATTTTACAGTACAGTTAAAAATATTATATCAACAATATGTGACAAGCCTGACACCAGAATATCTACAGAGCTGGAATTAGAATGGTAACTTATCCAGTCCCAGAATCTTACTGACAAAAGATTAGCTGAATTTCGAGTTAAATGCTTTCACATAACATAACATTTGTTAAAGCCATTCCCTTACACAAAAAGATCACCCAGGCCCTTTAAGACGTATGTAAATCAAACATATTTAAAGGGAGGCTCACAATTTTTAAAGATAATCAGTTTGTAATTACATTGCTCAAAACAGAACCATTGGCTCACCAATATAATCTTAGGAAATACATTTGCATAATAACACCCTGAAACGCAGTAGGAAGAATTACTAACATCCATAATGAAAAACTCCTCGAAGGCAATATTAATTCAAACATAGCCTTCAACAAAACATTTAAGTTTTGGAATCTAGCTTTAATCTACTAATGAGAAAAATGGGAAAAATACAAAATGATGAAAAAGGTACAACCCATCCTAGAAACTTATAATGAACATGTAACACATATCTTCCTCTAGAAGCAGCAGTGTGACATGCAGGCTTCGCGTGTGGGAGTGTGTGATTAGGCCAGCAACCGAGGTGAGAGAGAAAGTGCGTGGGTGTGAATGTGAGTGCGTGCAAGACTGTGCGTGTGAGAGAGACTGAATGAATAAGCGCAGGCGTCCGTATATAGGTGTCCATGTGAGAGACCACAGGGTGCGAGACTGAGTGGGAAAGACAGGATGTGGGGTGTGTGTGTGAGAGAGAAGAGAGATTGAGGCAATGTATGTGAGATTGACCTCCGAAGTGCGGCAAACTATATTGACTATTACATGGACATGGTGGGATTGGTAGGGCTCACCATTTAAACCACATCTATTTTTAGGAACTTAAGGTTTATATTATTTTTGGTCAAGTTCTGAAATGCATTAGTATTTGCATAAATTGTCAATGTATTAATGAAATTAAACTCAGTACATCCATAGCCTAATCTGTGATAAATTGCAATTGCCAGCTTTCTAAACGGATAACTAGGTGAACTCGGATAAGTGTTTTGACGTGCCATTTATTTCCATAGTTTGTAAACAAAGATTGTGAAATTAGCTTCGCACAAACACAGAGAGCAGTTTAACGGCTCGTATGCGCCGGTAATTGTAATCCCTTCACTGAGGCTATAGCAATGCTAGTAATAAAAGACCAACCGTCGCAGTGTTCACTTTTCTTTGTAAACGCATACAAGAACTAGCCAACAGCACATGCTTACTGAAACAATGACATGGCAGCGGCTTCGATTCCGCCAATTCAGGAGCACAGCAACCTTATCGGTCACTCCCAATGACCAGCTACAGAGGCTTGACAGGAATGTGAACCGCACGCCACACCTTAACCATTCAACAAATAGTCAACAACATAAACAAACAGCAGCTACTTGGCACGTAAAAACAACGACCTTACTTCCACTACACGTGGAGAGGTTTTCTCTTTGCTCAAGTAATAAAGCAGTAACGCCCAAATGACACGAGGGCAAGTGCGAAAACCAGTTACAATCATAATTTGTGCACTCCGCCTCGTATGATCTCTTTGCAAATAAATGACAAAAATTCAGAGCTTCCATGTTTAAGTTTTTGGCTTGAATTAATAAAGAAACGTGTGCTCCTTGTCAATCAAAAACCTCACTTGTTACCACGTACAAAACGAGACGTGCTCTGTGGTGGGGAGGGGCGAGCAAGACAGAGAGGCAGAGCGAGGTGTGTGGGGCACGTCATTAGTGACAGAGGGCAGGCTCTGCTTTCGGCAGCGTCAGAGAGGAGCGGGGGCGAGCGAGCGCGGCAGTGCTGAGCTGACCACACGCTCGTGCACAATGCCCATGTGGTTCCAATTATCGCGCCCGCGTCTGGGCACGATAATTGGAAACAGATGTCTGCCCTGCGGGTAACCGCAGGGAAAAGGCCATTGTGCACGAGCGTGTGGTCAGCTTTCTGAAACCCCTAACTTAAAGTCTCCCCAGAGCAGAGCTTGCGCGCTACTCGAGGCTCGACCTAAAAAAAGAAAGTCCCTCAGCAGAAAGCAATTCTGTTATTTTACTGACCTCTACTGGTTGTTTTCTATCAAGACAGTTAAATAGAGGCAGTTGAACAGAAAAAAAGTCCCTAAGTGGAAGCAGACAAGTCCTATGGCGGATCTCCAGAGCCCACAAAGTACATACACATATAAGTATATACTAAAGTATATAAGTATATACTAAAGTATATACAAGAGGTCTCGAATGCTCGACCTAAAAACGGAGTTGAGAATAGACATAGATGTAGGACAAACCGTCGGCACTCGTGGAATAAAGAGTACGATGACAATGACATTACTAAGAGACATAGAAGAAGGATAACAATGGCACATCCCAAAGACCTTTGAGGCACACTAGATATAAAACAAGCGGTTATGGTGTAAACTAGTTAGGGTTCTAGACTTTTGTTTAGCGTTGTGAGTTCCACGAGGGTCAGCTGAGTTGAGGCTCTCAGGGAGGATCGACGACAGGTTCAATCAATCAATCAATCAATCAGGGGTTTTAAAGCGTGCTACTCACTCATGAGGGTCTCAAGGGGGGAGGGGAGGCGGGGGAGGGGGTGCAGCTTCGGGTCAGCGAAAAGCCAGGTCTTGAGGCTCTTCCTGAAGGTGTGCAGAGTAGGGGAGCGTCTGATGTTGACCGGGAGCTCGGTCCAGGCTTTGGCTACGGTGTAGGAGAAGGCTCTTCCACCCTCTCTGGTTCTGCGGATGCACAGGGTTTCTGCTAGGGCGAGGTTAGCGGAGCGAAGGTTTAATTTGGGTACGTGGAAGGAGACTCTTTCGTTGAGGTATTTGGGTCCGGTGTTGTGGAAGAATTTGTAGGCGTGGGTGAGTAGCTTGAAGGTTACTCTCTTCTCGACCGGGAGCCAGTGGAAGTCTCGCAGGTGTTGGGTGATGTGCTCATGTCGTGGGATGCCAAGGACGAGTCCGGCTGCGGTGTTCTGGATGGTCTGGAGTTTGCGTAGCAGGGATTTGTTGATTCCAGCGTAGAGGGCGTTTCCGTAGTCCAGGCTGCTTGTTATGAGTGCGTGGGTGACGGTCTTTCTGGCTTCTGGGGGGATCCACTTGAAGGTCTTGCGGAGGATGTGGAGGGTGTTGAAGTAGGTGGAGGCGACGGCGTTGAGCTGTCGGGTCATGATGAGGGAGGAGTTGAGTATGATGCTGAGGTTCCGGGTGTGGTCCGTGGGGGTGGGAGGGTGCCGAGGGTGGTGGGGTACCAGGTGTTGTCCCAGGCTGAGGGGGTGGGTCCAAGGACGAGGACTTCTCTCTTCTCCGAGTTGAACTTCAGACAGCTGCTGTTCATCCAGGCTGCGACGTCTTTCATCCCTTCCTGGAAGCTGAGTCTGGTGGTTTCGGGGTCCTTCGTGAGGGAGAGGATGAGCTGGGTGTCGTCGGCGTAGGAAACAATGCTGAGTCCATGCTGTCTGACGATGCCGGCGAGGGGGGCCATGTAGATGTTGAAGAGCGTGGGACTGAGCGATGATCCTTGTGGTACTCCGTAGTTGATCTCTGTGGGTTTGGAGAGGAAAGGCGGGAGTCTAATCCTTTGGGTTCTGCCAGGCGAGGAAGGAGCAGAGCCAGTCGAGGGCAGTTCCCTGTATTTCGGCGTCCTGGAGTCTGGCTGCGAGGGTGCAGTGGGAGACGGTGTTGAAGGCTGAGGAGAGGTCGAGTAGGATGAGGGCTGCGGTGTGGCCTTGGTCGAGGAGCGTGCAGATGTCGTCTGAGGCGGCGAGGAGGGCGGTCTCGGTGCTGTGGTTGCTGCGGAATCCGGATTGGGAGGGGTCGAGGATGGAGTTCTCTTCGATGAAATTTGTCAGCTGGGCGTTGACGATCTTCTCGGTGCCTTTAGCTGCGAAGGGAAGGAGAGAGATGGGTCGGTAGTTCTTCAGGTCCGTTGGGTCTGCGGAGGGTTTCTTGAGGAGGGGCTTGACTTCTGCGCATTTCCAGTTGTCAGGGAAAGTGCCGGATTCGAAGGTGGCGTTGAAAGTGCGTCATAGCTGGGGCGCTATGGAGTGGCGGCTCTGTGGAAGATGTGCGGAGTACTCTTTAACCAACGAGAGTCACTGTTCCTATCAGAGAGAAGTAAAGACAGAAAGCTGTTGTCGTTCTACTACTGTGTTTGTTGGGGACAGTGTGTCCTGTTCTTGATGCCCTCACACACCCAGAAGGATGTCATGCTTCATCATTGGGCTGTTGCTCCTCGTCGGGCCGGCGCTGCAATGCCCTATGGGTCCCCCAAAGGGTCACTTTTTTGGGGATCTTTTAGATAAATCTGTAAGGGTGCGTGGGTGTGAGTGGCAGTGGTATCCTAGCGTGAAGTTAAACAAGCATTGGCATAGCCAATAGGTCTCGCCTTTGGGACCTTATAAGTGTTTAGCCATGCAACACTTGATGTTGTTACACCAAGGATATTGTACTGAATAACTAAACACTTATAAGGTCCCAAAGGGGAGACCTATTGGCTATGCATAATTTAAGCATTTACATGACCTCCCACTATGACGGATCCGTGTGAACATTAAAGGCCCAGATTTACAAATGTTTTGCCTCTGGTTTGCATTACAGTTTTAATGCAAGCCTGACAAAAAAATCCTACTTGATATTCATAAAGCAACCTAAAGCAATGCAAATGACTATTTGCGTGGCTTTGTGTTAAAATAAATTTAAAAAAAATAAAGCAAATCAGCAAGCACATTGCACTGCTTTGCGCCAAATAGGAGTTCTATGGCTGGTGGATCGGTGTTCACCTGCATCCACCGATGGATTCTGACAAACCCATAGATGCGTAAACACCAATTTGAACCAAAATGGTGCGCCTGCCTCGTTATTTCCTTACTGCAGGTGTGCTGCACTCTGCAGAACGCATTATGAAGAGGAAATAATCTAATGGTTTTTTTTTTAATGCAGGAAGACTCCCCTTCCTGCACAAAAGCGATATGAACCACAATGCAGACACCTGCACTATTGCGCAAGGGTGCCTGTGTTCGTGTTAGGCAGCCACAAGTGCTCCAGCACATGGAGAGAGCATAAAAGTGCCATTTCTGTGAAGATAAGTCACAATTCTGCTATCTCCTGCTGACGCAATGCAGAAACTTCACTTGCTGCGCTTTTTGAAAACATGTCCCTCAATTCATACAGATCCGTGAAATAACGGGCTAGCGCGGTCGACAGCGTAGCTGGGAGATTTGTACAAGGAGTGTGACAACTATGGACAGATATATTTTCATTGTCACTGGGGCGCCAAAGACTTCCAGGCGACTCGTACTCTCTGAGGGCCTATGTACAAAGGTGAAAGTGGGCGTAGTCGGCCAGATGCAAGTAACAAACGATAGAGCGCGTTGCCAGGAGACACACCTGTTGCTTTCAGCGCCCTTGTGTACGTAGAGCTTCTTGTCACTTCCATCAAATACTGGTAGCATACGTCTTCCACTTCCCTGTTCTAAAAAGCTGGCATGTATGTGATGGGAACCGATTAACCCAAAAAAAGTACACTTCTGCAGAGGAGGAGCTAAAAACTGTAAAGGAGATATCCCATAGTTTTCATTTCAAGTTGCTAGGGGTAGCGAGGTAAGGGGAACCACCGGCCTTCTGGGTGCGGCTACAGTTTGAGAAAAACACGGGACACACGCTGACATGAGCAGAGCAACTGATAAACGTAACTGTAGGTACAACCCCTATTTTTTCTTTGTCTGCTACAGTAAACGGGAACCATCTCTAAGACTCCCTTAGAGAAAAGTAGTAAACAGACTGTCTCCGAGTCTTCCGAAGGGCGGGGCAAAAACCCTCCCCTTGCCCCCAAGTTACTGAGGAGTAGAAAATGGTGTCTCTCACCTTCACACGGTTTAGGCTGGCCTCCAGTCGCAGCTGATGCACCATCTTTTTCATAGTCGTAATGTTTGAAGCCCCCGACATTTCTGCGCTGGCGGAACGGGAATATTCTGCGGCTAACGGCGGTGAAACAGCAGCAAACTTTTCCTTCAAGTTTCCGGTCCCCTTATCAAAAGCCCCAGTGCGCAGGCGCGAGAGACATGCCCAGTCTACTGACGCCTGAACTTATAGACACGGAAGTAGGACTAGAACCAGTGTGCTTGGATCCTTTGATGCGGAAGTGGTATAATAAACAAGCACGCGAGTGGTGCGCGCGCTTGCAAGCAGCAGGCGTGACCACACGCTCGTGCACCATGGCCTTTTGCTTGCGGTTACCCGCACGGCCACCGGGCGCGATAATTGAAAACACATGGCGGCCGTGCGGGTAACCGCATGGAAAAGGCCATTGTGCACGAGCGTGTGGTCAGCTTTTGGAAGCCCCTTACATAAAGTCTCGCAGAGCAGCGCATGCGCGCTACTCTAGGCTCGACCTAAAAATGACAGGAGTGGTGCTTAGAGAATTTATTAAGGAAAAGAGTCCCTCTGTCATTAGTAAAAACCAAGAAGGTAGTGCTGCTGTGAGGGATGTAATGGCCCTCTGTAGCTAGGTTTGTGACACACCCCTAGTGGGTATGTTTCTTAGGTCGACATGTTGCGCGCAATTTAACGGTCTCTGGAGAAGATCCCATGCGCTTCTTCAGGACCAGAAATGCGAGTAATGATAGATAGATCAAGTGTGTGGCCTATAGTGATTAATCTAGTGCCACTTAGAAGGATAAGGAAGTAGTATTCTGGAACGACAAAAGCAAAAAATAAAATAGCATTGAGTTTCAATGTATGAATATTTACAGTAGTAGAGAGAGGGGCTTGGGTCCCCATTGGTGAACCAGGTGCTCGTGGTCATCTTCGTTTAATGTTAATATTCATCATGTGAGGCTATAGTGAGCTATGGAGAAGGAAAACAATACAGGACTGACAAACATAGGCTTATGTATAATCGTTTTTGCGCCATGGCGAGAGTGTGAAATTCCTAATTGTAAGACAAACAGAACATATAGTACCCAGTATCATTTGTCAAGGCTGCCATGGTCGGTAGGCAAACTATAGTGCGTGTGACATATAAATATATACTAGATCCCACCATTGATGGCAAACCTCAGGTCACTGTGTACACGAAGGATTAAGTAAGTATTTGTCATGATGCGCTCACCCAAATCAAGCGGGAAGTACTCCCAATGAGAATCGGCTGTTGGTCCCTCAAGACCTGTTGCAAGCATTCATAAAATTAGGCAATGATGGCATGAAAGAGGAAAAAGCAATACGCGGCCGTTCAGGAGGCCGTTTAGGTAGACAATGCAGTGGAGAGAAATCTCTTACTTACAGTTCCTCTTGGGAAAAGCGGCCCGTACACCTACCCGACCTCACGCCGTCTCCGCCGGTGCTGGGAGCTTGCCGAGGCCATGTTTATGTAGCGTTCTGGAGGCCGGCGTGGGGGTGTGGCAGTTCCGGGTCACTTGTGCAGACGCCAGGCTAGAGACGTGCTAGGTGGCTGTACGCGCGCGTGGGTGCCATCTTAGAGCGGTCAGCTCGAAGTAGAAGGTAATGCTGAAATAAGTATTTCCGCATAAGCCCCTCACAAATAATGTACAAGATTTAAGAAAGAGGGGCATGTTAAAGGTGTAAAATGTATATGAGGGTCTAAAATAGAAACAGAAAGTATAAACAATAACCACGTGTGTGGCTACCGAGCCGAGGGAGTGCTCGGTGATTGCTTGTGCGAAAGTGGATGCCATATTGAGATGGTAGACCCTGATGTTGAGAGAAGTTTAGTAAAGGCTATCTGTGCGGAAGGTGGCTATTTTTCAGTGCCCCCTGTAGCGGTCTCATGTCAAAGTATGGTGGGGCTTGCCTATCTAAAATCACGTGTAATTTGGGCTGTGTACGCATGTCCCGGATTTTATTAACAGGTGATGTACCTGGTTCTTGGTTGATACAAGGATCACCATATCCCTTTAGTACACGTCATGTGTGTGGTGGTTGTAAAAAATGCCAAGAGGATATTTTTGTAGGGGTTGCAGAAGGTATTGGCAGCCTCATTAGTTAGGTTCCAAGTGTAGTGTTGATATGCTGGTGATCAAGGTATGGAACAGGCGGCTAAATGGTGTCATAGGAGTTCTAGCAGGGGATCTCGTCGTTGAGACCCCGTGTGTTCGTCTGTAGTCTATGGACCCATCTCTGTTCTTTCTGTAACAGTCTTGTTGTATTCCACTGAGGGTTGGTTTCTAAGATAGTCCAGTGGAATTGTTCAGTCGTGTGCCGTTTCTCTATGTAGTGTGTGCTCATTTTTGTAGTGCTGCGGCCGCAGCGTACATTACTCCTATGCTCATTCATCCTCACCCTGACTTGTCTGGTGGTCATCCCCACATAGAGGAGATTACAGGGACACCTGATGAGGTATACGCAGTTCTTGGTGTTACAGTTGGTGTGTCTGCGTTGTGTCCATTTTATATCACCAAGTTGAAGTTCCTTGGTATGGGTGGTGAAAGTGCACACATTGCAATTACCACAAGGGTAGTGTCCTTTTACCGTTGGGAGGCCCCATAGAGTTGTTTGCTCCTCGACCAGTTTTGTGTGAGGTCTAGTGTGGACTAGTAAGTCTTTCAAGTTTTGTGTGTGCTTAAAAGCGAATCTAGGGCGCGCCAGGTTCAGGTCTCCTGTGTTAATGATGTGCCAGTGTTTAAGCATTATGTTTTTTACTTTGTTGGATTGAGGCTTGAATGAGGTAACACACGTGACGACGTCCTCCTGTGGTTTGGGGTGAGTTTCCAACAGGGCATCTCGATGGTTGTTACGTGCCCTTTTCCTTGCAATTCTGATGGTCTGTTTAGGATAGCTCCTTTTCTCTAGGGTGGCACTCAGTCCGTCAGCCTGTAGTTCGTAGTCTTGGATGGTACTGCAATTCCTTCTTAGCCTGAGGAATTGTCCATAAGGGAGATTCTCCCTCAGGGTTTTAGGATGATGGCTGTTGTATGGCAAGAGACTGTTGCGGTCGGTGGGTTTCCGGTATGTTTTAGTGCTGAGGCAGCCGTTATCCAGTTTGATCAACAGATCCAGAAAGGGAATTTCCTTCGGTGATGTCGAGAGGGTGAACTTCAAGAAGGGATCCTGCTGATTGATCCACTTGTGGAATTCAGTACAACGTTCCTCCATACCAGTCCAAAACACCAGAATGTCATCGATGTAACGTTTCTATTCTTTTATCTCTCTGAAGAAGGGGTTATTCTCCGTCAAAATATGTAGTGCTTCAAAATGCGCCATATACAGACATGCTAGACTTGGCGCAAACGTACTGCCCATGCATGTCCCGTGGACTTGGTGGTAGATCTGGTTCTGGAATCTGAAAAAGTTGTTCTTCAGGGCCAGTTCCGGTCACTCCATGATGAAGTCAATCGGTAGGTGTGCCGTGGTAGTAGTAGCCCTGAGGGTTTCTTCAATCACTCTGATGGTGGCCTCCTGCGGGATGTTTTTGTATAGTGCCTCCACGTCAAGAGTAACAAGTAGGGTAATCTCCTGTGGTTCCGGGAGGTTCTCAATGAGGCAAATAGTGGCTTTTGTATCCTTCAGGAATGACGGTGTTGCTTGGACCAGGGACATGGCGTGTACTAAAGGGATATGGTGATTCTTGTATCAACCAAGAACTAGGTACATCACCTGTTAATAAAATCCGGGACATGCGTACACAGCCCAAATTACACGTGATTTTAGATAGGCAAGCCCCACCATACTTTGACATGAGACCGCTACAGGGGGCACTAAAAAATAGCCACCTTCCGCACAGATAGCCTTTACTAAACTTCTCTCAACACCAGGGTCTACCATCTCAATATGGCATCACTTTCGCACAAGCAATCACCGAGCACTCCCTCGGTAGCCACACATGTGGTTATTGTTTATACTTTCTGTTTCTATTTTAGACCCTCATATACATTTTACACCTTTAACATGCCCCTCTTTCTTAAATCTTGTAAATTATTTGCAAGGGGCGTATGCGGAAATACTTATTTCAGCATTACCTTCTACTTCGAGCTGACCGCTCTAAGATGGCACCCACGCTCGCTTACAGCCGCCTAGCACGTCTCTAGCCTGGCGTCTGCACACGTGACCCGGAACTGCCACACCGGCCTCCAGAACGCTACATAAACATGGCCTCGGCAAGCTCCCAGCACCGGCGGAGACGGCGTGAGGTCGGGTAGGTGTACGGACCGCTTTTCCCAAGAGGAACTGTAAGTAAGAGATTTCTCTCAACTGCATTGTCTACCTAAACGGCCTCCTGAACGGCTGCGTATTGCTTTTTCCTCTTTCACGCTATCATTGCCTAATTTTACGAATGCTTGCAACAGGTCTCGAGGGACCCACAGCCGATTCTCATGGGGAGTACTTCCCGCTTGATTTGGGTGAGCGCATCATGACAAATACTTACTAATCCTTCGTGTACACAGTGACCCGAGGTTTGCCATCAATGGTGGGACCTAGTATATATTTATATGTCACACGCACTATAGTTTGCCTACCGACCATGGCAGCCTTGACAAATGATAGTGGGTACTGTATGTTCTGTTTGTCTTACGATTACGAATTTGACACTCTCGCCATGGCGCAAAAACGATTATACATAAGCCTATATGTTTGTCAGTCCTGTATTGTTTTACTTCTACATAGCTCACTATAGCCTCACATGATGAATGTTAACATTAAACGAAGATGACCACGAGCACCTGGTTCACCAATGGGGACCCAGGCCCCTCTCTCTACTACTGTAAATATTCATACATTGAAAATCAATGCTATTTTATTTTTTGCTTTTGTCGTTCCAGAATACTACTTCCTTATCCTTCTAAGTGGCACTAGATTAATCACTATAGGCCACACACTTGATCTATCTATCATTACACGCCTTTCTGGTCCTGAAGAAGCGCATGGTATCTCTTCCAGAGACCGTTAAATTGCGCGAAACATGTCGACCTAAGAAACATACCCACTAGGGGTGTGTCTCAAACCTAGCTACAGAGGGCCATTACATCCTTCACAGCAGCACTACCTTCTTGGTTTTTACTAATGACAGAGGGACTCTTTTCCTTAATAAATTCTCTAAGCACCCCTCCAGTCATTTTTTAACTTCACGATAGGACACCACTGCCACTCACCCCCACGCACCCCTAAGGGTTTATCTAAAAGTTCTCCGAAAAAGTGACCCTTTGGGGGACCCGTAGGGCATTGCAGCGCCGGTCTGATGAGGAGCAGCAGCCCAATGATGAAGCATGACATCCTTCGGGGTGTGTGAGGGCATCAAGAACAGGACACACTGTCCCCAACAAACACAGTAGTAGAACGACAACAGCTTTCTATCTTTACTTCTCTCTGATAGGAACAGTGACTCTCGTTGGTTAAAGAGTACTTCTCGGGAGCACAAGTCACTGGACCTTTATGTAGCTCCCTTTGTCCCCCCTCTTTTTGATTCAGTGAAGATGTGCAGAGGGCAGGGGTCCGTGGGGGCTCCTGAGTGGGTGCTCTTCATGGTCATGGTGGTATTTTCGGTGGTGACCGGGGTCCAGGCGGTGATGGTGGGCCGGCTGTCGTCGCAGGAGGGAAGGGTGGTTTCTGGAGTCTGCTCGCTGAAGTTTTCGTAAAGAGCCTTGATTTTCCGGTGGAAGTAGGAGCCGAGCTTGTTGCAGAGGTCCTGGGAGGGAGTGACGTCTGTGGCTTCGCTGGGGGGCTTTGTGAATTGCTGGATGACGTTGAAGAGTTCTTTAGAGTTGCTGAAGTTGGTTAGGATTTTCTTCCGGGTGAAGGTCTTCTTTGTGGATCTGATGCGTTGGTGGTATTCTGTCATGGCGTTATTGTAGGTGGTCAGGTCTTCTGTGTTTTTGCTGTTTCTCCATCGTTTTTCGAGACGTCTGCAGGAGCGTCTGGCTTCTTGGAGGTCGGTGGTGAACCAGGTGGCCTTCAGGGGGCGTTGTCTGTTGGTGGTGTGGAGGGGTGCGAGCTGTGTGCTGTGTGCTGAATAAACTTCACTTTCAAACCGCGACGATCGAGTGGTGTAATTTACTACCATGTCACTACATAAGCCCTGGCAAAGCCAATAGGCTTTTAATTGTAATTGTAAATTGTAAATATTTATTGCTTCCTACCCATAACCTTGATGAGGAGTTGAAGCGCTTTGCGGTGAGTAGCACGCTACTTCGGAACCCCAGATTAGAGATTAATAGTAGATTTGTAAACGTATTTATATTTTTTTCTTTTCTTTGTGCATTAGTTGTGTTCCGTTTGTGCTCTTGATTTCTTGTGTGTTTAGTAGAGTTTAGAGAAGGGACAGAATGGTGGAAATGGAATTGAAAGAGGAGTAGTAAGTTGTTTTTGTAAGTAATAATCATGTTGCCTGTTAGTTGGGTAACATGGCTAAACAAGCATTTGGATTACAATAGGTCTTGCATTTTCGAGAGTTTGAGCTATTGGCGTTGTAAATGACAATGTCTTTTACCCATGCGTTTTGGTTTGGGTGGAGTGGATGTATGTGGTGTGGAGAGGAATTATGTGGGTTGAATTGGAATTGTTAGTTGTGGAATTGTGTGGTGTGTAGTGGAATTAAGTGGCATGGTGAATAGATAGAGGTGAGAGCTGCACAGCATAGATAGAAAGCAAGATAGAGAGGGATAGGTAGTTTGTGCACGAAGTGGTGAATGAACTGCAGACAGAGGAGCAGAAAGAGTATGTGAGAAAGAAAGGGAGAGCAGGCCATAGATGCATAAAGAGGGAGTGCCTGTGTACACACAAGACATCCCAAGAAGAGGAGGAGAGCGTGGGTTTGAGGGACAGAAATGGATATCTTGAAAAGGCACAGGAAAGAACTGTGCTTGAAGACCTGAAGTGAACCACATGAGAGAGGCGGGAAGAGTGGGTGAGAGAGAGAGAGAGAGAGAGAGGTGTGAGAGTACAAGAGAGAGAGGGATAAGTGGAAAGGGTACCTGGGGGGTGGAGGCGAGAGGTGGACCAGTGCACAGTGCAAGGAGGTATAGGAAGGTAGCATGTGTGGGTAGGCAGTATAGAGAGGCGACGGAGTGTGAGGGAGGGATGAGGGGGTCAGTGGAATTGCGAGATGAGAGGAGGTAGTGGGAGTGTGAGGGAGAGGGAGAGATGAGAGGGGCAGTGGGTGTGTGGGGGAGAAATGACAGGGTTGGTGGAAGTGCGAGGTAGGGATGGTGTGGGAAGCTGGCTCTTTATATGATATACCACTAAGTGGTTATATCGTGCAAAGAGTCCAGAGATTCCCCCAGAAGTGTACAGGGCTCAATGAAAACCCAAAGTGCTCTATTTTTGGGAGTGTGGTCGAGCAACCTTAGGCCTAACACAGAGGAGTGTAAGACATTTGTTATGCACACAGTGATTAATAAATGACACACAACTCAAAAAGTAGATCCACACCAATTTTATGAAAATAAGCTTCTTTCAAGATTTATTTTAAGACCAAGAAATACGTGATAAGTACATTTTTCATAAGAAATACTTTTCACTTTAAAAAGTGGACACAGAGCAATTTTCAGTTCAGCAATTACCCTATGGCAGGAAAACAAGAATGCGGTTTTGCAGGTAAGTATACAACTTACAGTCTTGGTTTTCAGGCTGAAAAATCAGCACCAGGCAAGGTTCAGGTAAGTAGCAAATCTGCACCTTCCGCGGCACAGGGGTGGCTGGGTGCAGGGTTCAAATTTGGAATCTGGCACCAATGTTATCCAATGGAGAAAGGGGGTAATCGAAGGTATGCTGCTCACAGGTGAGTAACATGGTTTGGTAACCCAGTCTCCGGGGGTTAAGGTAAGCACAGGGGGTCACAAGGCAGGACCAAACTTACACCCTCAGCGGCACAGGGGTGTCCGTGTGCAGAGAGCAAGTGTTGCTAAGGATGCTACCCGGAAACAGGTGATGGCTCTGGTGGTTGATGGTTGGCCCATCATCAGTAAAGTTCCTGGAGGTGCAAGGGCATTTTGGAATGTGCGTGATGAACTGGACATAGTTGGGGATGAGTTGTACAGAGGAGAGAGATTGGTTCTTCCAGAGTAATTGTGTCCAAAGATAATCGACTTGGCGCATGAGGGTCATCTAGGATGAAGTTTGAGAAAGGTCAGAGTAAGAGAATTTTACTGGTGGCCAGGGTAGACAGGCTAGTAGAGGAGGTTGTTATTGATTACTTACTTTGTGCTGGAAATGCCAAATCCAGAATGGTCAGAATGGCTCCATTATCACCTGTAGAGATAACAGAAGAGCCATGGTCGAAATTAGCTTTGGACATTGTTGGACCATTTGAGATATTGTCGCCCAGCAAGAGATTTGTGTTAGTGTTGGTCGATTACACCTCCAAATGGGTATCAGCATGTTGTGTGAACTCCATTGTCACAAGGAGTGTTCTTGAATTTTTAAAAGATGTGTTTGCTTATGAAGGTATTCCGAAAACTGTTGTGACAGATAATAGGGTACAATTCACCTCTCAAGAAATGGTAGAATTTCTTGAAGATTCGTCTATCACTTACCATCGTACGGCTCCTTATGCGCCACGTGCCAACGGTTTGGTTGAGAGCATGAATCCTTTGGTGAGAGCTTGTGCTCAAATGGCAGTGGAAACCAAGATGCCTTTGAAAGGAATCTTGCGAGAAAAACTATGGGCACATTGGAACACAACCAACAGCATCACAGGGTGCTGGCCTTTTAGGAAGCTCAAAGGTAGAGTGGCTGGGACTAAACTTAATCCAGTGTGGTTGAGCTGCAGCAAAGGGAAAGGATATGGACGTTCTCACAATCTCAGAGTGCCAAGAGAAATATAAGAGGAGGTTTGATGCAAAGCATGGAGTGAAGAGGAGCAGGTGGGAAAAAGGCAAAATGCTTTGTGTGAAGAAACTGTTCTGGTCCTCGAAGGATGAAACAAAGTTTCTGGGTCCCAGACGCATAATTGATGTCCACAAGAATATGGTTGTGTTAAGTAGGGGCAAGGTGTGGAGTATGTCTAGATTATCAAAATGTAATGACTAGCCGGGAACAAGCAGCACTGGTATAAGCAATACGGAGAGGCACGGGGAGGTGCCGATTATGGAGCCTGATTGTAGATGGGGTGAGGATGCTAGACCCAATGTAATATGAGATTGAGGAAACCACCTCCATATCTCCAGGATTACGTATTGGAGAGAGATTCTACTTTTCTGTTTTCATATTGTAGGAAGCTGGCTCTGTATATGGTATACCACTAAGTGGTTATACCCTTCGCAGAGTCCAGAGATTCCCCCAGAAGTGTACAGGGCTCA
Source organism: Calotriton arnoldi (assembly GCA_963921515.1). Lineage (NCBI taxonomy): Eukaryota > Metazoa > Chordata > Amphibia > Caudata > Salamandridae > Calotriton > Calotriton arnoldi. Next base: position 609,612 of record CAWUFW010004243.1, on the reverse strand, counting down.
ATATAAACCCAAAGTGCTCTATTAGTGGTAGTGTGGGTGAGCAGCCTTAGGCCTAACACAGAGGAGTGTAAGACATTTATTGCACACACATAGACCAATAACTGACACACGACTCAAATAGGAGATCCACATCAATTTTATAAAAATAAGCTTTATTTGAGTTTTATTTTAAGACCAAGATCTTCGTAATAAGGTAGGTACGTTTTTCAGGAAAAATACTTTTCACTTTCAAAAGTCGACACTTAGTACAATTTTCACACAGTTCAATGTTATCTTAAAGAAGAAAACAACAATGCGGTTTTACAGGTAAGTACTCAACTTACAGTTCCAGTTTTCGGGGTTTAAGATCAGCAGAGGGCAAGGTTCAGGTAAGCACAAAGTCTGCACCACCAGCGGCACAGGGGCGCCGGGTGCAGATGTCAAATTCGGTGATAGGCCCAATGTGTTTCAATGGAGACTGGGGGTTCTTGGAGCCACACTGCTTGCAGGTAGGTAAATCAGTTGGAGGGGCCAAGCTTTAGGGGTTGAGCAAGAACAGTAGGGGCCACAAAGCAGCACTAAACATACACCACAAGAGGCACAGGGGTGGCCGGGTGCAGGGTGCAAATACAGCTTCAGGCGCCCAATGCTTTTCAATGAGGAATCTCGGTTTGACAAACAAGCTGCAGGTGTAGAACCAGAGGCTGCACAGAGGACACCAGCGACAGCAGAGGTAAGATCATGTATTGAGGGTCATAGGGGCACCGTCGGTTCAGCTCACCAAGACCCAGGGGCTTTGGTGCAGGGGTGTCCTTTGACGTTGGATTCTTCTTTCCAGAACCGGTCGTGGTCGGGGGGAGCCTCTGGATTCAGTCTTCAGGCGTCTTCATGGAGTCCAGGAGGGGTCAGCCAACACTAGACCTGAGGTCAACATTGCTGGGGAACCTGTTCTGGATTGGTGCCACCTGGGCACAGGCCGGAGGCGTCTTGTGCAGAGTGTGCAGGCAGCCAGAATCCTTTGTGTAGGTTTCTTTGTGGATAGAGCCGCTTTCTTCTGGAGTTCTGGTCTTCTTTGGAGGCAGCCAGTCCTCCCAGGGTTTGTGGAGTTCGCTGACTGCTGGACAGGCGTCTTTTCTTTTCAAGGAATTTAGAGGGCTGCAGACAGGCCGGTAGGGCTTGGGCCAAGTCAGTAGGCATCTTCAGTCACCTTCTGCATGGCGTCTTCTTCGTCCTTTTTCTTCTTTAGTCGGCAGGAACTAGTTTCAGGGTCTGGGAGAGCCTCCTAAATACTAGATTTAGGGATGTTACAGGGGATTAGCAGGTAGGGACCAATGGGTTCCTTACTTGGGGTGTCTACACTATTATGCCACCCTCCGGTAGGAACGGGCATAGCCCTAGCCCTGATTGGATAAGTCCGACCATCTTCAAGATGGTGGCTACTGAAAAATGTGCTCTACTTTGTCTCCTATACTTGGGGGGAGTTGGTGAAGGAGGGGACACCTCCTATTCTGACTATGTTTTCCCGCCGGTTCTCCCACCCAAAGTGGGGGTTTGAACCGGGGGCTGCCATCTGCTGCTAGCAGCAAAGGCTGGGGGTCACATTACAAAGGCCGCTGGCCTTTGAAGCTCCCCTCTCGAGTACTGTGCCCATCCTGAGGGCGGATGTGTGACACCTCTGCCCAGGATGTGCTTTTTTTCTGGCCCCAGAGAGCAGGGGCTCTCGACCCAGGGGTCCAGAAACATGTCTGGTGGTGGCTGGCTGCCTAAAACCAGTCTGTGACCACACCAGGACTGGTAGGTTTTCAGGGGGCACCTCTGAGGTGCCCTCTGACTACATGTTCCAATACATCCCACACTGGCATCAGTGTGGGTTTATTAAGAGGAGTAGTTTGGTACCAAACACTCCTGTGTTCAGAGAAGCCATCATGGTGCTGTGGAACTCGAGTTGTCGAGTTTCCCACCCATGTACTCTCTATGGCTTCCCTGGCACTTACAATATTAGGGAATAGACCTAAATATTGTAGGGGCATATCTGCACATGCAGATATGCCACACCTGAGAGACAGTACACTCTGTCTTAAGGCTTCTAAGGCCTGCTAGAGGGGTGACTTACCTATACCTTAGACAGTGCTGGTTGGCATGGCACACAGGGCAGTATGCCATGCCAATTTTGTGTTTTTTCTCTTCACCCAGGCATGCAGGATGCAGTGGCAGGGTGCATAGCCTAGGTGATGGGTACTTAGGGTGGCACAACTGGTGCAGCAGCCCTAGGGTACCCTCTTCAGTCCCAATGCCCTAGGTACCAGGGGTACCATTTAATAGGAACTTACAGGGTTAGCTGAAGCGGTGCTAAACAAGGTACAGTTTTAGGGAAAGAACACTGGTGCTGGGGACCTGATTACCAGGGACCCAGCACACTTTCAGCTAGAGTTGCACAGATACCAGGCAAAAAGTGTATGGGGGGTGGGGGGTTTACTGTAACAGAACCCCATTTACTTACACATATTCATTAAGCCTTGGTTTAATCTTAGCAAGGTGTTCCATTTCGTTTCCTTTTAGTTATTCATACATGTTCTGTTTATTTTCCTTTGTTTCTCATATTCTTTCCTTTAGGATATTGTAGGTCTTTTTATTGCTGTTATTTTATTATGTAATATGTTAAAAGGTTAGGATGTGTTGTAACTTTCCCTTCAATGGTAATGCACTTAATAGAGTGTTGGGTGCATCATAGGAACATTGAGGGTGACCTGGCAACCCTGAGTCAGGTGGATTGTAGCTGGCTCAGTGGAGGCTTTGTTCCTGAGGTGGATGCAATAAAGATAACGCTTTCTTATGCGTAGCGTTTCTCATGTTTTAATAGTATGGTCATTGCCAGGCAGGTGGGAGCTATCGTAAAGTGAGGAGTAATAACTGTAGATGATAATACATTGAGTATCTCATGTTGGGAATGAGCCGTGATCCCATCCTGGAGCTGAATCGATACAATTGGAGTTTCTTTAAATTCCTGCCTGGTGAGCCACGCTAATAGTCTACTAGCCTTGTCGCCCTCTACATGTTACCAGGTAGTGTAGGCAGTGTAGTCAAAGCATCGTAGGCACTCAAGCAAGGCTGAGTTTTTCGCACGTGATGTTGAAAACATGTCTTCCTTGGTGGGATCCTGAGCTAACTCCCTATCGAGGCATGCAAGAGCTTATTCAGCCCCACAAATGCTATTGCCAGACTTCATGTATCTGGTTCAATTGATTTGAAGGATGAAGGTGTATTGAAAAATGAGAGTGCAAGAGATTCGGTATTGTTAGATAATACGTGTCCAGGCTCTCATTATGACTTTATGAAATGGTGGGCTTCATTATACAAAGGATTCCAGTAATATACAAGAAATTACCACCATTATACAAGAGATGCAATTTTATCTTGCTCTCTCACACATCAGTATATCAAGTATGAGTGTTTTTGGGGGCATGGCTTGGCGCCGATGGAGTGAGCAGCGCGATTCGGTGCTCCTCGTGGCCAGGCCCAGTCTGGCTCCATCCTGCCCTTTATGCATCTGCAGGAACCAAGTCTCCCCTACGCAAACGCTGCTGAACAAAGCACGCAGCAATATCTGGGGGACCCGCAGCCCCGTGGCCCTGAATACTCACCGAAAGCTGGCTCGGCCGCCGCCATCCTCCTGAGATCAAAATGGCGGCGTCGGGGATCACGGCCTGAAACCGAGACCTGCGGAGGAGCTAAGGACCCCGCCTCTGCCTGAAGTTAGCTGGTTCCCCCATCGGGGACCGTGACGGAACTGCGGCGGCCGACAACGGAGAGGTTCACCCAGACCTGCGCTGCCCCGGGTGTAACATAGGTAGGAGACCCGCTGGCCGCGGCGGTGGCGAGCGGCGCGTACTGCGCGGGGGATGGCTGCGACCAGGAGGGGCGACTGCTGAGCCTGAAAGCAACGGCGGCGACGGCGGGGCTGACAGAAACCCAGCAGGCACTGAAAGTACAGCGGCGGGAGGGGAGACGGACCTGAGCAGAGCAGCAGCCCTCAGAGACATGAGAGGAGCGGCCTGAGAGAGAGCCTAGGGAGAGGCCCAATCTTACTGCAAGAGGGAGCGGGGGCGTAACAACGGACAGGGTGCCGAAGCGGACAGGAACCGCGTGGAGCTGCGGATAAAGACTCCGACCGCTCACACAGACGGGGACCCACTTTGCGCAGCCACAAACCCCTTGGCGACGCTCTGCTGCCGGCAACAAAACCACAATCACTTGCCACGAAGAAGGTGCGGCCGCGGACCCCCTAAACCTGGGTGGTGGTCCGTGGAACGGCGCCGGATGGGTGAACACAGCGCCCTGCTGCCCCAGGAGCACACAGTCCTGGATATTTAGACACTACACATACTGAGGACACCGACCTGCAGAGCGATTCAGCAGCTAGCGATACTAAGCTGCGAGGCCCATCCTACACTGGAGAGAAAGCTACCTTGACCCCTGAGCTAACCGCACCACTGAGACCCACTGAAGGGGACCTGACCAGGGCCTTGATGACTGATCCGGCCGAGAGACCAGGGCACTGAAGCACGTGGAGGAGAGTCCCGGGCGCCAAGATACCTGTGACCCCTAAGATATCCAAAGACAAACTTACACGACCATCGAGGCAGAACAAAATGGGCAAAATGGGCAAATCCTCCAGAAGAAAGGACCCTGAACAGGAGGAACCAAATGCGCTGGACACTGCCAACATGGGGGCCCCACCAGCAGCAAATCCAACAGGAGGCCCTACCCTCCAAGATATACTGCACGCTATCACTGCAACCAGGGAAGCGCTAGAGCACAAAATAGACACTATCGGCACGGACCTCAGTCTGCTCAAAGATGATCATAAGAAGCTGGCAGAGAAGGTGGCTAATAACGAACGCACACTAGCTGAAACATCCCCAGCTATGGCAGCGATGCAGAAACGCCTACACGACCTAGACTCCAAAGTGAGAATATTAGAAAAAATAGAGCAGAGGATGCCGAAAATCGCTCATGCCGCAATAATGTTCGCATCGTGGGCATGCCAGAGAAATTTGAGGGGCCAAACACAGCGCAATATGTTGAACAATGGCTACGAACCAGCGTTGCCCCTGAGGGCCTATCTCCGTTCTTTGCCCTCGAAAGGGCACACCGAGTACCGGCCAGACCCCGTCCACCAGGAGCCCCTCTTTGACCAATAATAGCGCGCCTCCTCCACAATAAAGACCGAGACTCCGTCTTAGACTAAGCGCGCAAGAGAGGTGAACTGAAGGTCAATAATATGACGGTGCGCATCTTTCCGGACTTCTCCAGAGAGGTCCAACGACAAAGGGCGTCCTATCAAGACATCAAGAAAGCACTCAGACAGATGAACTTTCAGTATGCTATGATCTTTCCAGTAAAATTGAGGGTAGCGGCCCTAGACGGAGCACAGTTTTTTCAAACCCCGCAGGAATCATGGGATTGGTTAGAAACCCAGAACGGACTGATACCTGCTGCAGAAGGGAGGAAGCAGAAACGCCAGCGCAAGACCTTTGGAGGACTGTGGCCTTGATGGAGCTCAGGTGTGCCCTCCCAGGATGAAGCCAAGCTAGGAATCCGAAGAGTAGTGGAAGCTGTGACTCGCCTGAACGGGAGCCAGACAGACCAGGAGACAATGGACCAGGAGTCCCTCCCTCCGGACTCTGAGTCGGACCGAGACTCCAACGCGTCTGAGAACACTAGCCTGAATTGCCCACAGTCACCCCGGCACGGCGGACGAGATCATATGAGGCACTAGACACTCCCCATTGACCACATATGAACTGAGACCCTGTGCACCGCTGCCCAACCAAGTTACGGAACTCTGAGTGCAGCCTGGACATATATCCTGAGCAGTAAGCATGCCGGATGAGGGCCTGGCCGCCTGAGAACATCACAAGGTACCCCCCCCCAAGCTACAGAACGTTGTGAACTTTTTCACAAACTTTATGGAATTCTACCATGGTTTGGACGAATAGCACGTTGCTACTTGTGCTGAGGAGTGGGAGTTGGGGTGGTTGGATGTTACTCTTAAGGGTGGGGATTAGCGAGTGATACCAGCGGATTACACGAACTGTGCTGAGGCATGCCACAGAGGGACCATGGAAGCGCAGGATGGGCAGAAAGGGACATTGCTCTCTTTGTGAAGCATGTAGATGGCTAACAACCCGACATACAAGTGTTTGACGTGGAATGTCAGGGGTATGCATACAATGACTAAACGATACAAGGTATTCTTTTACCTGCACAGAAGAGGGGTACACATAGCACTCCTGCAGGAGATGCACCTCACCCAAACAGAGGGTCAAGCGTTAAAGAGGCGTTGTAGGGGACAGGCATACTTTACCATGTACTCAGCCTATGCCAGAGGAGTACTTATATGGATTCGAGCAGGAGTCCCATTCCAACTTACAGATACTATAATTGACACAGAGGGGAGATACGTAGCCATAAGAGGCCGCCTGGAGGGAAAAGATCTAAAATTGATCAGCCTATATGCCCCCAACACTGAACAGGGTGCCTTCTTTGCGACACCATCACAACGCCTAGCCCCATGGCTCACAACATCAACATTGATTGGAGGGGACTTTAATTGTGTCTCCGATACCCAGCTGGACCGATCACACCCCCCTCTACGAGACTCCCAAACGACCCGCACGGCTAAAATGTTCTGAGATTGGCAGCAGCAATGCAGCCTGATAGACTCCTGGAGACTCCAAAACCCGTATGATCGAGACTACTCCTTCTTTTCTGGCCTCCGCGAGGTCCATGTGCGCCTCGATCTGTACCTTTCTAACCCTGACAAACACAACCTCATTAGGGCGATTGAATACGTACCCCATACTGTCTCAGATCACAACCCCGTGCTACTACACTTAAGGTGGGCACGCCCAAGGCCCTCCATACCCACATGGAAACTAAAGCCAGAACTGTTGGAGGACCAGGTCTTCCGGGAAACGATTAGAACTAAGATCACCCAATATTTTACGGAAAACACGCGGACAGCGTCTACTCCCCAAATAGAATGGGACGCCTTTAAGGCTGTGACACGCGGGCACTGCTTTGCTGAATCCAAAGGGATTCGACAGACTTTATTGACTGAGGTCGAGAGGGCAGAGGACTGCCTGAGAGACATTGAGCGTAGGCGACCGGGATGCCAAGAGCTCCAGCCGGAAATCTTAACGGCCAGGGAGGAAGTAGCGACGCAGGTGGAGAGACCGAGATGCTTTGACTATAAGAATTATATGGACAAGACCCACGCCGAAAGAGATAAATCGAGCTCTCTGTTGGCATGGCTGGCTAATTCCAACAAACGAGGCTCGACCAATCCTAGAATTAGAGGCTGAGGGGGGAAGCAGAATACACACACCAGAAGAAATTAATGACGCATTTGTAGTTTGCTACTCCGCCCTCTATACCAGCTCGACCACACATGAGTTGCCACAAACACAAACATTCCTGGCCGACCTCCAGATCCCACAGATCACGGAGGACGAAGCAGATGCCTTAGGGGGGAACATAACTACCCATGAGATCACTGCTGCTATCTAACACATGGCACGCAATAAAACCCCCGGTACAGCTGGGCTCCCTGTGGAGTTCTACTCTGCATACTCAGCGGAATTAACTGCCCACCTCCTGGCACTCTACGAAGCGGCTGTTGAGACATGCTCCCTGCCAGACACTACGAAGGAAGCCGTTATCATTCCCATCTTAAAACCAAATAAAGCCCCTCACGATAAGACGGCCTACCAGCCGCTATCGATGCTCAATATAGACTACAAGATTTTAAGCAGGATCCTCGCCACCCGCCTCCTGCCCCTCATGACTACCCTAGTGCACAAGGACCAAGCTGGGTTTATCCTGACGCGCAGTACAGCAGGAAACATTAGGCGCTTACTAGCCATCCTAGAGGCAAACGAGGAAGACCAAGAACACGCCACTATTTTTGCCATAGACATAGAGAAAGCTTTTGACAGCTTAGAATGGCCCTATCTATACGAGGTAATGCGAAGTATGGGACTAGGGGAGGGATTCATCAGGTGGACCAGACTCTTATACACTAGACCTATCGCCAGAGTACGCACAGGAAGAACAGTGTCGCAGAGTTGGCCGATATATCGCGGCACTAGACAGGGGTGCCCACTTTCCCCCCTATTATTTGCCCTAGCTATGGAGTCCCTTGCCATAGCAGCCAGAATGGGGCGCTCATACGAGGGTCTGAAAATCAAATAGGATTACCATCATATAGCATTATATGCTGATGACCTGTTACTATTTTTAAGGGGAGGAGACGAAAACTTGACGGGAGCCTGCGACCTGCTGGAAAGGTTTGGCTCCATATCTGGACTTAAGGTGAGCTGGCCAAAATCCCGACTATTCCCGGTGACGCGAACGGGCCAACCCCGACGGACCTGGAACGACTACAATGGGAACCCAGATGCTTACCATATCTGGGGGTCCACATTTACCATGACTGGTCGGACCTCTATGAGGGCAATATAGAAAGGGCTTGCGTACGGCTATGGACTTTTGGCGGACCTTACCGCTCTCAGTAGCTGGTAGGATTGCACTCCTTAAAATGGTAGCACTTCCCCACCTACTGTATTACTTTAATGCACTCCCTCTGTGGATCCCGACAGCATTCTTTAGAGACCTTGATTCCCAGATCGGGACCTTTATTTGGGGCACTGGCCGCCGTAGAGTTGCACTTATGCAGAGTCCCATGACTGAAGGCGGACTGGCGACCCCGAACTTTGAAACCTACTACATAGCAGCTCAGATGCAGTGGCTAGTGCGCAATATAGCACTAGAGCGGCGACAGGTAGACGCTCCCAGACAGGCTAGGGCATCGCTGACTGACTTACTGCGGGTATTTCTCAGGGTGAACAGACCAACAGCAGGAGACCCTCAAGAGATTAAAGTACAAACCAAATGCTGGAGCTGAGGACTGCAGAGAATGGGAGTGCGGATCCCATACTCACCAGACATCCCCCTAGATATGCTAAAAGCCCTCCCACATGGAGGGAACTGGCAGGCTTTGGAAGCATGGACGGAAGCTGGGGTGACAAAAGTAAGCGACCTCTACAGGGACTCCAAGATGTTACTGTTTGAAACGTTCCGGGCGGAGTTTGGATTACCTCAGGGGCATTTCTTACTGTGCAGAGCACTGACGGCAGCCATTCGTAAGCATTGGCGAATGGGAAGCACGGAACCCCCATCACAGCAGACTTGCTACTATATGGCCTTATCAGCGGGCACCATCAAAGCGGTGTCCTGCCTATATAGAGCGCTCCGCGCAGATGGACTCCGCCCATTGGAGTAGCTGCGACTCCAGTGGGAAGGAGATTTGGGTATACCAATCCCGGCCAAAGACTGGGACAATATACTAGCTGGGACACCGAGGGTATCCAGAAATGCACACTTCAAGCTGATAAATTATGTCCTGCATAGAGCATACCTGACCCCCGAACGCATAAGCAGATATTTCCAGGTAGAAGACGCGGCTTGCCCACGATGCGGCACACTCCAGGCCCACACCCTACATATGCTTTGGGACTGTCCTCAGCTGCATGAATTCTGGGAAGGCGTAGTACAGACGGTGAGCGAGGTTATAGATAGGGAGCTGTCATGCTCGCCGGCTTGTTGTCTCTTGAGCTGGTTTCCCCATTCGGCAAAAACTAAAGACCTAGCGTATATTTTGCCAAAACGAGAAATAACCTGGAACTGGAAATCGAAGGGGGGGCCCAGGTTATCCACCTGGCGCAAAGAACTCCTGAAATGGGCACGATGTGAGGGACGCATACTATTGCGAGAGGCTAAGAGAGGGCTACGACGCATAGAGATAGCTAGGGCCTGGGAGACCCTAGTACACGACCTTGAGTATCCGGACCTAGAAACCTCGGAGGATGAAAGAGAAACCGCATGAAGCGGGCACCCCTGATACAAACACGTAAATCATAAATAACATACTCACAATCGCCAAGCAATCGAGACACTAGCGACTACTTCACTAAAACTGGAGCACTTCACCCTGCACACACAAATAGAAAGCCCAGCACCTCACACACGATCTACTGCCAAGATGACTTAGGGAAGGGAGGGGGGGAGTTAGTTATCGTTTTAACCTCACTTGAATATACAGATTAATTGCATATGCAACATATGAGAATACTGTGGAAGAGCTAATATCAAGTGAAACGAACTAAATTACTGTACTGTTCTAATATGCTACTGCAGAAATGATCAATAAAATCTGTTTACACAAAACAAAAATCAAGTATGGGTGTTTTTTATTGCACACAATATACTGCCATAAAATTCATATTTCACAGAGAACTGTGAAATATGGAAACTATTTCAAGCCCCCATATGAGTTGCATCAGCATGAAGACAGCCCGACACTGCTTTGCAGACCTTTACTCTTGTCAGGGCTACTAGGATTATATGGCATGGACTTTGTAGTTAAGCACTCGACAGTAACCCACTGAGAAAGTTCATTCACACTCAGTCTTAATACTTACACATTACTGTGAAAAAAGCAAATGCCCATGTATGCCTTAACATGCACTGTTATATTTTATTAATCAGTTGCAATTTCGTTTTTTATACCACTAAAGCCTTGGTATTATTGCACACTTACATGCATTTTAAATGAATTCTCATACTGTTATTCAATAGTGTACACTGCATATTTCTGTTCAACCATAATCAACAACAAAGCGATGTTTTCAGAAAATAGAATACAGTCAGTTCTTCTTAATGTTCTAAAAAGTTTGTGAAAGATCCTCCCTTTTATTCTACAAGAATTGGAAAAAAACGTGATTGTCCCCCTCATTCTTTCTAGAATAGACTACTGCAATGTCCTTTTTTTGGGCTTGACAAACGCCTGCAATTAAAACTCCCGTCCTTGCAGAATGCCGCAGCACTAGAGCTACTAAATATTCCCAAATTTCATCCCATAGCCATCAGCATTAGGGACCTCCACTGGCTACCTGTCCAGCAAAGGATTAAGTTTAAGGCACTCTGTCTGGTGCATAAAGCACTGTTTGGGGGAGGGCCTCGTGAGCTACAGAAACTCTTCTCTTGGTATGTTCCTCGGTGGCACCTAAGATCAGCAAATGCTGGGCTGGTACATGTGCTAGGATCCGAAGGGCAAGATGGGGTGGGAGAAGTCTTTCCCATCAGGCAGTGAAATTTTGGAACACGCTGCCGATTGCACTAAGACTACAATCAAATAGATCCTCTTTTAGGAAGCTGCTCAAGACCTGGCTCTTTCCGCCCAGGTAAACAGTAATTATCTCACTCGCCTTTTTAGATGATGCACATGCAATATCTAGCGCCAAGACACCTTGGCATTCGTTGCGCTTTATAAATGCTTACTTACTTACTTACTTAGTTGTAACAGTTCAACAAGGTCTTCTCACATTCTTTCCACAAGAAGATCCTGGCCCCTACTAATTAATGCCTATCTACATGTTTCACATCTATCACATGTTCTCACTTCCATTTACTTGCATTGAGAAAAAGTGCATAAATTTTACTCCAAAGTATATGAATTTTAGCATCACATACTCTAACTGATCGGGGCCGAAGTTTTGATCTGTTGAAACGGCAATTGCCGTTGAATGTCTACTAGCTATTTTTGCATTAAACACATGTTGGACTTCTATGCGATATCCTGAGTGTTATGTTTTCTTTTATTCTGTTATGTATTCTCTCGCTGCTTATGTAGTGAGGATACATCACGGGTAACTGTGTAATATGGTCCACTATTGCAATTGAGGGATTCAAAAGGCATCCTAAATCACAAGGCGGAAGATCAAATGGTTTGTAAAAAAATGGTTATTTTGAACATGGCAGATGCCATGTGTTATTAGGTGTGTTGTGGGCGCTACTAACCGTCACTGGTGGATTTCAGTGATTTGGGTGTTTGAGCCAGAAACATAACTCACTTTAAACTGTATTTGTTCAGTGAATTTCATGTTTTTTAATCATGTACTTAATAGCCAACCAGTCATGCGCAATGGAGTTGGTAGTAGTGTAATGTATGTCCTTTGGCCAGGGCTTGTTTCCAAAGAGCCATGAGTGGCCAAAACCAGCTATGCACTGCCATTGGCCGTGCACAATAATAGCTAGCCACAGGAAATGGCCTGCAGCCAGGCTCTACACTCAACCCCCCCTGGGCTGCAAACTCTCCCCAGCACAGCCTTCAGCTGTGTGCTGTAGGTATTGGCTGTAAGGTGGCAAAACCTTGCTATGCATGGCATTTGGCTGTGCACAGGGAAGGATGGCTGCAGGGCTGGGCCCTTCTGCTAGACCCTAAGCTCAATCTGCCACGTGTAGATGTGCCCCGCCCTGCGCCCAACCCACTGTGGGCAGCAAACGCCCCTTGTACACATCCTTGGCTGTGTGCAGCGGTGGCTGGCCGCAGGGTCTGATCACGGCTAGGCCCTGTGCCCCACCTGCCAACGGTGGCCAATCCCAGCTACGCACTGTCTTTGTTGGCTGCGAGATGCTGTGATTTTCTTTTAAATTGGATTTTTTTTTCAGTGTTTTCCATTTATTATTTTTGGGTAAAAACTCACAACCTTAACGAAAATGGCAAGTTTCACTACAAAATGGTGTCCTTTTTCTTTTACAAAATGGAAGCCACTGACTCGTGATTTTGAAGCCTAAAACCTTCTTCCTTTTTGTTTTGTTGTCACATTGTCCATGCCTCTGGGTGCCTCCCTGCACTCGTCAGGGTTCGCTCACCTCTCCTTTTACCACTCCCATGACTGAGGCATTTTTACTTTACCCAGCATGAAACAAATGCTCAGCCCTCTCCCAGCCCATCACATTTGTTAAAAAAATTCAAATGTGATTGACAGGAGTCATGATTTTTTGAATAGCACAGATTTACAATAAACCAATGAAAGCATGACCTCTGAGTAATGTTCTACCTTTATGCCAAATTTGACGTAAATCCATTCAGCGGTTTTTGCTGTAGGTGCAAATAAAAATGCCTAAAACAGGAAAACACAACTTTTTTTATGTCCCGGCCCTTGTGGCTTTTTCCCTTGCGCGGATATTCGCCACCATTTGCTTACTGGACCATAGATGACTACGTCAAGCAATCAAAAAAATGATATTCAATGAAATATATAAATCATACTAATCTTTTAGATTGGGATAGAGAGTCAGATCCACATGGTACGCCCACAAGAGATAAACCTCTGCTCCACTAAGCTGGCTGCAGGCTAAACAGTGCATAAAGAAAGCTCTTATGCCTTGCCCTGAGGAAGCCTGATGACAGCAGCGGCGTAGCTTGGGGGTCATGGGCCCTAGTGCAAGCAATGAAACTAGGCCACCCAGCTGGTATTAAGAAGCTAATGTAAATGAGGTACAGCGCACCCATCACACTCCTGGGCCCCCGTGTCACTGCAGCTGCTACACTAAGGTAATTTACCGTCTCCAAGTTCCTCATTCTACTTGTCTTTCCTTCTCGCCTCCCAATCTCTACCCCTACTTGTCTTTCCTTCTCGCCTACCTATCTCTACCCCGCTCATCTCCTTCACCCATTTCATGCTCTCCTCTCTATCCCTTTCCTCTATCTCTCTTCCCCCTCTTCTCTCTCTAACTCATCCTCATCTCCTTATTTCTGGTTCCTTTCTCTTCCTTTTCCCTTGCCCACATTGCCCAGCCTTAGCTTCTTTTTCTTTCTCGCTCAACCTTATTCTTTTTCCCATTTTGTCCTCTTTTCCTGCATCCTCCCCGTTCTTTCATTCGCTCCTTTTCTTCCATCCCTTTCGTCTCTGTTCTTTATCGTTCCCTTATACTACTCCCTCTATACCCCTCCCCCTGGAAAGCAAACACAGCCAAGCCCCTGTCATAAACCGTGTTTAAAAAAAAATAAGAACAGGCAGCCTTTGAAATAGCATCAACTGGTGCAGGGCAGACTGGGGCCTCTCCCACGTCTGGGCCCCGGTGCACTGCACTGCCTGCACCAATAGTAGCTATGCTCCTGGATGACTTTTCCTATCAAGGGAAGTTACAATTTCTATAATATACTAAGCAACAGGATTTATTCATAGGAAATGTGGACTGTAAAGAAATTCCCCATTTCTTTGTTGGTTTTTCCAGGAACATTGAAACTATCTCAGGGTGGATTCTGGACACTTAAATTGAGTGAAGACATATGAACTCTGTACAAGGATTGTGCACTTAACAAATGAGATGATCATACAAATATATTTTTCTATTTTTAAAAAATAAATGTACAAATGCTGATTAGTTTTTCTCATTTGACCGAATTACTTGGCGAGTCCTAGTCAGGGGACCTCTTGATTGATATACATACTAAGTATGTGACTGTACACATTTATGTTTTACTTCCAATAGTAATTCCTCTATTGTTGACTTTAGGAAGACGTTTTTGTACTAGCTGTAAAAAGCACACGCAGTGATCTTGCCACCACTACCAGGATCTAAGAAAAATCGCCAGGTTTCTATTGATTGTTTTCAGCCTCACAGTATGTCCGATTCTGTTCAGTCAACCTCTGTTCATGCCTAGTCTGCAGCTGAATCCTGTTCAGGACATTTCACTTGAACTGAGAGCATCCAACCAACTCCCCCCAGCCTGGACAAATGCACAAAGTTCGTAGAATCTGTTCCACAAATGCCTCATTCTGTCCCAACAACCCCACCACTTCAATGCAACAAGATTAGCACCATCAAAAACTGTATCACAAAGTATTTGCATTCACCTTGGATGTATTGATATGAGGCTATTTGAAAATAAAATGTCATTCTCTGGTTTATTTATAACATTGGGGATTGTTACATGGGCATTGCCTGCCAGATCATCAAACCCCATTTACAGTCAATGTGGAGCACCACCAGAATTTACCCTCTTTCCGCTTTTCGAGAAGCACATCTAATGTGAGTCTTACCGCAAATCCACTAAAGGTTGCCATCAACTGAGCTAAAATCAACTTTCAGATTCTAGACTCAGGGACTATGCAAGTACAACACTATTTTCTTCTTAATTTAGATGATATACCCTCTCCAGGATCCCATGTAAGCCCGTGAGAAATTGATACCATTAAACTAGTGATGTCTGATCTAAAAGCATATGCATCGTTTGAAGACCGTGATCTTTATATGAGTATGGATAATTACAAAATCAAGTAGTGTTACTAATACTACAGTGATTGGCATATTCATCAGTTTCATGCCACATATGAGATGAACAATTACACTCAACTGGAACACTGCACAACACCGCATGTAGACAGAGCAGGATCATTTAAGGAAAGGTTTGACTATGGCTATCATTTTCGACAATATAAACAAGCAGATTATAATATACAGGTCACTGATGTTTGCCCATTCTGCTTATTACAAAATATAGTATGGTTTATTCAACCGCATATATTGATTTCAATGCAACTTCTGTTTGTACATTTTAGGCTGCCACGATTCCTCTTAGAAGTAGACAGGGAACACAATTTTGGAATAGAAGCAACGGAAACACTATTTCCTGTTTGCAACCACATGAGTAGTTAAATTATACTATTCAACAAAATGCAACATTAAACCTCAATCAGACATGCACATTCCTTTCAAGCACCTCAAAGGCACTATTCCCACCTCTATGATTGGCACAGTGATTGGTATATATCTAACAAAGTACTTAAGGAATTAGTTGATAATGGTGCTTTTATCAGTTCAGGTTACGCTTCAAAAGACACGGCCCATTTGGCTCATGCAGAATGTGCACCCAGTGCATTCAAGGTATACTTCCCGGCCCTTTAGTTAACAGACCAGTTGCTAAATACATCCCTGTTACAGCCACTCCCTAAAGTGTTGGTATATTTTGCAAGCTATGGCCTGCCGCCTCAGACACGTTCAATTACATTTATCGACTTTCACACGGAACAGCTCACTAACAACACGGACATAAACATGTGCTTTTCAGACCCAGTTTTATCACTAAAACAAAAATGTGCCACGCTACTGATCCAGCGCAAAACCAATACCTGATCAGGGATCAATACTCGATAATATCACAGGACAATGGCCCATACACATTCACCCAGAATCCCTGATGCGCTGGGGTCAATTTATAGACGATCAATTATTTTTCCTTTTAAATCCACGTGTGGAATTACAGAATACATATCTAACTTATACATCAACTTTCCTTCTACTTGGTCGATGAATCAATTAGTTGAATAGTTGATGGTAATGATAATACTATCTAACTTTTCAGTCAGCTAAATAATCACATACTCTCGGTAAAGTTAATAAAGCTTTATGTCAAATTAAATGCTCAATGCATATGGTCACCAATGCAAACAATGAAATTCACAAAGGGAGAGAAAACATCAGCAATTTCAAATAGAACCAAACTCATCATTCAATTTTGACATGCGCATGAAGGGGTGGATAGATTAAGAGACATCAGTTTCAGCAACAATAAATGTGAAACAAAATACATCTAACGGAGGGGATAGATGAAGAGACATAAGTTTCATCTAAATAATACGTGACAATATACCTATGAGGGAGTGGATAGGTGAAGAGACAAAAGTTTCAGAGACAAAAATACATTTGCAAGTACATTTTTGCAAGAGCGAGTCAGAATAATACAAACCCAAAGGATCTGAGGAAAACCACCCCCCTGGCCAAGGTGATGGTGGGGGTCCCCTGAAATAGAATCAGGGAACAAAGATTTCAGGAGCAAGACAGGGACAGGATCAGCTAGGCCTCCCTGCAAACCGACGCATCCACCCTTCTTCTCTCTCTCTCCCTGCAAGTCTAAACCACACCCCTAAAGGCACCCCAGTTATACCCTAAAACCTACATGTCCGTCCCACATCAGTTGAAACATTTCACGTAACTTGACAGATGATTGGTGGACTTAGGAGGTGGTATGTCACACCACTGTGACTTCATTCAGACTTTGGATATATTCATTGTTCTACATCCATAGCCTAGTTCTTGACTTGTTCTCACGATTTTAGCATATGATACATTTAAACATTTTATTCATAATATTCAGCAATGTCCGCAGAAGGAGTCTTTGGTCCCACGGTTGGTCACATCCCTTGGCAGGCACTCAATATTCTCCTTCAGCATATCAGCCTTGAACCTTGGTTCTTTCTCTGCAGCACTTAGCACTTCGGGCTGCTCTGTCATGTCATTTTCAGTTTCATCCCAGCCCCTCCTTTATCCGGCCAACTTAAGCAAAATGGGACCTCATTCGGTTCACTATAGTAAATGGAATATTCACATTCATTTATTATATGATAATGCACTTTTCACTGTTTACCACCCACCTTTGCACTATTCCCTGTTAGTGTTTTCCTAGCATAAGCTTTAAGTAAAAGCGGCATTAATTATTATTTCAAAGTAAGATGCAACATGCAAACTACAAAATGCACATGCGGCATAGTCATGCATTATTTCTCGTTTCTTTTAAAGCACAAATGTAAATACGTTTTTTAGTTCTTTCATTCATTATCTCACGTTAGTACATGCATGCGCAAAGCATTTTCTGTCTTGTTTATGTAAGGTGCATGTTAGTTTTCTATTACTACTTACTATTAGTACATATTATGGGGGTATTCATCCGAGCAGGTTTCTTTTTGCGAAATCCTGCTCCATCAATCCCCCCTCTGATGGCTTCCTGGAGCCATCATAAAATACCTACCATACCGAGTGCCATCTTCATTTTATCCAAACCTCAGTATTCTTCTCTCTTTTTATGGCACTCTCATCTAAATCTTTCATCATGTTATAGTATTCTCCTTTCATATCTTCTAATTCTATCTCATCTCTTTTTCTTTTTCTTGCTCTTCGTTGATTCTTTGACTCTGTCGTTTCTTTTCTTCCAATCTTACATTTGCAACATTTATATGTTGTTATTATCACTAAGGCTACTACGGCTACTGAAATAATTTGCATTATTATTTTTCCTAATAAACTACTTCCAAAGGTAGAAAACCATTTACCTACAGAGGAGAAACCCTTACCAAGTTTCTCCCAGACACCGTCAACCTCCAGTTGGGTCAAATCTTCATGTAATTTTGTAATATTCTTTATATATCCCTCAATACCTTTACTTTTGTCAGGGATATATGTACAGCAGTGTTGGATTTTCAACATGCCACATACTCCACCCTCTTTTGCCAATAAGATATCAAGCGCAAGTCGATTTTGCAAAACCATTGATTTGATTACAACCATTTCTGTGTCAATCATCAAGAACCCACCAGCAATATCTGTTGATAAACGATCAACCACTGTGGACAACTTTCAAATTTTGTGCGAATTCAGAACGACTCCAACTGAGGGTATCAGTGCACCAAAAATATCACCTACTATCTCTGAAAAACTTGCTGTCTTGTTACGTGTTAGTCCTTGATTTACTTCATTTAGTCTGTGGTTGTTTCGGTCCATGTGATAGACCTTTGGAAAGACAATAGCAAAATAACAACTACCATACCAATGTGCAGGCAACCTATAGTAGGCTTTCTTACCACACACATAATAGACTCCCGGAAAAACAGGATCAGTTCCACCCTTCAATCCCCAACCTCCAGTAATTTGGAAAGTATGCTCACATTCACTAGTACCAATGAAATAATTGTTATAGTTAGTTTTCATTCTAAGCAAGCATATTTTTCCCTTTTGATGCCAGTCCAGGGACATTGCAGCGTATGTCTCGCCTTTCTCATAATTTCCTTCTCTAAAAGCCCACGGTGGTACCTGTGACTTCTGTTCAGCAGCTTTTCTTTGGAAACCTTCTCTTCTACTTTCTACCATTTCTATGAATACCTTTTCTTCACCCTGAAAACTACATGTTAGATTGTTTTTATAAGCATATTCTACATCTAGAGTTTTAGTAATATGGAAAAACTCTCCCATATATCGTGCACTTTTACTACTTAAGACTTTATTCAACTCCTTTATAACGGGTATTTCAGAAAACACTAAATCAATATTGGAATAATGATACTCGAGCTTCCCCGTCACGTAAAACAGGCTTGTTAAGATACTGCAAGACACACCATATGTTAAAGGAAGGTGATGATACGTCACCCCCTCTGAGACAGACAAAGGTAATTGCATGCACACATAACAATCACTCACATTCATTGTATCAATATATTCGTATAACAATTTAGTAAACACATTTAACGAGAAATCACTAATTGATTTATCATGATGGAGAATGCTTCCATCCATTTGTTCTATGTTAGGATTCGGTGTTCCTTTACTAACATCATTCACTCTTCACTTGTTACATCATTAGTATTATTTCTGTTGTTAGTTACCATTAGAATAGGTACAAGGACAGTTAGTAATATCCATATAAATGTTAATAACAAGACACTACATAAGCAAGCTTTAACACATCTACGTTTTAGACTAGATTTTGGATGTTCAGTCACTTCTGTTTCAGCCATTCTGTATTCTACAAAAATAAAAATCTATCTAGACCTATAAACTCTAATTTATTCTAAAAATTTCTAAAAATAGTGGTGTAATCCTACACTTCAAGGCTTTCTTCTTTACTCCCTTCTTTTATTTCTTTCTTCGGGTTTTCTGAATCTTTTAATTTGTTTTCTTTTGGTTGGCAAGGTTGCACCTTAACTTGTCACAGTTCTCTTAAGGCGGTCTCAATTTGCTTTCATCAACTTGTTCAGTATCAGAACTGTCTTTTTCTTCGCTTGGATCTGAACTTTCAATTTCCTCCAAAATAACGTAGGTCCATTCTGGTGCTGTGTATTTCCTGCTTGGAATTCTTACTCTCCTTGTCTTTCGTACTAATTCTTCTCCTGGCTCTTTGGGTTCTGTTTGACTTGGGATCTCATTACTTTGTTCTGGCCTTCTCTTTGACTTTCTCCTCACAAGAGTGTATTTCAGTCTTTTCACTCCACCTGGCCAATTGTCACCTTTTCTTGGTTTCTACTACTTTTTCACCTTCTGTATCTGGTTCACAAGTTCTTTTATTTGGCCTTTCTTCTATCTGTCCTTCCTGATTTTCAGCAACTTCTGTTTCTGCTGATTCGACAGTAATTTCACTGACTCCTGGCTCAACAGTGAACTCACTTTCTTTTGGTTCAACAGTGAATTCACTTTCTTCTGGCTCAACAGTGAATTCACTTTCTTCTGGCTCAACAGCAGTCTCTTGAGACCCAGTATCTGTTGCCCACTCTATGAATTGTGCTCGGCTGTTCATTTTCTGTATGTTCTTCAGAATCTGTCACTCTAGATTCTTCAGCTTCACACACTTCAACCACTGGTCGTTGACTTCGATTTACCAGTTGCTGCTCTTCTTGTCTTTCAAGTGGACTTAGGACTCGTCTGGTATGGCTTGCATGAATCCAGTTTGGCAAACCACCACACTTCACTGCTGTCATCGTCACCAGAATGACTTGGTAAGGGCCACTCCTCCTGGGTTCTAAACACGATTTCCTCACATGTTTCTTGACGAGATCCCATTCACCAGGACTCAGATCATGAGCTTGATTCGGCTGTGTTGTAGTGGCGTTTTCTCCAACCTGGTGAGTTACAGAACGCACCAGATCAGCCAATCCTCTGCAATAATCAAGCACTAGATCATCAGATATACTCATCAGGTTGTTCGCTGGTATGTATGCTTGTCTCATTGCTCTTCCCATTAGGATTTCGTGTGGACTCAATCCCGTCTTTTTGTCAGGAATGCTTCTAAGACTAATCAATACAAGGGGTAAAGCGTCAGGCCATTTCAGTGTTGTGGATGCACACACTTTCCCTAACCTAGATTTTATAGTGCCATTGATCTGCTCGACCACTCCGGATGCTTCAGGTCGATAGGCACAATGCAGCTTCTATTCAATTTGTAATGCTGCACAAATCATCCGAATTATCTCATTGTTGAAATGTGTTCCTCTATCTGTTTCTAAAGTGACTGGAAATCCAAACCTAGGAATCAGTTCTCTCAAAAGCAATTTGGCTACAGTTAGGCTGTCATTTCTTCTTGTGGGATAGGCTTCCACCCAGCGAGAGAACAAGCAGACGACAACCAACACATACTTCAGCCCATTACATGGGGGAAGTTCGATAAAATCCAATTGGAGTCGGGTAAATGGTCCTCCTGCTCTTCCAATTCGTCCCCAACTAACAACTGTCTTTCTGCCTGGATTTTGCTTCTGACAGGTGACGCAACTCTGGCAAAGGCTCTCTGCAATGACCCTGAACTTTGGGTTATACCATGACTGCTTGAAGAGTCTGATCATTGCATCTCTTCCAACATGGGCAATTCCATGGTACACCCTAGCCATATGGGAAAGTAAAGAATCTGGCAAGACTGGTCTTTCGTCAAAATAGACCCATACTTCGTCTTCTGCTCTCTTTCTACAACCTGTATTTCTCCAAATTTCCTTTTCCTCATCACTTGCCTCTTCCTGCATCTGCCTCACTTCATCCCAAGTTTCAAATGTGGTTGTAAACATAAGATGGCATTTGGTATTTCCCCTTTCAATTGCTCTGTTTAAGGCCATTACATTTCGTGCACAGAAACGTGCTATTTGGTTGGCGTATCTGTTGCCCTTTGTCACATAATCATCTCCTGATTTATGTGCGGCACATTTGACCACTGCAATTCTTTTGGGCAATTGCAAAGCATCCAATAATTCTTTTACAGTTTTGCTGTTTCGGATAGGGGAACCTGAAGAAGTCAGAAATCCCCTTTGCATCCATAGCTGTCCAAAATCATGGACAACCCCAAACCCATATTGGCTATCAGTGAATATGGTTACCCTCAGGCTTTTGGTAATTTTGCACGCTCTAATCAGAGCTATCAATTCAGCAATTTGAGCGGAATTTACCCCTTTTAGACAGGATGCTTCTAGAACTCCCGCTATGGTGCAAACAGCATAGGCAGTGAATAATTCACCTTTCTCATTTCTTAGACATGACCCATCCACAAATATCTCACAGTCTGATTCTTCCAAGGGAACATCCTCTATATCAGTCCTGGGTTTGGTGCATAGTTCTGTCACATCCAAACAATCATGATCCGCTTCCTCTCTCACTTCCTCACAACGGGAATTCGGCAGTAGAGTTGCCGGGTTTACAGTTGTACACCTCACCACAGTCACATTTTCAGCACCCAGAATCACTCTCTCGTATTTAGTCAGTCGACTAGCGGTCATGTACTGTGTCCGGGTTCAAGTTAAATGAATCTCAACAGAATGTGGCACATACACCTTGACTGGATATCCCATCACAATCGCTTCACTTTGTTTCAGACTCACACAAGTGGCAGCTACTGCTGTTAAACAGCCTGGTAACGCTGCAGCCACTGAATCCAAAGTAGCAGAAAAATATGCTACTGGACATCGTGCCATTCCATGTTTCTGAGTTAGGACTGAAAGTGCACACCCATCTCTCTTGCAGCAGTACAACACAAAATCCTTTGCATAATCTGGCATTCCCAATGTAGGTGCTCGACAAAGACTGTTTCTCAATTTAGTAAAAGCTTCCATACTTTCATCATCCAGGACAATCGGGTCTTTCACATCTTTTCGTGTCAACCTCTGTAGAGGTTTTGCAGTCAGTGAGAAACCACTGATCCACTGCCTACAGTATCCAACCATTCCTAAAAACATTCGTACTTCTTTCTGAGTTTTGGGTGGACTCATCGGTTTGATCACATTAATTCTTTCTGGTGTCACTTTTCTGACTCCCTTTTCTATTTTGTGTCCTAGGTACTGGACTTCTTGTTTACAAAATTGTAATTTTGCTGGTGACACTTTGTGTCCTCCTTCTGTGGTTCAATAAGGCAACTGTATCTGTTACACATGCCTCTTGTGTCTTTGATGCCACTAACAGGTCATCAATATATTGAACCAAAGCTGAATTTCCTGGCATGACTAGGGTCTCCAGACATTTTTTCAAAATCTGATTAAAGATTGAGGGACTCTCTGTGTACCCTTGAGGAACTCAGCCCCATGCCAAAACACGGTCTCCGAACCGGAATGCAAACAAATACTGGCTTTCCGGATGTAAAGGAATCGAGAAAAATGCTTGGCACAAATCAATCACTGTGTACCATTCAGCATCACAGGGAATTTGGTAAAGTATCACTGCTGGATTTGGCACTATTGGACAACAGGGTACTACAATTTTATTTGTTTTTCGTAAATCCTGCACTATTCTGTATCTCCCATTGGGCTTTTTGATACCTATAATAGGCGAATTACAAGGACTGCTCAGAATTTCTTTCAAAATTCCCTGTTCAATCATTTGGTCATTTGGTCGATTACAGAAGTAACTCCTGCAATTACTTCCGGACTCATTTTGTACTGAGGTGTGTTTGGATATACAGCACCCGCTTTCACTGTTATCTGAATCGGATCTACATTTGTCATTAGGCCAATTTCTTTTCCTGAAAAATTCCAAACATCCGATCTCACTGCACTTTTTAACTCTTCAGGCAAGTTCTCTTCTGTGAGAAGTGAAAACAACTCATCCACTTCTGTCCCTTGCTTCGCTAGCATCATTTTAAATTCGACATCCTCATCAGGTGTCTGAAATGCAATTCCATCCGGCATACAATAGATGGTGCAGTTCATCTTGCATAATAAATCTCTACCTAAGAGATTTACTGGACTCGAGTCACATACCTAGGCTGTCCGGAAATCGGTTAAAACCGACTGTGCCCGACAGTACCCTAACGGATGAAAATCAGCTGACCCGGTTTAAACCGAGTGTCACTGATTTTCATAGTTGTTGCACCACTTGGCCACTTGATGAAGCCAAAGCATTACAAACCAAACTGCAATTTAGGCCCGAGAAGGAAGCAGCTAGGAACGTGAGTCACCCCCATTAAATTCGGGGAGACACATTGGTTGGCAAGGTTGGTGGGTGGAGCCAGGTCCCATTGAAAATACTGTCCGGACTTTGTCTGGCTCCACACACCTCACCACACTTCAGACAACCACGACGACAAGACGACGACCAGATGACGACTGCCAGTGCTCCAAGGCCCAGCAGGTAAGTTCTGTCCGCTCTGGCTGCAATCTCCCTCCTTTAATTCTAACTGTTTGCAGACATCCACCCTTTTCCGTTTATAGACAAACTCTCCGTTTCTGTCATAACCTCTTTCTCTGGGACCTCACGGAATTACCATTTTTATTTAACAGCAGCCATGTCAATAGATAGTAAAGAGACTTACGCTTGTTCCCTCAAGTAACACCAGCAAAGGCAGTTAGGCCTTTGATGTGCGTGCGGTAGACGTTTCACTCGTTTTACTTCTGCGATACTTCTGTTTAAGCAAAACAAAGAAGCACAAGCGTAAATAAAAAAGCAAAGTGTGTACAGTAACTACAAAAAGACGACAGAAGGTGCAAAGGTAGGAAATTAAAAGACGTTTGAAAGTATAACAAAATGGATCCCACAAATATTAGTATTAACATGTTCACTAGGCAAAAAGGTACGCAGTGATACACTCTTTGGCAATTATTTTTGAGTGTGATAAGAACAGCTCTCATGGGAAGCCAATGGATCTCTCGCTACACATGCTCCCCTAACTCAATACCTGGTATAAGCACTCTCAATTAGAGGTACGAGGTGGAATAAAGGCCCGGCATCCCTTGTATCCACACCCCCATTGCAGTGGCGAAACACAGGCCCCCGCATCCCCCGCGGTGTGGGGGGCCCCCGAGCTGCACAGGGCCCCCTCAGCACAGTACTTTCGTCTGAGAGTTCTTGATAAAATTCGGAGCGGGGGCCCTTCCATGCATCTTGCAGGGGGGCCCCCTCAAATTTCGTTACGCCACTGCCCCATTGGCCTGCCTGTGGTGGCCTGGCGCGGAGGTGTCAGGAGAAAACACTGCTTCTGGGCCGGGCCGGCACATGGGGAAGCCGAGGTGTGAATGGCCCAAGGGCCAGAGTAACAGCAGGCCCCCTGCCTGGCTCACGTGGGGGGAGAGGAGCTGTTGTGGTCTGCCATCTGTCTTATTGCGGCCGCACCCGAGTACTTCACAGGTCTTTAAAAAGACCATTTACTTAACGAGGCTTTGTTGTTCTTTCACCCCTTCTTAGAGCCCCTACAGCTACACTCTGCCGATTTTGACTCTAGTTGCGCCTCTGGGAGCTATGTAAATATGTAAACTATGTAAAGTATATTTACTCACTCATGACCCTCTGTTGTACATTCAGACTCTGTACCCTCTACCTCCTTGAACTTCTGCTCAGCTCCTCGAAGCAGCTTAGTGGGCTAGGGGAGCTATCAGGCGCGCAACGCCCATTGTGCTCAAAGGGCATTCAAGCACCGCCATACGATGTTGCCGTTCCCCGAATGCACACATATCTTGGGGATTAAAACAACGTACGTAGCCGAATACCCGTTGCCGGCAAGGTTTCTCTGAGATCAGTCACAGACTTAGGGTGTCTCGGAAAGAGAACCTCATGAGCGGAACTGTCTCTTCTTCAGAGGGTGTAAGTAAGGTGAACCTCTCTTCCAAGTATCAATTCACTTTAATAACAATACAAATGGTAGCTTGTTTTATGTGGCACGTCATACCGCACTTCAGCCGTTTCTAAGCGCTGTACAGCACAGGGCTTTAATTGAAGTACACTTGTATTTCAGACACCTCGCAGTCGCAATAGACCTCACGCTCCACAATTTCATGGTTGAAGAAGTGCGTGGGCAAAAGATGTTAATTTGCAGGTTTTGCAGAGTGACTGTCCCAATAGTAACTGGGAAGACTGCAAGCCGAATTGCTGAACATCTTGTCACCAAGACCCACTTGAAATTGAAAGAGCCACCTGATAGCGACATCCTATGCCAGATGTCTCTTGCTGAGACAATGACACGCTTCAAAAGAAAACGTGAGGAAAAAAAGAATGTGGCACATGAATTTGTACGTGCCCTAGTGCAATCTGGAACCAGCTTACACCAAGCTGATGGACCGATTGGGAATCTGTTCCGCAAGCGTGCACCAGCATGCAAAACATTACCAAAAGCAACACAAATGTATGACAAATACCTACCAGAGGTGTTCCTTGCAGATATTGAACATATTTCAGAGTTACTCCAAGGTGATGTAAAGATATCTGTTACCATTGATGAAACTCCAGAGATGCAGTGCTAATCACATTTCGTGATGCAAAAAATGGATGGTACAGACGTACCATCATGGCAGATCTAGATGTACTGGAAACATGCAACGCAGTGTCACTTGGAATGCTGCTGCAGAGAGTTCTTACCAAGTTTAACAAAGATTGGAGTGATATTGTTTGTGTTTGCAGCGATTCAGCTACGTATATGAAAAAGTTATGTGATGACCTGTCAAAAGCAATACCTGAGCTGAAGTGTTTCCCTGTAAGAGATCCTTGCCACTTGCTAGATGGTATGCTGAAAGCATCTTTACAATCTTCTGAGTTAATGAAGAATGCTATTGATTTTGTAGTCCATTCAGGTGCACTGTTTCGTTATGCGTGGGAACTAAAACGCAAATATTTCTCATTTTGTGTGGCAGCAAATAAAGAGTCATCCCAACTGGGTCATTTAGTCGGTGGTTCTCAGTCCTAGAGGCCGTGAATGCAATATTATCTATGTGGCGACCGTTTACCATGATGATTAGTGATGATGCAAAAGGCAAGAAATGTGAGGATCTTCGGGTGCATATTGATAGTGATGTGCAAAAAAGTACACTCTACTGCATTCTTAGATTTTTACAGGAAAACATGACTGCTGTAGTGGACATAATCAAAACACTAGAATCTGAAAACACCCTTGTCTACCAAGTGTTCAGCATAATTGGTGTAGATGTGAAACATCTCCCCGAGAGTAGGCTAGGCGACACTTTTAGTGACTTTGGCACTGCAACATGTTCCCTGTTAGAATGCTTGCCACTTGGTAAGCAAAGAAGTGTTGAGGACCAATTCAGGAAATTTTATTTTACAATGCATGAGAAATTGCTAGCAATGATGCATAGAAATGTCCCTTCACCAACCATGGCGTTTGAAGTCAATGAAGCCTCACAGTGGTACTCTGCACAAGTGTTACATCCCTTCCGTAAAGGGGAATTTTCTTTGAAAAGTACAGCTTCATTTTTGACCGCTTTCATACCTCTGAGGGCATATGCACCCAGTTCAACGCATATGTTGCAGAACCTGTCCCAGAGAATGTCAACCTTCAGGTGCACCAGTATTGGCATGGAAAGCTACGTCAGTGGGCAGAGTTGGCAAATTGTGTACTGGCTGTTTTGGCGTTGCCAGTCTCAAGTGCCAATGTCGAGAGGGCTTTTTCACAAATAAAAGTTTACATGGGAAGGAAAGAGAGAGCGCGAATGACCAAAGACTCACTGAAGAAATATTGTACGGTGTACTACAATAAGTTCGACTTGTAAAAATGTATTTGGACCTCATATACACTGTACGTACACTGTCTATATACCATGCATCAATGAAGAAAGCAAGCAATAACAAAAGCAAAGCGTTCCATAAACACCGGTAAAACACTGTTTCAGTTGTTTTTTATGGCACGAAAATGATTAACCACCGAAAAGCATTGTTTTTTGAGGTATTGAAATCACTGGAAAACACTGAAAAAACACCACCAGAATTTACCAAAAATAGAAACTGAAAACAGGAAAGCCTACACATACCACAAACCGATGCATGTCTCTGAAGTTTCCAATATAAACTTCTATTGGATTTGTGACGGGGTTCTAATATGTTTATTCGAGACTCCTACAACTTGGATACTTTCTCCCGAGAGGGGTAGGTTTGGAATTTCTGCTGCTCTCACAGTAGAACGGGTACCACCAGTGTCCACTAAGAATGTAATATTATTCCCTTCCACCTTTCCGTCAACAAATGGACCTGACTGATCTACCGCCAAAGATGCGCCAAGTACGCACTCTTCCTCCCCCCTCATGCACCGTCATTGAGATGAGTCTGAAACATTCTCATTGCACTGCAACCAATATTGCGGAACCATTTGCACACTTTGATTCTTACTACTTTGGTCACCTCCGTGAAATCCAGTGTTCGCACTGTACCTCTGCACTTGAGCATTCACATTATTTGGCATGGGAGCTTGCGGCACCTGTAACTGTGGAGTAACTATCTGCTGCTGCTGCTGATTTACACCCACCTCATTCTGCATCTGTGGAATTAAATTTTGATTTGCCCCATTATTCTTTTTAGCAGATCTACACTCATTCTTCCAATGTGCTGGCTTTCCGCACACATGACAAGGACATTTCTTCATAGCTTCCTCTCTACTCATTTTACCTCTTCCTCTACCCCCACTGGGTATTTGATTATTTTGATTTTGACCATTCATCTGGTAACCTGTTTGAGGACTATTGTTTGGTTCTTGCTGCTCTGCCACTTTCACTTGTGCCCACATCATTTTCTCTTTTAACTTTTTATGTCTCGATTCAATGTCATCACTACAGTACTTTGCATACCTCAGATTTTCATGTATTGTTTTGCTTTGCCAACAAATCAAATGCTGCTGAATCATATTACTAATTTCCGGTTTCAATCCAAACACAAAACGATATACAAAATGTCCCATACCCATTATACTGTTTAAATACCTGCAACAATCTTTCATAGTATGCATGAACTGACTCCTTTGGTTCTTGGGTCGTCCTGTCAATTTTACCCAATCTGTTTCTTTCGGGGATATTTTCCCTTTCAAGAAGGTGATTACCTGATTATACTTTTTCATCACCTCCTCAGATGGTGCACCTGTTTTAGGATCTCTAGGATATACTTCTTTTGGCCAATCGACAGTGATCTTACATTCTGTCCACAAATCTGCTGGAACGACAATCTCAAACAACCCATCTAAATCCTTCAGCAAAACCTTCGAGACTTTCACAAACTTCTCTACCTGTTTGTACCGTTCAACCGGTTTCTCTCTTAACCTGGGAAAATCGTTCGTGAAAGACAATATATCCTGCCTAGACCATGGAACATGAACATATCCACCACCTGGAACTTCTCTCATCGGACATGCCCTTTCAACTTGTTCTGCCTCTTTCAACGGAAACATAGACACTCCTTTACTAGCTGCTTCTGCCTTCTTTTTCGTCCATCTATTTTTCCATCTATCTACATCTCCCCATTTCTTCAAGATATTCATTAACTCCTTTATCTGCAATCTTTTCCCAGACGCATTCAGACTCTCTAGATCCTTATCAGTAAAGGTCAACCTGTATGATTTTTGCAACACTTTCGACTTTTCTATGTCTATTCCATACTCACTAGCAGCTTCAGATATTTTCTCATGAAGATTCTTTGCTCTTCAAGAAATGCTTTTACACAAGAACAATAGTTCTTCATCTCGGTAAGTCCCTAATCTGTCTGGACTTATTGTGCCAATAATCATATCTTCCAAATCTACTTTTAATTGACTTACACTTATACTCTGGGGTTGAGGTTTCGGCTTTGTCATTTCCTTTATCCAATTATTCAATTCCTCTGGTGAAGGACCTGCTGAACTCCCTGCTATTGGAGTGACATTCGGTCCTATTCTTCTTTGGTCTATTTGTGACAGTCTTTTAGGGGTTTCTGTTATCAACTCACAACCGGAAGATCCAACAATGTAGTATTCAGATCAGCCTGTCCACTATCATTCGTTACCGTCACTATTTCACCCGTCACTGCTTCTCGGAACTGCCAACGTATGTACTTTTGACAGATTTTGCTTTTCTCCATACAATGGGACCACGGGACCAATCGTTACGGGTACCGTCAATGCTTCCGCATTCAGACTTAACTGATTCATTTTCTGAACCTGCTCTAGTCTTGCCTTATTCAACAAATTCACTTCATTTCCTCGCACTACCCTAGCTATTTCAGTGACTTGTGGAGTTAATGGGGTTCCCAATTGTGGGGCACTTGGAGTCCCCTCCCCTGAATTTTCTTCATACGGCGGAGGTCGTTTGGTCATAATGTCCTCTAATAACTCATCGTCATCAGAGTCGTTCGGATTTTAAACTTGAAGTCTCTATATTTTTCTTTTTCTCTCTACACTTGCCTCCTGTCTGATCATCAGCAACTAAAACGGGGTACAAACCTTCTGTTATCACAGCTCTCCTCCATCATTTCAACTTATCCTCCCTCCTCTCAAAAGGATATCTAACCATCATACTCCTGTAACTCTTATTACTTCTATATCTTTCTCTTTCAAATGCTTCACCCTCCCATTCCTCTGATGCTTCGTATTGGGTAAGTCTGTGTGGCGCGGCGAAGAAGTATACAGGGACTCGTGCTTGTTTTATGGGCACTTTCTTTATTCGCTCGTTAATACAGGGCTTCTTTTAACGGGACTCAGTCTTCCTATCCTTGGCTCTGGTCCTTGGCAGTCGTTTGTGGACGTTCTCTTGTTGTCAGGGAATGTCCTGCCCAGCGCCATCTGCTCCCTAGTTGCCAGTCACTCCGGGAATCCGCCAACAAAACCAAAAAGTAAAGGAAACAGAAAGGCAGATCAGGCTAGGCTCTCAGTCCCCATGGTTGGAACAGGGAAAGGAGTGAGGGAAGGTGTCACCCGATACCAGCACCAGTGATTTAAAACCTCTATGCTGCATTTGTGATCGTTACGCGCATACGCGTTTAACCTGAGCTCGGCACGAGTTCCCCACCTTCCGCCCCTGGTGTCTCCTGGGAGACTCCCGCCCAGTTTCCCCGCAGGCTCTCTAAGCGGTCTCGTACCTTGTGAAGCCACGTCCCTCCGGGAACGTGGCTGGCTTCCGCGCGGTGCCGGGTAGGGTCCGGCTCCCTCTTTGACTCCCTCGGGTTCTTGGGTCCTCCTTCAGGATCCGGCGCGTCTCTTTCCCCGACACTGGATTCCACAGGGTCTTTGGTCAGGGGTGCCACGAAGAAGGTCTGCACGGCTCTACTCCTTCCTGGTTCAGCGTCTTCCGGCTCCAAGGCTTCCGATGCACACCTCCATGGACTCACGTCTCCCTCTTTCAAGACGTGCGGAGCAGCTGATGGCGTCACGTGATCGGGAGGTTGTTCCCAGAGTGAGAGTCCCTTAAAGGAACAGTGCAGTTCTCGGTCCACAGGGAAGTCTGTGAATAAAGGAGAGGACACGGAGAAAGGTAAGGGGGAAACTGTTCTGGGGGTATGTCCTCTACGGAGTGCTCCGCCACTTCGTCACACACCCCTACCCCAGTCTGTTCCCGATCGGGGAACTGAGGAGTGCGGGAGAGAAAGTATGCGTTCCCATTGTCAGAGCCTTTGCGATGTCGGACCTCAAAGGAAAAGGTTTGCAAAGATAGAAACCATCGCAATATCCTTGGATTGTTCCCCTTGCTGCGGCTCATCCACAACAGAGGGGCATGATCTGTGAACAGGATGAAATGCGATCCCTCCAGGTAGTAACGGAGCTTGTCTATGGCCCACTTAATCGCCAGACACTCCTTCTCTATGATGGGATAGCGTTGTTCCCGGGGATAGAGCTTCCGACTGAGGAAGATGATAGGATGTTCTGCACCGTCTTCCGAGGCCTGAGACAACACCGCCCCTAACCCTTTTCGGAAGCATCCGTCTGTAGCAAAAAGGGTCTGGTAAAGTCAGGAGACCGCAAAATAGGGGAGGATGTGACGGCTTCTTTCAACTTTCGGAAGGCGATCAGCGCCTCGGGTGGGGGATGGAGGAGGTCTCTATCCTTGATCTCTTTTTTTAACAAGTCGGTGAGTGGAGAGGCCATTTCGGAGTATTGAGGAATAAACCTCCTGTAATAACCAAGAAGGCCTAGGAAAGCCCTGACCTGTTTTTTTGTACTGGGGAAAGCTGTGTGTAAGATCGCCTTTATTTTCTCTTGTTGTGGCTCTATATGGCCATTACCAAGGAGATACCCTAAGTATTTTACCCTCTGGAAACCTGCCTTGGACTTTTTTGCGTTTATATGCAGGCCTGCGGTCTGAAGGGCTAGCAGGACCTGACTACAATGGTAGAGATGTTGCTCCCATGTGGGGCTATATATGACAATATCATCAAGATATGCCGACGAATATGCCTGATGACTCGATAACGTTTTGTTCATAAGCCTCTGGAATGTGGCAGGTGCTCCGTGTAGACCAAAGGGCAGGACTGTAAATTCATACAAGCCCATGGGGGTTGAAAAGGCGGTCTTCTCTTGGTCCTCTGGTCTTAGTGGCACCTGCCAGTATCCCTTCGTGAGGTCGAGGGTGGTGATGTATTGGGCCTCACCCAGTTGTTCAATAAGTTCATCCACACGAGGGAGGGGGTATGAGTCACACTTCGATATGGCATTGACGGCCCTGAAGTCAATGCAGAATCTGACAGATCCGTCCGGTTTTGGGACGAGGACGATTGGTGAGGACCACTCACTTTGGGACGGTTTTATGACCCCCAAACGAAGCATGCCCTCTACTTCATGGTTGATGGCTTCTCTGCTGGCAGCGGGTATACGATAGGGTTTCTGTTTTACCACTGCACCAGGTTGAGTAGGAATGGTGTGTTCTGCTAGGGGGGTCCGTCCTGGGAGATCAGAAAATAAAGGAGAAAAGGGGAGGAGGGTGGATTGCAGTGCTTCTACTTGGTCCGAGGTAAGCTCGGGATTAACCACCAGGTGGTCTATAGTGGAGGTAAGGTGTTGGATAGGGATAGCGGTGTGGAGGTCCCTAGGGGGTGGTCCTAGCCATTTTTTTAGTAGATTGATATGATAAAGCTGTGTTTTTTTAGATTTGACTTGTATTCGGTAGGAGGTTAAACCCACTTTGTCCGTGACTTTGTATGGTCCCTGCCATTCTGACTTTGCTTTGGAAGAGCTAGAAGGCAGGAGAACTAGGACCCAATCCCCAACGTTAAGATGTCTCCATTTTTTTCCTCTGTCATAGAAGGTTTGTTGCTTGACTTGGGCTTGTTCTAGATTAGCGTCAGCAAACTCCCTTAACTTATGAAGACGAGAACGTAAGGACTGGGTATAGTCCAGGAATGTTTTAGTGTCCTCTTGTGCTTCCTGTTCCCATACCTCCTTGGTCATCTCTAGAAGGCTACGGGGTTCCCTACCATACAAAGAGTTTAAAAGGGAACAACCCAAACTGGTTTGGGTCTGGCTCCTGATAACATAAAGGGCCAGAGGCAGAAGCATATCCCATTCCCTGCCTTCAACAGTTAACAGTTTTTTTAACGTCAGTTTGAGGGTGGCGTTGTACCTCTCGCACAAACCATCAGTTTGGGGATGGTATACTGATGTTTTTATATGGGAGATGTCAAGGGTTTTACATATTTGTGCCATAAGTGTAGAAACAAAAGGGTTCCTTGGTCCGTGAGGATTTCACGGGGAAAACCAACCCGGGAAAAGAGTTCCATTAACTTATCACTGATGTTCACAGTGGTAGGGCTCCGTATGGCAAAGCCTTCGGGATACCGGGTGGCATAATCCACAATGACTAAGGCATATTCATTACCCTTTTTTGTTCGAGGTAAGGGGCCAATAAGGTCCATTCCTATTCTCTCAAACGGTTTCCCGAGAATCGGGAGGGGTTGCAGGGGAACAGGAGGGGGCTTGTAGGGGTTTTTCTTCTGGCACACCTCGCACTCATGACAAAACCTGGTGACATGAGAGAAAATCCCTGGCCAATAGAAATTCTGTAACAGGATCTGTGTGGTTTTTTGTGCTCCCCTGTGTCCCGCTAACAAGTGGGTATGGGCGAAGAATAGAACCTGTTCTCTGAACGACTGTGGCACGACCAATTGAGGGAGTCTCCCTGCTTACCTATTCTGTACAGTAGCTCATTCGAGACACGGAAACAGGGATACGTATGATTTGGTAAGAGGGAGTTCTGTTTAGCATGGTCCCAGGCAACCGCTAATGTCGGGTCACGGGTCTGACTATACCTAAAGCTACGGTCAGAGAGCCAAGGTGCTTGAGTTAGGAATGCCTGGCGTGTAGGGTCATGGGAGCCTATAGGCTGTATGGTGTCTTGTAGTAAGGTAAGGAATGACGGGTTATCCTGTCCTATTATTAACTGTTCTGGAAGGAAAGGCATAACCCCAAGCTTAACCTGTAAGACCCTCCCGGTGGGTAAAGTAAGGGGGAGCTGTATTAAGGGATAGATGCGGACATCACCATGTACACACCGGATAGGCACTGTTCCTCTAGTAGGGGTGTTGGAGAGGTCAAGGAGGGACCCTTGAACCACCGACTGGCGACAGCCGGAGTCCAACAAGGCCCGTACAGTCGCACCTTGTACCTGTACACTTACATAAAAACTGGGTCCCAGTTCGTCGGTGAACAGGATGGAGCGGGGTATGCAGCTTATGTCCATAGGCTCTTCATGGGGCTTCTTACGGGGGCACACCCTGTATGTGGCCCCAATCTCCACACTCGAAACATTGCGGTCCCCGGGTGGGAAGAGGATCTGGGCGAAACTGGCGAGACCGTAGGGGTTCAGGCAGGGGTTTCACTGGTTTTCTCTCTGTTTTATTAGGGAAAGTGGACGGACGGGTGGTTTTGTCTGAGTCCCAGGGTAGAGAACGTGGCTGGGCTCGGTAGAAGGAGGTGGCTACTTCTACCGCTTGTTCCACCATCAGATGTGTCTGTTGCTTTAACCATCTTTGAGTGGGAAAAGGTAATGCCTCGATGAATTGCTCGAGATAAATCAAAGACATGATCTCCTCTTTGGTGTTCACTTGTGGCTTCAGCCACTTGTCCGCAGCGGTTTTTAACTTAAAAAAAAGCGTTTTGGGATTGTCCGAGGAGGTCCCTCTCTCCCTCCTGAACCGTACCCTGTATGCTTCTGCATCCATCCCGAGGTGGTCGAGGATGATGGTTCTTATGTCATGGTAGGGGTGTTGCCGTTTGCATTAGCCACCTGATAGGCGGCTTGTGCTTCTCCAGTGAGGAGGGGAGCCAGAAAGAAAGGCCATTTAGCTTCTGGCCAGCCCGAGGCCCTGGCAGCCCTCTCAAAATTCAAGAGGAACGCGTCCGGGTCTTCCCCTGGAAGATACTTCTGTAGGGACACGTTTGGTCCTGTCCCTGGCCGTGTTTGTAGCTGGGCAGCTAACTGCAACCTGTCGTCAGCAACCTTCTCCAGGCGTTCTGCTTGACCACTAATCGTGTCCTTAAACAAGTCCCTGTCAGCTTGGGCGGATGTCATTTGTTTCTCCACGGCCCATTCTAACTTCTCCTGGCCACGAATCAGCTGTTGTATGAGGTTCTCCATAAGTCCTATCTATGGAGCTGATCCCACTTCTGACACCACGTGTGGCGCGGCGAAGAAGTATACAGGGACTCGTGCTTGTTTTATGGGGACTTTCTTTATTCGCTCGTTAATACAGGGCTTCTTTTAACGGGACTCAGTCTTCCTACCCTTGGCTCTGGTCCTTGGCAGTCGTTTGTGGACGTTCTCTTGTTGTCAGGGAATGTCCTGCCCAGCGCCGTCTGCTCCCGAGTTGCCAGTCACTCCGGGAATCCGCCAACAAAACCAAAAAGCAAAGGAAACAGAAAGGCAGATCAGGCTAGGCTCTCAGTCCCCATGGTTGGAACAGGGAAAGGAGTGAGGGAAGGTTTCACCCGATACCAGCACCAGTGCTTTAAAACCTCTATGCTGCGTTTGTGATCGTTACGCGCATACGCGTTTAACCTGAGCTCGGCACGAGTTCCCCACCTTCCGCCCCTGGTGTCTCCTGGGAGACTCCCGCCCGGTTTCCCCGCAGGCTCTCTAAGCGGTCTCGTACCTTGTGAAGCCACGTCCCTCCGGGAACGTGGCTGGCTTCCGCGCGGTGCCGGGTAGGGTCCGGCTCCCTCTTTGACTCCCTCGGGTTCTTGGGTCCTCCTTCAGGATCCGGCGCGTCTCTTTCCCCGACACTGGATTCCACAGGGTCTTTGGTCAGGGGTGCCACGAAGAAGGTCTGCACGGCTCTACTCCTTCCTGGTTCAGCGTCTTCCGGCTCCAAGGCTTCCGATGCACACCTCCATGGACTCACGTCTCCCTCTTTCAAGACGTGCGGAGCAGCTGATGGCGTCACGTGATCGGGAGGTTGTTCCCAGAGTGAGAGTCCCTTAAAGGAACAGTGCAGTTCTCGGTCCACAGGGGAAGTCTGTGAATAAAGGAGAGGACACAGAGAAAGGTAAGGGGGAAACCGTTCTGGGGGTATGTCCTCTACGGAGTGCTCCGCCACTTCGTCACAGTCTGGTATTTGGCTCTAGTGAATTCATCCGATTTCTCAAATTCTGCAAAATCCTTACATTAAACGAACCATGCTGTGGGGAAGCAATAACACCATCATCCTTCGTATATTCCACCCAGTTCTCTAACCACATACACGTATGGTATCCTCGCTCCAACATCATATAAGAAGCAGGCGTTCTTGGAGGTGGAATAGGAATTCCCTCTCTAGTCACAATCGGTTTATCTTTTATAAAGAAATTCTTTATTTTCTTAAGCAACTTCATTTTTCTGACTCTTTACGCTAATGTATCTCAACAAAATAAACAAAGAGACCTTTCTGTAATTCTACTTATTCTATTTGTCAGCTCTCGTCCTATACCAGCGCGACACACACCAACCGTTCAATCAGAGCACCACTACGTAAGCAAGGTCTCAACCAATACTAGCGCGGCTCACACCAACCAACCAATCACAGCTCAGTACACGCCCGCTGCCTGACCAATGCCAGCGTGGCTATTTCTGACGTCAATATTACTCCTTCCACTGACCCTCCCTTTACAAAAAGAATACAGCAATATTTTTCTGAGTTTTTCTTAATCAAAAAAAATTCTAGTAACAACACAAACAACAATGCTACCTTGTCTGCTCCACTAAATAAAGAGATAGTTCTCACTTTTCCGAGAGGTTTTCTTCACTACGGGTCCTAATAACGACCAGCGCTATTTTACCCTTCAAACAAGCTCCGTGAGGACCTTTTACTCCTCTAAGGATAAGGCCAAAATTTCACAAGAGGACTTTTTGGTGTGAAAAGAGGTCTTGTTACTCTCCTGGGGATAAGGCTAGAGTTTTGGAAGTGGACCCTTCGCTATTTCAGACACTCTACTCTCATACGAAATTTCCCTAAATATAACAGCCCTCCGTAGCTTCGGTATTATTACAACAGACAAAGTACTTCTGCAGTGTGATTTCTTTACCACACTCTTCTGCCTATTTCAGGCTAAATTCCATTCCCGGGATTCCTCAGGTATCTCCGTACCTGTACTTCTAGACAACATAGAACAGGACACTAACCTTTTCGTGTTAAGAACATATATAATATATAATCAATAATCATTACCAAACTAATCAATAATCAAACCGTCCTCTGCTACCAAGAAACTGATCCAGCGCAAAACCAATACCTGATCAGGGATCAATACTCGATAATATCACACGACAATGGCCCATACACATTCACCCAGAATCCCTGATGCGCTGGGGTCAATTTATAGACGATCAATTCTTTTTCCTTTTAAATCCACGTGTGGAATTACAGAATACATATCTAACTTATACATCAACTTTCCTTCTACTTGGTCGATGAACCAATTAGTTGAATAGTTGATGGTAATGATAATACTATCTTACTAACTTTTCAGTCAGCTAAATAATCACAGACTCTCTGTAAAGTTAATAAAGCTTTATCTCAAATAAAATGCTCAATGCATATGGTCACCAATGCAAACAATGAAATTCACAAAGGGAGAGCAAACATCAGCAATTTCAAATAGAAACAAACTCATCATTCAATTTTGACATGCGCATGAAGGAGTAGATAGATTAAGAGACATCAGTTTCAGCAACAATAAATGCGAAACAAAATACATCTAACAGAGGGGATAGAGACGAAGAGACATAAGTTTCATCTAAATAATACGTGACAATATACCTATGACAGAGTGGATAGGTGAAGAGACAAAAGTTTCAGAGACAAAAATACATTTGCAAGTACATTTTTGCAAGATCGAGTCAGAATAATACAAACCCAAAGGATCTGAGGAAAACCACCCCCCTGGCCAAGGTGATGGTGGGGGTCCCCTGAAATAGAATCAGGGAACAAAGATTTCAGGACCCAGGAGCGGGACAGGGACAGGATCAGCTAGGCCTCCCTGCAATCCGACGGACAGCGACGCATCCACCCTTCTTCTCTCTCTCTCCCTGCAAGTCTAAACCACACCCCTAAAGGCACCCCAGTTATACCCTAAAACCTACATGTCCGTCCCACATCAGTTGAAACATTTCACGTAACTTGACAGTTGATTGGTGGACTTAGGAGGTGGTATGTCACACCACTGTGACTTCATTCAGACTTTGGACATATTCATTGTTCTACATCCATTCCCATAGCCTAGTTCTTGACTTGTTCTCACGATTTTAGCATATGATACATTTAAACATTTTATTCATAATATTCAGCAATGTCCGCAGAAGGAGTCTTTGGTCCCACGGTTGGGCACATCCCTTGGCAGGCACTCAATATTCTCCTTCAGCATATCGGCCTTGAACCTTGGTTCTTTCTCTGCAGCACTCAGCACTTCGGGCTGCTCTGTCATGTCATTTTTAGTTTCATCCCAGCCCCTCCTTTATCCGGCCAATTTAAGCAAAATGGGATCTCATTTGGTTCAATATAGTAAATGGAATACACACATTCATTAATTATATGATAATGCACTATTCACTGTTTACCACCCACCTTTGCACTATTCCCCGTTAGCGTTTTCCTAGCATAAGCTTTAAGTAAAAGCGGCATTAATTATTATTTCAAAGCAAGATGTAACATGCAAACTACAAAATGCACATGCGGCCTAGTCATGCATTATTTCTTGTTTCTTTTAAAGCACAATGTAAATATGTTTTTAGTTCTTTCATTCATTATCTCACCTTAGTGCATGCATGGGCAAAGCATTTTCCCTCGTGTTTATGTAAGGTGCACGTTAGTTTTCTATTACTACTTACTGTTAGTACATATTATGCGGGTGTTCATCCGAGCAGGTTTCTTTTTGGGAAATCCTGCTCCATCAATACTGCACTTCTGCCTGCCCTACTCATGTATTAGGGAAACCGGCAGAAACAATTTACGTCAAACATTCTCAAACATTCAATAATGAAATCAATATTCTCACTAAGACAATATATTCTGTTTCATATATAACGTATTCAGTCCCCAAAGTGATGAAAGAAACCTTGAACCAATGAATGAAAGTGGCCATCCCAAAGTTTACCTTACCCAAGTGTCTCTAAAACATATGGCGCCCTATATAGGGTAGATAGTCTGTGTCAGGAACAGAGCCCTGTCTGATTAAAGCCCTCACTCACCTGTCATGCTTTACCATACAGT
Organism: Calotriton arnoldi; assembly: GCA_963921515.1. Lineage (NCBI taxonomy): Eukaryota > Metazoa > Chordata > Amphibia > Caudata > Salamandridae > Calotriton > Calotriton arnoldi. The sequence goes on along the minus strand of CAWUFW010004243.1, from coordinate 570,303 downwards.
CAGCTCCTAGTGGGTGTGGTAGTAGAAAGTAGAGCAGGACATACACTATGTGTCCAGATGTTGCTTTATCTAATGCATATGTTCTAATGACCCTCTAATAGTCACCTCCCATCTTCTGCTCTGTCGAGATGGGAACATTCCCTCCTTAAGTCTTAGAGCATGCAGCCCTGTCCTAAGGTACCCAAGGGGTGAACCTCTGGTGTTTTTGACTCTTTCCTCTTGCTACGGTGAACACAACAATCATGCGTGTACACTGAGGACATAACGTAACATGGAATGCTACCCACTGCAGGGTTCTTTGAGCTGAAGGGGCACATCATGTATACCGTCCTTAATCTCGTGCCACAGGGCAGTAGTGACAACAATAAGTTAATATGGGCAGACAGTCCTTTTTTTTTTTTTTAAGTTTCTTTTTTTATTAAACGTTTGCGATAGTACAGTGGCCGGCAGTGAGGCCACGTAGTTATCAACATTCATTACAAAAGGGAGTATAGACAATATGGCAGATAAGCTTCTGCATTACATATCACTCTGGAGGAAAAAGATCAATGTTCAAGTTTGTCCTGCGTAATTCGACAGTTGGAGACACACATAATTCATCACGTGATACATTCCATTTGGCCATTTATGATCCAATTTTTTGGGGCAGCCCCTGTGTTTAAAGACATCTTTTTCCGCAATCATCGCAGTGTCCATATCATTGGCCCATTTTTGATATGTGGGTAGATCCCCGGTCCCCCACAGTTGAGCAATATTCCTCTTAGCGAGAACAAACCCCAATGATGCCCATGTGTGCTCCGTGTGAGTTAAATCAGTGGCTTCCCACACATTTAGTAAACATAATCTCGGGGAGTGAGTAACGTTTTTCTCGCTAATCCTGGTAAGTGTAGTGACAATCTTCACCCAGTATGGCTGAAGGGCTGGACACTCCCAAATCGTATGGAAAAAGGTACCCTCAGCTGTGCACCCTCTAAAACATCTAGGATCCGGACGACGCCCCATTTTAACCAGTGTATGTGCTGCTAAGTAAACTCTATGTAGGGTCTTGAGTTGAATCAATCATAATCGAATTGGAATTGCAACCTCTTTGGGAGAGGCGAGGGCTTCTTGCCAGTCATCGTCCTCTAGGTACCCAAGGTCCGACTCCCACAGCTGCCGGAGGCGCACCAGCGGGTCAGGTTTATTGTTCATTAGTTTGCGGTATGTGAGTGAAATGACTTTGTGTGGCAGGGGGTCTGTTAGGAGTCGGTCCTCCAGTGGGGATGACTCGGGCAGAGCCCCACCATCAGTCACAACCGAAGTCAGGGCGTGGCAGATTTGTAAGTAGCGGAACGTTTCTGACTCCGCCAATTGATATTCTGCTTGTAATTCACTTAGCGGGATCATCTCATTACGTTTCCATAGGTCCCCAATGGAAGAGTTGCCAATTAGGTCCCATTTATCAAAACCCGCACATCTACTCAATAGGCCCAGTAGTTCGGATTCCCACAGGGGAGTAAGTAATGTCAATTTTTTATGCCACCCCAGTGCTTTTGTCGCCCGGTGCCAGATTGCAACTGTCTGAGCCGTGGGACCGGTGAGGCGTTGGTGTTTGGGATTGGAGTAAAGAGCACGTCGAAATCCCCCCGGAGTCATGAGCCACTGGTCTGTACGGTATGCCAGTTCAGATGGAGGGGCAAAGACCCATTGATTGACCACTGCAAGCTGGGAGGCCCAGTAGTATTGTTTTAGGTCTGGTAGCGCAATTCCTCCGTCGTACCAGCTCCTGGTTAATTTATGTGTCGCTATGCATGGGTTTTTCCCGTCCCATAAAAGAGTTCTAACCTTGCTTTCTACCTTAGCAAAATAGGCATCAGGGACTTGATAGGGGGAATTATGTCGCGCATATAGAAATCGAGGCAGCGCCAGCATTTTGAACAATGCCGCCCTGCCGATCAGAGTAAGGGGCAGTGACCTCCAATGGAGCACATCGTTATGGAGCCTGGTCAGTGGGGCCTTGAGATTGGTGTCGTAGAACAGTGTTGGGTGTGGTGTGACGTATATGCCTAGGTAACGGAACCCCTCGGTAGCCACAACGATATCGGTGCCCTGGGGCATCCGTGGTACAGAGCCACGGAGCATGGAGAGAACAGATTTCGTCCAGTTGATTGTGTATCCCGAATGAGAGCTGAATATCGCAAATATATGTAAAATCCTGCGGATCGAGGTGAATGGAGCTGCGATGTATAACAGGACATAATCAGCGTAGAGGGAGATTCTATCTTCATGCTGGTCTGTCCATCTCAGTCCCTTAATCATGGGGTCCCCCTGATCCAGATCGTCAGCAGTTCTAGCAATAGGGCGAATATGAGGGGCGACAGAGGGCAACCCTGTCTGGTCCCTCTCTCTAAACGGAATTGCCGGGAGGTATGCTGATTTACGACAATTTGGGCCATTGGGCCCGTATATAATAGTTTGACCCATTTTATAAAGTGCGGGCCAAACCCCAACCGCTCTAGGAGAGCGAATAGGTAAGGCCACTCGATGGTGTTGAACGCCATTTTGGCGTCTAAGGACAACAGAGCGGCATCCTCTTGAATAGTGTGAATTCTCCCCATCACTCCGTGCAGTCTTCTGAGATTAAGGGCCGTGTTGCGGCCTGGCATAAAGCCTGATTGGTCTGGATGCACTAGTTTACACAGTATGGGGATCAAACGATTAGCTAATATCTTAGCCAGGATCTTTACCTCTGCGGTCGATAACGAGATGGGACAGTAGGAGTCACATCTCGTCGCTGGCTTGCCTGGCTTATGGATGACAACCACGGAGGCTGGCATCAAATCTTGGGGCAGCACCCCCGTTTGATAGCTCTCTAGGTATAAGGCGCGTAGACTGGGTGTTATCTTAGAGGTCAATAATGTAAACAGTTCAATTGGGAGTCCATTCGGGCCCATGGCTCAGCCCGAGTTAATGCCCCGTATGGCTGTTGCTATTTCCTCCTCCGTTAAGTCGCCCTCCAAGGCATCACAGTCCTCCGGGGTGAGAGTGGTAACCGGAATAGTGGCCAGGAGGTCTCTGGAATCCTGCAGGGTAGTGCGAGTGACGGAGGAGTAGACAGACGCGAAGTGGGAGGCGAAGGCCTCCGCAATTTGCTGGGGATTGTTTACCACTGCACTCGAGTCTGTCTCAAGTAGGGGCACCCAGCGCTGTGCCGTTTCCCGCCTCTCCAACCACGCGAGTAATTTCCCGGTGTTATCTCCCAGTTCATATATTTTATGTCTGCTGGCTCTGTGTTTTGACCTAGCTGTTTCGGTTGTCAGCTGTCGATAATCTTGGCGCGTGATATTGAGAGTGTGAATGAGCTGTCCGTCATCGCTGGCCGCCACCCCATCCTCTAACTCTCGAATTTGCCGCTCCACTGTCTCCAAGCGTGCCCTCAGTTCTTTCTTGTGTCCTGCCATCAGTGATAGTGCTTGACCCTTGATGACAGCCCCAAAGGCTCCCCACAAAATCAGTTTGGACTGAACTGTGTTCGTGTTGTCAGCAAAGTAGTGATCTACCTCTTTCAGGAGGGCACATCGGACAAGTGGTATCTTCAGACTCCACGGGGGTATGGACAGGGTAGGACGGCTACATTCCCGGGGTAGGGTCATTTGTGTCAAGACAGGGGAATGGTCAGAAATACCGCGTGCCAAGAGTATGGCGTCAGTAAAGTTGGAGAGGTCATCAGCGTGGAGCTCAGGTCGTTCGGTAATCGCCGGCTGCGTTGAACGGCTGTGAGAGGGTCTTGGGGATTGGAAGCAGCTTGATCTTTAAACAGGCGGCGCCCAGTTTCCAGGGCAGATAGGATCTCTCAGGTGCCAGGTCTGGCCCACCTCCGCAGTTAGGCCCGCGCTGCTCCTCCGCCGCGCCCTCAGCATCAATGGCCGGCAGCAGCCGGTCTCGCGGGTCAACGGCAGGTCGTCACAGGTGTCCGCAGGGCCGAAGCAGTGATCAGAGCAATTGAGGGCAACGTATGAGAGTGTGCGGTCGCTTCGGTGGGCGTCCAAGGGCCCCTCTCCTCCGGCGTCACTGCAATACCTCAACAGGCACTGAATGGGCCGCAGGGCGCGCCCCCGCTCAGCCGTCACACCGTGAGGGCCGCAGGCTCAGCAGACTTACCCTGGGCGGTGCGGGCGATGGGAAAATTAGGGCGATTCTTCAGTGAGACGGCAGCCGGGGGCCGCACCGTAGCCGCAACACCAGCGTACTCAGCCAGCCAGAGGCCGCGGACGCGCTCCACGCCCTCAGCGGCCGCGGCCCGGATCCAGCTCAAAATCTCCGCCTGTACCTTATGGATTGACACCGCGATCGGTGGAGCAGCACACCACCCCGCGGGAAGCAGCCAGTGTTCGTTTCAGCGATTTCCTTTCGGGGCAAATCTATAAATATCGGATGTTACGGGAGTGGTGCAACGGAGCTTCGCTACCGTGCGGCCATTTCCCTTGGCAGTTGGCCACACCCCCCCCGACAGTCCTTTTTAACTGTAACCTGTGAAGGGATAGTTGCCTACTTGCCGCCCCCTTCTAAATTGGCCGGCTATTCCCCTGAAACCAGGTCCTCCTTCACTGCTTTCAGTAGTGTGTGGATGGCACACATGTGCATATATGGTGTGCTTGTAAAATAGAAAGTAAGGAGTGTATATGTCATGGTTGACTGCGGATACAGTGGAATTGCAATATTGATCGTGTACAAAATGAAGAATAAAGGTATTGTTGACCTCCTTCAAAACATTTGTGTTGTAAAATTCCCAGCGCCACATACTTTCACCTCATCTGTGAATGTCCAAATATATTCCAATACTGGCGGGAGATTGCCAGTGCTTTGCCTGTGGTGGTGGAATGGAGATTGCTGTGACTCCTAAAAGGATGTTACTGGGTATCATAGATGAATGTAGGGCTGAGGCCCCTGCAGCGTCAGAACTCTTGTAGGAATGGGACTGTTAATAGTCAAGAGGGACATTGGTAGACATTGGCGGTCGGAGGCAGCACCCTCGATGAGTGAATGGATAAGAGGAATGAACTTCTGAGCCTTCACAGAGTAGTCAATTTACAGAGCCCGAGGATGTCCAAAAAAGAATGTTGAAATCTAGGGTAAATGGTGGGACTATTCACAGAATCTTTAAGTCTAACAGTATTGGCTTCAGCGTACCCAGGAGGAGTGAAGCGCAAATGATTCTATACCCTATGATGTTTATGAATATGTTGTCTGATGCATTAAGTGAAAACTGTGTATGTTCACTGTTAAGATCAATAAACAGAATGAAAAAATATTTTGTGAAGCCTTTGTGATAAGCCAGACTATGGTTGTGGGTGGGCAGGAGACAGCAGTTCCCTCCTAAGTGCAGAGACAGTCTTTGCCCACAACCTGCCTTTTTGTTCCTCCTGAGGGGTTAACCACAACAGTCTTAAAGATGCATTGTGTGAAGGCACCTTCCCTTTTTTAACCCCTGTTTTAAAGGGACATCTCGCTACAGGTGGCAATTGCTGAAGGGTTGTACTTGGTGCTCAATATTTGAATAGTATGGTGGATCAGCTCAAGGACATCAAAAGTAAACTGACCCAGCTCCCACAATTGGTCACCAGTAAGCCCTGTGTGCCCAGTGGCTTCACCAGAACACTGGCTGATAGGGATCATTAGAACATATGAGCACTTTAGAAATCCCTATCCACTTCATTCAAGGGCACCATATGTAGTAGGATCTCTTAGTCTATCTCTATAAACTCTCCTCTCACACCCATGTCTTGTAAGTATGTGAAAAAGACTTGCCTTCTCTCAAGGCAGAGCAGTTATAAAGCTGTGCAACAGTGGAATTAAACTGGATTCTGCAATCACTTAAAACACAGAATTCCATGGACCTTGATCAATGATTTGGATTTTATTGCACCATACAACCTTAAATCAGAATGCATTAGCTTGCAGAGTTGCCTATTACCCATTATTGTCAGTACAACAGTGTATGTATTGTAGTGTATTGTAATTGCATTTATATAGCGCTTACTACCCCTGACGAGGCGTTGAAGCGCTTTTTCGGCGAGTAGCACGCTACTCCGGGACCCATAAAGGATTAGTGTCGAATTAGTATAGTGAAATATGAAAGTAATTAAAGTGGTGGATAGGTTAGTCAGTTATTTGGATTCAGAAGGATAGCAAAAGGATAGAAGAGGAAAAAAGGTTTGTATTTATATAGTGCTTGTTACCCCTGATGGGGTGTTGAAGTGCCTTTTTTTGTTTTGTTTTTGGGCAGTAGCACACTACTCCGGAAACCCATAAAGGATTAGTGGTGAATTAGTATGGTGAAATATGAAAGTAATTTGAGTGGTGGATATTAGTCAGTTATTTGGAGTGAGAAGGATAGCAGAGGGATAGAAGAAGGAGAAAGGTTTGCATTCATATAGCACTTGTTACCCCTGAAGGGGTGTTGAAGCGCTTTTCTGGCAAGTAGCACGCTACTCCGGAACCCATAAAAGGATTAGTGTTGAAAATTAGTATAGTGAAATATGAAGTAATTTGAGTGGTGGATATGTTATTCAGTTATTTGGATAGAGAAGGGTAGCGGCAGGATAGAAGAGGGAAAGAGGTTTGTATTTATATAGTGCTTGCTACCCCTGATGGGGTTTGAAGCGTTTTTCTTTTTGGGTGAGTAGCACGCTACTCTGGAACCCATAAGGATTAGTGTTGAATTAGTATAGTGAAATATGAAAGTCATTTGAGTAGTGGATATGTTAGTCAATTATTTGGATTGTGAAGGGTTGGGGAGGGGTAGAAAAGGGAAAACGTTTGCATTTATATAGCGCTTGTAACCCTGATGGGGTGTTGAAGCGCTTTATTGGCGAGTAGCACGCTACTCCGGAACCCATAAAGGATTAGTGTTGAAAATTAGTATAGTGAAATATGAAAGTAGTTTGAGTGGTGGATGTGTTATTCAGTTGGATAGAGAAAGGTAGCAGAGGGATAGAAGAGGGAAAAAGGTTTGCATTTATATAATGCTTGCTTACCTCTGATGAGGTGTTGAAGCGCTTTTTTGGCGAGTAGCACGCTACTCTGGGACCCATAAAGGATTAGTGGTGAATTAGTATAGTGGAATATGAAATTTGAGAAGGGAACATGTTAGTCTGTTCTTTTGATAGAAAAGGATAGTGGAGGGATAGGAGAGTGAAGGATTTTGAATTTTTTTTTGGGAGGTCATAGCAGTAGGAGGAGGCTTTTGGATGAGTAAAAAGGGGTTGTGGAGGGGAACAGTCAGAGGGAAGAGTTTAGAAAGGTTTGTTTTGGGGATCAGTATAGTAAAAGAGGTGTCTGATGATGCAAGGAGGGGTAGAGTAAGGGAGAGTCTAGAAAGGGTTATTTTGGGGATCATAGTAGTGGTATGGGGTTTGGGATAAATGAGATAGTGGCTGTAGAGGATATACTGATAGATGTATAGGGTGAGAAATAGGGTAGTGCATTGGAAAGAGTAGTAGAAAGAAGTTTGAGATGAGTCCGAAAGTTGGGTTCGAAGATATATTGAGAGAAGTATAGGGTGAGAAATAGGGTAGTGCATTGGATATGCTGAATTAGAAGAAAGTGATAAATATATAGATCGATAACTACATTGAAAGTATATAGATGCATATTGATAGAGGTACAGGATGAGAAATAGGGTAGTGCATTGGATATGCTTTTCAGGAGGAAAGTAACAAACATACAGATCCAAGTACATGGAAGGTACATAGATACACAATGGAAGAATTACATGTAGACCAAAGATGCACCAGATAAACTCCGGTTTTCAAGTGTTATTGTACTTTAATTTTTTTTAATTTTTTTTAACATAATTATTCTACATGTTTATACAAAGCAATACACAAAGATAGGTACATATTTATAGTAAAAATAAATGATTATATATAGAGGGATATGCTGTAAATTTCTGTTTGCGTATGGTGCTTATGTGGGGGAAGAGCCAATTCTTGAGCAGTTTTCTGAAGATAAGGTGGCTGTCCGTGGATCTTATGTTGGGGGGTAAAGAGTTCCATAGTTTGGCTGCTTGAACAGAGAAGGATGTGCCACCCATGGTTTTTTTCTTGTATCTTAGGATTTTGAGGCGAGGCCCCATTTTAGAGCGGAGGTTCCTTTGTTGAATGTGTTTGGTGATTTTATTTCTGATGAAGAGCGGTCCCATTCCATGTATTGCTTTGTGGGTGATACAAAGCAGCTTGAACGTGGATCTTCTGGCAACCAGTAACCAATGCAGGGCTTTCAAGGAAGGTGAGATGTGGTCTCGCGGTTTGATATGCAAGAGTAGTCTGGCAGCCGAGTTCTGAATCTGTTGTCGTTTTTTCATGGTCGTTAAAGGTGATCCGTGGTAGAGGCTATTGGCGTAATCGAATTTGGACAGAACAAGGGAGATGGTAGCTTGGACCTTGTGTGGAAATCCCAAATGAGGGAAAATTCGTCGTAGCGTTTTTATAGTGACAAAGCTTGATCTTGCTAGTTTGTCCACTTGGGCATTCATCGACAGCTTGGAGTCCATGGTCATTCCGAGGTTTCTTACTTCCTTCGATACTTTAGGTGGTGATCCCAGTTCATCAGGCCAGGCGGCAAGCCGGTCATAATGTTTCCAATGGCCACACGTGAGTATTTCCATTTTGGAAGCATTCAATTTGAGGTGGCTCCAAGTCATCCACTGATCTACGGCTCTGAGACAACTGAAAATTGGGGAGTTTCCAATATCTTTGGGGCATTCCAGTTGAAGGAGTATTTGTGTGTCATCTGCATAGTTATAGCACATGAGGTGAAATTGATTGATCAGTACCGGTAATGACTTCATGTAGATGTTGAAAAGCATGGGCGAGATGATAGAGCCTTTGGGAACCCCTGCTTTTGTGGAGTATGGTTTGGATGCGAAAGGTGGGGTATGGATGACATTAGTTCTGTTTCGAAGGTAGGACGCGATCCAGTCTAGGACAGTCCCCTCTATGCCGGCTTCATAGAGTCTTTGTTTCAGAGTGTCATGGTCAACCGTGTCAAAGGCAGCCGAGAGGTCCAAGAGGAGAAGCGCAGCAACACCGTGGCGGTCTACTGTGTTCTTCAGGTCATCCCAGACGGCAAGGAGGGCAGATTCTGTGCCTCTTCCCAGACGGAAACCTGTTTGGAAGTCTGAAAGTATATCATTCTCTTCAATGAATTGTGACATCTGGGCGAACGCTGCTCTTTCTATCAGTTTGCCCAGGAAAGGTCCATTTGTAAAGGGTCTGTAGTTGTCAGAGTTCAGCGGGTCCAAGTTTGTTTTCTTCAGTAAAGGGCGTATGTATGACTTTTTGAGTCTATTTGGAAATATTCCGGTAGTTATTTATTTATTTATTTTATTTGAAAAGTTTTATAAAGCGCGAACAAAACCCAGAACGGGTATCAGAGTGCTGTACAAAGAGGACAATTAGCGTTGCCGTGAGGAGACAGTAAAAGTACAATACAAAAAAGGTAGCATAGGAGGAACCAGTTGAAGGCCCTACTAGACGAGGCTGTGCAGTTTAAGCAGCGCACTACGCCCCGAGAACGATACAGTACATTTCGAATCAAGTACATATTTCAGACTTTATAGAGAAAATGATTGTCAGGCATACATTCCGATACACAAAGTAAAAATGATTGTCAAGCACTCGAGGGAAGTGATTATCACATGACATAGAAGCTATTGCTGCTGAAGTTCTTCCAAAAGTAGCCATTTGACTTGTTTCTTGAATGAGGCAGTTGAGGGGTTGGCTCTTATTTCCGTCGGTAGGGCATTCCAGATTCTTGGAGCCAGCCCTGAGAAGGTGCGATTGTAAGTTCTTTTTTTGTTGAATTTGGGTGGTTTCAGGAGGTATTGGAGCTTCTTAAGTTTTGACTGGAACCAGAGAGCTCGAGTTTCTTTGCCAGGTAAACAGGGCTATTGCGGTGTATAGCTTTATGTGTCAGACAAGCTATCTTGAGGCAGATCCTTGCTTCAATGGGAAGCCAGTTAAGTTGAATTAAGTCAGATGTAATATGATCATGCTTTCTGGAGCCTGTGATTAGTCTGGCAGAGGCGTTCAGAGTAGCTCTTAGCGGAGCTAACCTTGCTTTAGGAAGCCCTGCTAGGGTTACCAAGCCATATTCTACTCGCGAGATAACAAGGGATTGGACTGCTGACTGGATGTCCTCGGGAGGTAGGAAAGGTTTGATTTTCCTGAGAGTGTTGAGCTGATGATTGGCACTCTTAGTAGTGGCACTGATGTGTCCTTGCATGTTTAGAAATTTGTCCAGGATGACACCTAAAGAGCAAGCGGAGTCCACCACGTGCGGGGAGCAGTTGAGTGCAGAGATATTTTTGATCCAGTGTTGCGTTGGGGACTCCTGGTTGCGGGGAGTAATCAGGAGAAATTCTGTTTTGAGGGAATTTAGTAACAGATGGTTATGTGTTAGCCATTGTTGAGTTTTTTGGAGCGCTCCATTAAGAGTTATACTGTCATCTGGAGAGGAGATCTTCAAATACAGTTGAGTATCGTCCGCGTACATATGGTATTGAATGTTTGACCCGTTCAGAATAGCAGTTAGCGGTTCCATGAAGAGATTGAAGAGCAGGGGCGAGAGTGTAGATCCCTGAGGTACCCCAATAGTGACCGGGGTGCTGGCAGCCAAAGATTGGTTGACGTTGATTCTCTGTGTTCGGTTGTGCAGGAAGGAGGAGAACCAGTTTAAGACAGGGCCAGATAGTCCTATCCTATATTGCAGAAGGTTAATCAAGTTATCATGTTTGATAGTGTCAAAAGCAGAGGACAAGTCCAGAAGAATTAGAAAACAAGGCGTATCTTGGTCCAGAGCTCTCAAGGCGTCATCCACAATGTGCGTTAGGGCTATTTCTGTGCTATGACCTGGTCTAAAGCCTGACTGATGTCGGTCTAGCAGCTGAAATTTCTTGATGTGGTTGCATAGCTGGGTGTGAACGCATTTCTCGAGCACCTTCGCTAAAGACATGATGCTGGTGATCGGCCGGTAGTTATTGGGGTCTGTTAGGTCTGCATTGGGCTTCTTGGGGATAGGTGTGACTTGCCCCATTTTAAGGCAGTCGGGAATCCTCCCCTGTAAGAGAGATTGTTGGATGATCTTGGGCCAGAGAGGCAGAATGGCCGGGTTGAGGTCTTTGAGCAGCATAGCGGGGAGTGGATCACTGAAATGGTTGGATGGTTTAAGAGATGCCAATGAATGTGATACCTCCTCCAAGTCCGGGAGTATGAAGGTGTTCCAGCAGGCATTGTTTTTGGGTGTGTACTCTGTGGGGTAAGGTGGAGCACTCACTGCTGCAGGTATTGTCAAACCCAGGGAGCTCAACGACAGCAGGTTAGCGGTGGCACGTTGTAGTTCCCGATCAATACTCCTAGACTTTTCCGAAAAGTGCGCTGAGAAGTCTTCTTCACTGGGACCAGCGGTTTTGATTGCAGGAGTAGGATTAGCCTGTTGTTTGATGATATCAAACAGTTTTTGGGGACGGTTTTTAGCGCTGTCAAGCTGAGCACTGAAATGATCTGATTTAGCAATGCGAATGTGTTTGTTATAAGAGCTTATCTTCTTCCTTAACTGTTTGAGACTAGAGGTGGAGGGGGCATTTCTCCAACGTCTCTCAGAGAGCCTTAAATTGCGTCTTTCATCATTAAGGGCACCATTGAACCAAGGTTTGGATTGTTTGCAAGGAATCCTTTTGAGTTGCTTCGGGGCTGCAGAGTCGAGAATGTTTGTCATGGCGTTGACGTAGTGATCTGTCAGCTCTTCCAAATTATTCATGTTAGTGGGAGGTTCTAGAAGATTCTTGCTCAAGTTGGTGAGGTTAGGGATGTTGATGTCTCTCAGGTTACGAGTCAGTTGCTTGTTTTTGAGCGGTTGACCTTGTCTGAGCAATACCTTTTCCTGGATGTGAAAGTAGATTTGGTGATGATCCGACCAATCGCATGGTACTATGTCATCCAGTTGAATAATGTGATCTCTAACTATAAGGTCGAGGGTAGCGCCCTTGGAGTGAGTGGGTCCGTTGTAAGCCTGTATATAGTTGAGGTCGGAGAGGAACGACTTAAGAGAGCTAACTAGTGTATCATTCGTGTCATTCCAGTGAAGGTTGAAGTCACCTAGGAAGATATGGTTCGGGTGGAGGGCTGAGCTAGCAGAGATGGATTCTATCAGTTCCTCTACAAAGCGTAGGTTATCCCCGGGGGATGATAGATCGAGTGAAGCACACAGACCGTCTTGCCCCTGTTCCAGATTTCAGTGACTAGGACCTCACAGGAGGACATCATATCATTATGGGTCTGCTTCAGAACAAGGCTAGAACGATGGATGCAGGCAATGCCCCCTCCAGTTTTAATAGATCTATCGCATCTGATAATGTCATAGCCAGGAGGAATTAAGATGTCAAGTATAGGGGAGGAGGAGTCATTAAGCCACGTTTCCGTAAGAATCAGAAGATCTAATTCTTGTGATAAGATGAGTTCGGAGATGTCCGCTGCGTGTTTCACTGCTGATCTGCAGTTGAGTAGCATCGATTTGATATGAGAGTTGGTGGTTGCTTCAACTCGGTGCGACGTGGCGATCTGAAGTATGTTATCCCTATTCAAGGATCTAAAGTTAACGCTAGGTTCTCTATCTGGATCAGAAGTGATAGTGGGTATGATGCTATTTGGGTCCTCAAAGTCATATGAAAGTGAGAGAGAGAGCGTGTCTTCCTCAGACATCTGAGGCTGGAATCTAAGGGGTCAAGCATGTAGGTTGGGAAGAGGGCGAGAGGGCCAGCGTGGGTTACTAGGATAAGTCTCAGATGATCTTTCCAATCCACCACTTAGAGTGGATGCTAGGGGCTTAGGGAGATCAGACCCCGGGTGTGGATGGGGTTTGCATAACATCTCATTCTTCAATGAGCAGTGTAGGAGGGTCTGGAGGTTATCCTTTACAGTAAGGAGGTCCAGCTTCAGTTCAGCTAGTTTTTCTTCAATCCGGCGCAGGCTGTCACCGTCATGTACTCGCCCATAATAGGATGAAGGGAGAGGCCCTTTTTCCTCACAGTGCTTGCACGGGGAGATGGACGCCTGTTTGTGCTCATTTATGGGCTCCAAGTGTGGGGTAGTATTGGCATGGCAGGTGTTAGGTATCTGAGCAGGGGGTTGGGGAGAACACCTTTGAGTGTGCAAGTGGTGGGGCCCAGTGGACGTATCCTGTGCTAAGGAGGTAGGGATATATGATGCGGGAGTTCGAGGAGGGTTCATAGTAAGCGCGGGCCCTGATGTAGTGTCCAGTGTAATAGGTGAAGCGGTAGAGGAGGAGAGAGAACGTGAAGAGGTAGAAGAGTCGGGCGGATGTACAGGGTTTGAAGGAAGGGTGCTGGGAGTTAAAGTTGTGTGCGGGGCAGGAGAGGCAATCCGATTAGAGTTACTGGTACTAGGAGACGTAGTCAGATTAGAGTTACTGGGACTAGGACTAGGAGACGCAGTCAAAATAGGGTTACTGGGAGTAAGAGATGGGAAGCATGTAGTGTCAGGGTTGGTATTGGTAACGTTAAACTCAAACGTGTTGCTGACGTTATCAGAGCGGGACAGCATGCACGAGGTGGAGGGAGTGCCCTCAGAGTGATTGGAAGCAGGCGGTTCCATAGTGGTGGGGTGGCTAAAACATTTTGGTCTGGTAAGTTTGGGTTTGTTGTTCAGGATGTTTGGAGGGGGGATAGGAAGGGAGGACGCGGCAGGTTTTGCCGTGATGGTGAGATTGGGATGACCTAAATTGGCAGGATTAGGATTATTGAGAGAATTTTTAATCTTATTAAAAATACTGTCAAACCGATTCAAGTATTCGTCCGAGTCTTGAATAAGGATGTTGCCGTTATTGTAGAGTGAGATGGTCAGTTCCGCACTGAGTAAACGAGACGGCGTTATGTTCATACGGAAACCGTGAGGGGTTTTGCATAGAGATTTGCAGCGGAGCATATCAGTAAAAACTCTTCTCCATTGGGCTCTTCTGGTAGTGTAGAAGATAAGGTCTGTCACCACTATGCCCTTGGAAGCACAAATGTAAGTATCAGAGATGAGAGTTTCAGGGTAGCGTTTGAGTAGATTGTGTTTAAATGTCTTAGCTGCCTTCTTCGAGAGGTTGGGAGGGTAAATAATCTTGCAAGCATTAGTGCCTACCCGTGTCAAGCCCTTAGGGGAACGAGTAGAAGTAGTGCCATGGTGGTTAGTTGGGTCGTTATATCCAGCAGAGGCTTAGAACTTTGTACCGGTCAGGTGGGTCGCAATCAGGTCGTGCCCCAGGGTGCTCGGCGGGACATACCACCCTTTCCGACACAAACAGGACTGAAAGTAGCCAACCTGTGACTTAGTGCGGCTTGACTGACCCAAGACGGCCTCCCAACTATTAACCATTGAAGAGATCTGCCTTACTTATCATGGCTTTAGAAAGGTCTTGAAGCAAAGGGCAGCAGAAGAAGGTGGTGACCCCTCCCCTAGCCGATAACTGGATCTTGGTGAGAGAGCTCATGGGGGATTGGGTAAGCTCTTCTAGTGCTCAACAGCCCTCCAGGTCTCAGTGAAAGGGGAAGCGCCAGGGCAGACCTTCCAGCCAGAAACAGATCTCTGTGACTTCAGCAAAGATGAAGTGCGAGGGCAGCCCTCCCAGCGCACCACGGACCTCCGTTGTTCAGCGCGAGTGCGAGGGCAGCCCTCCGGTCCCATAAGTAGAGCAAGAGTAGTCAGATAATCCTTCCCCGCAGGACCGGAAGGCTCCTCAGGGAACAGCCCGTCGCGAGCAGTTGGCCTGCACGGGCGCTCTCACCCATCCGGATCGTCTCCATGGGCAGTAGCAGGGGGCCAGACAAACTATCCTCCCAGGAGCGGAAGGTTCCCAGGGAGCAGCCCGTCGCGCCTTTATTTTGCACGGGCGCTCACAACCATTCAGGATGCCTCCATGGCCAGCAGCAGGGGGCCCAGATCATTCTTCCGCCCAAGGGGTCACACCATCCCCCTGATCCTGCGAGCGGTCAGGATAGCTCCAACTCACCCCGCCGAACTCACATCCACCACGCTGCAAACGCCCAAGTCCTGCGAGCGCCTCGGTGATCAAGCGGCACGACAACTCACCTCGCCGAACCCGCAGCAGCAGAGCGGCGATCAAGGGACATGAGGGCTCAACTCACCCCGTAGATCCTGCAGCCGCAGTGGGCTCAACTCACCCCGCAGATCCCGCAGCAGCAGTCCGATCAAGGAGGGAGAGGCCTCTCGGAGTGCTGACCGGCCCGAACGAGGAGATCCTGCAATAACGGTCCTGTGAGCCAGATCCACCCAGGCGGCCTCCACAGCAGCCCACAGCGACGGAGAGGCCCCTCAGTGTGCTGACCGGTCCATTGGTAACTTCGCTCGGCCTCCAGCCGATCCCCAATCGGGCACTGCCTACCAGCTGAGAAACGAGCCAACCTGCAGCACCCCCTCCGATCCAGCAGCCAGCCTGCCAGAATGGGGAGACTGACCGTTCAGCAGCAGGTCTGCGACCGCGAGCCCAAATCCCGCCAGGCAATTTCCGCAGCACCCCACATTGATGAAGGGGCACCCACTGCGTGCCGGCCGGCCACCAGCAATTTCAGCTTGGTCAGCGTCTCATCAGAATCCTGCCGTCTTTCAGACCTGTCCTCCTCTTGCGGAAAAAGAGCCAACTCGGGTGAATTCAGAGAGATCTTTAACTCCTTTTGATCCGCTATGTATATTTCGTTCCTTCGTCCAAGTTTAGAGGGTGGATGGCCTGGATTGAGTAGGATATCTTATAAATTAGGGATCCTAAATCCGGGAGCTCCATTTTAGGGCTCCCACGCGGCGGCCATCTTGCCTCTTCTTAAGGAATCGTTGATGATTCTTCTTACTGGAGTGGCAGCAGAGGTTGTTAAAAGAATTGTCTTGAAAGTTTGTGGTGGACACGAGTCAGAAGGGCTGCCGGCAGGCCTGCTTGCTTTGACCAGGTCCATAAATTCATCATGTGAGATGTGTTGGAAGGAACGGAGAGGCTGGGTTAGAGTATTCTTGGATTGTTGTTTTGTCAAAGGGTTAGTGCTGGTGCTGTGTCTCTGTTTTAAGTTTGAGTCCAACGTGTCTGCTTTGTCAGTGTAATGATTTGCCAGTTTGTCTGTGAAATCTTGAGTAACAGGATGAGTTCCTTCTAGGCAATTTGGTTTGCGAAATTCATTTAGTATTTTATAGAATTCTTTATTTGCACATTTAGTATTTTGAATTCTGTCTTAATAGTACCTTTTCTTAGCTTTTCTGATAGCTGACTTGTATAATCTGTTAATTTTCTGTAGGTGAAGTTTGTCTTGTTTGGCGTTTGTTTTGAGCCAGGTACGTTGCAGCTTTCTAATTTGTTTTTTTTATGTCTTTTATCTCTATGTTTCTCCAAAGCGCTTTTTTTCTTTTGTTCTGTAGTGTGGTTTTGAGTGGTATCAGGATGTCAAAAGCTTCCTGTAACCACTCATATAGTTTTTGAACAGAATTTATTGTTTCCAGATTTGTACTGGATGTTAGTTGTGTTTCTAAGTGTTCCAAATTGAGTTTGTTCCACGGTCGATAGGTGGATGGATGTAAGGTAGTTTTAGGTGAGTCACTAAGTGTTGTTTTATGTTGGAAAGCAAGCAAGTGGTGGTCTGACCATGTGACTGGAGTTATAGTTTGAAAGGTAACTAGTTCGGTATTAGCAAAAATGACATCTAGGATATGTCCAGCGATGTGTGTGGGTTTGTGGACAATCTGATGCAGGTTTAGTGCGCCGAGGCCAGTGATTATTGTTTTTGGATGGGCCATATTGGGTTTGTCAAACCAAATGTTGAGGTCACCCAGAACGCATAGGTTGGAGTGTATTGTTATCAGGTTGAAACTGTGTCTAGAAGTGCGTCTGGGAATGTCGCCTTGCTAGGTGGTGGTCTGTAAAGGAGCAGGAAGTTACAGGAGGAAGACGGTGTAGGATTGCATTTGGCGAGAAGAGCCTCACAATT
The DNA here is from genome assembly GCA_963921515.1 of Calotriton arnoldi. Classification (NCBI taxonomy): domain Eukaryota; kingdom Metazoa; phylum Chordata; class Amphibia; order Caudata; family Salamandridae; genus Calotriton; species Calotriton arnoldi. Next base: position 553,277 of record CAWUFW010004243.1, on the reverse strand, counting down.
CTTTATGGTGATTTCGTCAATTTTAGTGATATGTAATGTTTGCCTGAACACAACAGCTAGACCACCTCCTTTTTTGCCTATAAGATTTTGGGTGATCGTTTGATAGCCTAGAGCACGGGTACTCATAGTACGGCCCGCGGGCCGCCAGCGGCCCGGCCGGCCTTCAGTGGCGGCCCGCGGACCTTGTCTTGGCATAATGCCATTTCATGGAAGTAAACAGAGAAGATGGCCGCAGGAGCATACGTAGTGAATACGTATTCAATACGTATTCACTACGTTTGCTCCTGCGGCCATCTTCTCTGTTTACTGCTTGCCTCTGAATAGCCCACCTCTGTGACGTCACACACGGCGGGAAGCACAGGCCCTTTAAAAGTCAGCTGTAAGCGCTGTTACAGCTGACTTTTAAAGGGCCTTTTGGGACGCTTCCTGTGTCCGTGGTGCCACGACGTCCTCTCGTACTCTCCGCCTGCAGCGGCGTCAGCCTGTAATCGACCGGAGAATCTTCACTGCCTGAGGGCATCCTCTCCGCCACAGTCTCTTCTCGCCCCGGAGCCTCTTCAATCCCTGAGCGCGTCCTCCGCTGCAGCCTGACTCGTCCAGCGCAGCCTCTTCTCGCCCAGGAGCCTCTTCACTGCCTGAGGGCGTCCTCTCCCCCGCAGCCTCTTCTCGCCCTGGAGCCTCTTCAGTCCCTGAGCATGTCCTCCGTCGCAGCCTCTTCTCGGGACGCAGCTTGCACTTCAACTTGGCCCACAGCCCCTTCTTTGCCGCTTGGATTTGGCCAGCAGCAGCTCCATCACCACATCTGCCTCCATCTCCACGACCAGCTTGATTTCCATCGCCCTGCAACACCAGCTCCACCCGCAGGTAGATCTTCGCACCCCGAGAGGTAAGCACAGGATCCTATTTAAGTATGCATTGTGATGGTCTCTCATCTGTTTCTCCATTTGTCTCTTCCTTACTTTCCCCATGTGTGACTCTTTCACCCTGCGCCTTTTCTCAAGACTCTCATCATCTCTCTTTCTCCCCACCTGTCTCACAATGTCCCCCACACCCCTCTCTCTGGGTCGGGCGTGCCATGTTTATCTCTCTCCATTTAAAAAAAAAATTAATTGTACATTAACTGCATGGCACAAAAAGCTGCAATGTTTAATGATTAATGAAGTGTCCTTACTTGTAAACATATGCACACCATCTTTAGTCTGTGATATTTTTACTTTTTATTACTTGTAATCTTTTGATGACCATTCCATATGTTTGCAGTATAATAAAAATAAAACATTGCAATCTTGCCAAGGCCAGACCTCTTGGCTTTGCCAATGCTTGCTCTGGCTGGTTAGTGATTCTATCCAAAGGTTCTGAAGTTTTTGTTTTCCTCTTAATTCTGGTAGGGCCCTTGTCACATTTTAGTTGTTTGTGAAAAGGTGTATGCTCATAGAGTTTTTCAAAACAGATTGAATTCAGCTTAGTTGGAGAGTGGCAGGGCTATTCTTTTGCTCCTGTTTGCTGCTGCTTTTCTTCTCCCCGTAGTAATTTTTTTAAACAAATAGGACTTCTCTCTTTTCTTTGTGAAGTGAATTGTCCTTGATCGATGGGTGCATATCGGTTGATCCTGTTTTAAAGTAGCTTTGTCAGTGACCTTGAATGTTTTATGGATAAAAGTCGTGGCAGCTTTGCAATGCATCCTTATTTTTACTTTCAGCTAGCTGGAGATATTTAAGAATGCAGCAAATTTGCACGAAGTAGGGGCATTGCTTGATGGTTGATGATTGATCGGGTTCGGTAGAGTGCTGGTCTGAAAAAATTTGCCAGGGCTGCTTTTGTTTCCCAGTCCAGCCCTGTCCTCGTCTAGGAGAGAGACCTACTGTGACAGCTTCTCTACATACACGGTAACAAGTAGTGTCAATGCTAAATTGGTGTGTCCAGTTCTTATGACCTGATATGAGCAAGCAGTAGTTTGGCAAAATAATTTCCACCTGCATTAAGCAGAGATGTCAGCTGACATAGAGGGCAAAGTTGAGCTACAATGTTTTGTTAAAACTGTCAGATTGAGCAGCAGATGATGTATTATGTGTCAAATATGGCAGGGCCATAATTATGTGGAAAACATTTGCAAAGTAGGATATTTTCCCATTCATGTTTTAACTGCTCTTGTGGAAAAAGGGATGAGAAGTACTGATGACAGAAACTGCATGCCACGGAGACAAATGGCTTGTGAATCCACTTTTAAGCGTATTTGGAACACTAAAAATTGGCATGTTTTGCTCTTTCTGGCCACACCTGACTCTGCAAACTGGCCCAATCTTCAGGTTATTCCCGCCCTCTGATTCTCCGCCCACAGCTCCCCCAACTTTTTTCCCCCCACTTTGACCACTGCTCGGCTTACACCCAACACTGAACTACGAGGTTGGGAGGGCACCATCCCCTCCACCTCCTCCTCCTCTACTAACCCCCACCTGAAACCTGGCCCCTCCCCTCGCCCATCCCCTCTCTACAGGCCGGACCATTGTATCTGAGCCTTTCAGATTCCTATAGTGACAGCTGCTCCACACCAAATAGCGCTGTCCTGATTAGCTCCTTCCATATGTTTTTCTACTATGATAGCTGACTTTCCCTACGTTTGTGCAGACTGGTTCGCTATTAGATCTGTTACAACTGTCACAGTTGTTCTAATTCCAATGTTTTCTGCAATTGCTGTATTTCCATTACGGACAGAGCGGCAGATTTGATTTGGTTTAATTGGATTTATTTTGGTCTAATTTGACTCGAGATCACCGATTTGGCAGGTTACCATTTTTTTTCTCCTGTTGTCTCCCAGTCTGAAACCACCTCAAACTCTGTACCCTTGTACTGTGTGTATGCCGGGTCTGGTGGCTCAGTGGACTAATGCGTCCACTGCAGGGGCCTGTATTCTACCTCATGGTCACAGGTTCAAATCTCAGGGGGTCCTGCCTTTCGTCCATCTGAGGTCGATAAAATGAGTTGGGTAGCAATAAACATCTGTTATTCAGCGCCAAGATACCTACGGGTGAACGTGCGCTTGTATATACGTGTGTGTGTGTGCGTGCCATTTATTTCAAATCCCTATTGAGTGACATTTCCTACATAAACCACTGGCTTTAGGAAAGCCTCCTGTTTTTCATTTGCAGGTTTACCCATTACTTTGTATGTTTAAACAAAACATTACTTTGGTGTTGCTCACAGATCTGTTGTGAGAAGTGGTGTCGGTCCATCGGTCGTGACGTGGTGTCGGTCCATCGGTCGTGACGCAGTGTCGGTCCATCGGTCGTGACGCAGTGTCGGTCCATCGGTCGTGACGGTCCATCGGTCGTGGGGCGTGTCGGTCCATCGGTCGTGGGGCGTGTTGGTACATCAGTCGTGCGGCGGTGTCGGTCCATTGGTCGTCAGGTGGAAAATCAGATTCCTGGTCCTTGTTACTTATTGCATAGTAACAAACTAGCTGGAAAGCTCCGCAATGGCCAACAGTCCAGTTTCCAAGCCTTGCAAACGACCCAGATCTATACAGAGCGAACACAGGACCTTCCAGGCAGCATAGGAAAAAGAGTACTTGTTTGTTGAATGCCCAAAAGAAAAAGCCACCTGTTCGCTTTGCAAAGAGAAAGTAAATGTTCTTAAGAGGTATAACCTGGAACGGCACTACAAAACGCGGCACTCTGGATACACTGCGAACTTCCCACTGAACTCAAAACTGCGTTCTGCAAAAGTGGCATCGTTAAAGTAAGCTCTTCTTTCCCAGCAGAAGATCTTCCTTTGCCAGATGAAGGAATCTGAGGCTGTTACAGAAGCGTGTTTCAAAATATGCTACTTGCTTGCCAAACATAAAAAACCATTCACAGATGCAGAGCTGGTGAAGAAATGTTTCCTTTCAGCAGCCGAAATTTTATTTGACAACTACACTAATAAAGCCAGCATTTTAAAGGAAATCGGTGCATTGCAGCTATCAGATTCCACGTGTGCACGCAGAATAGAGGCAATGGGTCAAAATGTCCAGGAGCAGGTGATCAAAGCAGTCAGAGAGTCACCGTTCTTTAGCATTGCCATGGATGAGTCCACAGACATAGGCGATGTGGCCCAGTTATTAGTTTGTGCCTTCTACCACTGCAAGGGCACACAAGAGGAGAAGATATACTGGACAGCATGTGCAACTACTTTAAAACAAATCACATACCACTGAACATTCTTGTCAGCATAACAACAGATGGGGCTCCTGCCATGGTAGGCCATAACAGAGGCTTCGTATCTATGCCTAAAAAGAAACTCATAGGACAGACTGTGATAGACTACCACTGCATTATTCACCAAGAAGTATTGTGTGCAAAATTAAAGCATGGAGAACTGAATAATGTCCTAAATGTTGCAGTGAAAATTGTTAATTTTATCCGTGCCAAAGCTCTGAACCATAGACTTTTTAAAGCAATGCTGAAGGAATCTGAAGCGGAATATACAGACCTCTTGATGCACACTGACGTGCGTTGGCTAAGCAAAGGGAAGGTTCTGGAGCGGTTCATCGCATTGCTTCCTGAAATTGAACTCTTTGTGAACAGTAGAGGTCAATCATTCCCAGAAATAACGGATGTGAAATGGCTTATTATGCTCCATTTTCTTTCAGATCTTTTCACACATTTTAATGCTCTCAATTTGACCCTGCAAGGTAAACAACAGCTTGTGTGCTCCTTGATGAATGGTATTTATGCTTTTGAAAGTAAGCTTGTGCTATTCAAAGAACAACTGGATGATAGTGACTTCACCCACTTCCCAAAACTGTTGGATGTGATGCAGAGGTTTCCAGATGCACAAGAAATTCTGTCAAAGCTAGACCTTGGTGCATGTCTTGAAGAAATTTCTGGGGAGATCAAACGCCGATTTTCTCAATTCAGAGCCCTCACCCCTCTGTTCAGGCTGGTTGAAAACCCCTGGGTGGTGAGTGCACGAAATCTTGACGTTGTTGCCCTTATTGGCATGGAAAGGGCTCAAGCAGAAATAGAGCTGATTGACATGCAGCACAATTCAGCCCTCAAAGCATCTTTTTTGGGGCAAGCACCAGATGAATTCTGGAAAATTGTGCCTTCTGACAAGTTTCCTTCCTTTTTTACAGTGGCCCAGAAGGTAATTTGTATGTTTGGGTCAACATATGTTTGCGAAAGTTCATTTTCCACAATGGGACTGTTGAAGAGCAAACTCATAAATAAGCCTACAGACATACATCTGGATCAGCTCTTAAGGCTTGCCATTTCAGACTTGGTACCAGATTACAGAAAACTAATTGGTGACATGAAATGTAAAATAAGTTCGTAATGTTTGTCTTTAACTTACCTATTTTTTGGACTCTGAAGCCTGTGCTGCAATGGGCATGTGCTGAATATCCGGTTACTGCAAATTGCCATGCAATCCCTCTTAAGATTGCTATTGTCTGATAATAAAAAATTATTATAAAAATGTGCTCCTTGTAGTTACATCTGCTTTGGAAATACAGCATTGTCTAGCAATGTTTTGAAACGGTAGTGATTTTTTTCCCTCTAGCCCCGCCCCCCACTGACCCCACCCCCCACCGGTGCGGCCCTCGGCCACAAACCACACTGTAAATTTGGCCCCGAGAGAAAGTTTGTGAGTACCCATGGCCTAGACGAACGGCTTCATGCAGGACTGGAGCCATATCATCTCCCAAACATGATTCAGTTAAGAATAGTATGTCTGGTTTTGCATCGGTGAGAAGGTCGTAGATGTGATGTTTGTTTTTAGAGAGGGATCGAGCATTTATTAGTAGACAGTTTAGAGAATGGGCTTTGGTGATAGTGAGACTTTGTTTTGTAGAAGAGTGATTAGTATTGTGTGGGTTTGTAGCAGGTGTGTTTTTAGTGATGGTATTAGCTGTGTTAGGATAGCAATTGTGTAGCAGTTCTGGCTGTGTTAGGATAGCAATTGTGTAGCAGTTCTGTATCATGTTCCTCATCCAGCATGCTAAGAAGGCATTTTGATGGGGTGGTGGAGACAGTGTTTGAGAGTGAGTTGGTGTGCTGTGTTGTTTTCGTGGTGTAACATTGTTGTGCAGTAGACATGGGGAAGCGAAGTTGTGAGGTGTGGCACGTCGCTTATATTGTTTGATTGTGTTTAGGGCAGAAGGTGTATGAGTCAGGGGTGGTGGTGCAGCATGAGGAGTAGTGAAAAGAGGTGCTGGTGTATTTGTTTCATGCGATGGATTTGTTTGTATAGTATTATTTGTGAGAGGAGGTTGTAAGGTAGAGGGGGTGGTGATGTGTTTATGAGTAGAGTGTATGTTTTGTGTAGGAGGGAATGAAGTAGAGGTAAGAGTGTTTGTCTTAGACTGGTTTGTTGCAAGAGTTAAAAAGTATGGTGTCGTGCAGTGTATGTGTTGTGCGTTTGTGTTATTATGGTAGAAGGAAGAGGAGGGTGTTGGCTGGACAAATGATGGATGGCTGATTATATGTTTGTTAGTGATAAAAAGTTGTCTGTTAGGAGTAATTAGAGCAGGGAGTGTGTGTCTGGATGGGATGTAGTTAAGTATGGTGTGGAATGGGGTTGTGTTAGTGATGAGTGGATTGGTTTCTGGTATAGGATAGAGTTGTGTATTGTTTGTAGGTGATGGCGGAAATGTGTGGTAGCTGGGATAGAAGGGTGTATAGGTGTGGTTTTGTAGTGGGTGCTGAGACATGGATTTGTGCATAGTGTTGGTTTGTAGTAAATGTGTGGTGTACATTTGGTGTGGTGAGTGTGTTGCTCTGTTTGTGGATGTGGATGGTGTGGGCTGAGGATTACTGAATGGGAAAATGGGCAGCATTTCTGGCCCTAGTCCCGACCAGTCTCGAACAGACTCAAACAGGCAATTGCCCTTGTCCTCTCTGCCCTTAGCCTCGACGCCCGGGCTGAGACGTCCTAAGCCTTGGCCTTTTATAGCCCTATTAATCAAGTGACCCCTTCAGCCAATGGGAACCCTAGCCCTAACACTATCCAATCCCAACACTAGCCCTAAAATCTAGAACCAATAGGAGACCAGGACCTTACAGCCAATCTTAGCCCTAGTCCAAGCACCCAATCAGTTTCAAAAACCCTGATCTCTACATCCAATAGAGGCCCTAGCCCTACCAGTAGTCCCATTAAAGTTAATGGGGTGACCCTGTGTCCCTCAGAACCTGGGTATTTATGCTATAACAAACTAGTGGTTCTGTTGGGTAGTACAATAACTAAGCCAGCGTGCACCCAATACCAAAGCAACCAGAGCAATCAAAATGCTGCCCAAGCCCCACAAAGACACCTTGAAAACAAACAACAAGAACACACAAAAGATCAAAGACCTGCCAAAGAACAAGCCACCCACTCCCCTTCCTCCTTCCACAAAAAAGAGACAAGCATGGCTGCCAAAAATGCACAAACGCACCGCAACAAAACAGAAGTGACCCCCGTGACACAAAGTGAAGAAAGAGTGACAAGTGACACCACCGGCGAAAACATGCACAAGACAAACATGAGTGACACGAGCCAACAAAACACAAGCATCCTGTCGCATGTACACAACCACCCACATGAATCCCAATCCCAATACCACCCCGAAGGCAGGGGACAAGGAGACCGCGCGGACACGGGCAACACCAACGTCGACGTCTCGACCCCTCCAAAAAAGCGCAGAGTGTGCAGCGCCAACGCGGGTCCCCACCAGGACACAAACAGACGGAGCAGACAGCCACAGAAGAGCAGAATCCAGCCAACAGACTCGCAAAAAGGTAAAACACTCGCAAAGGCTCCGCAAAAGACCGGAAGGCAGCGAATCGATGCACACTCGCAGCAGTGCCCAGGGAGTGCACGCGACCTGAGACTCCCAAAACCAATCAATTGCCGGGACCTCCACCATCTGGCAGGAGCCCCGTTCCAATCAGTTGCTCAACCACAAGATCTCTCCACCAGCCGGCAAGAGTCTGAGCCAGAACTGAACAGCCTCCACCAGCCGGTTTGAAGGGGCAAACGATCCGCTCCCACCACACCGGGACGGGCACTCGGGGCCCGACGCACGAGAAGACATTTTCACTCGCACGTCAGGCCTGAGCACCCGACCCAGCGCAGTGGGAACAAACCATCCACCCCCTCCAACCGGTCGGTGGAAGCCCAATTCAGACTCCCACCGGCTGGTGGAGAGATCCCACAACCAAGCAACAGATCAAAACAAGACTCCCACCGGACGGCGGAGGCCCCAACAACCAACTAGCCCTGGGAACCCCGAACCACGTGCACCCCCGAGCACCACTGCAAGTACACATCGACTCTCAACCCTCCAATCCCCTGCGGAACCCTTGCAAACATCCCACCCCTCCACGAATCCATCAACTGGACTCCACTCCCCCGCGGCTGTCCACTCCGTCTGCCCACGTCCCGATGAAGACCCGCACCGACGCCACACACTCCGCGCCCCCCGAAAGGGCCGAAACGCCGACGCCAACACCACCCACGTCCACACAGTCTCCCCGTCCCCCACCCTCGAAACAACATTGGGACCAGGATTCATGCAAACAACTGTACACATGCGACAGGATGCCACCCTGCCAACTCACGTCACCCATGTCTGTCCCGCACACACCCCCACCAACGACATCACCCGTCACCCCCGTCACAAAGGTCACCTCTGTTTCACCGCGACACGTCCATGCATTCCCGACAGCCACACCTGTCTCCCCCCTGTAAAAAAGGAAAAGGAGCAAACAACTCACTCCGCGGCAAATCCTCGATCCCCCGTGTGCTCCCACTGCCTGCCCCTAAAAAGTCCCTGCAAAACCTGGGCAACACCCCGACCACCCTGGTTGCCCTGGCACCAAACACATGCCAACCCAGTTATTGTACTACCAGTAGTCCCAACCCAAGTCCAAGGAACCAATGACACAGGAAGCCCTAGTCCCTACTTCCAATAGAAAGCCTAACCCTACTCTTAGTCCCACACCTAGTCCAGCAACCAATCACACCAGAAGCCCTAATCGCTACTTCCAATTAAAGGCCTAACCCTAGCCCCACCCAAGTCCCAACAACCAATCACACAAGAAGCCTTAGTCCCTACTTCCAATAGAAATCCTAGCCCCAGTCCCAACCCTACATTGATTAAGTCACAGACCCAGAAACCAATCAGAACCCTCAAATACCCAACCAATGAGGACACTAACCCTAATCCAATAGAAACACCAGATACAACCACCTATCAGTGTACACATGTACCAACCAATAGCAGACTATATAAGGTCCCAGCGACCTCAAAAAAGGTTTGCTGGCCAGGGAGTTGGAAGCTGCTCCTCTATTCAGAAATCTCCTAGGAGACAGACAGGCTCAATCCACACTTTGGACTTCTGCAGGTAAGGGCCTAACAAACTTGTCCTCTAACAATACTGTTTGTATAAAACTTTACTCCCTCTCCTGGCCAAAAAACGAAGTGCACAGTCCCTATTAAACACAGCTTAAACAGCAGATTACTGCGGTCTCAGAGCACCCTCTGTTCTCTCTCTGACGTAGAAATATCCCTGTTGCTAGGGAGGGAGGGGGGACTGGTTTCATTCACTTGCTAACACAAAATGGGAGCAGGGGGGTGGACTGCTTAACATACAGGTCTTAGCACAGAGCAAGGGAGAAAAACGGAGGGAAAAACTGATAGTCACGGGGAATGAGAGGGAAAAAACTACAGTTAGGACTGCAAATCCCACAATTCAACAGGTTAAATGGAGACAGTCACAGGCAAGGAAGACCCACAAGTTTAAACAGGTGATAAAGTATGCAATCACGGGCAGGTTAAAACTACAATTTTAAACTGTAACAATCACACGCAAAGACAGTTAAAGAAAATAAAACAAATTATGCAATCACAGGTAGGGAAAATCGTTTTTTAAATTGTTAGGAAAGAGACAGCACTAGTCTGCCTCCCTACCACTTCCTGGACTCTGCTGCTTCACTGCAATCTGGGGCACAGGTGGACTGCAACTCACCAACATTTCTGAATTATTACATTTTCCAAAAGTTTATTGAAGATCAAATAGTTTGTGCTTCTAGCTGCATGTTATGGGCGTTCTAGAACCTCAGACACCTGCCACTTTTAAAACTTCAATTTCGGATTAAGGAGATTGGTTCATCTCAGGAGTCCAATGCATTGCTAAATCATGATTTAGGGCCGCCGAACATCCACATGAATTATATTTTGGTATTTTAATATTGCTCCTCAAAAACTCTTTACATAAATATGGACACACCCTGGTGAACTTGGAATAGCACGTAAAAAGAAATCCATTTCAATAACAAGACATATCAAAATCTGCAAAAAACTTTAAACTTCACAGTGATTTACTTTGAACTAACATATAGTGTGTGCTTTTCTTTTGACTTACAGTACTGACGATGTGAATTTACCCACAGAAATGGTGCTTCGAAGGCAGAAAAGTAGAAGAGAAGCAGACAACAAATTTCCTCACACTTACTGTTATGATCAATGATCATCTGATCTGCGTGTCAATTATACCACCAGATCTGGGAAACTACTAGAATGTGTTCACTGTATATGACAAATCATGATGTAAGTCGTGATGTTATTTATAATCCTTATCATTCAACAGCAAAACAAGTGCAAGGTTGTTTTGGCTTAATATGAAGAAGCCTGCCGTGGGTATCTTTGAAAATGCTCAATGAGGTTAGAATGACCATCAAGCGAGACTGCTTTAAGGATTGTGCATGTTCTTAAAGTGCATGTGAGTTGTTGGCTGAGACATTTCAGGGTCTCCTTATGATAACTTAAAATCAAATATTTGACCAGCTCTTGTGTTCTTGTTGAGTTTTAGCCTTGTGGTCTCATCGGTAGGAGGCTACATGCTGGGAACAGTATAGTTCTAATAAGAAAGGTCCAGATTTTGGAAGGTAGAAAAGTGGTGATGTTCCAGTGTATGAGGTGATGGAAGCTGCATATTTAACAAACTGGCAAAATTGTCTGCTGAAAGAGACTTTCTGATCAAAAACGACCTCTGTTTTTCTTACTCATATGATAAATTTGCAGAGTTTCTTCAAGAAGGGCTGCCAAGACAATGGAAGTTCAATGGATAGGAGAAGATCCCAACAACTAGATCTCTGAATTGTTGAGTTTTCGACTTAGCCCGCTGTGCTTCACCCAGGAGTGGACAGCTTATAGATAATTGACAATAATGGTCCTTGCTTCCTTCTCGAGATTTATCACAGCCAGGTGTCATCAGCATACTTCTGGTCGCTAAAGTTGAAGTGCCAGATGTTTAACTACAAGGGGAGAAGGATGAGGAGGAGAATTGAAAGGCCGAATCTCTATGGAACTCAAGCGAACAGCTTAAGGCTGGGGTACAAAAATACATTTATTTTTATTTGTTTTGAGCACCCGGACACGAAGAGGGCCCTTCCAGAAACACAAGCAGTTTCCCTAAGGTGCCACAGGAACACTAGATATACACTGGTGTAGACAGAGGCAAATATAACAAGAAGGATCAGTACTGAAGGAAGACCCCAAACCATCCCTTACCGTTTATATTCCCAGTTATTCACCAGGGATTTTTCATTCACATGTTCAGGGTGAAAGCTGGATGAATCTGCTTCAAAGACAGGCCACAACACATTCAATTCCTTCTATCGTTTTCCACAATATAAGAAATGTGATATAGTTCTGAAGTTTTCTAATTTGTGTGTGTAAAAGATGAGCTTTTTTATGTGCAGGCTAATTATAGTGTTTCGGACGGCTCCAGTCAACCCCTTCCGGGAAGAACCTGTCTGTTTATGATGGTTTAGAGCCCTTCTTATTAATCAAGCAGATCTCAAACAGAGAACTGAGCAATCACCTTGACAATCACCAATAATGAAATGACTATTGAAGGGTAAGTATCCCTACAATGTGGAACAATTAAAATGTTGTGGCCTCTTATTTAATTCACCGATTTTACAAACCCAGTAGTTTGACATTACAGAGATGTATCTATTGCACAGGACTGTCATGGCCTTACTTATTGTTTGTATATTTCTTCTGAAGCATTGCTTGATTGGCAAGGGGGGTAGAGCCCTTCTATCTGCAGCAACTGTCCAAGAACTCAATACTCTACTAAGAAACACATTAAAGATCTGGTTGTACTTAGAATCTCCTCTTGTTCAGCTTTCTTTGTTGGTCCTGTCAAGCACATTTCAGACATGAATTGGAGCCTTACCAGATCATCTTAACATTTGATTAACATACATATCTAGTCAGTTCCATGAAAATGCTTTGCAGGTTTACATATATTTCACTTTGAATTATTTTGTTAACCTCTACAACACAGGGTACGCTCATGTCTTTAAACTAAGTTTCTTTGTCACTGGTTAGCCAGGCTATTACCAAAAAACAGAAAAAACATGAGTCAAGATCATGACATTTATTATTTTTTTTAAACATTTTGTCACAATGATTTCCCTATTTGCAAGCAGTTGTGTGATATATGACAAACACAGAGGCTAAAACACAAGGTACAGTAGGAGCTTTTCAGAGTCTAGCTTCGCAGCAACGACCTCTTTCTTTATCTAAACCGGAATGGATAATCCTTTACAAGTTTGAAACTAATATCACCCATTTAGGCGCAGTCCCTGGGATGTGGCCAAGTACAAAGACAAGACTTTGAGCACAGTTTATTAGAACACACATTTAAAAAGTAACAGTGCAGCTCACAAAATGATGTCTTCAGCGGCCTTTGACTGAGCTGTCATCTCTCTTCACTGGGAAAAAGAACCCAGAGTATTATTGAGCAGAGTTTTATATATGTGAGGTAAACTCATGTCTTACATCAATATAATAGTGCCAGTTGCAGAATATGTATCTAAAGAATCAAAAATATCTGGAGATAAGGCTCACCACGACAATTCACAAAATAGCATATGCTTCAAGTCTAATGCCTTTGACATAAACACCACTAAGATTTGGTCTGTTTTGTGAAATGGGGCTTGAGGGAGTGGCCAGTTACTTTTGGGGTGTTGGATGTCACAAAATAAATCATTAATGGTAAGAGAAAGCCCATGTTTGACACTAGAAACCTTAGTAAGCCAATTATTAATCACTATTAATTCAATATCTACATGTCTTTTAATGACAAAGTCAGACATTTTAGACAAGACCAAAGAGTAAATTGGACCACTTTCTTTGCAAATGCAATTGCAATAGTCACTGAGATTTGATTGACGGTTCAGCATAGGGGCCCAGATGAATGGGGGTGATGGAGGTTTCACGGATTCCATTGTTTTCTATGACAGAGAAACAGAGAAACCCATGCAACATTGTAAGGAAGAGTTAGCACACAAAGAAAAATACAGTGTGTAGAGACAACACAGAATCTTACCATAGAGGATGACATTAATGTAGGTGAAATATCTGCTCTTTATGGACTCTTTAATCCAAGATCTTTCTACACTAGCAGTTGATGGATGCAGCCTTAATGCAATGAAGTCCAGTATGATCAGACCACCATGGAAAATGCCCATCTACGTCTATCTTGAATATCTAAGTGCTAAGCAGAGCTGGGGATTGAAACCATTCCCAAATGCTAGTAAATGTTTAAATGTTTATGCCTTTATAATCATCCAGTTCGCTGCAGTTTTGGTTTGTCCTCTCTCGTCACCAAGTGCCGTTTTTTTCCTGTACACCATTTTGTTGGAAGTGGTGAGGTTTCATTATCGTTGGCCTCCAGTGGGAGCAAGTGCATATTCGTTGGGGACTCAGTGGTGTCCAGGTTACAGTGCAACCCGTCTTTATGTAGGTGCACCTCCACAATTTCCATGGATTCTAGTTTATTTGGCAAGGTTCTTTGTTCTGCACCCATGAAGGTGTTTACCTCGTTTGCTCCTATGTCTATCTGTCTTGAACTCAAGACTTCTTGTGTGGCCAACAGTTCCCCCTGCACTGTGAGCTTCATGCTTTCCTTGCAACCATTTTCAGAGGGACAAGAATGGCTATTCAGTGTGGCATCTGGCGAAGAAGAAGCAGTTAGGTACCGGCAAGAATGAGATTTTCCATTCAGAACATGCCCCTCATCCTGGGCAAATTCCTTCCTTAAGGCAGTCATCTGTGTCTGAAGAAGCTCACGGTGTTGAAATTCCATCGTCTGCACCTGCCAATAAACATATCACATGGAAATCAAACAACATAACTTCATAAACAAGGTTTTCCCTTTTTCTTTGTAACCTGCAGAATATATAACAGCAAAACTTCACAGGCTGACTTTGGTTCCTTAAACCCCCCACCATCCCTGGAAGGCATTGCTTCTAAGCAACACTGAAAAAAGGGCTGTGTATTGTTTTGCATGTAAAGAACTATGCAGAAGTAACTTCTTTCTGAAAGGGATCATGCAAACAAAATAAGGCAAATAGAGTATGGCCAACAGGAAAGATCCTTGGTTGTGGTCATGCCTATATCCAGCCTGATATGTCAAAAGAGTCGACATAAAAGAATGAGAGAGGTATCCTCTAAGGGATATATACACTTAAGAAACACACACACCTCTACACACACACGGAAGGAGGGTGTATAAAGACACTGGTATCTATTTACCACTGAGAAGGCAGTCTACATGTACCACCAGGGATAAAGGTCGATATCTACTCTTGGCAGGAATGCCTATACCTACTCTTTCAAGGAGGGACTAAGGGCCAGATGTACGATGCATTTTATCGGTCGCAAGTGGCCCATTGGGCCGTTTGCGACTGGTAAAATGCATTTACCTTTGTGCCAACCCTATTTAGAGAGTCAGTAACCTATTACTGACTCGCTAAATAGGGTTTGCGAATCGCTATGAGGAAGTGGCATGAAAAGGGCATCACTTCCTCATAGTGAGTCGCACTGGTATGTATGAATGTTTTGAGACCGGGAATGTCATCGCAAAACATTCGCAGATTACCACCAATTTCAAATTGGTTTTAAGCCATTTGCAAATGGAAATGGGGGTGCCAACATTTTTTCAGAACAGGCAGTGCCCCCTCTAACAAAATGAAAAGAAAACTTTCATTTTCATTTCTGAAATGCATCCTGTTTTCCTTGAAGGAAAACGGCCGCCTGCATTTAAAAAAAAAAACTGCTATATTTAAAAAACAGTCACAGACATGCTAGTCTGCTGACCCCAGCAGGCCACTATCCCTGTGAGTGCCAGCCATTCCCAATGGGTTGCAAATAGCGACCTGCCTCATGACTATTAATGAGGCAGGTCCCTTCCGACCCATTGGGGAATCGCAAACAGTGTCTGATACACTGTTGTACATCAGGTTTTGTGAGTCGCAAACCCTGACGGTCGTACATGGGGCACCATATCTACCTGAGGGAGATCTGTCTCTAGGAGGAAGGTGTAGATCTGTCTCTGGGTGAAGAATCTAAATTTACTCTTATGATAAGGTCTGATCTGACTCTGAGAGAAATGTTTATATCCACCCCTGGAAAGACAGTCTCAGTCCAACCAAAGAAGAAATGTTTATATATAGTGTGGCAAGAAGAGGCAGGTATACTCTTGACCAACCTATTAGGAGTGGCCTATACCCTTGATAGGAGAGTGGGACTATATTATTTATTTATTTGAAACATTTTATTAAGTACCCACCACTCATTAGCCCTTTCTATGCTCATGACGGAGCGGTTCCGTCATGAGCCACGTTGGGCGTGTGCTCATGACGGAACCGCTCCGTCATGGCACCCATCCATGGGTGAAGCGCTGGCGCTCCCCCATGGGCAGCCCATCTAGCCCCCACAAAGGGGGATGGCAGCGGAAGAATTTCCGCTGCCACCCCCGACCCCCCCGGGCAATCCCATGACGTCAGCGCCCAACGTCATCAGGAAGCCCTGGACGTGCTGGAAGCCATTTGCTTCCAGGCGTCCACGGATCCAGGTAGGTGTTCCTGCTCCGGGAGGGGCGTTTCTTTACCCGTCGAGGCATCAGGGGAGAGGAGAGAGTTTTTCCTCTCCCCTGATGTCTCTTTGAAGGGCATTTGTGTTGCACGATCGCGCACAGCGTCGCGATCGTGCAGCATAAATGCCCCCAAAGGCCCGTTTTTTGGGCTTTTCTGCCCCCGGGGGGGGGGGGGCGCAGAAATCCCCACTAGGCACCAGGGATGTTTTTTTGACTGCATGGAAGCGACCCCTTGGGCAAGGGTCGCTTCCAATGGGGCATAATTATATTGGATGTTTTACTGCCCCCCCTTCCCCCCCCCCGGGACAGATCGGCCCGTTTTTTTGGCCTTTCTGCCCCCAGGGGAGGCAGAAAACCCCATTAGGCTCCAGGGATTTTTTTTTATTGCAGATGGAAGCGACCCCTTGGCCAAGGGTTGCTTCCAAGGGGCTTAAGTTATGTTTATGTATTTTCTGCCCCACCATGGGGACAGATCTGCCCGTTTTTTTGGCCTTTCTGCCCCCAGGCGGGAGGGGGGCTGAAAACCCTACTAGGCACCAGGGATCTATTTCTTTTGCAAGGGGGCAAATTTGTGCCTGCTGTTTTCTGCCCCACCTGGGGACAGATCGGCCTGGCAGAAAACCTCACCAGATCCCTTGGGCAAGATCACCCCCCATTTTTGTCGGCCCTATTTGAAGGCCCATCTGGCAGATTGACCATTTAAGAAGAGACATAGCGTGTTATAATGTTAATTGTTTTATTTCTTCTGAATTGCAATTGTAACGTTTTCTTTTTCTTTTTTATTCTAGTTCAAGGCTTTTGCTCTTTAGACTGATATTCCAGGTTGCGGTTTCGTTACTGGTGGTGCTGCAGTTTGTGTAGTTGCATGTGGTAAGATACTTTTTTTGGTGCTATTTACTCTAAATGAGTTTCATTTCCCGGCATGAATGTGTTTTTTGCAAATGGTGTAATAATAGCAGTATGTTTGGCTTCTGTTGTTTGAGTGTCAAAATCTTTTTGCATTTGTGCTCGATGTGTATTTTGTTGTCTTTTTGCTGTGTCGCTGCAGAGTAGGTGCTGGTGAGTGTAGCTATCTTTGGCAAGTGAGTCATATTGTTTTTGATTATATAGATCTTTGTGCTAAAGCCACACTTTGTTTATTACTTATTTTGCAGTGTTGGTTGTAGTTGACTTGTTTGTGAAGTCTCCTTTCTTAGTAAGGATTATGGCTAGCCGCAGGATTACTGCTCAGTAGGTTGTTGGTATGCTTTTTGAGTCTTCCTCTGACCATGGTTCAGAGACTGATTCTGCATCTGAGGCAGAGGAGGGAGTGGAAGATTCAGGCAGTGAGTTTTCTGTCCACGAGGAATCATCGGATGATGAAGCTACTCTCAGTGCGGATGAAGCTACACTTAGTGCGGATGAAGTGCCTGTTTTAGAGGAGGACATTGATGTGCCGATAGTGCAGCAAGAGGCATCTGGGCTGCAGCCTGGGGCTGCAAGGCTTCCCGTTGGAAGTGCTGACCTCTGGGTTGCCCCAGGAATGGTGCAGCCGGCATTGCCAGACTTTACTGGTGTTCCAGGGTGTAGAGTGGATACTGAAAACTTTTTGCCGATAAATTTTTTTCAGTTGTTTATGGACAATGTTTTTTGGGCAGAGATTGTTGAGCAGATTAATTTGTATGCTGAACAGTATTTGAGAGACAACAGTGCCAGCCTTAGGCCCCACTCTAGAGCTACCCGGTGGACTCCCACAAATCTGGATGAGTTGAAGAAGTTCTTGGGTTTAACTTTTTTGATGGGCTTGCTAAGGAAGCCATCAATGTCTTCATATTGGTCTACTAGTCCCTTGATGGCAACGGCTATATTTCCAGCAGTCATGAGTCGTGATAGGTATTTGCTTCTGCTTTGGATGCTGCATTTTGTGGATAATGGTTTAGCGTTGCCACAAGATCACCCTGATTGTGACCGTCTTTTTAAGATTCGGCCTGTCATTGATCACTTTGTTGATCGAATTTCTGAGATCTATGCTCCAGGGAAAGAAATAGCAGTGGATGAGTCTTTGGTCTTGTTCAAGGGCCGCTTGGTTTTTAGGCAATACATTCCTAGTAAGAGGGCACGCTATGGAATTAAGATGTATGTGCTGTGTGACAGTAGGACTGGATATGTCTCTAATTTCAGGGTGTACACCGGTAGGGATTCCAGGATTGACCCCCCTGGTTGTCCGTCCACTTTTGGAGTGACTGAGAACATTGTGTGGGAACTTGGTAGAGGACTTTTTAACAAAGGTCACCATTTATATGTAGATAACTTCTACACTGGTGTGAAGTTGTTCAGGGAATTGGCCAAAGTGGGCACTGTTGCTTGTGGCACAATCCGCTCTAACCGTAAAGGTTTCCCAAAAGAACTTGTTTGTCAAAAGCTTGTGCGGGGACAGTGCAGTGCGTTGCGTAGCAAGGAACTTCTAGCTGTGAAGTTTTCAGATAGGAGAGATGTCTACATGCTGACTATTATCCATGATGAAAGCACTTCACCTGTGACTGTTTGGGGTCAGGTTGCTGAAGCGCGCAAACCTGTGTGCATTTTAGACTATATTAGACACATGGGTGGTGTTGATAGAGTAGATCAGCGGTTGGAACCTTACACTGCTCTTCGTAAGGCTTACATTTGGTATAAGAAGTTGGCTATCCATCTTTTCCACTTGGCAACCTTTAATGCTTTTATTTTATTTAAGGATTGTTGTCCTGAGTCAAAGTTGACTTTTGCTAAGTTTCAGGAGTCTGTAATAGGCAGCCTTGTTGTAGTGGAGCAGGCAAGTGTTCCTAGAGTTGGAGTGGTGGAGGATATGGCTAGATTAAAAGATTGCCACTTTCCTGATCACATTCCTCCCACGCCCTCAAAAGACTTTCCCAGTAGGAGATGTAGAGTCTGTTGGCAAAGAGGTACGGGGAATGAGACTCGTATGTACTGCCCCGAGTGTCCTTCTAACCCTGCGCTGTGTGTGCCTGCTTGTTTTAGAATGTACCACACGCATAAGAATTTTTGGGAGCATCCATGAGTGGTAAAGTGAACTGCAGGGTCTGTATTGTTTTATATTTTTTGTTCAGTTTCAAGTTTGGCATTTGTGCAATGTATTTAGTTTCAGATTTTGTGTTAGTAGATTTGTATCTATTTACAATTCGTTTGTCTTTTCTTTATAAAAAACTCTAAATGTGATGGCGGTGTGAGTAGGCTGGCGCTTGGCTGGCGGTGTGCGTGGACTGGCGCTTGGCTGGCGGTGTGCGTGGACTGGCGCTTGGCTGGCGGTGTGCCTGGGCTGGCGCTTGGCTGGCGGTGTGCCTGGGCTGGCGCTTGGCTGGCGGTGTGCGTGAACTGGCGCTTGGCTGGCGGTGTGCGTGGACTGGCGCTTGGCTGGTGGTGTGCGTGGACTGGCTCTTGGCTGGCGGTGTGCGTGGACTGGCGCTCGGCTGGTGGTGTGAATGGACTGACGCTTGGCTGCCAGTGTGTGTAGGCTGGCGCTTGGCTGGAGGTGTGCGTGGACTGGCGCTTGGCTGGCGGTGTGCGTGGACTAGCGCTTGGCTGGTGGTGTGCGTGGACTGGCGCTTGGCTGGCGGTGTGTGAGTAGTGACTTGCTGCTGGTCACTACACCCACTGCTAGCCAAACACCAGTCCACACAATCCGTCAGCTGGTGTGGTTGCTGTGTTAGGCATGTGGGCGTGTGAAAGTGATGGGCCCTTGAATGGCGCTGTCTGCTGGTGTGAGTGTTGTAATGTGATGAGCCCGCGGCTGGCGGTGTGAATGGTTTTGTATGAGTCACACGTATGAAAGGTGTATGAATGGCCTGTAAAGAGGTTGGTGCCTTGTCGTGGCTTTACAGCTCACGAGCTGTGAGTCAATGGTTCAGTTTCTTGTCCTTTCAATTATTAACAGTGCATTTTATTTTTGTGAAATCTCTTGTTAATACAATTGTATATACTGAACCATCACTCACCCTCGTGCCAAATCCAACCGGTATGTATGTGTGCTTGAGGAATAGATGGTTGTGCAGTAATATTCGTCTTTTCTGTCTTTCTCAAGCAGGGTGTACCTTGTCCCTTTTTGTGAATGTTGTAATGTGTTGGTTCCGTGCCTGGTGGTGTGAATGGTCTTGTGTGTATCACGTACGAAAGGTGTGTGAATGGCCTGTAAAGCGGTTGGGGCCTTGACGCGGCTTTACAGCTCAGGAGCTGTGAGTCACTGGTTCAGTTTTTTGTCCTTTCAATTATTGACAGTGCATTTCATTTTTGTGAAATCTCTTGTTAATAACATTTTATATACTGAACTATCACTCGCCCTCATGCCAAATCCAACCAGTATGTGTGTGTGCTTGAGGAATAGATGGTTGTGCAGTAATATTTGTCTTTTTTGTCTCTCTCCAAGGTGTACATTCCATCTAAGAAAAACCTACCAACTGTAGATATTGTCGTAAACCAAACACCCATGGGAGTACATGGTGATGTCGCTCTTGTGGATCCCAACAAGTTATCTTACCCACAATGTCCTGCAAACCTCAAAATGTGACTGTCACATTTTCCTTGCATTACTGTGCCAAAATGTTCACGCTTCAGAAACAAACAACAAATTTCCTACCACCCAGCATTTCCCCAAGTATCCCGATAGAAATGGAACCTCACTTGTGTGGGTGGGCCAAGTACCTGCGGCAGGGAAGGGCCCAAAACATATTGTGGAGACATCAAAATTACCTATTTTGAAAGAACCTGGTTTTGCAAGGGGGGGGGGGTCACCTGAGTTTTTGGCCCCGGGCTCGGCGGCCATCTTGGTAAACCTACCAAACCCACACATTTCTGAAAAGTAGACACCCTGGGGAGTCCAATGAGGTATGGCTTGCGTGGATCCCCCAACATTTCCCTACCCAGAATCCCCTGCAAACCTCAAATTTTGCTGAAAAAATCATTTTTTTCTGAAATTTTTGTGTGGGAAAGTTGTAGGATCAATGGGCTGACACAAATTTCCTCCCACCCAGCGTTCCCCCAGGTCTCCCGATAAAAATGGTACCTCACTTGTGTGGGTAGGCATAGTGGCTGCAACAGGAAATGGCCCAAATCGGACTGTGGAGACTTCAAAATTACCTATCACAAAACTATCTGCTTTTGCAAGGGGGGTCCCATGAGGTTTTGGTCCCGGGCTCGGCGGCCATCTAGGGAAACCTACCAAACCCATACATTTCTGAAAACTAGACACCCTGGGGAGTCCAATGAGGTATGGCTTGCGTGGATCCCCCAATGTTTCCCTACCCAGAATTCCCTGCAAACCTCACATTTTGCTGAAAAACACAATTTATTCTCAAATTTCTGTGTGGGAAAGTTGTTGGATCACCGGGCTGACACAAATTTCCTACCACCCAGCGTTCCCCGAGGTCTCCCGATAAAAATGGTACCTCACTTGTGTGGGTAGGCATAGTGGCTGCAACAGGAAATGGCCCAAATCGTACTGTGGAGACTTCAACATTACCTATCACAAAACTACCTGGTTTTGCAGGGGGGGACACCTGTTTTTTGGCCCCGGGCTCGCGCCCATCTAGGGAAACCTACCAAACCCACACATTTCTGAAAACTAGACACCCTGGGGAGTCCAATGAGCCTGCAGTGTTTGTTCTGACCGGAGCTTCCCCATTGAAACCAACAGGGCTCCCGACTTCGATCCATAACCCTGCACCCGGCCGTCCCTGTGCCGCTGTGGGTGCACCTTGTGTGCTATCTTGGATCCCCCTTTGCCTTGAACTAAACCCTAGGAGCTTTACTCCCAAATCCAAGTGGCGTGCGCGTGAGCAGCCACCAACCGGATGCCCCCTATCCCCCATTGGATAATATTGGGCCTCAGCACTCTGCACCCGGCCGCCTTTTGCCGTTGAGGGTGCTCTTTGAGTGCATCCTTGACCCTGGGCGAACCCTGGTTCTAACCCCAGAAATTCAACTCCCAAGACAGATTACTCACCTTTAAACCGATAACCTGATTTCCTCCCATAGAACTGCATTGACTGTTTTTCTGTGGAAAAAGTTGTGTGGAGTTGAAAAGTGTATGAAAATCTAAGAAACTGTGTTTTGAGAAAAACTTTTTACTTACCTTTGATCCAGGAAATGTCCTAGTGTGATATCTAGGCATATCACACTGAGTAGAAAAAGTAATCCTGAAAAGTAATCAAAAGTAATCCAAAAGTAATTACAACTGTATTTGCACATTTTTACAAACCTGAAAGAAAAGTCATTATTCATCCAGCTTGCTTTTTAACAATCTGTCTTGAAAAGTACAATTCCACTTACCTGTACCAAGTCCTGCTCGGTTCTAAAAATAAAATACAACACAGAACTATTTTTGATACAAACAATTGGTCTGAGTTTAGTCTTTGAGTGTGTGATATCATTTCTTGCCTGAGTGTGTGCAATAAATACTTAACAATACCCTCTGATAAAGCCTTACTGCTCACCCACACTACCACAAATAGAGAGTAAGGTATTATCTACTTTTACCTCTGCAAGCCTTTGGGGATCCACTGGGCTCTGTGCACACCATACCTTACTTTGGTATAGAATATACAGAGCCAACTTCCTACAATAGCTGCTGGTGTTAGTTAATGCTTCCATTACTAAGGGCCTGATTTAGATCTCAGCAGACGGGTTACTCCATCACAACGGAGATGATATCCCATCTGCCGAAATATAAATCCCATAGAATATAATGGGATTTATATTTAGGCGGACGGGATATCCGTCACCGTTGTGACGGAGTAACCCATCCGCCGAGATCTAAATCAAGCCCTAGTTCTTTGTACTATGTATTTCTTCCTTAGGGGCATGCCTCATTGATGTTGTTCCAGGATGTGAGAGCAAGAAAACTTGCTCTGTTCACAAAAGATACCTCACAGTCTCAACAGAGGGGGTAGCAGGTTTGACTCCACTGACCAGGGATCACCATTCATCACAATAACAGTCCTCAAATGCATTCCTGCCTGTAGACTTCCACTTTAGTAACCTTCTACTGCAAGTACTTAAATCAAGTTGGCCTTCTCTGTCCTATTTGAGTACTTACATGTGGAATACCTGCCCTAAGTCTTTTAGAAGCAACATCTCACCTATCATCTTTTGAAAATGTTTAAAACATACCTGTATTTTAAGGTGGATTGCTGATTGCCTGTCGTTTTTGTTCAGCTATACTTGTGGTTCCACCCTTTACCACCAGAATGCTGTTATTACTGTAAAGCTAGTGCTGTACAGCACCAAACATAACAGAAGTGCATGCTCTCCAGGGGCAAGCATTCTTTTAGGAGTACAGATATTCATAGGCTACAAGTGCCTCTCAAGAAGAACATGTAGAATGTAATGCCTGTGCAGTTCACCAGACGACAAATTAAAAACCACTTAAACAGTCATTTATTAAAGACATTTTTTATAAAACGCTAGTGAAAGTGACTCAAAATGAAAAATACAAAGCTCAGGCCATTTGGTAGTTCATTTAATTATATATTTAAATTTTTTGTATGATCACAATGTTACTAATGTGTTTGCATTTTAGTAAGAACATTGTGTGTTATTGTTTTCTGTTTAAGTGTTTATCAATCATCACGTTTTCCTATTATTGTACAATAGCCAGAGGCTTCTTAACCCCTTCGCTGCTAGGCCTTTTCCCCCCTGTGCTAAGCCTTTTTTTGGCTATTTGGGGTAGTTCACGCTTAGGCCCCTGTAACTTTTTGACCACATAAGGTATCCACACCAAATTTGCGTCCTTTTCTTCCAACATCATGGGGATTTTAAAGGTACCCAGGGTTTGTTGATTCCCCTGAAGGGGACCCAGAAATTAGCCAAAATACAGCAACATTTTCTTTTTTTGTTGGAAAAATGGGAAAAAAGGGCTACAGATGAAAGCGTCTGGTTTTTTCCCTGCAAATGGTATCAACAAAGGGGTTGTGGTGCTGAAATCGCCATCTTCCCAGCTGTCAGGGACAAGCAGACTCTTGGCAGGAAACCAACATTTTTTAAACAGTTTTGGCATTTTTCTGGGACATAGCCTATTTTTGCTACTTTTTGTGCTTTCAACCTCCTTCCAGTTAATGGTAAAGAGGGGTATGAAAGCAATGATGGATCTTGGAAAGCTATACATTTCTGAAAAGTAGACAACATTTTGTATTCAGCAAGGGGTCATTTGTGTAGATCCTTCAAGGTTTTCGTATAGAAACTAACAGTTGAAAATAGAAAAAATTGAAAATGAGTTAAAAAAACAGCCATTTGTGCGAACGTTTTCACCTGTAACTTCTACTAAGTATGACAGATGTTTGAAAGCATTATACCATTACGTCCGCTGGACCCTTCTGGTTATGGGGATATATAGGACTTGTAGGTTCACAAAGAACCCGAGGAACCCAGAGCCAATAACTGAGCAGCGTCTTGCAATGGTTTTTTATTGTGTACCGGGTATATAGCAATTAATTTGGGAAAATATAAACAGGGAAAAATCGGTAGGAAAGTCACCTATGTATTTCTGAAATGGGAACAAAATATAGAGTTTAGAAACAGTAGCTATTTGCACATCTCCGAAATTGTGGGTACCCATACCAGCATTTGAATTATAGGTCATTTTTCAAAGTGACTTCTTTTTACACATTGTCTTACATTTGGAAGGCAGAAATGCATTGAAAGTCAATAGGTAATAACAGTTGGTCTACAATTTTGTGTTGCCCTAAGTCTCCCGATAAAAATGGTACCTCACTTGTGTGGGTAGGTGTAGTGTCCGCGACAGGAAACCGCCCAAAACGCAACGTGGACACACCACATTTTCACAGTGGAAACAGACCCTTTTTTTGCAAAGTGCCTAGCTGTAGATTTTGAACCCTAGCTCTGCCGGCACCTAGGGAAATCTAGCAAACCTATACATTTTTGAAAACTAGACACCCAGGGGAATCCAGGATGGGGTGACTTGTCAGGCTCTCGCCCCTTTGACAAGGGACATCAGGTTAAAAGTGGGGGCAACCATGCAAAAAGGGGCACTTTCCTACAGTAATCACTTAGCTCTCTCAGGGTTTAAAGTTGCACA
This sequence comes from Calotriton arnoldi, assembly GCA_963921515.1. Lineage (NCBI taxonomy): Eukaryota > Metazoa > Chordata > Amphibia > Caudata > Salamandridae > Calotriton > Calotriton arnoldi. The sequence goes on along the minus strand of CAWUFW010004243.1, from coordinate 528,302 downwards.
CCAGCTCACACAGCAACAAAGTTGCCAAATAAATTGCATCAATCACTCATCCAAAAAGGGGTAAGTAAGTCTGTTTTCTGTGAAGCCACAGAAATATGGCAACCACTATTATCTCTTTCTTGAAAGTGTGGCTTCTAGCAGTATCATATGCTAAAATGCATGCCACTAGCCATGAACCTGAGAAACCTCTGTGCGTCAAATGATCGGATATGTGGAAAGAGAATTCTGTGAGATTCAGTGCATGCAACCACTCCCCCAGTTATAGGGCCACAGAGCCCTGGGCAAAAGTGTCCTTCGTAAATATCTTCATAGGCAAATACATATTGAAGAGGTTAAGGTGCAGAAATGTTTGGAACTCTTAATAATCCTTCTTTAAGGCAAAGAAGTGGGAAATGAATCATCCAACAGGTGCAGGGGCGGCTCCTCCTTTTGAGCGGAGGAGCGTTGCTCCACTTAAAAATCCCCAGAGATGAAAAATAAAATGTTTTTTAATTATCATTTTATTTTTGATCCCCCGTCCCGAGCTGAGCGTCAGGACGGGGCCGCTGCTAAGTGATAGCAGCAGGGAGGTGGGGGGGTGGGGGCTGGTATGGCACTGTTTAAAGAGCGCATGTCTTTTTGGCCGGCCAGCCACACATGCACAATTTAAACAGCTCTAACCCAGCAGTCTTAAGACAGCTAGGTTAGAGCAAGCCAAAGCCTCTACAGCACTGTGGGGCACCGAGTAAGGCTGCTCCCACCAACCCTAGGGCTTCTCTCATGCTGGTGAGAGCAGCCTTAGTATTGGCCAAGGGAGTTGCTGCATCCAGTTCCTATGTCGAAAGAAGAGGTCCATAGTGGGGACGCCGTCAAGTAAGTTTTATTTTTTTATGTATATTATTTTAAGTGCCCTCCCACCCCCATAGATGCTAGCCGCCACTGAACAGGTTTAACAGCCAACCATTTCCAACAGCTTGTGAAATAGTAGTAGCAGTTTCTCTTCACAAGCATTTGCAATGCAATAGGTCTCGCATTTACGCGAGTTTAAGCCATTGGCATTGTAAATCAATGCCTTTTATGTTTTAAAAACGAAAACAAAAATAAAAGGCATTGTTATTTGCAATGTCAATAGCTCAAACTCGCGTAAATGCGAGACCTATTGCACTGCAAATGCTTGTTTTCTAAACCAGGGCTCCACGTCTATGCATTTTAATTACTGATTGCGTCCAGAAAGCAGGGTTAGATTGGAGGAAGGGGCTTGTTAGGAAACAGTGAAGCCTGTGTTTGTGCAACGTCCTGGAAGCGTGGCCACAAAACACTGTCACACAGTAACAGGAATGATAAACAGCTCGTGAAGTGAGGTGTTGTTTGAAAGGTGTCGGGAGCATTTAAGGAGGGTATAAATCTAGATTAAAAAAAACAAGAAAAGGCAGCGGCGGCGGCAGTGTCCTTGTGAGGCCTAAAATCATGTGAGGCACTTAGGATGAAAGAGGGCTCTTTCACTGGAGGAGCCCGAGACCCTCACATGATGAACTGCGCCGAGAACATGTCAGGAGGGGGTGGGCGAGATCTGAGATGAAGACAGCCACCGAGGTGAGCCGGGGAGACAACATCCCCGTGGAGCGAGAGAGGTTCTTGTGACGACCTTAATGGTGAATAGTCCCCATGCGGGGGGGGATGTCTGCTGAACCCCTCACTAGAAAAGCTCCGGGGAGAAACTTTCCCTTGGAGAGGAGGGGGGGAGGGACCCTCACAGGAAGGGCATCAGGGAGAACTTGGGCTCTTTCACTGGAGGAGCCCGAGACCCTTACATGATGAACTGCGCCGAGAACATGTCAGGAGGGGGTGGGTGAGATCTGAGAAGAAGACAGCCACCCGAGGTGAGCCGGGAAGACAACATCCCCGTGGAGCGAGAGAGGTTCTTGTGAAGACCTTAATGGTGAATAGTCCCCATGCGGGGGTGGGGATGTCTGCTGAACCCCTCACTAGAAAAGCTCCAGGGAGAAACTTTCCCTTGGAGAGGAGGGGGGGAGGGACCCTCAGAGGAAGGGCAGCAGGGAGAACTATGTCCTGGAGGGGGAGGGATTCTCGACAGCAAGAGACATTTCGCGGGTGTGTGGAGGCATCTGAGCATAGGGAGATGTGAAAAACCATCCGGCGATGGCAATTGCCAAAGGCGGCTGAAAAAAAATAGTGCTACTGACTAAATTAAGGAGACCGTGTAACGCCGCAAGTAAAAGATCCAGTCGTTATGGGCGGTCACAAAAGGAGACAGGGCGGTAACAAGGAGGGACTAAGATGCCTCATTTTCAATCGGAAGCCAGAGTTTACCATGGACAATGTCACCAGCCAATGAAAAATATGGGCGGGGCTTCCACAGCATCTGTCCCTACTACAATATGCCTCGCAGAGCGAGCAGCGCATGCGCTGCAATGCTAGGCTCGACCTAAAAAGGGTGGAAGTATACAGTAGAAACGGGGCCCCTGGGGAAATTAGCAGAATGGAAAAATAAAATGTTTGCCAAATTGCTAAAATAACTCATAGATTCTAAGCCTGCAAGACTTGAACCCCCTTGACTATAATTTGGGGTGCAGCTGGCGAAGTATCAATACTCTGGGCAAAATAGGCAAATTAGTTTCTCCTCTGCAGCAGGGTAAAGAACTTGGTCAAGAAGCAAAATCCCTCTTCGTGTACATTTGGCTTTAGTCCATGTGGCTAAGCATCTTTTTTGTATTAGTCTTAGGACTAAGAGACCACCAGTGAGACCGCAGCTGCCTGGGTTTTCCCGCTGGGGTTTTCTGACCGGGTTTTCCCACTCACTGTTCTTTCCACCAACAAAAGCCCCGCCCACACCAGGACCTACTTAATGCAGGCCACAGCATGACCATACCAGTAGGCACATGGACACCTAGCTTGCCACTTGCCTATGCCCTCCATTTCCTGCTTGTTCCAGACTGATCCAGTGGCACCGCAGCTGACTGGGTTTTCCCACTGGGGTTTTCCCGACTGGGTTTTCCCACTCACTGTTCTTCCCACCAACAAAAGCCCTGCCCACCCCAGTACCTGCTTAATGTAGGCCGCAGTGCAACTGCGCACAGCAGGCATGCTGCTGGTGCACCAAATGCAAGCCCGTCCGCACCCAGCGCCATGACCCCTGGCCCTCCCAACCCCAGAAGATACACCATCGCCGAGCTCTATACCCTTGACCCCGGACACCGCAACAAACACTGCCACCGCACCGACCCATGCTCCACAGTAGGACCTTTCACCTGCCCTCACTGCCACTTCACCTGCCACTGCACAAACACCAGCCCTCCGACCAGCCCCAACCCGAACACACCACCTAAACAAGAACACCATCTTGCATGCGCCCTTCTCAACACATGCTCACTATGCAAGCATTCCACTGAATTATGGCACCTCATTGCCACTCTTGCACCCGACATCGTCTTCCTCACTGAGACCTGGCTCAACACCACATCCGCCCCAGACATTGCCACAACGATTCCCGATGGATATAAAATCACACACCAGGACTGCACCAACAAGCCGGGAGGAGGCCCAGCCATCATCCACAAAGAGACCATACAGTGTACCATCATCACCAACAACACCTCCACCCCATGGAACATCTCAACTTCATGCTCCACTCGGATGACAAGACAACCATCAGAGGCACCCTCGCATACTGACCCCCAGGTCTGCGCTCCAGCTTCTACAACACCATTGCAGACTTCATTGCGCCCCTAGCCTTAGAGTCCAAGGACTACATCTTCCTCTGCGACCTAAATTTCCACATCGATGACCCCAATGACAAAAAAACTGCACACTCCTCAACAGTATGAGCAGCCTCGGATTAACCCAGATCGTCCACAACCCTACACACACTGTAGGACACATGCTGGACCAAATTTTCACCTCCAGCAATGGCGTCAAATACAGCCATGTCACAGAACTCACATGGGCCGATCATTCCATTGTCCACTTCAGTAGATCCAGCCCCTGCACCGCCACCCACAAGATGACCAACGCTCCCCACCAGAGGTGGAACAAAATCTCAGAGACAAGCTGGGCGAACGCCTTCAACACCTCCAACCCTGCTACCGCCACCAACCTCAAACAGGGACTGAAAAACTTAAATGCCTGGATCACCAATTGCGCAGACAGCATCGTCCCCATCAAGAGCAACATCCAGTGAAAATCCTCCAAAAAGGCCTGCTGGTACACCCAAGAACTCAGAACAGCGAAACAAGACAGTTGGAGAGGAGATGGCGCACCAGCAAGGACACCTACGGCAGGGAAGCCTTCAAGACCTCCCTCAACTTCTACCACCGCCTGCTGAGGGCACTTTGCTGCACACATTGAAACTAGCACTAGCAACACCAAGGAAATTTTCAACATCGTTAAGGAATTCTCCAACCCGGCTGCCAGTGAAAACAACATAACACCCTCACAGGAGCTGTGCGACAACCTCGCCCACTTCTTCCACGACAAGATCGCAACCATTTACAGAAACTTCGAACCCCAAACCACACCTATGGCCTTCCTCAACAGATGCGCCACCACCATAACCGACACGAAACACACACCTACAACCTGGAATATTCTCTCCACCCAGGACACCAACTCCACCATGAAATCCATCCACTCGGGAGTTCACACGGACCCATGCCCGTACCACATCTTCTGAGCTACAAACAGTTCTGTCAGGTGAATGAAATCTCCTCAAGGGGAATTGTAAAAAAATGTTTTTCATTAAACAATAATTCCTAAATGGGCCTATAAATGATTCCTCAAGTATGTGTGAAACGTCTACTCAAAAAACACAAATCTTTAAAGAAAAATGATTTACAAAAACCACTGACACAACACAACCATTAACTTGTTTTAAATATATTATTTTTCATATATCAAAACATGTATATCTATCTCTTTTCATATTTCTCTTTTCAACGGCTGTCCAGAGAACATAAAGAACAATACATCACATTAACATATACATAGTGAAAATCACAAATCTCCAGGTGATCACATACACAAACATGAGACCTTGGAACCACAAATAATTAAAATGTCCCAACAATGTTTTGTTCAGTGTATCATTATATCTTCTTTACATATTCCAAGGATAACTGACATATGGCAAAGCGTAATGTTGTCGACGTTTCGACCCTGTGATCAAGTGTTATTCACTATACATCATGGCGGGTCTTTCTCAGGACTAAAACAGACCAAAGGGCAGCCTTAAATGTATTCAAAGAAAGACACATATGGCGTGTCCAAAACGGTATCCATTAGTTATGTAACATGACATCCCAGACCCCAGCCGGGGTTCACACAATGTGGGGATGGGGTTATTATTACCCTCCTTCAATTAGTCCTCTTGGCCCAATCGTGGCTTCATTTAAAATAAACAGCAGCAGCTCCTGTCTTGTCTGCTGTCTTCCTGCCCATACCACATCTTCAACCTTGGAAACCAAAGGATCAGCCAGAAACTCACCACCCTACTCAACACCTCTATCACCTCTATCACCACCACAACATTTTTCGATGCCTGGAAACACACCAAAGTCAGACCACTACTCAAAAAACCCTCCGCTGACCCCAGCAAACTCAAACACTACCGGCCAATCTTCCTGCTCCCAGTAGAAGCAAGGGTACTGGAAAAGATCATCAACAATCAACTCGTGACACACCTGGAGCAGAACTAGCTACTCGACACCTCCCAATCTGGCGTCCGTAGCAATTACAGCACCGAAACCACCCTGATCGCAGCCACCAATGACATCCGAACCCTACTCGAACGAGGAGCAACAGCAGCTTTGATCCTCCTAGACCTCTCGGCAGCCTTTGACACCGTATCCCACCATACACTGATCGAAAGACTCCACCACATCAGAATCCAAGGGGATGCGCTCAGATGGATCACCTCCTTCCTCACCGGAAGAACCCAGAGGATCCACCTCCCATCTTTCACCTCTGAACCCAGGGAGATCACCTGCGGTGTCCCCTAGGGCTCATCCCTCAGCACCACGCTCTTCAATGCATAAATGACCCCGCTGGCCATCATCGCCAGATCCCACAGTCTCAACATAATTTCCTACGCAGACGGCACCCAACTCATCCTCCCACTTCCCGACGACCCTGCCACCACCAGAACCAATTTCCACAGATGCATGACAAATGTCGCCAACTGGATGAAGAACAACTGCCTGCAGCTGAACACAGACAAGACGGAAGTACTGATCTTTGGCAACAGCAGCAACACATGGAACGACTCCTGGTGGCCATCAGACCTAGGACCTGCACCCACTCCCTCCAACCATGCCAGAAACCTGGGAATCATCATTGACAACAAGCTAACCATGAAATCACAGATCAACGCTGTGTCCTTTGCCTGCTTCCTCACTGTGTGCAAGCTACACAAAATCTTCAAGTGGCACACGAGACACACCGTGACACAAGCTCCCATCCCCAGCTGACTGGACTACGGCAATGCCCTCTATGTAAGATTTGCCACACACCTCCTACAGATACTTCAGACCACACAGAACACAGCTGCCAGACTCATCCTCTGCCTTCCCCAACGAACCCACATCACACCCTACATCAGGAAACTCCACTGGCTCCCTGTACAGAATAGATGCCAATTCAAGCTGCTGATCCACGCACACAAGGACCTGCCTACATTAACCACTGCCTGAACTTCCACCAACCGTCGAGAAGACCACGCTCCGCCTCCATTTCACTTGCCCATGCTTCCCGCATCTACCAAAGCAGAAGTGGAGGGCGCTCCTCCGCACGCACCTCCAGACCATCACCTCACTTCTGGAATTTCGAATGGCCCTCAAGACCTGGCTGTTCGAAACAGCCTCCGGGACCTGCAAGCGCCTGGATACCCTATCGGGTGATTAGCTGCACTTTATAAATCCTGATTGATTTATTGAGGACTGCAGAAAGTTTTATTAGGCAATATAAATTTTGCTAAACCCATGCCGTAACTGAACATTGGATTATTGTAACATCTAACCACATCTGCGGCCTAGTGGATGAGAATCAAAATCATCAGATGGAGAATAATCATAAAATTCATCTGGTCTATATTCATAATCCTCCACTCCTTCATGCTATTCTCCAGCATTGTGTCTATGGTGAACACCCAATGTGGTATGAGTTATGGCAGGCATGGTGTTAAGGTTATACTGTGATTCCTCAGCTTTCTTTGATTCCTGCTTTAGATACATCAATGGTAAATCTATTGAGGTAGACACCTACATAGATAACGATTTACTTGTCATTGAAGAATATCCTATGTTCCCAAGACATCCCTGAATGAGTCTTTGCGTTTTGGAGGAACATATTACTTACCTTCAGTAACACAATCTCTGGTGGGTACTCTATCTAACTGCAGATTCCTCACCTTTAGAATATTCCCAGGCACCAGACTGGATTCAGGTCAGCAATGTTCCACACAGACCTGTAACTGCCTCCGAATGGTGACTTCATATCATCCCAGAAGCGATCGAGCGGAGCTGCATTTAAGAGCGCCTACATTTGTTTCTTATTCTTTACTCTTCTTTACTCTCAGACATGGCACACTTTAAACAAATTTCAGGTGACAATGTGCCAAAATCTAACTTGGAACCTTAATGAACAAGTTACTTATCTTGGATAACAATCTTTCTGGTACAGACTCTATCTGACTGCGGATTCATCACAGTTTGAAGATTCCCCCCATGCATCAGACTGAATCCGGAAAATCTTAAGCAGAACCCATTTGTGCTGGCAGGTGGTCATTTCATACTGGAAGTGACATGCGTGGGCCCATTTTTGGCACCACCCATAAGCTGCTTTCTGACTCGTCTGCACCTGCAGATGCAAAGCCAAAATCAGATTGGTAGTGACCAGTGTGCAGGAATATAACTTGGGACCTTTTTAGTTGGGAAAGAGTCCAGTTCACAGAATGGGTAGGATGGGATAGTCGGTGAGGAATCTGTGGTTAGATAGAGTCTCTACCAGAAAGAGCATCACAGAGAGAATCCTATTCTCCTGACAGAGACTTATAACTGCATATTCTTCACCTTTTGAACAGATACCAAAGTAGTACCTCCCAGGTGGTGGGTCCATGAACTGGCTCAAACCAAAACTTAGTGTGGGACCGAGCGGGCAAAGTGGCTGTCTTGACAGACCTAACTGTCCAAACAGTAGTGCTTCGTGAACATATGGAAGGTCACCCGCGTAGACACCTAGCAAATATCCAGGACAGGCAGTCCACATTCCAACGCAGTGGTAGCAGCCTTGGCTTTGGTGGAATGAGCCTGCAACCCTTCCACAGGCTGCTTTTTAGCCAAGGCATAGCAGATCTTTTTCTTTTTAAATTCTTTTTATTAATGACAGGCTTATACAATGTACACACTTTTACAAACATTGGCGACAAAAATTGTATCACTGGTGCGAAAACGTACAACAGACCGTGAGTCTTTTCAATGTTATGACAATACTAGCAAGTTCTAATTTACAATGAGACTACCCCGAATCTTGTCTTCCACTGTTCTGTGGGGGTTCACATATATCTCCCTTATACCCGTTCCAATTGTCCCAAATCTGCGACCACTTGTTAGGACACCCTCTAGATTCGTACACTGTCCGCTCAGTTAACATACACCAATCCATGTCTTTCCCCCACGCAGTAAATGTTGGTGTGTCCGGTGCGCCCCACAATCTAGCGATGTTTCGTTTAGCAATTATCATACCAAGTGCCACCCATATTCTTTCCTTGCTGTTTAAATCAGTAGGGCCCCATATATTTAGGAGACACAGCTTTATACTATAATCAATTTTATGGCCCGTGACTTCCTCCATACATTCCGTCACTGCAGACCAATACTTCTGTATATTCCTACATTCCCAAATTATACGTATGAAAGTTCCTTCCTGTCCACATTCCCTCATGCATTCCGCCACAGATCTATAGCCCATCTTCACCAGCGCCGGGCCTGCAAGATACATTTTGTGAAGTACTTTTAATTGTACAAGTCTTAGCCTAGAGGCGATAGCAGTCTCTTTGGGGGAGGCTAGTGCTTCTATCCATTCCTCATCCTCCAATCCCGCTACATCGTGTTCCCATCTGGCTCGGAGCGTGAGGAGGGGGTCGGATACATTATTAATTAGTTTCTTATAAGTCAGTGAAATGGACTTTTCCGACATATGTCCGTCCAGAACCCTATCTTCTAGCGGGGAGGACTCTGGGAGCGTCTCACCCTTCGTAATAACAGCTTGTAGCGCGTGTCTGATCTGAAGGTACCTAAAGTACTCCATGTTTGAAAGGTCATATTCAGGTTGCAACTGGGCGAAAGTGACAACTCCTTCTGTACTCCATAGATCTCCGACCCCGGAGATCCCGATTAGGTCCCAGCAGTCGAAGCCCTTGGTGTGTCTCAAATTACCCAGTCGGTCCGAGTACCAGAGTGGGGTGGCCTGTGTGATTCTACCCTCCCAGCCTAGACTTCTCGTCGCCGCTTGCCAAACCTGAACCGCGTGCAAGGTGGGGCCTGACAGTTTCAGCTTGGTGAGGCTGGCGTATAGAGCCCCCGTGAAGCTACCCCCCGGAAGCAGCCACCTGTCCATTTGATATCTGGGGTCCCCTTGTGGTCTATACATGCATTGATTAATTGCGGCGAGGTGCGCCGCCCAGTAGTACCTTTTAATATCTGGGAGCCCAATTCCCCCATCATACCACCCACGTGTGAGTTTCTGAATAGATATTCTGGGTGGCTTTCCCTCCCATAATAGCTCTCTTTGGGTGCTCTCTATAGATTTAAAGTAGTCTGTCGCTACAAGATAAGGTGTATTCTGTAGCACGTATAAAAAGCGTGGTAGGGACATCATTTTAAATAATGCTGCACGCCCCAACAAGGACAGCGGAAGAGACCTCCAGTGTAAAACATCACTTTGAAGCTTTTGCAGGGGGGGTAAGGGGTTGCGGTCGTAAAAGTGGGCCGGATCCTTAGAAACATATATCCCCAGATATTTAAATCCTGTTCCTGCATCAGCGATGGTGAACCCCTTGGGTAAGGAGGGAAATTTACCGTCGAGAACGTAGATAACTGATTTGGACCAGTTTATACTATATCCGGAATATCTCCTGAATACGATAAAGATGTCCATCACTCTATTCAGGGAAGCAGCGGGGGAGGCCACATACAACAATATGTCGTCTGCATATAATGAAATACGGTCTTCCGGGTCCTCAGCCCACTTGAGTCCTCTTATTATAGGGTCTTTCCGTATCCACATCGCCAGTGGCTCTAGCATGAGGGCAAAAAGCAGCGGGGAGAGAGGGCAACCTTGCCTGGTGCCCCACCCTAGTGGAAATATTGGGGACTTTCGATTATTCACTACTATCTGGGCCTTTGTATAATAGCTGAATCCATTTCAGAAAGCCCGGGCCAAATCCCAATTTCTTTAGTACAGAAAACATATAGGACCATTCAATCGTGTCAAACGCCATGGCTGCATCAAGTGATACCACCACGGCGTCTTCCCTTATTGTATGTGCTCGGTCCAGGACTCTGTGTAATCGACGCAAGTTTAGTGAGGTATTTCTGGCTGGCATGAAGCCAGATTGATCTGGGTGTACTAGTTTGGTTACGACTTGCAGTATACGGGTGGCCAGTATTTTTGCTAGGATTTTGGCTTCCGCATTAAACAGCGATATTGGCCTATATGAGGAACATTCAGTCTTGGGCTTACCACTTTTATGTATTACCACTATGGTTGCTAATCTCTGATCTAGGGGGAGTGATCCTATATCTCGACTCTCTTGAAACATTTTGGTCAGATAGGGTGCTATCTTACTGGGGGCCAGTTTATATAGCTCAATAGGTAGACCATTCGGTCCCATTGCCTTACCCGCACTCAGCTCTTATATGGCACGTTCTACCTCAGTACTTTTGAGGTCTTGCTCCAACTCCACCCGGTCCTCATCCGAGAGCCTGGGCAGGGATATATCCCTCAACAATGAATCTGCGTCTGTTATCGAGTGAGACGTGAGGGATTTATAAATCCTGCTGTAATAGTCCCCGAATGCATCCGCAATCTCCTGCGGTTCGGTCAATGTCCGGCCAGAGTCAGCCCTGAGTTCCACCACTAATCTATTAGCTTGCTCTCTGCGGTCCAGCCAGGCCAGTAGTTTCCCAGCCTTATCCCCCACCTCGTAAATTTTATTGAGCGTTGCCCTATGTTGTGCCCTGGCGGCATCGGCGTATTCTTTAATCTTTAACTTTAAGGAATGTCTGACCTCTTATGCATTCGAGTCTCGGAGCTCCCCCTCTAGTTGTAAGATATCAGCTTCTAATCACCCCAGTGTTGCCTGTTTCTCTTTCTTTCGTCCTGCAATTAGGGAAATTGTAGATCCCCTTATCACGACCTTAAAGGCCTCCCACAATGTCTGTGCTGATTCCACTGAGTTCTCATTTTCGCGGAAATAAAGCTCAGTTTCCCGGACAACTTTTTCTTTTATCTGGGGGATCTTTAGATACCACGGGCTTATTGGGGCTATCCTGCCGGTCCGCGGCTCCCCCACCTTTATCCTAGCCCAGATGGGCGAGTGGTCCGATATACCTCGTGCCAAATGGTTTACCTCTCTGACCTGCTCTAGTTGGTCCGCCAGGGTTATAATGTAGTCTATCCTAGACATACTATGAGGGGCCCCCGAATAAAAGGTGTACTGCTGTTCTACGGGGTGGGGCGCCCTCCAAGTATCTACCAGCCCCAGTGCCTCCAGAAAATTATGAATTTGCATTTGTGCTGGTGGCAGGTCCTTTGGGGGCCAGCGATCTAGTCTGTCCGACACAATGGAGTTAAAGTCCCCCCTATAAGGAGTCTCCCTTTAGGCAGGGTCAGCAGTAGGTCACCGAGATCCTTAAAAGCTGATGCCTGTAGTCCTGGTAGTATATATACTGAGACCAGGTTCAGCATACGGCCTTCCCATCTTCCTGAGGTCGCCACAGATCTACCCAGGTTGTCTGTCCATGTGCGATCTATCGTCATCTGGAAGTTTTTCCGTACCATAATACCTCACCCCCGGGAGCCGGACCCAAACGCAGAATGTGCCACTAATCTAAAGCCCCATCTGGTCAGGGCCTTGCACGCATTTCCTAGTAAGTGTGTCTCCTGAAGCAAGACGACGTCAGGCGAATGCCTTTTTACATACTGAAGTACTATTCCCCTTTTTAGCTTGTCCCCCAGTCCGTTAACGTTCCAGGACATCATTTTAAGTCCTTGCTTCATTGGCGGTCCCATTTCTACTTACATTAATACTCTGTATTGTCAAGGGAGCCCCACCGAGCATCCCACGGTCCAATTCAGAAATGTGTAGTCGTCCACAATCTATAAACATCCGCTTCTCAGCATAAAGTGTGTGAGTCTTAATAATACCTTCTTGTCGTCGCCTGTCAGTGATGTCTAACCTGAACCAAGAACCTAACAAACATTCCCCCCCCCTTCCTGACTCCATAAATCATTGTCTGCATCTCTTTACAGTTCTTCGTGATAACATTTAGGATCCCTGGAGAAAGGAGTCCCACCCCCCCAACAAACCGTGCATTCACCCCCCTCCCTGCCTCCCTGCATGGCGGGATAGGAACCTCCGGCCCCCCAAACTTTGCAGACTGCCTATCGCACCACCCCTAAAACTTGTGGTGCGTGAACCAACCCACACCCGACCAGCATTCAATGTTTGTGAAATACCGCGTTGAATGTTTAGTCCCCTGAAGAACCCCAATGCGCCATTCCACTGTACAGTCCCAGGACCCTACGAAGGGCTAGTCACTCACAGGGCACCCTAGCCCCCGCCCACATGACCACTGGAGAGGACAAGTCCCACAAAGGCCTGGTTAGGAGGGCAACTCTTGCCACCCATTTTGACCTTAAAGGATACAATACAGGTATTCTTTGCCACCAGTAGCCGACAAATTGTCGCCGGATGTAGTCTCTGCAGTCCGTTCTGTCCGGGATTGTCCCTGCCGTTCTCGCAGACCTTGGTGAGTCTTTTTTCCTGCCGTGCGCCATCCTTTATGCCAGTCCCATGCTTCCTCGGGGGTGTCGAAGAACCACATTTTACCTTCTGCTTCTACCCACAGCTTGGCGGGGAAGAGCATTGCGTATTTGATGCCTTTCTCCCGCAGGGCACTCTTTACTGCAAGGAAACTGCATCGTTGGCACTGCACTTTGAGCGTAAAGTCCGACAAGAAGGTTATCCTGCTGTTTTCGTATTCAATTGGTGGCGCAGTCCTAGCCGTTTGTAATATGATGTCTCTGTCTCTATAGTTGAAGACTCTAGATACAATAGGCCTCGGGGGTGCTCCAGGCTTAGGCCTTCCGCCCGGCACTCTATGGGCCCTTTCGATCGTAAAGAATTTTGACAGTCTTGTGGGCTTAAAGTGTTTCGTGACTAGGTCCTCTACAAATAAATCCATCGTTTGCCCTTCGGTACGTTCCGGCACTCCTAGGATTCGTACATTGTTACATCTTGAGCGCCCTTCATATTCGTCGAGTTGAGCTTCCATCCTCCCACTACAGGTCTGTAGTTCAGTCATCTGCTTTTGGAGGGTAGTTGTATCCTTGGCGAGAGAACTAATAGTCGTTTCAACATCTTTAATTCTAGTGTTCATGTTGCGCATGTCTGCCCGTATTAAGGAAACCTCAGCAGAGACTGAGTCCATTCTGGTTTCCAAAGATGTTCTGACTGTAGTGATAGCCGTCATTATATCCTGGAGGGTTAGATCAGTCAAGCCATCCTTTTCCTGGTGTTGCTCCGGCGACTCGTCCACCTCTTTATCTTTCAAGCCTGTACCTTTTTGCCAGGCGTATTTGTCAAGTTTGGCTTGCATCGTGGATTTTCCACTCCTACCTCCGGCCATCTTGGATCTCCAGTGATACCGGGAACGTTCGCTAAGCGACCCACTGGCAACTGTTCTCCACCATGTGTCTGGGGGCGATGAACAAGTATGTGCTTGATTAAACTTCTTGAGCGTTATATTTGGATCCACGTGTGGTCCCTTGCTACTCCCCCACAATAGTGGCTTTGTACTGTGGTTGACTATTGCTGGGATGTCCGTTACTCCGACGTAGCGTCCCCTGAGCACCTCCGAAGCGCCATGAAGCCCGCTTCTGCCACGAGATTTAGACGTCCCACAGCGCTGGGAGAGTATCCTGTGTCTCTGTGATAACGGCTGCCTCTTGGGCGGAGGATTCTATAACTCTGCCTCGCCTCAACACCTCCGCCACGCCACCATTCCAATGATGATGTACTGCCACGTGAAGGTGTCAATCGGCTCCCTGTGCCCAATGCGTTTTATAGGGAGGCCACAGTCAGGCTTGAGAGAGGTGGCGTCGTTATCGCTGGGATGATAATGCTAATTCTTGCCAGGAGTGGTGCCCGCACTGTAAGCCGCTATGCACCCAGGCCTCTCTCAATCGGCGCCGTGATGCATTTCTCAAACTGCCAGTATGGTGCGGGGTGGGGTGGGGAGGGTCCCGTGATCGCTCGGCACCCTCGGACCCACTCTATGCCACTTTCTGCCAGGCAGCCAGTACGTGCGTCTCTCACGACCGCGCACCACTACCGGCGCTCCCCTGTACTCACTGCGCGCCGGATGCTGATGTCTGCGCCATGCATGGACCGGCTGGTGTTTCGTGTGGACGCTGGGGACCCGGACAGTTCTGTGCCGCTTTACTCCACGCCGCTACGGGCCACAATCAGGTCAGTTTTGAAAGTGCCCCCTCATCAGCCGCACTCACTCGTTTGCATCGGAGCTCCGTTGTTCTTGTCGACGACGAGGAGTTGTGCGCCCCTCCCCCACTTCGGGAACATTACTGCTGAGCCCGACAGCCGCGCAATGAAGCCGTTCTGCACTTCGGCTTGTCCGATTTCTTCTGTTTTTCGACCGGGAGGTCCCCAATACGATCTGTTGCCGCCACAGACTGATTTGGTCATCAGTTTCACCGGATTATATGCAGATTTTCCCCCGAACGGGTGTGCTCGGTCGGAGCCGCTTTAAGGTGCGGCCATCTTGCTCCGTGGTTGGCCAAGGCATAGCAGATCTTAATGAAGAGCATGATCCAGTGAGAGATTGCACTCTTTTGCACTGCCTTGCCTTTCTTTGCCCCAATGAATCCAATAAAGAGCTGATTGTCCACTCAATGTTCTCTGGTACCATTGATGTAAACGCTGAGAGCCATTTTTGGATCCACCCGATGTAATCTCTCCTCCTCCTTATAGTGATGAAGTAGAGCAAAGAATGTCAGGAAGGTGATGGTTTGCCTGACGTGAAAAGGAGTCACCAACTTTGGCAAAAAGGAGACACTCATCCTAAGAACCAGCCTTTCTGGGCAGAAAATGGGTAGGGTTACCAGAGTGGGCCTCAGTGCTGATGTTAGGGCCACCAGAAACACTGTCTTGAGGGTAAGAAACCTGAGGGGATAGCTGTTCATAGGCTCGAAACGGAGAACACATTAGCGAATTCAAAACTAAATATAAATGTCACTGGGGCATAATAAAAGGAGAAGGGAGAAGCGGGTGTTGTAACCCCTTGAGAAAAAGCATCACAACTGGTGGCTTAATCAATAAAGACCGGCCTGGCAACTGTAAAAAGGCCAAAACAGCCGGCAGGTACCCTTCAACTGTGCCCAAAGCAAGGCCTTGCTGGGCTAGGGTCAACACAAACAGCAAAACCTCGGACAGCTTGCTGTGAAGTGGGTCAACTTGTTTGGTAGTGTATCACCACGCCACAAACTTGCCCCAATGGCAGGCGTTTACTGACTTCGTGAAAAGAAACCTGGCTGCCAAAATAACATCCACAACCTCGAGGGAGGTCAAAAGAGCTAAACTCTTGCAGCTCCATCTCTAAGCATGAAGGTAGAGGGTGTGCAGATTGGGGTGCAGGACCCTGGCCTACTGCTGCGACAGGAGATCCTCCCCAAGAGGCAGCTTCATCAGAGTATAATACACATGCAGAATGCGTCTCCTAGTGACAGCCGCTTTAGGAAATTCCAATGCACAGAAGTTCTGACATTGTGCGTTCTCAGCAGTGGCGAATAGATCGAGCCAAGGTTCTCCCATTCATGGAAGAGACCATGCGCCACCTCCCGGTGTAGCCACCATTTGTGGTCGGCAAGGCATCAATGTCTGAGTTCATTAGCCTTGATGTTCAGAGATCTCACCAGCTGCTGCACCAACAGGAAAATTCCCTGGCAGTCCAGCCTCGACCAGAGGTGCAGAGCCTCCTGGCACAAGGTTCACAACCCCATCCCACCTTTCATTCTGCAGTACCACATGGCGATGGTGTTGTTGTCTGTGAACACCTGAACCAAACTCCCACTGATGTATGACAGGAAGACTTTCAATGCCAAGTGGATGGCTTGCAGTTCCAGCAGGTTGAGGTGGAGCCAGGCCTCTGCCAGAGACTAGATGCCTCAGATCTCCACCTCTTCCAAGTGGCCACACCACTCTAAAAGTGACAAATCGGTCACCATTGTCAGCTCAGCGTGGTAGGGAGAGGGGTCTGCCACTGACCTAATTGTGGTCTAGTCGCCACTACTGCAGATCTTTTGCAGTCTTCCCAGAAATCTGGACTTGATCGGGGAGCTCTCAGCGGTGCTGGGTCCAATCGGAGTTCAGATCCCACTACAGAGCCCGACAATGTCACCTGGCATGCTTGACCAGCAGGATGCAGGAGATCATCAGTCCAAGAAGCCTCAGAGTCATCCTAACTGAAATCCAAGACCGAGGCTGAAACATTAGGATAATAGCCCAAATGTCCTGCATTCTTTGCTCGGGGCTAGGAGCAAAACCAAATTGTGTCCAGAATGGCTCCAATGAAAGGGAGCACCCTCAAAGGAGTTAGGTGTGACTTCGGCTAGTTTATAGTGAACCCCAATGATGTCAGGAGGTTTGCTGTAGTCTGGAGGTGGACGACAACTGCCTGAGACGAGCCCGCCTTTAGTAGCCAGTTGTCGAGGTAGGGGAAGACTGGAACAAAGACTTCCGACGATGAACTGTAAACATCGCCATCTCTTTTGTGAACACCAAAGAGCTGCTGATGAGGCCAAAGGGGAGCTCAGCGAACTAGGAATGCTCCTGGCCCACTGTGAACTGCCTGTGGGCCTGCATGACGGGGATGTGAAAATAAACTTCTTTCAGGTGCAATGCTACCATCCAGTCTCCAGGATCTAGGACAGACAAGACCTGGGCCAAGGTGAGAAGAGCATCTTGAATTTTTCCCTCCAGAGGAAGGCATTGAGAGGGCGCAGGTCTAAAATAGGGTAGATGAATCCACCCTTTTTTTGGCACCAGTAAGTAGCGGGAATAGGAACCACAACCTACTTCTGGTATCAGCACCTTCTCAATGGCTCCTTTGGCCAAAAGAGCCTGCATTTCCTGCGGCAAAAGGGGCAAATGGGCCTCCGTCTGCCATTCTGAGGATGATGGGAAGGGTGGCAGAGTTTTGAGACGTGGAAAAGCATAACCCAGCTGCACTGTCTGCAACACCAACTTGTGCAAGGTGATGGCCTGCCAACCTGGAAGAAAGTGTTGGATCCTGTCTCAGATAAGGTGGCTGTATGCTGCCAAGGACACACTAAAGAGGCTTATGGGCTGAGACAGCTGGAGAGGTGGGCGACTGGGCAGTACGCTGTCCCTGATTTCCATGAGATCTGTGGGTACCGAGGCCACAAAAGGGCTGAGGAGATTGCTGAGTCGATTTCAGCTGTTGGCAATGTAGAAAGCCCCTACCATAGCCACAGAGGGGGCAAAACTGTGGGTGCAGGCACAAAAAATGTGCTGTGGACCTACTTTCTTTAAAGTGCTCCAGAGTCCAATCTGCCTTATCCGGGTCAACCGGCATGTCCATCAGGCTAGCCTGAATGTCTCCTGAAAATCCGGTGGATCGCATCCAAGTTTGCCTGTAGACGGCCACACTGCTGCCAGTGGCTCCACCCACAGAGTCAGTGGTATCAAGCCCTCAAGAATCGTGAACTTAGCCACATCATGCCCATCCTGAATGGTCTGTGAAAGGATAGCACAAGCCTCCTCTGGGATGAATGGCAAAACCTGGGTAAGCAAGTCACTTAAGGCACATATATATCACCCTAAAAGGCCACTGCCATTCACAGACTGCAACGCAAGAGTTGTAGAAGAGAAAACTCTCTTCCCAAAGGTCTCAATAAGTTTGGATTCGCGGGCAGGAGTTATGGCAAACACATTTAGGTTAACCTCACTTGCTGAAGCCTGCAACACCAAGCTCTCAGTGAAGGATGCTGGGTCAGAAACACAGGATCCTCAGGTGCAGGGCGATGACTACGGCAATCTGGCGGTTGAGCAGGGGCCCCAAGCATGGTTTAGCCCAGGTTTCCAAGAGAGTGTTGTGAGGGCTGCAGTAAAGAGAAGGAAGGGCTGAGACCTAGTTTGACCTAGTTGAAACACCTTAGTCAATACATACATTTTTACCTCCTGAAAGGGGAGCTCTAGATTCAAGACTTCAGCATCTCTCCACATCACCATGGCAAATGACACATGCTCCTAAGTGGTGAGGACCAGAGGCAAAAACAAATCAGCGTCTGGAAAAGAGTCCAGTCCACTGGCATGTTGGAGATCCTCATGCCAACTGTCCTCATGGGAGGCCTGAGCAAATTCATCTCCAGTATCACACATGCCATTATCGGAATCTGTCCCAAAAAGATAATGCATAAGTAGTGTCTCTTGAGGCAAGGGCACCGTGTGAGTAGCAGAGCAGAGGATTGCCTGTGTGCTGAGGAGTAAGTGGCATTGAGCGGCACCTCGGTCAAAGTCGTGTGGCGCCATCTCTGAGTCAGACAGCATTATGGGCAGCTGGAGTCAGTATTGGTGGATCGCGCTCTGGGGTGGGATGTGGCCCCGGGAGGGGGGGTTGAGTACGGATGCCGGAATGGACTCAGGAACAGATTCAGAGGGCCCAACTGGCACTGAGGGAGGTCCCACTGGTGGAGATCCAAATGGGAAACCTCTCGGCATCTTGGGGCCCTTAGGTGTGCCAGAGGGTGCTGGTCCGGTGCCAAAAATGTATAGCATCACACTCTGAAACTCCTGAATTTGTTGAGGAGTTGCCCTGGGCCTGAGAAGTTCATCTGGCACAGGTTAGGGTTAGGAACAGGCTCCACAAAATGATTTCAGGAGCAGATCGGGAGCTAAAATGATGGCCTTACGTCATCGAAGGAGACTGAGAGTGGTGGGAGGGGTCAGGTCTAGCTTGAACCTCTTTCGCTTTTTCTTCATCTGCTCAATGGAGACTTTGGCAGTGGGAGATTGACTTCTTGAATTCTGATACAAACGTGGACCATTAAAAATCACTCTGGTGTTGGAGGAATAAGAGGTAGGGACAAAGTGAAAGACAGGGCATAGGCCCTTTGAACAATGTGGAAGACCCATCAGTCTGACATGATGTATCTCCAGCCAGAGAGCAAATCCTATTATGCACCCTACCAGCTGGTCGTGAGTAGGGAGGGCAACTCAAAGCAGCTCGGGAGCTGGTTCAGCAAAGCAAAAAGAGTGGAGGAAAGCAGTCCTTGCTGTTATGAAAGGCCTAGGCCACTACCCGGCCCTTGCCCTGAAAGGACTGCATTTGCACTGACTGCAACAATGACTGTCACCCAAGAAGATGAGAGACCACACAATATAAACTGAGAACCTAGCCTGAGGGACAGTATAAACAGGGGTGTAGCTACAGGGGGGGGGGTGTTTTGGGTGTTACAACCCCCCCCCCATTAATGCATTTTGCAGTAAATAGTTGGGTACAGGTGCTTTAAGTCGGGTATGGCGAGGCGTTGGTTGGATTCAGTTGGGATTTTTACATTTACTTGCAGACAAAAACACACACTGGTCTGTGTTTTAAAGGTGTTCAAAATGGTTATTTTATAAAATATGAGAAATAAGTACCCCTTGCAATCCACACTCCCTCCCTTCCTGCTGCTCCTTAAGGCCACCCTCCTGCCCTGCTTCTTGTATAATGTATTTGAACCTGCTTGATTGTTGGGAAATGTGAAACGCATACTCCCTAATCTTACTGACCAAGGTATGCCCCTAAGTATAAAACAGACAACTCAAGAAGAGACTGCTCCCTAGGACGTGCGCACAACACAGAGCCAACTCCCTGGGAAAGTCTATGAAACATGCACAAGAGAGAATGAAATCAAAGAGACACTGCTGCTTAGAACAACCTGCATATTGTAGCATGTTTAGCAGTACTACTCAGGTGCTACAAAAAGCCATTCACAAACATACGTGCAGAGATCTGTCTCTCCTATCTTTTCTATGAGGAGACCTCTGCCACAAGTGCAGAGATCTCTGAATACATAGGTCTACGTTTCAGTAGTAAATGTGTGCAGGATGGGGAGTGGTTGGAAAAGGAGGATTACCTGCATCTAAATGGGAAGAGTTTAGGGAAGGATAAGGAGGGGCTTAGTGAAGGTCATGCAAAAACAAAACACCCGCCCACGCAAAAGTAAGCCCATTGCTAATCACAAACTGAACTTCTTAAAGTTACTGCAGCCAAAGAAGTCCTAAAACAGTGGTAAATGTACCCAAGCCCAACCTTGAAATAATGGCACACATGGCCACTCGCAGGCACTGCAACACACTCCCTTAGTGAATAATAGATGCAGGACTTATTATAACAACCCATAGGAAATAATGTTATAATAAATACAATTATTTCAACTTTTAAAATAAATATATAAATCGTGTTTAATTAGTAAAACATATATATTCAATAAATAGCATATTATTGAAAGATGTTTTAAATTATTGTAATATTAAATATATAATAAACTCTAAAATGTATATTAAATAATTATCATTATTTAAAATTAATTTCACACATAAATTTAAATAAATGTTAATACATATTAAATAAAAAAAGTCTAATGAAGATGGGATTTTGTTTAACTGTATTCTTTAGGGATATTATTTTTGAATTAAATAAATAATTATATTTTAAATAATACATTTTCAATACTCATTTAAGTTAATATACTGTAACATTGTATTTTACTAATTATAGAGGGCATCAAATAAATAGATAAAATTATTTAACAATGTTTCATAAAAAATATTTTCAATATTTGTTTTAAGTTTAACAAACTTTAATACATTTCCCAATACTTTACCATAAGGAGATCTCAACCCTCTGGGGGACCTCTGCCTATGCGTGAAAATTTACAAGGAGTAACTTTACACTAAAAAATCCTGTTCTAAAAGGCTCCACCAGGGGTGGAGACATGCAAGTCTTCACCTAGGCGTAACTTTACACTCAGAAATAATAATGGTGAATAGCAAAAACGTGTAAGTTACTCGTAGGTGCAAGAGTAATTTTACACTTGAGTAAATCTACACAAGTAAATTTACCTTTGTGAATAGAACCCAGTAAAAGGCCTTACAAATCACACTGAAAACACAATGCCCCTTCGGCCGCTCTTGGGTTTTTAGCCAAGAGCTCTTTGCATTCTGGGCTGTTTGTAGACCATAACATTACACAGAAGGCGTAGATTCTGATATTTATCTCATTCAATGGAGATAACTGCTTTGTTGTTCTTGCAATAAAGTGCCACTCACAAATGAGGCACTGAAAGTTCAAACTTACACATACTGAATACATGGAAATATCACATATAAGGACCTTAAAAACGTGACAACTATGTTTATTTATGATGTTTAGAGGCAAGCTTTAAGAGAATTTTGTCCATAACCATAATGAAATTTAGAAAAATTAAAATTCAATACACTTAGCACTCATTGAAATTCGATGTGTACTGCAAACCCCCCCCCAAAATAAAAAAATCTTCCAACAGCTCTGGAACCCAAACAAAATTACCCGTTTTCTTTTTTGTTCTACTTCATGCATCTCGTAATTCTGAATTGGATGGTAGAAAAAAATAATCTAAAGATAGACTCGAGGGGGCAGGTCATTGTGGGTTTTGTGTCAACACACTGAGCACGACTATGGTCGTCACCCACAATTTTAACTTTGAAACATTAAGATGCAATTCCAAATTTAAATGCTAGATGGCGGCATTATGCAGAGCATATGAATGAAAAGGTTACGTACCTCCAATTCCTGGTTCTGCTTTGTAGGAATCTTCACTGAAGTCATAAAAGCTTGAATTTTCCCTGCTGCATGCGCAGAGCCCAGAAACACTTTTTTGCACAGTTTTCTTGCATGGAAAGAATACTAAATATTGACTCTGTCCATGAATGTATTCATACAAATACGTATTGAAAGCCTAACAGAGGCTTCATTTTTTTCCTAAATGTGCATATAAAGGTGTCATATTGGTTTGATAAAACTGCTTTGCAGCATCTAAAATGCAATGAATTCCTATTAAAATTGTGAGAAAGAGGCTACAAAATGCAGCCAGATAGGCTTACTTTGAAGCAAAGAAAAAATTATCCTGTCTCTTTAAGAATGTGTGTGGCACCCTTTCACACAATGAATTGTACTGGCAGTTTCCTCCCACAGCCAGTTCTTTTTTTTTTTTACAAAAAATAATGTAAAATGATGCAGAATACAGTACTGCTCAAAGTTTTAGACAATTAGGGAGGTGGGTGGATTGTTTACGACTTCTAGGAAAATTACTACGATGCAGAACCAGGACTAAAGGAATATAACGTTTTCTTCTGAATTGTCGGATCTTCATTGATGGTCATAAACACCTAAATATAGTAGCAAGCTAGCCAATAATATATTTTGCGGCTGCTGAGCAGTAAAAAAATAAATATATTATATATGTGCAGTCCAAGTCTAGATTCCTGTAAGAATCATTTGAAAAAATGCCTGCGCATTTCCTGACCTACTTTGACTTCTGCCCGAGTATCTGACTCTAGACAATACTGCCTTATGTTATGTTAATAATTTTATAAAGCGCACCTGCTACCCCATAGGATGTCCTGCCGCTGAGAACGCAAGCAGAGCACAGAAGGAGAAAACAAGTAGATCTAAGCTACCGTGGGGTAAAATTAGTGAGTCCTGAGTGATATTATAAAGCCAACAAATTGTATTTTTAAGTCAGGTTTTTAAGGCCTGTCTGAATTTGGGAAGCGTGGCTGCGAGCCGTAAAGCCACTGGCAGCTAATTCCACAGCTTTGTGCAGTCACTGCAAAGGATGTGCCCCCTATGCGAACACGTTTGTAGGGAGGAACCGCTAGCAAATTAGCTCCAGCTGATCCTAAATTGTAAGTCGGAATGTATTTATGGAACTTCTCCAAAAAACAATCGGGGCCACTCAGTTGGATAACCTTATAGACTAGACAGCGGGATTTAAGCATCACTCTTTTGCCCACTGGCAGCCAATGAGGAACTTTGAGTGTGCCGGTCTTCGACCGAAGAACACGGCCAACCAAATGCTAACTTGGCAGAAGCATTCTGTATTCTTTGTAGTTTCTTCAAAGGCCCGCATCACGGGCCTAAGAAAAGGGAGTTACAAAAGTCCAGGTGACTCAAGGTTGTCGCCTGAATCACCACCCAGTGAATCGGCCGGGGCAGGCGAGGCAGAATCTTCTTCAGCTGTTTTAAAAGGAAGAAGCATGTGGATGCAAAGTGATTAATCTGACCCTTTTAACAAGAACACTGGGTACAGGTGTATCAGTAGGTTTTTTTACCATTTTTGCAAGTGATGGAGAAAAGGTCCAGGAATTGGGCTAAAAGTCTGTTGGCATAAGATCAGGGATACAGGTATGTCTCACATACAGCACGTCAATTCTGTCTGGGTTGAATATGAAGGAGTTCAAATGTAACCACTCTCATACTGCAGCCATACACTGGTGAAATGGTTCAAGTGTATTTTCAGCTGCTTGATCCAGTGTGATGATCAGCTGGGTGTCACCTGTATAATTTATCACACTGACAAAGGGGAGCATTTCAGGATTACGCAAAGGAAGATCAATCCTCCTGTGAAGCTGATGGACCTGTGAGAAATAAGAATACTCTCGTGCCAGGGGGTTCAATGATCACCATATGTCATGGAGCCTACTACAATGGTGTAGGCAGTCCGCTAGAGAGCGAGCCATCCTGATCGCCTGTGCGCCACGAAGTGGAGGAGTAGACCTATCCATGTGTATATCATGTATGCAATTGAAGCTTCCCTCCATGAGGCTGAGCGCTGGTAGATTCTGAACTAGCGTTGGTGGGAGGGAGTCTAGAAAGTGAGAATGGCCTGAGTCATGATCGTAGACTGCTACCAAAACAATGGGCGCGCACCGTCCAGGTTCCCTCAGTCCACATACTGTCCCTCTGGCACACTACCTGTAGGACTGCAGGTGCCACCCAAATCAACACCCCTCAGGCAAACACTGAGTAGACAGTACCCACCACTTAACCCCTCCACCGGCGCCGCAGGCGTGACAACTCAACCGATGTCGTGTGTCTCTTGTAGGTAGGCAACATGGATGAGTTTGCATCTTAGATATGAATACACTCGGTGTAGCCGCCTAGAGGTCCCCATCCCCCTCACATTCCAGGGCACAAAATTGTACATAGGAAGAGAATCAGTACCCCTTGTCGCCATCATTGTGGTATCTTCGTGCTCACCCCTAACCACCCGCGACCCCCCACCACGCTCCCCGCCAGCAGCCCACCTGCAACCACTCACAGACAAGAAAATATATTGAAAAAACACCCATATAAACGTTGGCCCCACCTCCCCTCCCCAGGTCTAAGCAAGCATAAGCCCCTGACCAATAACGAAACATCAACGAAAAGAAAGAGGGAAAAACCCCTACCAGTCAATCAAAGTCCACCAAGGTTGTGGGGGCAGTGGTTCCAGTTATACAGAAGGTATGAAGGGCTCGGCCCACCCATCCTGTCAAAGCCGTGGGATACCAACATGTTCTACAGAGTATTTCCACCGTGCCCAAACAGTTATAACAAAGGGATCAAAGGATATAGCATTGTTGTTCAGATCATCAGTTCAGCAGTCATTGGGGTAAGAGCCGGGCCAGCTCAAAGCTACGGAGCAATGTCCATCACCATGTGTAATTAATCTCCCTCCAAGGAAAACACTGACGGGGCAGGGGAGTTCGTGGCCTGGCTAAGACAGGATTCCAGTTCAGCCACAGCATGGGCCCACTCTCTGGCAGAGTGGCAGCTTGTTCCTCCGATGGTCTGCCCTTCTGGGGGCTATTGCATCGCCACTGGTGGGAGGGTCGTTGCTACCTCCTTCCTCCGGAACACTACTGGGCTCCTGGCAGTGGCACCACTCCATTCGTCTCCAGCCATTTTCAGGCTTTGGTTGTTGATGAGAAAAAGCAGGTGGTGCCAGAGTTCAGGATGCGCAGTTTGGCTGGAAACATCAAGGAATAACGCAGGTGGAGCTGACACTCGACTGGCATGAAGGAGCTGGACTGTACACCTGCTGTGTAGCCCAGATATATGTTCACTGGACTGTTTTCCACCTGCCAGGGACACCTTGCGAGCGCAACCTGCAACATGTGCTCAAAGTGCAGGTAGTTGAAGAGCTGTGCCACCACTGGTCGTAGAGGGGACCCAGGCGGGGGCAACTTGCCAGGCACCCTATGTGCGCGTTCCGCAAAATAGAATGTCGACCTCCACTCATCCAGCACTGTGTTTAGCAACCAATCCTCTCGAAAAGGCTCATGTTGGGGCCCTTTGCACCCTCCGGGATTCCCATAATACGAATACTGTTGTGCCATGATCTGCCCTCAGCACAGTTCGCTCTACTGCTCAGCAGAGTCACCTCTGCTTGAAGGGCCTTCAGTTGAGACTGCATGTCCATGAATGAGGGGCGCAGGCCCACCAGGGTGAATTCATTGGATTCCACTCTGTCTCTCAGTTCAGCTTGATCTGCCCTGAGTAAAAATTCATCTCAACTCATCTCAAGCTTAGAGTCCAGTGTGACCTTAACGTCTCTGATGGCTCCCAAGAGCTCATTGAACCTATCCACAGTTGGGTGCCCATCTGCCCAGTCTCGAGAGCATCCAGCCCCTAGGGGGGCAGCACCATGTGGTGTCCCCCCTCCGGTGTTCAGTTCTCCCTTTAGGCCTTGTTGTTTAACCATAGTAGCCCAGTGTGCACTCAGCACCGAAAGTCAAAGAGGGCCTGGAGGGTTGCGCTCGGTCCCCCAAAACCAAGTCCCCTGCGGAAACTAGAGCAGCAATACTCTAATGCCGATTCAGTATTTACTCAGGTTCCTGGACAGAGTGCAGCCCACAACAGGGCAGCAGTGCAGGACGGGCTTGGGGATCAGTGTAACTCCAGCAATCTTCCGCACCTCAGCCCCTCTCCGATCTGGCAGTGAAGAACAGCTGGGCAATAAGGGCATCAACAAGCCCCACTACAAAGCTGTGTGCTAGATTCTCCACTAGCCCAGCCAAGGGCCTATGTCAACCAGTATGATCCAGGGAGATCCACTTGAGCAGCAATCAAGTGCAGGGTGCTCAAGCCTCCATCCACGGCCCCCCACACTCCGCAACAGCGTGAGGTAGAGTAAGTGTCACTATCGGGGCCAATCACACCTCCCACACACCAGGGCCATGAAACCACTTAATGAGCACTGCCACTACTACGGCTGTAGACGCGACCATTTAGTGCTCCCAAAGGAAAGCGCAAGACTGCTCCATCGCCATCATCTGGGCCCAGCTTTGTCCCTGAAGTGGCTCACAATGCTGCATCAAGACTCACCAGCCTTTTAGGTAGATAGTGGGGGAGAATGCGTGTCTGCTCCGTACTTGTAGATCCGACAACCGTTGTGTTCAAGCGAAAGCTGTCCTCAGCAGGGTCGCCCAGCATACAGGGCCACAGGTTGTGGTCTCAAAGCCCAAAGGGGAGGGGGCCACCCCAGTGCAACGCCGGCCGCCCTGGGCTTTCCCCATCGCCCATCGGCCACAGAGCAGTGTCCCGACACCTGGCAGTCTCGGCGTGACTGCGCCGCTCAGCCCCCCAGGTGCTCACGTCAAATGCTCAGAGGCCCGTAGGGAGGGGCCTGAGCTTCTCCGTTGGCCACCGAAGCCGCCCATTCGTTGCGAGCCTCAGGCTCAGGTTCGACCTGCCGCTTCTGCCACCGGGAGGTGTCTCCCTCCGTTGCTTCGGCTTCACTTCCAGGCCCAGGGGGAGGGGCTGTGCTTCTCTGTTGACTGCCGAGGCCATGCAGGCATCAGGCTCGGGCCCTCTGACTTGCCGCTTCCATTGCTGGGGAGCGCCTCACCCCGACATCACATCTCTGGCTCCACCACTGTGAAGGAGGGCACGGGGTCTAAACAATCTGGTTGTGTGGGTAAGCGATTTGGCAGGATGTGTCGGGTAGGCAAGGCACGCGGAGCTCCTTCACCGCATGTCCGTTTCATCCACCATCTTGGCCACGCCCCCCATAAATATCATCCTTATCCTTGATCTGAGTAGCCTGACAATTAGTGATGGTAGTGTGATCGGAAGAAAGCATAAAAGATGCTGACCATTTCATCAGGAGGACACTGCCTATTCAGTTCCGTACAGGAGCCTTTGACACAAAGTCTTGGCATTTTTTGTTTTTTTGCTGTAGCAAAGATATCTAAGGATGATGTTCCCCATTCCACTTCTACCACTTCGTTGTTCAGGAACCATTTGTAGTTTTCCTTGTGATGGCTGCTGAGGAAGTCTGCTTCCTGATTTCGAGTCCCAGGAATGGGTATGGCAGTCAGTGTGATACCTTTGCTTAGA
The DNA here is from genome assembly GCA_963921515.1 of Calotriton arnoldi. Taxonomy (NCBI): domain Eukaryota; kingdom Metazoa; phylum Chordata; class Amphibia; order Caudata; family Salamandridae; genus Calotriton; species Calotriton arnoldi. The sequence continues at coordinate 500,583 of CAWUFW010004243.1, read as the reverse complement.
GCCCAATGCCATATTATTTGTGTTTTCAGGGAAAGTTGCATGACCTTGTTCCCCCTTGTTTGTTGGTACAGTACATGGTGGTGGTGTTGTCTGTTTAAACCATTACGCTTTTTATGCTAACAGTGGGAGAAACACTTTCAAAACCAGATTTACAACTTTTAGTTCCAGAAAATTAAGTGGTATGTCTTCTCTTTGTGTGGCCAAAGGCCTTGAATTCTAGGAGGGTTTCGATAGACTCCCCATCCTGATATTGACACGTCTATAACTATAATCTGTCTTGGCAACTTCTTTTGAAATAGGACTCCTTTTAAGAGATTTCTCCTGTTGCACCACCATGTTAGTTATTCTGAGGCTGATGATAGCTGGAGTGTCTCCTCCCAACTTTCCCTTTTCTGGACCATTAGTTCTTGAGATAATGTTGGAGAGGTCTCAGAAACAGACAGGCTTTCGGGACTATTTATATGTAGGATTCCATTAATCCTATGAGTGATGCAATTTGGCTATCCAATGGTTTGCGAGTGCTTCTTAGGTGAAGGCTTTTCTCTAGAATAGATGATGCAATCTCTCCCTTTCGTTTCGGACTGATTTTCTAATTGACTTCTCCATGTTGATTTGCATGTCTAGTTTTTTTTAACAGATTTGCGGTAGTTTGGAAGTCCTTCATTGCTTTTATTACAGTACTTGCTTTTATAAGTCAGTCATCGAGATATAGTTAGAAAATATTTTTCTTCTTTTGAGATGGGTTGCAACAACATTACATTTTGAGCAGTGCTTAATTTGTAAAATATTAAGTGCCGGGGCTCAAAGTTTTGCTCAGAAGCTGCCTCCAGTGCGGCAGAAGGTTGTAGTGCCAAATATCAAGCCTGGGTAGTCTTGAGTGCCCTTCATGATCTTTAATCCATCACCAGACACTCCCTGCCCCTCTATCTCACTCCTGCATGTTCTTTGTCGTCTCTGTTTCCTCTCTATGTCACTGTATTTCCATCTTTCTCTTCTTCCTTCTTACCCCCTTTTGTGTTTTTCTCTCTTTTGTTCTGGGTCAAAGTGTGATGAGCACATATGAGTGCTAATGCCCAAAAATAAGTGCTGGTGGCCCCACCTGCAACCACCGGCTCAAATAAAGCACAGATCTTACTTCACTGTTCACATGCAGAGGCATAGCATGGGTTCCAGTGGCCCTGGTCAAACAAGGAAGATGGGTCCTCACTTCACTGGTTGGATAGTTAACTATAGTGAAAATGTGGATGCCTTGAGCCGTAATATACTTTGCCTCCAATGCGAATGCCCTTACTGCTCAATTGATAGCTATACCCTGTCTGTGAGGACTGTGAGAGGAAGACGCAGGAGGAGGTCATGATAGCTATACCCTGTCTGTGAGGACTATGAGAGGAAGATGGACGAGGAGGTCATGATAGCTATACCCTGTCTACCTCACCTTCCTGATTCTATTGTTTCAGAAGATCCAGTAGAGGTTGTGCTCTACAGCTTCTATTGGAAGTCGGGGTCCTTGTACGCGCGTGTTTGGCAGCCACATGCGTTTACAGCATACCTGCGCTGGCTCATATCTCCACAGTCAGAGATGCCAGTGTTAGTTTGCACCATGAGAAACAGCTAAGCACCTGCATAGTATTGTGTGGCCAATTAGTCTTACCTTTCGCCTCGAATTGTAACACTGTGAAGAAGACAAGTGCTGTTGCTTCCTGTCTACTATTAAGTCTAAACCAAGCACGTTCACAGCAAGGGTCCCCTTCGATAGAGCCTCCGGGTGATGGCGGGTGACAGAAGGTCCCCAGGGGGCTGGTGTTGTAATCACATGGATAATTTGAGAACATAGCAGCAGTGCAGAAAGTGAAAGTAATACATTGTACGTGTGCTGCACCACCCTCACCTCGGAGGCATCTCCCATTGCCCATGAAACCCTACAGCCAGCAGTGAGAGCCCTCTTTGGCTTTAAAACGTTATTTTACTTGTTTAGCCCTAGTTGGGCTTCGAGGACATGGGTGTTTCCCCTGCCACTGCCTGACCATCCTCGTAACTCTTAATACGAGCACAGTGACAGGACGGTCCTATTCAGTCTCTTAAGGTGCAGCCTCCCATTTCGTTCAATACGATTTTTTTTGTTTTTTACTTTCAGTCTTTCAGCAGCTTGCCACAAGTCTACTGCACACAGCACTGCCAGTTAAAGAGACAGTGTCAGCCCCACAGCAACTACATACACAACCCAAAGGGGCCCCTTCAGGATGACAAGGCTCGTCCCCTCTATCCCGCCCACGCACCATGTGGACTACGGGGGTGTTCTTTACATCCCCTACATCGAATATTGACGAGGCTTACAACCGTTCTGTCAGCTGCCCGTCCTGCACACTCTCGCTCACCGTTCATTTCTCCAGTAAAAGGCACAGTCGTGTTGCACTCCGCCAGGTCTGCATTTCACAGGTCTTCATTTTGAGCGACACGCTCTTTCTTTCTGGCCAGACCAGTCATCAATATTATCCTGGCTCCTTTATTACTAAGTCACCCTACCTTTAGACTTCCCTGATCTTCTAATCACATAGATGAAACGGTCATCCTACCCAGCCAGCGGCCAGGCAGTCAAACCAGCTAGTTATATTTATTTTGAACAGTTATCAGGAATTCCGACCACAGTTGAAGAAATTTATAGACCCGTCCCTGAGAAATAAGTGCAGGTGCGGAGCTCCAGAAACCACCCGCACAAATTAAGCACTGATTTTGAGCCAAGTTAGTCCGAATGGTAGGACAGTGTGTTGGGAGTGATCTTCTCCAATTATGAATCTATGGAATTGCCTGTGATGATTTGAGACTGGAATGTGAAAAAAGGCCTCCTTCAGATCTCTAGAACAAACCACAGATATAAGATCAGCTCAAATTCTTTTGACTGAACCTTCTTTAGTACCAAGAAGTACCTCAGGTACACTCATTTGTTCTGTTCATTTGATGGAACTTTTCTATTGCTTGTTTTGGTAACAAGATGCGTAATTCCTTCCTTAATGCTGGCAACTGTTGATGTATTGACAGATTTGGTGGAATAGGCAGTGGAATTGCCTTGAAGAGCATTTTATATCGCTTTGATATGATTTTTAGGACCCATCTTTCTGTGGTGATTAACTTTCACTCTTACTAAGGGCAGTAGAGGCTTTGGTGCTGGCCTTGGTTGGAGAGTTTCAAGTATTGCAGATGCCATTGGTTGAGAAGTCTCTAACGGAATATTAAGTTTAGCTGCTCCTTCTGCAAGTACATACTGAAATATCAGAATGTGACCCACCTGTGATGCCCTGGCTAGAGACTGAGGAAGTGACGTAGGTGTGTACGATTTCTGAGACACATACAAGTGAGAATAAGAAGATCCAGATCTGGTATATGGTCTTAGTCTACCGATGGGAATACTGTGAGGAGAGCAGGGTTTTCTCTTGCAGACTCCTGTGGAGAAATAGGCTTCCATTTTCAAATTGGAGATCTTGGACAAGAACAATCAAAGGGCTTTAGAGGAGCCTGAACTGGATCTTCAAATAGGATGATTGGCTTTATTGTGCGATGAGGTCATGAGGCACAGGAACTGGCCGTAACCAAATGTCCAAAAAGAGATAAAGTCTCATCTGGATAGAAAATGGTTATAGCGACCAGACTGCAGGAGACACAGATGGAAAAAGACTTCTTCTTTCTCTTCAACACTGATGGTGAAGCAGATGATGTCGATCTTGCCCTTTTTGACAATGGTGTGTGTCGCCTTCAAAGCTGGTGCTTTCGCCTATAACAGTGAATGTGGCACTGTTGATGCTGGTCTTACTACTGTTGATCGAAATCTCGTCATCAACAGTGTGAGAGTCATAGTCAATCCTTCAAAGTCAATGGAGATGATTGTCTCTTTGTCATTGACCCTAAATGACTTAACATTGACAAGTGTGTATGTCGTCGATGTGTAGTCAGAGAGCTGTAATTTGACAGTGAACAAGCCTCAATTGTGACATCGATGTCTTTGACGTCATTCCTCTGTGGCGACGGGAATGATAGTGGCTTCTTTCCTCTTCCACTTCATTTCCTCTCCCTGGATCTCCCTCGACGGGAATCCTAGTCAGGAGGAAGCAGACCTGTTTAGGCAGGTTGGGAGGCTGATCTTTCTATTCTTTTCCTTTTCATCCTCCACTCCCATAACTTCAAGCATGTCTTTTAGTCTCTCTGTCCTTTGAACTTCTCTGCTTTCTGTTTTTTTTTTTACAAATATCACATTCCTTAACAGAGTGTGAAGTGGGAAGGCAGATTACAAAATGCTTGTGGGCATCATCCTTTTTCCTCCCACACGATGGTCTAGTTGTGTAAAGGGAAGGCATTCTTACTGGAAAAGCTTGACAGAATGTGCTGGATGTTGCACTCTGCAACAGATGTTCTTAAACGTCAAGTGCAACAGTAAAAAATAATTTCTTCCTGAGGAAAAAAAGATTTTTGAGGCTGGAAGTGCTCAGCCGTGTTAAGATATCCTTCTCTCACGAGCCAGAAAAAAAAGATCTGGCTCTGGGAGGCAAATGCAAGTGCAATGCGTTGTGGGAAGAAATGCCTCGCAGGTTCCTAAAGAGACAGGTTCATTTTTTCAATGCCTGCAATGTAAGCCTATCTGGCTGCACTTTTCAATCTCATGTACAAATTGGTACTAGGAATTCTTGCATTTTAGATGCTGCAATGCAGTTTTATCTAACAAATATGATGACTTGATATGCACATTCAGGAAAAGTGATGTCTCTGATAGACATCCATTATATATTTACATGATTATATTCATAGACAGACACATATAGAAAACTATGCAAAAAGGTGTTCCGGGGTGCGGGCACACAGTGGGGAGGTTCAAGCTTATAGGACTATCAATGAATATCCTGCAATGCAGAACTGTAGTATTTTGACAAAATCTTTCACATAAATACAATTAAGTTACAAATTCAAGACAGGTTCTAGGGGGGAAATGTTGATGGGGGGGGGGATTGGGTGGGGGGAGTTTGCTCACTGGGAGGGGACCGTGCGAACTGGTTGGATGCATTGCTTTCAGGCTAGACAAGCTACCTGCAGCACACTGGCTATCCATGCATACATGCGTTCCATCCTCTCCCCGCGTAATAACACGCCTTATCCCTCGGCGACAGGCTGGTATGGTGCTCTGGTGTATATGGCTAGGATAACATGCTTGATGTGGAATGTCAGAGGTCTAAATGACCACTGGAAGTCTCGATTAGTGCACGCTTACCTGGCTAGGCAGGGGGTGGATGTGTGCTTCTTGCAGGAGACACACATGACGGGAGCCACGGAATCCTGGCTCCGCGCCCGGTGATGTGGGGACTCTTATTCATCCATCTACTCTAATTACAGCAGGGGTGTTGCTATCCTACTCAGAAGGGGCCTGCAGTGGCGCACGACTCATACTCGCATAGATAAGGAGGGGAGATACGTAATTCTTGCTGGCAGTCTGTTCCAACAGCCCATGACCCTGTTGGCCATATATGGACCAAATGGAGATGACCCAGGTTTTTTTCTGAATCTCTGGAGGCAGGTGGCGGCCAGTGGAATGGGAGCAGTGATATGGGGCGGCGATTTCAACGTGGCATTAAATGGCCAGCTGGATCATTTGGGCACTATACAGCACCACCCACAGACTGCAGACACACTAAGGGCACTCCTCGCTGACAATGCACTAACAGATATATGGTGCCACACACATGGGGATGCGCATAGCGGTACCTGCCACTCCACATACCATAGCTCATGGTATTGCATTGATTTCTGGATGGTGACCAGAGATGTGGTCACCTGGACGGTGGCGGTGGACCATCTTCCACGTATGCTTTCGGACCATGCCCCGGTGTGACTGGTGCTGATGATGCCACAGACCGTCTTGCAGGCTTTCTCCTGGAGGCTCCCTCCACGCGCTTTGTGAGATGTGGTGTTACGGGAGGAGATAGGCACTGCCATAGTGGATGTTGGATCGGTCGAATCATCCTCAACATTATGGGAGGCTTTCAAAGTAGTGATACGCAGGACGTGTATAGCAAAACATGCGGGGTATAGAAGGCAATCAGGGGCACCTTGAGCAGGTTGGAGGCAGAGATCGGCCGGTTAGAATTAGCACAGGCCACCGACCCCAGCCAGGCTGTGCTGGCAGACATTAGAGAAAAGATATCAGAGTATTGTAAAGAAGCTGAAAGGGAGGTCAATTATCTAGGGAAATCTGCGCAGGTGCGATGATATGGGGAGGGAGACCGTCCTGGTAGGACCTTGGCGGGACTGCTGCATAACCCACACGCCTCGGCTTATGTGGTAGAATTGGAGGACGGTAATGGGCAACTGGTCACCTCCCCGACTGCGATACCGGAGGTTATGTCGTCCTTTGATTCCAAGTTATATACTGCGGGCTCGACCGCAGGTCATCCAGCCTTAGTAGAATACTTTGACACTATTGAGCTGCTCTGGCTGGGATCGGGATACAGGGAATTTCTAGATGCCCCAGTGACGCCGGAGAAGATTGCTCAGGTAATAGCTGGCTTACCGGCCGGAAAGGCGACGGGCTCTGACAGCCTCATGCCCGCCTTTTATAAGGAATATGCGGATCTGCTAATCCCACACCTCCTTGAAATGTATCAGGATTCACTGACAAGGGGGATATTCCCCCCATCCTTACGTGAAGCTATGATTGTCACAATACTCAAGTCGGATAAGTCACCTAAGTTGTGCGACTCCTACCGCCCCCTATCTTTAATAGATTTCTATGCCAAAATCTACGCCAAGCTTCTAGCGAACCGTATACTGCCCCTGCTGCCCTTAATTATACAGCCGGATCAGTCGGGTTTTGTGCCGGGGCCCGGGACCTCACATAATCTACGCACTATCTTTGCTGTCATGCACCATATCAATCCCTCACTACCGGCTGTAGCGGCCCTCCTCGATGCCACAAAGGCGTTCAATACTCTAGAATGGTAGTTTCTTTTCACTCTAATGGCGAGGCTGGGGTTTAGCACTAGCTACCTACGAAAAGTCCAACTCCTGTATGCCCAACCTACGGCCCGGATAAGGTTGACCGGACAAGTGTCAGAGCCATTCGGGATATCCCGCGGTACCAGACAGGGGTGCCCACAGTCTCCTCTGCTTTTTGCAGTGGCCATGGAGCCGCTAGCTGCGAGGCTTCGACAGCACCATGCGGAACGAGGCATAGGATTCTCTACCCGGGGATAGGTGGTCTCGATGTACGCGGATGATGTTGCTCTGTATGTCCGTGAGCCCAGCACTAACTTGGAACCATTGACACAAGAGGTAATATGATTTGGGGGGCATTCTAGCATTCAGATCAACTGGGGAAAGTCGATATTGTTCCCAGTCACTGAAGCCACCATTCCGTGTCAGAGTGAATATCCCTACCGATGGGCCACTGAGCCAGTCAAATATCTGGATATATGGCTAAGCTGAGATGTGGAGGAGATTTGGAGGGTGAATAATGGAGAGGCGGTGGACTGGTTGGAATTGCGCATCCCAGTCTGGATCAAGCTTCCGTTGTCTCTCGCGGGCGGCCGTATTGCGATAGCTAAGATGATCGTACTTCCGAAGTTCTTGTACCTATTTGCTAATATACCAATGCCCCCAACAGCACGGTTCTTTAAACGGATACGGTCTAATTTAATAGCGCTTACCTGGGCTGGACGACAACCCAGAGTGAGATACGAGTTGCTGATGCTGACGCCGGCTTCTGGCGGTTTGGGGGCGCCAGTTTTGCAGCTGTATGCCCTGTGCGCGCAGGCGAGTTTCCTGCACCACTGGCTGTACCCGGCTCCTTTTCAACCACATGTGGAGGTCGAGCGCGGCAGGCGTCTCCGTGGCCGCTGACGACACCGGTGTTCCAGCAATACAGGGCACCCAGAGATTAAATAGATCCAGTAGAGTGTGTGAGATGGGCGTGGGACGGTCTTCGACGCCGGGCTGGGCTCACAGATTTGCATGGCATGTCAGCCCTGCTGGCAGACACCCGCTATTTCCCCCTTTACAGGACAGGGGGTCAGCCAAAAGAGCTGCCGAATTGGGAATTAAAGCGCTGGCGGACCTGTTCCCGGACGGTGAGTTCATCGCTTCACTGACTGACCTCTATGTGTGAGGACCCAATGCGCTAGACACACTGCTATATTTCCAATTAAGATCAACCTGTAATGCTATGTATGATACCTTCCCTGGCCCCCCCCCGACCCTCACGGCGCTAGAGCACATGTACAGCGCGGCGTCCCCCCGAAAACTCGTCACTAGACTCTACACACTTACAATGCAGGCATCTAAGCTGGATGCCTCTGGGGCACGGGGGGCATGCGGGCAAGAACTGGGATATGAAATCCCGGTAGACAGGTGGGAATACTGCTGTGGGCAGACAGAGCGCTTATCTCTGAACTATAGGCTCCGGTTGAGCATATTAAGTACATCCATAGAATGTACCGCACGCCTCTACAACTGCACAAAATGGGGCTGAGAGAGACCTCGAGCTGCAGCAGCTCCTGTGCGGAAGAGGTCACGTTTCTCCACTAGGCTTGGGGATGCTGCGGAGTGGTGCACTATTGGGAGGAGGTATGCACTACAATTAGCTGCATCATTGGAGGCTGTCTGACGCTGGACCCTGTGATGTGTCTCCTGGGCTATGTTAGGGAGGTGCCAGTGGTGCATCACTGTCTAGTGGCAATGCTGCTGGTGGTAGCGAAGCGGAGGGTTGCGATGCGTTGGGGCGAAAGCCAAAACCTACTCACACTGCATGGTTGTTGGATGCCGCTTGCTGTCAAGAACAACTTAGCGCATATTGGGAGCTTATGCCGGTGTGATCCAGACCTCTAGACATCTGGGAACCACTCACCACATACCTCAGACACAGAGATGAGGAGGGGGTGGATAGGTCGGGTAAAGGAAAAGGCGTTGCCGAGCCGGGACGCAGTTGGAGGGAGGGCCGGGATAAGGAGGGACTGTTGCTGCTTGGCAGAGATATGCCAGGATGCTGTTGGAAGGTTTATTATACAAGATTTGCTTGTTATGATGTGATATTGACATGTCATGATGCAGTCAACCATGTACGTTCCTTGTTTGTTGAACAATAAAGGTTTAAAATATATATATTTTTTTAAAGTTACAAATTCAATAACAGAGATACTACAAAAATGCACACTAAGAGAAATGATCAACTTTGTAGTTGATAAGCTTGCTAACGAAAATAATTTGATTTATAGCCTTGCCTGGACGACTACAAAGCATAAATGTGCAGATACAAGGCATGTAGATGTCAGATCGAAGGCATATACTGGCGGCAACCCAAGCACACAGGGAAGATCTGCTGCAAGCACAAGAGTGGTTACCAATAAACACAAGACGCATCGTAGGGGTGCAAGGAGACTTGCAAAGGACATCTTATGGGAGAATTAAAGATGTCAAGGGGGCAGAAGACAGTAATTTAAGATGCTTTCATACCAGGGTTACCACAACAGGGGCAGCCCGACTATCCTAGAAACAGGGGCAGTAAAAGATATATAAACAACAGAGGTTCTAGGAAATAGACCTTTTGATATTTAAGACAATCAATGAATTCAAAAGGTTTTGTTTGCATAAATTGCAACAAATCATAAGTGAAGATAAAGAAAAAGGAAAAAGGTAAGAGTGCCCTCAAACAGTTTAAAAATATTATTTAAATTATTATTAGAAAGTCAAGGTTTTTTACACAGAAAATGAAGTCTTGTTTGTCCCAGCATAAAAGTCGGATTCGGTGCAAGATCTTATCTGCTCCCTTGGTTTCTCATTTTGTTGAGTTGAATCATTCTGCCATTGATATCAAATGGCAGATCATGGAACTGATAAAATGACCCCCTCAAGAGGTGACACCCAGGCCATTTTAAATAGGGCTGAATGCCGCTGGATTCTCAGATGTGATAGCATCATGAAAGGCTTAAATACAATAGAAGAGTGTAATTCTGTGATATTACATTAAAGCATACTCTCATACCTAAGTAGGACATTCTCTGTGCATTTAAAGAGAAAGCTAATAGCAACTAGTTTCGGCATTCTGCCATCCCTGGCTGACCAACCATCTTGGAAATACAATGGCCCAAGGACATGCAGATTATGTGGCGCAGCAAAGGAGGACTTTATCCATCTGGTTTGTATATGCCCTTTTTTAAGGAAAGCTTGTGTATTATTACTGAAAAATGTTTTTAGTACAAGCTGCATTCGATCCTGTAGAATGGCTATAATAAAAGGACTTGATCCAATCGACCCCAACTCAACTGCAAAATGATGAAATTCTTGAGTCTATATGAAAACCCAATTTGGTCCAAACCTCCTATTGGTTCACAAGAACCTACGTTGGTCAGAGATCGCAGGTACTAATGCTCTTAATGTCTTTACATGACGACCATCACTTAAAAGATTGTGGTGCTTAGGAACACAATAGCATTTTATTGATGACTATCTGCCAATAAGACTTGGTGATTGTATAGTTTAAAATAATCAATAACTATGAAATCTTGGCGGTTTTAGCTCTCAATTATGAAATGGCTGTTTATGATGATTCCTTTTACTATTAATCCATCTACTATTGGTTTAGATTTTAATAGCACTACGTCACTTTACTGATGATGATCATGATGATTTACTATTTAGACTGTAACGCCAAAGAATTCCTGCATACTCAAGTATTACATTTTATGCATTATCTGTCTTTCCACAGTTTCTCTGTAGCAGGCTTGTGACTTACACATGTCGCAGTAAAAATTACAGACAGAAGCCTTGTTACACCTATATGTTTAGGTTTGCTTCCAGAGTTGTATATTGTATTTTTTTAAATTATCTATCGTGTTGTACCTAGGAACGCTTAACACGGGCCAAATTGATTCTGTTTAGATAGTGTTTTGGGTGAAATAACTTCTCTGGGTATGTGAGACTGCAGGTTAAAAAGACAGATGCCCGGATTTATAAATCTTATTTATAAACAGATTTATAAACGCCGCTTGGTAATGTGCTGTATCAATCTCAGCTCTAGGCTCCATGATTTTACATCACAGGCTGATGTCAACCATCATGCAAGTTTAGTGAATCTTTTGAGAGAATTTTGGTCTAAAGAAAATAACGTGCAGCTGACAAAAGATTTTTCCCACAAAGCAAAGCTAGTGTCATTTGTGCTGCGAGTGACTGTTGTATGTAAACCACAGGTAAGAATATTGTATAGGAGGGGTAATCCCAGGAAGGCCTCTTCCATACATAATGCAGTCATGTGAATCAGGTATATATTTTACCAGTAAATGTTCACCAGTTGACTTGTCTCATCTAATTGTCGGTTTTTCATGTTATTATTTTCGAGGTTGCTGTGAAAGTTTGAATATGGGGTGGTCAATACAGCATCATTTGTTTGCTTTTCTTGCCTGTCTGTAGTTCTCGGTGATTGTTTATTCTCTGTTTTTCCGTAGGGTGAGCCAAAGCTTCCAATTCTGTGTAGCATACCTGGATGTTTAGTGTGACGCACAACACGACACAATTCCACACCACACAATTCCACACTTCCCAACATAATTACGCTGCACATACCACTCAACGCAGCATGATTCAACGCCACATACTTACACTCTACTCAATACCACATAAATATACCACACATAAAACCACTCTAAGTCACATAGCAACAACCTACATAATTGCGCTCCACACAATGCCATATAATTCCAATCAGAATAATTCCACTCAACGCCATATAATTCAACTTCACACATTTGCATTCCATACCACATAATTTATATTTTGGCGGACGGGATATCCATCACCAAGATTCAAATCAGGCCCTTAGTCTGATTTTAAGACTTGCCCTGGTTTGGCAATAAAAGCACATATCCCGTATTAAGTGCCTTTTATATTTTCTTTGTAGGAGACGGTATTCTTGCTCCAACTTTTTCATTGAATTTCATGACATTGCAGACTGTTCTGATATTGGCTATTAAGTGAACCAGTTTTTATTGTTTCTTGCAATTTGGCTTTTGGTTGTAGATTTTGTAACAGACATCATTAAGTTTTTACATTTTCTCTTTTAGGCGGATAATAATTGGGGCCCTTATTTACAGCATACATTGGAGGGCTGTGAGGGCCGTTTCTTGCTAAAATTAGCAAGAAGCATTGCTCGCTTGGACTCTTACAATTTGCCACAATTAATGTGAGTAGTGATATATATATTCACTGAAAAAAACATAGGTTTCAGGGACGTTATAGTTAGAAATTAGCATTTAAAAAACCATAGAAATTCACTGAAAAAACCATAGGTTTCAGACACGTTATAGTTAGTTGAACATTTCACTCGTACAAAACCAGAGAAATTCGGCCGTTATAGTTAGTTGAGCTAACTATAACTCGCGCCCCCGCAATGCACTGCTGATGACGTCACATATTACATCATTCATGACATGGTCAGTGACATCACAAATGACATCTCAAATGACATCACTGATGACATCACTGATGACATCATCCAGTGACTGTGTGCTTCTGTAAAGTTTAAATATGTTTTATAAATATATATGCGAATGTGTATTGAAGTATGAGTGGGTGTTTGAGTATCTGAATAGATGATATAGTAGGTGCGTGGCCCCCCTCCTCAGGCCAATTATGGACGCGGGGACCCCATCCCCCGGGGCCGGCCTTTCCATTTTTTATTTTTTTTTAAATGTTTCAATTATAGAGGAGGGGGCCGCGTGGCCCCCCTCCCGGGCCACTTCTGGCCCCGGGGACCCCATCCTCTGGGACCTGGCCTCTCCGTTGGGGACCGTGGGGGGAGCCCCAATGCCCCCACGGTCCCGCCGGCTCCCGCGGGAGCCGGCATTGCTTTTGAGCAAGGGGAGCTGCTGACATGCAGCTCCCCTTGTTCAAAAGCAATCCTGCTTTGCTTCATTGAAGCGAGAGCAGGTTTTCCTGCTCTCACTTCAATCAAGCAAAGCAGAGTTTGCTATGACAGGGCGGGAGCCGTGCTCCCGCCCTGCCATAGCAAACAGCAATGTCCCAGGGGTGGGCACCCGGGACATTGCAGGAGCCGGCCCTGGGGGTGGCGGTCCCCATGGCCATCAAGGGCTCCAGGAGGGGGGCCGCGCAGCCCCCCTCCCATGTGTTTAAAGCCCCGCGGAGGTGGTGGTCCCCGGGGCAGTGTGGGGGGGCTTGAGCCCCCACACCGTAATTAGTATTGCCCCCGGGACCTGGCCCACCCAGGGGCTTTTTTAATAATTTCGTCCGGATTCGTGCACCCAGCGCGAATTCGGCATAAATTATTTTAAAAAAATGCTTTTTTGGGCCCTGGGGGTCCTTGTGGGACCCCCTGAGCAGGCCTCGGGGGTCAGGGTGTTTCTACCCTGCCCCCTTTTTTTGTTTTTCATCTTTTTTTTAACTCTTTTCTTGTGACTCGGTTACCGAGTCACAAGATGGCTGCCAACACTTCCTGGTTTGGAGTGTTGGCAGCCAATCAGAGTGAAGCTAGTGCCCGGGAGGAGTCGCGACTCCTCCTCGGTGCTCACATATCGAACGTTTTATTTTTTAAATTGCTCAGCAATTACTGAACGGATTTACACCATTTAAAAAAAGGTATCTTTCTGAACCAAGACCTACCTTTTTGCCAAATTTGATGTAATTCCGTTCAGCAGTTCGGGCTGTAGCTTTGTCTAAAGTTCCTATGGAAATTAACATGGGGAAAACGCATTTTGGGACCCCCCTTTTTTCTCAACCCCCGCTTGACGAATCACCCTGAAACTTTCAAGACAGGAGCTGACCGGAGCGGGCCATTTTTTTTTAAATTTCGCGAAGATTCGTCAAACGGCGCCAAAGTTATTGGCAAAACAAAAAACGCATTTCCTATGGAAAATAGGTTCTAACTATAACTACCTACTGGCGACCGCCAGTAGTATATATATATGTATATATATACATATATATATATATATATATACACATAAATACATATATATATATACATACATATATACATATATATATATATATATTTTTTATTATTTTAGGGTGTATTAATGCACTGATGTGATTTTTAAAAGTGGTATCCTGATAGAATCACGTTTTAGCACAATTAATTTGTTTTTGTGGTTTGATGATGGAATCACTTTTTAGCATCCCCCCCTTTTTTTTACGGTTTTCAATAGTGACCTGTTTTGGCCAAATGGTATGGTCATAAATAATGTTTGTCAGTATTTATTTCAATTTGTATAAGTGCTTTTGATCTTTTCTGAAGAACATCTTCGTGATTTAATCCTTGGTTGCGCTCATTGGTCCAGACGTGGGAAACATGGCCATGGTTGCAGTACTTTATTTTTCCTTTATTCATAATTATTATTTTCATCTATCTAAGGTGCCCCTTATTATAACTTTCAGATTTCTTAGTCTTTTCTTCTCCAAACTATTCTTGTCCTGATGATGACCCTTTGAATTATTAGGGTCGAAACGCCGTCAATGCCCTATTGGCAAATTGAGAGCATGCCGGCCGCTGAGCACCCCCACTTCTTATTCCCCCATTACCACCTCTTCCACACTGCTTGAGCTCTCCTCCTCTTGGTTTTTCCTGTAACAAGTCATGCATGTCAGGATATCTCTTTCCCTCTTTCATGTTTCTGCTTATTACAATACTTTACAGTCATGTGTTTGAAAACAGAACTACTGCCATATAGAATGGATACATGTGAATTAAGATTTGTTGGCGTATATTCTTTCCTGTGTTTGTAAAAAATCAATAAAAACATGTTTCATGCCATGGCAAATTGAGAGCGGATTGATATCCATAACTGTTCTCATTGTTGAGGACTATTTAGTTGAATTGTAAACCCACTGCAAATTTGTTTTTCTGTCCTTTGTTAACACTATTTAATGTCCAAAATGTATTTGTCTGTGTAATGTGTTGAGCATTATTTATTGGATTGTTATATGTTTTTTGTAAAAAAACTTGACTTTCTAATAATAATTTAAATAATTTTTGGAATCTGTTTGTGGGCACTCTTACCTTTTTTTCTTTATCTTTATTTATGATTTGTTGCAATTTATGCAAATAAAACTTTTTGGATTAATTGATTGTCTTTTTAAATATCAAAAGGTCAACTTGCTGGAATCCCTGTTGTTTATATATATTTCATACCAGGGTATGCATGTTGAGTGGCAGATTCAGACTTGCAAACATTTAGCAGTTCCAAGAGATGCAAGAATCAAATAGATGTACATTGGCGAGAAAAGATTTGATTTGGAGCTTGGTGCTAATGGAAAAGTCTCCTATTATAGAGGAAGTATTGAGGTGAAAATTCCTCTGTTGGATCCTCCACCAGATTTAGGTTTTTCTCTTGAAGTTGTAGATTATTTTATGACCACTCAACTCTAAATTAGGCCATACAGCAGTTCAGGGAATCAACAGTATGCAGGTGAAGAGAATCCAAGTCAAAAGCACACAGAAATGTTCCAAAAGATACAGGGCAGGGAGCAAATGATTGTGGAGTGGTGTCTAAGTGGGTCATTTGAGATCTGGCCGGTGGCCCACCAAACCACTGGGACATCCAAGGCATCACTTCTGACACCCCAGCCCACTCACCAAATTTATACATTGCTGCTCATGCAGCGGGTGTTTGTCACTGAAAGTGCTTCCATCAGTAAAGGGAGGACTTTTAGCAAAATGGTTCAAATCGATTAGCTTGCAATGCCATGGTGGTATGGTTGGCTTTTTTTTGTTTTTTTGGAAACATACTCTGAACGCGGTGGATTGTTGCTGAAAAACAAAAAATCAGTTACCTAAAGCACTTCGTCTCTCCTTGCAAAACAGTAGCAGACAGGCAAAAACAACATTGGAAGGCCCCCAAGTGGGTGGACTTTCATTAAACAGTCTTGTGGTTGATGGCCTGCTGCTCAGACTCTTGGAAACTAAGCAGCTCCTTGATCACTAAACAAGTTGGGGAAACCAAAAGGAAGGCAGACAAGAAATTTGCAGATTTTGGCCAATTTCCTATTACCACCCTTAATATAGTGTGGTCTTAAATCACTGCCTGGGGTGTTAAAGATCTCCTGGGGGAGACGTGATGCTAAGGATGTATATGGTGAGTGGCGACAAGATAAACTCAGAAAGGTAAAAAATGCGTTGACCAAAACCTGTCAGGGTATACCAAAGGAGACAGATGGAGATCAAGGCATGCAGCACAATGAAAATACTTTTTGGGAGTAAGCCAAATGAACACCTTAAAAGTGAGACAAAACCAGGATAAGCAGAAGGGCATAGCCAAAATACCCAAATGAGCAGAATACATGTTAAAAGTCGGGCAGGGCAATGAGTGAAAGGGCAAGATCATTGTATGAAAAGGTGAGCAGGGCTAAAGAATGGCGTGGGCTCCAGTCAAAGGATGTAGTAGGCAAACACAGTGTATGAAGAAAGGCGGAATCCATGCTCACAGGGGATTGAACCCATGTTGACAGTGAGGGACACAGGAACACAAGCAATGTAGAGGCAATATATGGAGAGAGGTGGAAGCAAATAATTTGGAGAGGCAGAACGCAGGTATGCAGAGAGGTGGGACCAATGTATGGAGAGGGGCAAACCCATCTTACTCAGTGGGACACAACCAATGTGTGTTGAGGGGCAAGTATGAAGGAAACACGTCATCCAGAGAGGCAGAGCTTGGGTATGCAAAGGAACACAGCCTGTCATTTCTGAAATGAATGGCTAAGGTATGCAAAGGATAAGTTTAAAGGTACCGCATATAGAAGGTCAAGGTATGCAGAGAGGCAATGTAAAGGAATACAGAACAGCAAGGATAAGTTATGTCTAGGGGCGTGGACAAGATATAAACGGGAAAAATAAGGCATGTAGGAGGGCAAGGACTAGATATGCAGAGCTGCACGTGCAAGGTAAGCAAAGGCGCTAGGACAAGGGGGTAAGTACAATTTATTCAGAAGGGCCTGGAAAGAGTAAACAGAGGAACAATGAATGCTGCATGAGCGATGTTGTGCATGCAGAGTGGCAAGCATTGCAATGCAGAAAGATAAGAGCAAAGTAAGAAGAGCTACAATTTATGTAGAGGTGCAACAACAAGGTATATACAGGGGCAAGAACAATGTATGAGTGGTCCATTACAAGGTATGGCAATGAGTGAGAACAATGCATGCAGTGGAGCATACTGATGTAACAAACTGAGACATAAAGCATGGCAGCATTTAGGTAGGTAGAAGGCAAGGACAAACTATGCAGAACTTTAAGGACAAAGCATTTAGAGGAGCATGGACAGGGCATGCAGAGTGACAGGACAAAGACATGCACACGTCAAGGCATGCAGAGGAGCATGGCAAGGATGTGCCTGAGGAGGACTGTAAGCACCTGCAGTAGAAAGAAACCACAGCATGTAGAGAGGAGGGGAATGGGTATGCAAAGAGGAAAACACATTGTATGGAGAGCGGCAAGGGCAAGGAGTGCAGGGCTGTAAGGAAATGTTATGGCCAGAAGCAACGGAAAAGGTATGTACAGTGCAAATACAAGAGATGTAGGGTGACTGTGGCAAGCTATACAGAGGTTTCAGGACATTGTAGGTAAAGAGGTAAGGGCAAAGACTGCAGAATAAGCCTACTGTGTGCTGATTAGTGAGGAAAGGTATGCAGGAGCAGCAAGGACAGCGTATGCAAAGGTAAGGACAAGGTATAGAAATCCTCAAGGACAGGGTATGTAAAGGGGTAAGGACAAGGTAGGCAGAGGTGCAATCACCCCCTTCATACAGAGGGGCAAGTACAGGGTTTGCAGGGGAATAAGGGTGAGGAATGCAGTGAGACAACAACAGAGTACAGAGGAGGGAAAAGACAGTGTATGAAGATGACCAACAGCATGGCATACAGATGAGCAAGGAAAGTGGGGCAACAAAAGGGTGGCTAGAGGGGCAAGAAGAATGACAATACACAGAGGGTCAAGAAAGTATGTAAAGGACCATGTACACAGTATGAAGGGGCCAAGGGCCAAGACTTACAGATGGGAGAATTAAGCCATACAGTATGGCAAGGTCTAGCTAGGCAGAGTGAATATCTGCAGTTGAGGAAACAGGAACGTACACACGGGCATAAACTATTCATGCAGGGCAACTGGTCCATGGTATTCAAAGAAGGACTAAGGAATGCAGAATGAGGTGGCCTGGTATGCAGTGGAGCATGGCCTAGCTTTGCAGAGTGGCAGCGTAATAGTATGCACAGGAGCAATAGTTAGGTGTGTACAGGGACAGTGTCAAAGAATGCCGATGGCAACCAGAGGGCTCTGGACAAATGTACATAGCATTCCACTTTGCAAGTGGCTAGGGGCAGGGTGTGCAGGGGTACAGGGCACAGGTCTGCAGAGTGACAGGGCATGGTCATGCAAAGTGAAAAGGTTTTGGTATCCAGAAGCGCTTGAGACACAGATGAGGAAATGGTTGGAAATAATTATTTACCATTTTTTTCAATCTCTTCTCCTGGTCTTCAGAGCGCCGATAACGTTTTAATTCTTCAGACATCTGCACATTCTCCCGCGCAACATTTCTGATCTAAATAGTAACAACATACATAAATATATTATGAAATTATTTTTTTCATTTCAGTCTCATTCACACCTTACACGGTCTTCATATATTTTGTCAAGGAAGACAATATCAACCTAAACTTCTTTTGCCCACAATGTATTTTTCCCCAGTTATGTAGGTATAACTTTATTTTGTTTCATTTTAGGAAGATACACACTCACTCATCCAGAGGAGTATGTAAGATGCTATATACGCTTTCTTTTTAACAAATTGGTCATTTGCTCACTACCGTTCGGGGACAGGTGTTTATGTCTCACCACTTTTTACGTCAACCAGCAGCCACTGCCAGACCCTCTATTAAGATTAGGGATTTTGGACTCTGGATGCATGGGGGGCATAATTTGGACCTGTTAACAGGAATGAAGACCAAGTCACCTATTTGCTCTGCCTTTGCGGCCTGGACACACCGAAGTGCCCCTTGTGAAGATAAAGAATATCTGCACCTTTCGCTGCGACTCGTTCCCCTCAACAGAGTCGCCCATATCTCTGCCTTGGCAGGCAGGTATTACCATGAAGGACCTCAGTCCTGCTTTGTCTGATGTAACAACAGGCTGATCTTGCAGCAGCAATCACTAAAGCTGGAGAAAGGGCTGGTCAATTTGCAGACACCAGGATCAAGCCGAGAACAATTTCTCGAAAAATTCTACGTAAGACTTTATGAAAAGCATGAAGAAAAGATGTGTACTGGCAGCAAATACGCCTGCTTTTTAGTAAAAAGGGGACCCCTACCAAACCAATATGCTTGCTATACGCAGGGAAAACAAACTAAGTGAGTAAAGAAACCAATAGCAAGCTTCTATATAATTAAAAAGAATATATTCTAGGTACACTAAAACAGTAACCACACTACATATCATACAAAAATTGACACTTAATAAGGAAATATTTAGTATTTTTATTATTTATAAATCTTTTATATTTATAAATAATAAAAATACAAAATATTTCCTTATTAAGTGTCAATTTTGTATGATATGTAGTGTGGTTACTGTTTAGTTACCTAGAATATATTCTTTAATTATATAAACTTGCTATTGGTTTCTTTACTCACTTAGCAAATACGCCTGCTCCCTTGGATGCACATATGTCAATGACTAAGTTTGAAAAGCTCACTAGAACACACCAGGAGCCAATGGCTAGCTGTCCTGATAGGAGACCAGAGTCGTCAGTACCAGTCACCAGGCTCCTCTCTGCTATAGTGTGTAAAGAAGGGCCACATTTATGGCTCTCAGACTCGCATGACAAGTTCATAACTAAATCTGTGAATTCCACCACTCTTGGGACATCCACCATTCTATCTCACCTGAAATGGGACTTGGAGATGCTTGTGCCTGGTTAGGAGTCCATTTTTGAACCGTATTCCTTGCTGTGTTCAGTAAGGTCAGCTTCTTAAAGTCCTGATACTTGTGTGACTTTATACGCAGAGGAGCAGACTAATGTTTGATCCTCTTTATACAGGTATCACCCCCGGAGGAGTAGGTGTTGAAGCTTTAGTATAATCCGCATTTGAGCTCGTCTGCGTCCTTCCAAGGCTGAAGGCACTGCAACTGCGATACCACATTTGCTGAACTTCAGTTTGTACTTTTCAGTGCCATATAACCTTATAGCATATGGCAATAAACATGCCACTTAATGCTCTTTTTCCCAACCCTAGCTACTGCTGCCATTGTATGATGTGGCTCTTGTGGTGGTACTATGGGCAAGCCACGGTTTAATATTAGACCATTGTGTACCATGGGCATTAGGAGAAAGATCAGCCAATTGCAGTTCCAAGGAATACACTGGGCAAGGTACATTTTTAGGGAACCCTGGGGAAAAGCGCCCTTGCATCTTGCAATACACATATGTATGTGAAGGTATTTGTATAAAGCCAACCAAGTTGGGAAGCAACAGCGCACCATATTAAGCTGCACAGATACCTCGGTCAGAGGTAGCTGGGGACAAATTCTGGTTCTGGACATATATGGCTGCTTGAGAACTCTTTAGTAGTTACCTCATTGGCTCTGAAAGGACTCTCAAGGCCCAAGGTTTGTTTGGGTTGAAAAGATCACAAAGGGGCTGTGAAAAGTGTGGTTTACTTACTCACTGATTTCCCCAATGAAACTCCTGAACTAAAACGGCGTGTGCCACCAAGGTTTTGGCCAACAAAAATGACTTGTGATGATAACAATAATAAAATTTTTATATTGTGTTTGATTTAGTAGTTTTGGCATTTCTTAGCAATGTTAACAACGGATGCTACTATTATCCAATTTCATGGTACACCATGTATCAACCTCAGAAAGATGTATGCTGAACCGACCTTGCCTGAATTCAAACCCATTACCTGCAGGTTCCTCACTGTACCGAGGACTGATATCTGTTAAATGGAAGATGGTGCAAGAAGGACAGAACATGGACAAATATTTCTGAGCAGCTTACTGAATGACATTCCTTGGAGATTTCCCATCAGATAACCTGTATCTATTCTGACCTTCTATTGCTCTAGATGGGGAGGGCTGCTGTCACAAACACATGAAGGCCCTCTACATAAATGATCTCTAAAGTTGCTCGTCTAAATTAAGCATCTGAGCTGGAGCTAATGATGAATTTTAGAACTGCAGAACAGAACACAGAGGGTTCAAGAAGTCAAAATAGAGAGTACAAGATTTAAGATCCAAGCAAAAAGGTATCTCTGAAAGATGGAAACAAGTGGAGTTGCTGATTGAATTGTCCCTTGACAACAATATTCTGGAGGGAAAAACATCTCCCTGATGTCATTTATGTAGGAGAGTAGGATCTGCTTCTTATAGTTACCCCCACTTTTTGCTGATGTTTCACTGTTTTTCGACTTAGCCAGACTATGGCCCTGCTAATCAGGACCCCAGTCTATCTGCTTTCTACTCTAAATTAACTATATGTACTTTAAGTACACTCCAGATTGGATTCTGGGGTACCCTTGTGAGTCCCTAGTATATGGTATACTATGTACCCAGGGCATAGGTACCCCAGAGGCCTACCAGGGGCTGCAGCATGTATTGTGCCACCCCAGGGAAGCCTTTTAAAATGACACAACAGGTCTGCTACAGCAGCCTGTGTAAGGTGGTGTATCCACCCCTTACTGAGATATAGGTTCCCTATATCTCTCCATATCACTGCACATGTAAACCTATCAGTCACCCCTATGGCAGGCCTTAACAATCCTGAAGGCAGGGTGCTGGGTTTCATGTGAGAGGGTGCCCATGCATGAGCAGAGCCCCTCTGCAGCTTTCGGAATCTTCATTCCGGGGTTGCTTGTGATGCAGCCAGACCATATACTCTTAAGTGCATTATAACCAAACGGTAAATGCTAACTTTGGAGTGGCTGCATGGAAAACTGTCGTGTTTGGTGTCAAACACCTTGGAATCATACCCCCACACCAGTACCTGGTGTGGGAGTATGATCCCACCCTTCTAAAGGGAGAGACATGACAGCACCGGTATACCCGGTACCAGCTAACAGAGCCCTGTCATCACAAAATGGATGCTGCAGCCACAGACACGAGTCTGCCCTCCTGCTGCTGGACGAAACTCCGGCAGGGGAGGCCTGGACAATAGGTTTCCTGTCACAGGGAGGTGTGACCACCTCCCAGATAGGCTTTAGTGTATTGCGGCTGGGTGGGTGCACTCTCAGAGTGCTTTTAAGTCTGCACTGGGGGCACATTTGGTGTCCCTGTGCATAGTCCAGCTCAAACCGGTTGCAGGGGCACACAGCCCCTGCTCTGGCGCGAAACTGGACAAAGGAAATGGGTGTAGCCACCCCTCTTTCCTGACCCTCCCATAGGTGGGTCCCCAGAGTTTGTCCAACCCTTTCCTTGGGTATAAAGTAGGAAACCCTGACTACAGGACTTTAGATTACACCTGGACTAAACTCTGATACCAGAAACCAAGTACTTCGACGATCTGCACGACGCTGGACGACTGAAGAATCTCCCTTGGAGTAAAGGAGTTACTCCCCTGCAAGGCAGGCACCTTTAACGCACCTGACCGGTTGGCATCTCCGAGCTCCGACGGACTCCGAAGAGTATTGCCACACAGGAGGTGGGTTTTCCTAGGTCTCTGAGGTCGATCTGTGCCCACAGCAAGTCTGAGGCCCTTATCCCTCGTGGAAGACCGTGCAACCCGAACCCCTGGACACCGCGACCATTTGCAGAAGCATCAGCTTTCCGGCGACCCCTGAGGCTGAGCTTTGAGTTACTTGTAGCCCTGACCCCGAGCAGTAATTGCACCGAAGATTGTCGGCCTACACTCAACGAGTGTTCCGTGGGCCGCCATTTTGTGATTCCTCTCGAGGTCCCTTCGCGATCCCTGGTCCGTTGACCTGTGGGTCCCCAAGAAGGCAACTCTAACTTTTATTGGGCTTCCTTGGTTGCTCCAGACGTGCCCTGACTCTCCATCGCTTGGTGAGTCCCCAGGACCTTGCTGGTCCGCACAGAAGCATCTTTTCTCTTCCTGCGTGGGTTGCTGTTGCCAAGGCTTGTTGTGGTCAATCCGATCACCGACACCCCAGCACTCGACATCCTTCGTGGGACAGCTCGAATCCGGCTCCTGGTCGTCGTCAACGTCTCCAGGACCCCGTGGCTGCAGAGTCAAGCTTCACCTCTTCGCACCTGAAGCACCTGACATCGGTGGGCATTCGATTGCTCTGCTCCTGGTCACTGGCTAGTGACCCAGACTCTGTCCCCTCTACTTTCAGGTTCTTCACATCCTCGATCCAGGCTTGGATCACCCAGGACACTTTTCTTCTTCACGGCAGCAGCACTTTGTAGCAGATCGCCATTGAAAACGACGACGATTCCCGACACCTTTTGACACCTATGCACCCGGCTTCCCTGGGTGAGGTAACTCGAGTACTCCGGTGCTCACGTGGGTGTTGGCCCTAGAACCCCTTAAGTCTAAAGGGGTTTGCTAAAAGTCCTCTCCTAAGTGTCCCTTTGCTTTAAAATTCCAACTGCAACTTTCCGCATTGAACCCTACGGCGCTCGCGGCTGTGTTCTCACACTGCACACGTCCCCCGTGGGTCTCCTGTGTCACTACCTTGGGTGGTTCCTTGGGGTCCCAGTGATTCTACGTGCTCTAGGCACTGTGTCTAGTCAAGTCGTGGTTCTTATACCACTTTCTTAGTATATGGTTTGGTCTCCCCCTGGAGCCCACTGTGTATTGTGCTATTTACTGTCGTTTTAATACTGTGATACTGTGTATCTTGAACTCTAATCTCATAAAGGGATTAGTAGTTAGTGTTTAGAAATAAATACATATATTTTATATATATCTTGTGTGGTTCTCCTTTCATTTAGTTATTCAAAGAGGTTATAATCTGGTAAACCAAGCTACTTTACACTCCTTCAAGACTTAGCCTGAAGGCTGCTCTCCATAGCTACCACTAGGATAGCTTTCAATAAAGGTTGTCTTTAAACCTATCATCAATAAGGGTCGTTTGGACTGGTGCAAGGTGCCCACTATAACTAGTGGACAGCATATGCCAGGCCAACTTCTCACAATTTAGACATTTGTAAATGTTGGTTAAGATCTGCGTCACTCTGCCCAGATGCCTGAACTGACCTGAAGCTAGGGCAGACTGAGAACCAAAAGCAACCTTGACAGAAATGTTTAAACCAGCTCTCAGCCTCTCTATGCCTCTCTTGCTCCCTCCCTCCCTCCCCCTCTTTCTTTCTTTCTTTCTTTCTTTCTCTTTCTTTCTTCTTCTCCCCATTCATCCCCACTGTGCATTCTGAAACAAACCCTGAGGAGCTGGAGAGTCTTTTTGAAGGTACATTGGCAGCCCTCTGCTCCTCAAATAACAGCTTCCAATGGTTTAAGACCCCACTGGAAATGACAGATAAGTTACAAGGCCAGTACGGCCCTGCATAGTGCTATATACAGCACAACGCAAGGAGTCACTGCATTTCAACTGGCACCAGGTGGACAGTTCTCTTGGAGAACTTCCAAATATTCATATGGTAATCTAGGTGAGAATAAGTTAACGGTTCAAGAAAGAGATGGAGAACTATGCCTCTTCTACAATCCTAGACCCTATAGAAGTGAAGAATGAAGTGGGGCATTTTTGAACTCTGAGATTAAAACCAAACATGATTGGGCCAAAAGGTGTCTGCCATGGTCGTACAGCACCATAGTATCCTCCTAGAATTGTGGGGTTAGGGGTGCATACTAATGATGAAAATCACAAAGGAATAAATCACATCAACGGAGTAGGAACATATATTCCAGGAAGAGTGAGTTTCTGCCCATCAATGAATGGAAGCAGTCCCAGATCTGAAAGAGTATGAAGAGCACATTGAGCTGAAACTCTAACATGTGTGGGTTAGATAAGCCTGTCCACTTTGAGTCGTAAACCATCCAATATGGATGCCTGATGTACTTGTGTTCTTAACCAAGATACACATCCATTTTTTCACTGATAGATGGCAATTTATGGTGAGGGGGTGCTTGCTAATGTAAAACACTGAACTCTGAAGATCAAAAGAGGGAATGAACCACTAGTGTCTCTTATGCCAGAGTCTCTGAAAAATGTTTTTGAGATCCTCAACCACGCTGTCACTGCCCAGAGTGTATGTTTTTCCCTGCTGGCGTGATCAGGTGGATAGCGTCATCATCAGATCCTTACCACTTGAGTGTTCCGTTCTCCAAGTGGTACTGCATCCTCCACCAGGAGGGAGACTGTCTGGGTGACAACAGTGGCAAGTACTGAAAATCATCTCTCGTCCAATGAAAACGATTTAAATAAAAACTTAAACAAGGATAAGGTTAAAAACTGGGCGGTGTTGATGTGGGCAGACTATTAGAACACAACACCTGGAAATCAGGTCGACATGTTTCTGCCACTATAAGCCCTAACGGGTCCTGTGGCTTTCATCAGGACCATAATAGTTGAAGACCTACATTTTTGGGTGCTTCATTGACATGCAAAAAATTGTGGACGAGTTAGGTCCGTCACCCATTTTCTTCTGTAAGCACACTTAGCTAAGATTATGAAACAGTTGTCAGTTCTATCTTGGACCTAGAACTGAAAAAGGGATAACAGAAAGAAGACAAATATGCAATACAACATTTGTGGCTACTGAAGTTTACTCGTGATCCCTTTAGCACCCGGTGTGACTATTAGATACATAACATTGTGCGACTCTGCAGTGTTCTCAAGCTCCTTTTTAAAGTTATGAAAAAGAAATGTTTCCTTATGCATTTATGTTATATAATAATGAATATTAAAAACAATAGAAGGATTACCAAACGGGAGGTGTACCTGTTAGGGGAATATTGTAGCTTCCTGGACATGGGGAATGCCTAGTATGCTGTTTAGCTGGATCTGAAAGAAACGCTCCAATGAGTGGTCGGTCAGCTGAAGCTGTCGATATATATTACAGTCTGAAGTTTTCGACTTTGTTCTGAAAAAGGGGAGAGCCTCGGGGAAGTGTGAGGCTATGAATTATGTTTACCGGGCCGGCTGCTGCTTTCCTCCGTAAAGGTGTGGGGGGGGGGGAGTTGTTTGTGGGGCTGGCTGCCACGTTCCTCTGCAGAGGAGGGGAATTATTCCTAGGTTCAGTTTTGGACTCACTGTGCTTTATGCTGCAGTCCTGTTAGTATTGCGTCTCCGGCATGGTCCGGAAAACTTCAGGGATGTTGTGTGGTGGCATTCTTATCATTCTGCTGTGTCGGCTGGATTTAACCCACTCTGCATACGTTTTGCGTCTGGTTCGAAATCAGCCTGAATTTATAAGACGAAGTTGGGCGTTTAAGATGCCGCATAGACATCATAGTGTATTATGAGTGGAGTTGGGTGGTCATAATGCCTTGGATACATACTCAGTATTAGCAAAGATCTTTAAATTATATTTTATAAAGGGTAAATAAAATTCAATAAAATATTGCATGTGTTATGTTTTAGTAGACAGGACATGGAATGGTAGACATAAAAGGAAGACTACCTTATGTTGTGTTAGAACAGTGATTTCGATTAATCTCATGGAAGGTTTTCTAGAACTCGAGTGATTAATGTTAATTTGCTTTAATCCATAAATGCACATTGCTCAATTTCGTGAGACTTGTTGATGGTGGTAACTTGCAATGATTCATTATGATATTCTTTGCGAGATGTATGGAGCATACTGCATTTGCTTGCTCTCATGTATATTAGTCGGAAATGAAAATCGGTAAAATATGGTATGTGTTGCGATTTAGTAAATTATGAAGAACAAGGGAACCCAAATAAGGTTGGTCAGGGACCTTGGGTAATCAATTATTTCTAAAGACAGTGGTCCCTAGACAAGGATTAATGAGAGCAACAATAAATATAGACCCAATCAGTACTATATTTTACAGCTGTCCAGCCGGACAGGTGTTTTTAATATATAGTTGCTTAAATATACACAAAATTCAGCAAGAAACAAATAAAGTGGGACACAAGCCTGTATCCAACTTAGTGGGAAGGAGGTACAACATGAAACAAAAAGGCTCAGGCAGAGTAAATTGTTTGTATAAGACACATTTTGGTAGGACAAACAAATTATAGTGGAGACACCATTACACATAATAAGTATTAAATAAAGAGGTGTATATGGCGTACAACAAGTCAACGGTGTTTCGATCCTTACAAAAGATATAGGATCATCATCAGGACATTAACAATGGTATGCCTGCCCTGTAATAAATAAAACCGTAGGAGGGAATAAAGGATGAAAAAAAGAAAAAGAGACATATGAAAGTTAGCTCGGGCGGAAAACAATTTGAAAACAACTTGGGTGCTGGTGAGGGCAGTGTATGTCAGACCAACGTAAGAGGATCGCACGTGAGTACAATAATACCGGAGAAGTGAGCAGAACGTATAAAATTGCTAAGCAAGAGTAAAAGAATTACGCAATAACGAGCAATATTTGCTAAAAGTCATAGTCATACGCGTGCGGTGATAAAACGCGCAATACGGTAGAGAGCTTGGCGAGTGGTGAAAAACCCACGAAACTAGCAGAGTGCCAGTAAAGCGCCGATGTTGAAAGCAAAATGGGCGTGGGATTGCGTAAGAGAAACAAGGAATAATTTTAAAAGTGGCAAACGCATGCAGTGGTGAAGCGCGTGTGAAAACAGTGCCAATGGGTAGAGTGCTTGAGGGCAGCGAGCGAAAGATAGTTAAAGTAATACCTAGATCCAGGTCAGAGTGACTTGGAGGAGGTTTGTTTCAGGCGAAGACCGAGTAGAAGTCCAGGCCAAGTACAAGGAGAGTAAAGGATGCAGACAGCCGCGGCCGCGGTCTGTGCAGGTGGATGCTGGGTCAGAGTCGACCTATATGAAAAATGACAAGTGATGTGGATCTAAGAGAAGATCGTAGAGATTGGCGGGGCGCCGAAGAAGGAAAGGAGCTTACCTAATAAAGGCTGTAACAGCTTAAAGGAGGCGTTTGAAATGTTCGCGCCGCGGAGCGGTCTCGAAATCAGAGTGGCCTAAATGAAGTAGAGTGGCCAATTAAGAAGGGTGAGATCAAGGTGGGCGGGACAGTACCAATTGCAGGCGCAACGAGGCTTACCTATTGCAGTGGGCTGCTGTATATCAGGGACGGCAAGCCAGTAACCTGTGAGCCGCGTCCGCGGTCTCTAGTGACAAGGAATGGGGTCGAGGCCAATCTAAACAAAAGTTTGTGGAGATTTAGTATTTAGATAGTAAGGAAGTGAGGCAAGGGGAATTGGGTGCAGGGCGCGCTTACCTGTGAACAACCTCTGTTACAGCATGTTTTGCCTGTCGGGATCGGGGATATGAAGGAACGAGTTGCCGGTGAGCAGGCAGTTTATATGGGCAGGGAGCTAATTGGATGATGAGGTCATGTGACAATCAAGAAAATAAGGAAAATAAAGGACAGACAAGGTTACGTAAAGGAGGCAGCCATTTTGTAGTGGTGAATGAGAGAAGGAACTAATTGGATGATGAGGTCATGTGACAGAATCAAGAAAATAAGGAAAATAAAGGACAGACAAGGTTACGTAAAGGTGGCAGCCATTTTGTAGTGGTGAATGAGAGAAGGAACTAGTATAGCGTGAATGTTAAGGAAGTGATAATTACGCTTAGATTTATGCGAGACACTACATAGAAGAGTCAGAAAGAGATGTAAGAAAGATAGAGGAAAAATAATTAACCAACAGGGGGTTTACAGAACAATTACTGATATTATCAGAGAGAGGTGACAGAACGGCACAGTAAAACAGGTTAAATTAACGTAGTCCAATCCTCAAGACGAATGAGGCCAGTGTGTATGCTGCCAGTTCGTAAAATCCACTTGAGTTCCTCCTTGTTGAGGAGCTGTGAGAGATCCGCGCCTCTTGGTGGTGGCTTGATCACACTGATGATGGTCCAACGGATGTCGTCCTCTGTATGGCCTGATGCCAGAAAATGTTCCACAAGGGGAGCATTTGGTGTTCTGCAACGTAATCGGCTGCGATGTTGGCAGATCCTTATTCGTGCTTTTTGTGTGGTTTGGCCAAAATAGATTTTATTGCAGGGACATAGAATTGCATATATAACATTGCAAGTGTTGCAGTTCGAAAAATCTTTCAATCCAATTTTGATTTTGCCAAAGACAAATTCCTTGCATTCAATAGTAAATTTGTATGCAATACAGTTCCCACACTTGACATGCCCAGTGAGTGGGGCCAAGTCCCAATGGTCATTGAGTGTACCTGTGCGTGTTGAAGTTGGCAAGGCTGCTCTGACCAAATGGTCCTTTATGTTTTTGTTCTTTTTAAATGCAAACAATGGGCGTTCCAGTTTCAATATGCCTGCATTGATGACCTCCCAATGTCTAAGAATGCATTTACTTATGGTATGTGAAACAGGGGAGAAGGTTGTAACACATACTATGCGGTTCTGTGAGTGTTTAGTTTTGGGTTCTAGGAGGCAATCCCTTGGGCAATACCAGGCTCTTTTCAGGGAGTTGCGAACTAATCTGCGAGGGTAACCTCTTGCTGTCAATTTTTTACTTAGGACTTTGGCTTCACGGAAGTAATCCTCTTTCAGTGTACAGTTCCTTCTAATGCGTAGGAACTGTGAGTAGGGTAGTGAGTCTCTGAGAGCATGTGGGAGGTTGCTGTCGTATCTCAGGAGCGTGTTACGTTCGGTGGGTTTCCTGAACAGACTTGTGATTAGTGTACCTTCCTTATGTTGGATGTTGAGGTCAAGGAATGGAATCGTTGTCTTGCTGTGTGACAGCGTGAAATTGAGCCCCTCACAGTTATTGTTTAGCCAATGAAGGAATTGTTTCATGGTAGTCTCAAAGTCTTGCCAGATCATAAAAATATCGTCAATGTATCTCTTCCACATTAAAATGGCGGAAAGGATTCAATGGAGACAGAATCGATCTGGTCTCAAGGGAGTCCATATAAAGTATGGCCAGGTTGGGGGCAAAAACGGCCCCCATTGATGTCCCTTTAGTTTGCTGGTAATATTGGCCATCGAAGAGGAAGAAATTCCTTGTGAGGCAACTTTCCAATAGTTGTAATATAAAGATGGTGGGTACCGCATGAGGGCGGGGACGTGTATTGAGGATTTGTTCAATTACCTTTAAGGAATCATTTTGGGGGATGTTTGTGTAAAGCGACTCTACATCAAGAGTGCATAGAGTATCAGAGGCTGGGACAAATGGGTAATTTTCAACAAAATTGATCATTGCTATGCTATCACGGATGTAACATTCAGTTATCGGAACAAATTCCCTAATGAAGAAGTCTACATATTGGCCGAGCGGTTCTAAAATAGAGCCACAGCCCGAAACTATGGGTCGGCCGGGTGGGTTATCTTGATTTTTGTGTATTTTGGGTAAAGTATAGATTACCGGCGTACGGGGTGACTTGGTATTAAGAAACTGATGCTCAAGTTTACTCAGAAATCCTTGTTCTAAACCCTCATCAGTCACTTGAAGGATCATATTTTGGAGTTCTCTGGTGGAGTTAGTAGGCAATTTACAATAGTGGTCGGTGTTTGCCAATTGTCTGTGCATTTCACTTTTGTATACGTCTATTTCTTGAAGAACTATTTAGTAAAGACAGGACATGGAATGGTAGACATAAAAAGAAGACTGCCTAATGTAATGTTGGAACAGCGATTTCTATTAATCACATGGAAGATTTTCTATAATTCGAGTTGTTAGTGTCAATTTGCTTTAATCAAGAGATGCAAGTTGCTTAACTTTGTGAGACTTGAGATGGTTGCTTATTGATGGTAGTAACTTGCAACGATTCATTATGACATTCTTATTGAGATGTTCGTATCGGGCATAATGCAATTTCTTGCTGTCATGTATTTAGTTGCGTATGCAAGTTAAATGCTAATCAGGGAATGGTGTCATTCAGTCCTTTATCAAAGGTTTTAAGACGGTATACCCATCTTTGTTCCTTTGTAAAGAGGATCCGTTCTGCATCACTGGTTATGTTGTCCAAGGTTTCTAGGATCACCCAATCCAAATCATTATTGTGGGCTGCATGGTTAAGAAGTGGTTGCTCATGCGATGGGGATTTTTTTTACACCTAATATTGCTCCAGTGCTCTCCAATCTTGATTTTCACCTTTCTGCAGGTCATGCCAATGTATTTTAATTGGCACGGACAAGTGATCACGTACATTGCATGTGTAGTATTGCAATTGGTGTGACGTCTCGGGGTCCACTTCAGTTCCTCTGGGAGTTGTAGTGTTTTTGTAGCTTTTATTAAGTGGCACACAGCACAAGTTCCACATGGAAAGTGTCCTATCGCTGGTTGTAGACCCCATGTGGTAAGGACAGTATTTTCTTTCATTCGTGTAGGCGGTCGTGTGTGGACCAATTTGTCACGTAGTTGACTGGTTCCCTTGTGGGCAAAACTTGGTTTAGGCCACTGCAGTTTGACTGATGTAATTATGCTCTAGTGTTTGTTGATAGCTGTTTTTATCATATTGGAAGCTGTGTTGTATGTTGTGACGCACGTAAGGATATCTTTCTCATTTGTTTTCTCTGTTGTTTCTAAAAGGCTTTCTCCATGTTGACTCCTTGCTCTTTTTTGGCATTTGTTGATGATCCGGAAAGTATAGTCCCTATTTTGTAGTTTTTTTGTAAAATCTGCTGCCTGTTTGTATTCTTGTGTTTTCTTGCAATTTCGGCAAATTCCTAAGAATTGACTATAAGGTAAATTCTCTCTAAGTGGTCTTGGATGTAAGCTATTATATGAGATGACTTTTCTTTGCTATAGGTTTGTAGAAGGTTTTTGTTTTCAAACTTGTCCCTTCAGCATAGATAGTAACATCTAGAAAATCTAGAGTGGTGGGGTGCGCCGTGTGTGTGAATTTAAGGTATTCATCACAAGTATTTAGCCAAATGAGAAAATCCCGAATGGAATCTTTAGAGCCCTTCCAAATCAGGAGGATGTCATCTATGAACCTTTTCCAGAATAGTATCTGGGTCTTGAAAGGGTTGGTATCATGTAGGATGTGTTTTTTCTTCAAAGACACTTAATAAGAGTCCAGCTATGCTTAGAGCAAATGTGCTTCCCATGGATGTTCCGAGGGTTTGAAGGTATAGCAAATCTTCAAATTTGAAGAACTTCTCTGTTAGTGCTATTCGACAACATTCTAAAATGAAGTGTCTGTGAGTATTGAAGGACCAATTTTCTTTCATGAGAGTCTCTTCTATAGTTTGTAGTGTTGCCTCTTGTGGTAGGCTTGTATAGAGGCTCTCGATTTCCAACCCCACTAGTATACTCGTGTTTTGATCAAATATCAGCCCTGTTACGTGGTTTAAGAGGTCGCGTGTGTCCTTCAAATATGTTGGCGTTCTTTGGGCCAGTGGTTTTAGGAAGTAGTCGACAAATTGTGAAAGGGGTTTCAAAATGGAGCCAATTCGGGAAACAATTGGGCGGCCTGGAAGTGGTGTTTTATTCTTAGACAAGAACTCTACTGCTGTGCACTCTTGAAGTTAAGGACATCAGGAACAGAAAGATTGCTTTCTCTTGAAGGACTCTAAAATCGAAATCCCTTACCTTCAAGTACCCCATTTGAGGTTAGATGAGGATATAAACTCCACTTCTGGAACATGGGAGGATGTCCCAACTTAGTTGTTTTCTGAGTGTCACCAGTCTAGAGATTTTTCCATTTCAGGGAAAGAAGTAGCCACAAAGATTGGGTATCAATGTAATGCAAAATGAAGTTGTGTACCATCTTTTCTGAGCTAGGATTGACAGACTAAATACACACTTGAAGCCAACAATCCCAAGGTTCGCAGATACTGCCTATCTGTGGTTCAGCAAATGAGAGGGAATTGTTGGTATGTCTCAGGAAGGACCAAAATCCCATCTTGTAGAGGCCATGCTGCTCCAGAAGATGCGTCCAACACTGCACGGATGAAGAGAAGGTGCTGTGATAGAGTCAAAGGTGACTTGGCTTCATTCACAAAAAGGCACCCAATGATCAATACACAGCTCATTATCTAGAGTTTGGTCTCTGCATACTTCAGTTAAGAACGTGTCATTCAGGTACAGGTGGGTTTAGATGCACTGGTGATGTAAATATACTGCCACTGTCATTAAAATGTAGACAAAAACCTAGACACTGAGCTTAGGCAGAAGGGGAGCAGTTTTTGGAGAATGAAATCTAGCTACCCCCAGTACAGACACTGCTGAGGGGGGTGTTCATCTCTCTTGTTCCTGGCACTATGCCAATCCACTTATTGAAGGGGTAGAAGAATATGGCCCAACGTACCCATCTTTAAACATTTGGAAGAAGTAGAAGGGCTGTAGTTTTAAAACAGTATGGCTGGAAACCAGCCTAAAACCCTCCCCTGGACATGCCCAATGACTGATATTTTACAAATGCTAGACATAGAACCAGCTCCTCTCCAGCCTTACCAATACATGACTAGAAACTGTGAAAAGAGGTCCCCATGGTTATTTTCAACACTGGAATATGAGTTTTAGACCAGATGTCAGCTGGTTACATTAACATCCTCTGGAAAGGCTGCAGTTAAGCTGGCTCAGCTCACAGACTATGGTCTTGGATAGCAAAGGGTTCAAGGCTGTATTTTCAATCAGAAGCTATATTTCTGTTTGTAGAAATGAGCCTTTAAAGGGGTTAGAGGTATAGTACATATAGAAAAAAGGTATGTGGAGATCTTATTTCACAAGGCATTGTTCAACTTAAATTGCTCAAAAAGTCTTGTAAGATAAAAAAAGAAACACATTGTATCATCAGACCCCTTGCCT
The DNA here is from genome assembly GCA_963921515.1 of Calotriton arnoldi. Taxonomy (NCBI): domain Eukaryota; kingdom Metazoa; phylum Chordata; class Amphibia; order Caudata; family Salamandridae; genus Calotriton; species Calotriton arnoldi. The sequence continues at coordinate 466,746 of CAWUFW010004243.1, read as the reverse complement.
GTCTATTCCCTCTCCCTGTACCTACGTGTTCTTTCAACTGCAGGATCTCTATTTGCAGCTTCTGCTCCATCTCTTCCTTCTCCTGCAGCAGCTGATCATTTTGCTGTTGAAGTTCAACCACGCGTTTTTTCAACATGGCCTGATCCAAAGCCCCATTCACCTGTGGTGTCCAATAAACAAGGTTTCACTAATAGTCTGATTTTGAATTGAGATAATTTCTATTGTACCCAGTTTGGGTTTCTTTGTGTGTATCAACCATTGGATCAAATTATTTGACATGCTGCCATAGCTGTGGGGACATCAGCATACATAACAGTAACACAGCAATATAGAACCATTCAGTAGAGGAAAGGTAAGAGAAAGGAGCTGGAGTTACAGAGGGACCAAAACATAGTCCATTTTTTTGGCGCCACAGAATATATGTGGCTCCCAGAGTCGATTGTAATAATATCAGTCTGTTTCAATGCACTCACTTGGCATATGGGCATACAGATTTTTCACTGCCTGCACACCTCCACTGGGTGATAGAAACGGAATGATTCTCAGGGCCTCCTATTTGCCCCAGGGTTGTGGAATGCAAGCAGAGTGCTTTTTGTCCATTTTTCAGTAAACTGCAGATAGTTGGTTAGGAGGTCTTTTCCTTGTTTGCTGTTTTAAGGTTTGACAGTGGTTCTCTAATAGAAGTCTCCCCATCTCAGAATTGTGCTCTGAATACTGCCTTTTTTCCTTCAAACTACTACCCTTAATTCCTATTTGTGATGCCCACTAGTCATGAGTGTGCAGTTCTGTAGCTGAATTTCTCTATAAAATGTCCTACATTCACTGAGTGCAGCTTGTATTTCATACAACCAAGATGGTGGTCTAGGGATTTTGCTGAATTTGTTCCTTTGTCCCTGAGGCTTAGCTGCTCTTCCCCACTCCCTTCTCTTTTCGATTGCTGTATCCTGTGGTTGATGACTTATGAGCTCTGCATGTAGTCCTGACCTTCTCTTTCATGATGATAAGGGAGGGTAAGGCAAGTGCCTCAATCTTGCCAGCAAGCTTCCTGACACTATCTCAGATGACCTTTTGCTCCCTTACTAAGACACATTTGCTTCTTTTACGCAGCCAGTCGTTATTTACATATATAGCACTGCACTGTGCTCATGACAGCTATGCTTCCTCCTACATGGTGAGGTTCTCTAAAGTAGTTAAAGGCCCAAGATGCGTGGCTTTGTCCACACAGGATAACAGAGTGGTGCTTGATGCGATGAGGAGGAAAGGGGGTGCCAACAATCCTTCATTTTTGGAGTATCTGCAGTCAACAATCCAAGGCAGGCCCCGTCAGGTGAATAAAATGTCTGACTGCCATTAACTTCATATAGGGGAAGCTGAAAAGAAGTGGAGGGGTCCCGATCTGTCTCTCTCAGCCCTTTAAAAAAGAACCGCTGATGAGGAGACATAGTTTGTTTTCTCCTGCTGTGATTCATGCTCTTTACTTATTTTTCGATTTCAAATAATAATTTTAGTAGGTATTTCTTATAGATAAACAGAAAGAATAATGTACTCCATACAGTGTACAGAAATATAAAATTTGTCGTTATATGTCAGATGGACAAAAGCATGGCAATAACATCAATATGAAGAACAAGGGAAATTATCACCACAAATATACAAGAGACGGATATACAAAATACCAGCTGATACAAGATATTGTACACTGATGAATAACCCTCATATAGTCCATGAAATAAAGAAAAGAAAGAAATATTAACTAAGAGATAGAAGGAAACTAATAACAACTAAGTAAGAAATTAATAAAGGAAAAGATAAAGTGATTCAGAGCAATAAAGAGGTTTACTCCTGCCTATGTTGGGTAATATGTTAAATTACGTAAATTAGAGAAAAAGTCTTATTGGATCCACATTGTCTGGGTTCAATACAGATGAGGGGCCAAACAGTAGTTTTATATATATCCCTGGTACGCATAACGGTTAAAAAGATATGTGAAAGGGAATATCCCATAGACAGAACCTGGGTATCGGTCATGGTGGTTTATGTGTGGTGAAGTATATATCTAGTGTATCCCACATGTGTCTGGTAGGGGTTTTAGAGGGAGAGTTCTGAAGAGCGATATTATTAGCGGCCCTGAGGTGAATAATCCAGTTCATCCAACCCTTATACGATTCCTTATGTGTGTTCTTCCAGTTATTCAGGACTATCTTTATTGCTGATGTGAATAAAAGGTCTAATAGTATTTTGTCTGCACAATTTAATGTATCAGCTACAATAAAGCCGGTTAATAATGTGGCGAATTCTCGTTTTAGTTTACAATTAAACAGTTTTGATAGGAAATCAAAGACATTATCCCAAAATGACGATACAGCTTTGCAATGTAAAATAAGGTGAGCTAAATCGCCTGTTTCTTCCTTACAGTTCCAACAGACAGGATCATCACGAAGATGATGTAAGTGCAGCCTAGCGGGAGTCCAGAAGGCTTTATGTAGAAGCCATAATTTAGTTTGCGACAGGACCGGAGAAATCTTATTACGGGTGGTAGAGCTCCATATTTGGGGCCATTTAGATTCGGGTAATGGGCTAGAGGAATGTAGCTCCCAAAATTCAATGAGATTTTTATGGAGAGTCGAATTTTTAGGGCGAAGAAGTTTATAAATAAATGATACTTGGTGACCAAGCTTGTTGATCTTTGTTATAAAGTGTGGTAGGGATGGAGGTGAGTTGTGTAGTTTGGCTTTTGAAAGTGCTGCTCTAACCTTTAGAAAGTTATAAAATTCTATGTTGTCTAAATTATATCTAGATTGGAGGTCCTTAAAAGTAATTGGGTATGAGGAGTTTTCTAGCTGTTGGGGGAAGAAGATCACTTTGGTAATCCAGGTATCATAGTATAAAGTTATTCCCTTGTACAAAATATTACGGTTGTTCCATATGGATTCCAACTTCGATCTTTTTATGCTTGAATCGAGTTTCTTGTCTAATTTTAGCAACGCCGCTTTCGTATTTTTAAAAATAGATTTAGAGTTAATTAACTTTGTTTGGTTAGAGGTAAGCAGGGCAAGAGGGTTAAGATTATCAAGAATAGATTTTTCGACTTCCAGCCATACAGGAATATAATCAACGGGAGGTGCGATCCAGTAGGAGCCCTGTTTAGCTAGGAAGGCTGTTTGGTATATTTTAAAATCTGCTAAATTGACTCCACCTAGAGATTTGTCCAATCTTAGTTTTTTAAGTCCAATTCTGGCTTTCTTGCCTTGCCATATAAATTTTGATAAGAGAATATCAACTTTGTGATGAAAATCATCTGTTAAGATGAGAGGGAGCATGTTGATTAGACAATTAATTAGGGGTGTGATCATCATCTTTATTGTTTCAATTCTTCCCCACCAAGTGATACATTTGGGGACCATGTGTCTAGGAGTTTTTGTAATTTTTTCTAATGTTGTACTTTCATTGTGATGTAGTGTGTCAATCAAATTACTACCGAATTCTATACCCAAATATTTTATATATCCCGATTGCCACGCAAGACCAGATTTGCCTAAAATCTCTCTGGTGCAATGAACATTCAAGGGTTTTACCTCCGATTTGTCCCTGTTCAGTTTATAACCGAAGTATCTAGAGTATTTCTCTATTGTTAGCATCAAAGCATTAATTGAGGGGACCGGATCTTCTGTTACTATTAATATATCATCCGCATATGCGGCTAATTTAACTAGAGTATTATTAAAATCAACTCCTTTTATGTCTATATTCTGTTTGATGTCTTGTATTAGGGGCTCCAGCGCTAGTAGAAAAAGAGATGGTGAGAGTGGGCAGCCTTGTCTTGTGCCTTGTTGGAGAGTGAAAGATTCCGATAGTGTGTCGTTAATTGCAATACGTGCCGAAGATATTAAGTAAAGGGCCATAACCATATTTATATAGGATTCCCCCAAATTAAATGACTGCATACAGTGTCGTAAGAATGACCAAGAAAGTCTGTTGAATGCTTTTTCTGCGTCCAGGGTGATTGCTATAGTAGGGTCCTGTTTGAGGGCTGCATTTTCCAGAACATGGCATAGTAACCGAGTATTGTCGTTCGACATACGGTTTTTAAGAAAGCCTACTTGTGAATTGCTTATCAAGTGTGGGAGAATAGCATTGAGTCTTGTGGTAAAAATTTTTGCATAAATTTTACAGTCAACATTAATGAGAGATATTGGTCTGTAGTTTTTTGGTAATAAGGGATCCTTCCCCTCCTTAGGGATAACAATAATGTTGGCCTTTGTCATGGAGTTTGTCGTTAATCCTTTATTTGCTATATTATCGAATACTTTTAACATAGTCGGATATAGTCGCTCTGCAAATGTCTTATAAAATGTGGCTGTGAAGCCGTCAGGACCCGGGGCCTTATTGTCCTTCAGGGATTTAATCGAGTTTATCACTTCTAGATCAGTAATTGGTTTCCCTAACGCCATTTTGTCTGTATCATTCAGGTGGGGTAAGTTCAATTTATTCAAATAATGGGTGCACTCTTCAGAATTAAATTCTTGGTCACTCCGATACAAATCTTCATAAAAGGTTTTAAAGGTATTTAAAATTTCTTTTTGTTTGGTATGTGTTTTGATTATTAGTATCTTTGATTGACGAGATAATGTTTTGGTTCTGCTTGTGTTTAAGATAGGAAGCCAGCATTTTACCCGCTCTGTTAGCTTCGCAGAGTTTAAGGGCCTTAAACTTGTTTATCCAAACTCCTGCTCTTTTACTCAGAATTTTATTGTATTCATATTTCTTTTGTGTTAGAAGATTAAGGATATTGTTATTATTTAGCGAATTGGCATGTGAAGTCTCCAAGTGTTTAATTTCATTTTCTAACTTAATTAATTCAGTATTAAGCTTTTTATTGATTTTTGTTTTAATCTCAATGATAACTCCCTAATGGTAGCCTTCAGAGCGTCTCAGAGGGTATTTATGTTTGTTTCAGGGAGATCATTATTTTTGAGATAGTCTATGATTGCCACCTCAATTTTCTTTTTATCTTCAGAGTCTGATAAGACATCATTATTGAAACGCCATCTTTTGGGCGAAGGGTTATTGTGAGTGCCAGCTAATTTAGCACTGATACATGAGTGATCGGACACTAATTTAGGTGAAATGTCTGTTTGGTCAAGTAAATGTGTGAATGAACCGGATATAAGTATGTAGTCTATTCTAGAATCTGAGTTATGCGGGGCAGAGTAAAAAGTGTAATCCCTAGAGTCTGGGTGTTGAAGGCGCCAAGAATCTTTGAGGTTAAACTTAGTGCATATCTTTTGGACTATACTGTGAGATCTTGTAACATGGTACTTACAGATTGATTGGCGGTCAATTATAGGATCTAATGGGATATTAATGTCTCCGCCAACTATGATGAGATCGTCCTGAGGGAGATTTTCTATGGTATTTGAAATGTCTTCCCAAAAATTGGGTTTGTCCGTGTTAGGGCCGTATATGTTTACAACATGTATAGCGTCTTCCCCTTTCTTCAGATGTGTAACTAATACTCTACCATCATTATCATGTGAGTATGATTCGAGGGATATGTTAGCTTTCCTTGCTACTAGGGTGATAACTCCCTTCTTTTTATGGTCCGCTGGAGAGCATGAAACGTGTGAAATCCAGTTGTGTTTAATAAAAGTTGCATCTTCTTCAGACAATTTCGTTTCTTGTAATAGAATAATATCCCCTTTAGTTTTAGCTAGGTAGTCGAACATTTTCCGACGTTTAATTGGGTGTTTAAGCCCTTTCACATTTAAGAAGACGATGTTAAGATCGTCTGTAAGATTACGTGTCTTAGTTTGAGTCATGACATACATAAGTGAAAATAGAAGGGTCTGATTCTATGTAGGATATGTATGATAAGGCGGGTGACAGGTGCACCAGGAAGACTGTCTCTGCATGAACCCCAGATGCATGTGGATTCCTTGTATTGAGTGCAGATACTGTATTAGGCTAATAGGGTACGTAAAATAAACAGTGTGTAATAACTCTTGTCAAGTGCGGGCATTGTGTAGTACTGAGTACAATAAAAAGCAGGGCAGATGTGGTAATAAGAATAGAAAAAAAGATAATAGAAATAAAGACAATAAGCAACTGGGAGTACCCAGGGTAAAATCCCCAAAAACCCAAACCCTCTCCGCAAAACTTGGGGATCCCCATAAGCCCTCCCCACTCCCCCCGCCCTCCCCACCCAACCCTGTATACCTTGAATATCGGAGGTGCGACGGCAGGAACGTCAATCTGCCAACTCGGAGAAAAACTTATTATAACAAAATTTTAACCTTCCAGAGTGTATCATGTTCTCAAACTCTATGTTATAGTGCACTTATTATCACATTAGTAGCAGAAAATGAATAAACGCTAGAGAAAGAGCATAACCTTAATTACATATACAACGCTTGGGAACGTGCATACTCTAGAAAAAGACATCATACCAGCTTACTTAATCACATTAAAGAGGTACTAAGCTACATATGATACGAGATATGGTTCATCTAGCTGTAAGCAGATAACAATAAAATGAAATTGTATGAGCGTAAATAGGAGGCGAATACAATAAGCTTAGATAAGAACTGGAAAAGGATATCATGACTTCCTTTTGTTAGAGAAAGAATTAGTGTGGTCCATGTCCTGGGTGGCCGGGCCGTCTAAACATTTCGACAAGTCTTTGGGATCCGTAAAGTAGCGGTGTCTACCATTGTCTATGATTCTGAATTTAGCAGGGCCAGCAAAAGAAAACTGAATATTTTTGTCTCTTAGCTTGTCTCTTAGAAGGAGGAAGCCTTTTCTTGTATCCACTGTAGATTTAGAGTAGTCCTGCGTTAAAATTATTTTTTGGCCGTTCCAAGTGATCTGACGGTTTTTACAGGCAAAATTGAGGATGGCTTCCGTATGTTGGTATCTCAACGGTTTGCAGATGATAGGACGAGTTGTTTGTCTTGTTGAAGAATTGTATGTCGGGATTCTGTGTGCTCAGTCCAGCTCCAAGTCTTTGAGGAATTTTATACCTGTGATCAGAGGGATCCAGTTCTCCAGGAAGGCTATGCATGATTCCGTAGAGTCCTCTGAGCCCTCCGGAACACCAAGGATTCTTATGTTGCCTCTTCTGTTTCGGTCTTCAAGATCGGCTGCTTGTTTCTTTAGGATGGTAGTCATGCCTATGAGAGATTTTATGTCTTTGTTGGACTGTAATGAAAAGTCTTCGATGTCACTAATTCTTTGTTCTGCGGCATCTAGTTTAGAGTTGATTGTATTCATGTCCGCCCGTATGGCAGTGAGTTCCAGCTGCATAGCGTCCGTGTTTTGTTTGGTAGACTTAGCTAGATTGTGAACATCAGCTAGCTTTTTGAGAATCATTTCCATCGTGCTGTTTATGTCCGTTTTGGCCTTAACCCCTTGACCGCGATCGGAATTCCGCTCGTGTGCTGGACATTCCGATCGCGGGTGGGGTCGTGACGAGCTCAGCTCGTCATGCGCACAGCGCTACCGCGCAGCATGACGAGCTCAGCTCGTCACGCGCATCGAAGGGGTTAATAGGCGAGTCAGACGGCGAAGGGTCACCTTTATTCCTTTTGTATTGGATCTTGGACTCCTTTTCAGCCATAGTGAAGGTCTTGGTAGGATATGAAAAACCTCTTATGTCGTTGGTAATGTTAGTAATAGCCCGATGACAGGAGCTAACCGTTGGTGCAAACCCAATAATGTGAACAACTATAGGCACACTTGGTCAGTCCTGTATGAAAAGAATGTTGATACAGGCACTGATTATGCTGCCCACAGTGAAGCGCCTCTCAATATTAATACGAACTAACTCCTACAGATGGCTGACCCATTCGATGTGTGACCTATGACCTTTCTAGAAACAATTATGTGAATGTCTGCACAGCCTACATTGCACCGGGGAGTATCCACCTACACAACGTATACAGAGTCTCGAGATCAAAGGGGGTCATTCCATTTATGGATCTGGCATAAGGACAGGTAATCCAGGAGGTTGCAGATTTGGCATGCATAAGCAACTATATGACAAAACAATGCTGTGCAAACAAAACGTTTGGCAAGGAAGACCTTCAAGCAATGCTGGCTATCTGAAGGTTAGGCACTGTTTTTAAAGGCTGGAGAGTGTTTTGGGTGCCATTAAATTGCAGTGGGCACAGGAACAGTGCAGAGCAGGCTGAGGTTACGAGGAAACTTGGGCGCCATCTTGGGGTCAGGCCACACGCAGTGAGAGGACGTCGTGGTAAAGGAAACAATTGTGCATGGGGAAGAACCGTGCCCCCAGCGGCCGTTACACTAGAGGTAAATGCCCAGGTGTTACAATAGTGCAGTGCGACTCCCCAGGCGAAAGATAAAATGCTCGCCGTATCTCTGACAAACGGCCGCCATCTTAGGGTCAGGCCGCATCGTGAAATAGCCTCGCAACATTTAAAACTTGATTGCGCTGCCGCAAAGGTGATTTTACCGTAGCGGAGCTCGAGGCCCCCAGCTCAAAGTGAGGTGAGTGTTCAGTTGAGCGTCCAGGGCTGATTCGACACGCTCGTTCTGTCGAGACGGGTATTACACGTCCGCCATTTTGTTAGATCGCAGTTCTCCGGTCAACGAAACTTGCGGGCTGTGATTATATGAAAAGCAGCGCTTTTCAGTTAATAACGATGGTAACTTCAGGGGCAGAACTTCATCAGGAACTGCATTCTGGCATACAGCTCCGCTGTCGGTCACAGGAACTCTGGATTATGGCCGTACATTCTCTGCGTCAGTCAGAGAGACGGGGTCATGCAGCTATCGGCTCTGCCGTCCAAGCCACGCCCCCTTTTTACTTATTTTTCATTGTTTCCTCAAATCAAGCTTACATGTAAACTGTACAGATCATGAAGGATTGTTACCCAGTGCAGTTTAGATCATCCTAGTCTGCAATGTGCTAATTTGAATGTTAACATTTAGCTATACTACATCTCATGCATAGCCAGTCACATTTTAGAAAAATATACCTATATGTCTGGGTCAGAAATGTAAATGCTTAGGACACAGTGTTTATTTTTTATCTTATGCGACAGACAGGTTTCCTGTCCCAGAGTTAAAATCTGTGCTATGTGTTTCCAATAAATGTTGTAACAGCTCCCTCCGTTTTTGAAGGTCACCTCCCACCTTCGGTTTAGTGTGGACCAATGCCATTTGTTGGCCTCGGCTAATGCCCGTTTCTCACGCCCACCTACCTTCATTTTTCAATCGCTGGAAACCCCTCCGTGTAGCCAGCATATCATAAAAAATCTTTTAGCCAAAATGAGACATAGCACTGCAAGTTGGGTCTTATTTGACTTTTTTGGGCTTTAGGTGTACGCCCAGAATACAGTGTTCTATTGTGTTTTGCACTATATTTCCCACAGCTGACTGTATCTATAGGAGTGGTGCTCTCCAGAAATTCTGTACCACTTTATAACATAAAATCAAGTGGGAATCAGTGTTCCTCCATCACCTCTGGAACGTATATCAGGTTTGCATGGATAGATCTTGTGTATGATTATAGAGGTAGAGTAAACCCTATGTAGGAATTTCCATTTGAATAATCAAAAACAGGCATTTCTAGAGCATTTGGTAGTGTGCAGCAGAACCCATTTCGACTGTTGCCCATTAAGTTGATATGCAATGTCTCTGTCAATTTAATTCTGACTTTAAACTTTGCCACCTGTCTTTTCAATCAATCAATCAATCAATCAATCAATCATGTCACTTATAAAGCGCACTACATACCCGCGAGGGTCTCAAGGCACTGGGGGAAGATGGGGGTGGTGCTGCTACTGATCGAAGAGCCAGGTCTTGAGGAGTCTTCTGAAGGCCAGTAGGTCTTGGGTCTTTTCATGCGAAGTGCTGAATATATTATTACGATCCTCATCCCTCCTCACTCTGCCTGTGTCATTCCAACGTTAATGTGTGTTACTAGCCAGTAACCATGTTTTGTTTTTGTTTTGTGTATTTGTATCGCGCACCACTCACCAAGGAGGGTATCCTGGCCCTGAAGCAAGAGCTGCATGAGCTGAGCGAGGGTGTTGATAGGGGTGGATTTGAAGATCTTCTAGGCATCTTGAGTGTGTAGAAGGGTGTAGAAGGGTGAGTAGCTGCGCTATATAAAAAACGGACTTTAGAAGCAGAAGACTCTGTTAATTACTATTCAGTGGTTCTTTGCATGGGCTGCCAGCAGGGGTGTAACTCTAGAGTTCGGCAGGCCACCAGGTGTAGTCCCAGAGTGAGGTGTCTTTGCAGAACATTACTACTTCCATCTTGTCTAGTGTTGAGCTTGAGGCAGTTGGTGTTCATCCATCTGGTAGCTTCGGTTATGCAGTCAGAGAAATTGGTTCATGTGTTTAGCGCCTTAGCGGAGAGGGAGTGTATAAGCTGGATGTCAGCAGCATAGGATATAATGCTGGATCCATGGGAGTGGATGATGCTGGTGAGTGAGGCCATTTAGGCATTGAACAGAGTAGGGGGTGAGTGAACATCCATATGGAGCTCCAAAATTAGGACTGACAGCGTCCGAGGTGAAGGGGGCCAGGCTGACCAACTGGGTGCAGCCTGTCAGAAAGGCGCAAATCCAGTGAAGTGTGTGACCTTGGATGCAGCTTCATGCAGTTGTTGGGTAAGGATGGGGTGGGGGCTGGTATTGAAGGCTGCATAGAGATCCAGTAGGATGAGGACCGTGGTTCCACCTCTGTCCATGATCATCCGGATGCTGTACTTGGCAGTGATGAGGGTGGTCTCTATGCTGCGGTTAGGCCTGAATCAGGATTGAGTGGTCTCGAGGAGGTAGTTGTCAGTGAAGTGGGTGGCTGGGTGTTTATCGTCTTGTCAATTACTTTTGATGGGTAAGGTAGTAAGGAGATAGGCTGGTAGTCGGTAGCATCTTCAGATCTGCCAGAGATTTTTTGAGGGGGTGTATCCAGGTGTCTGGGCAGGTGGCTGTGATTATTGAGTGATTCAGAATCGAGGGTTGGCTATGGTGATGGGGGTCCAGTCCTTTGATGAAGACGTGGTGAGGGCAGGGTTCCGAGTGTGTGGACTGCATGGTTGTTGCAGTTTCTTGAGTGGTAATGGTGGGCAAGGTGGTCATGGTGGTCCTCTTGGTGTTGGTAGAGATGGGCAGGCAGGCTGAAAGGAGGAGAGTTGTCTAGTTGGGGCTTAAAGTTTTCATAGATGCTGGTGATCTTGTTGCTGAAGATTAGGGACAGCTGGGTGCAGAGGTACTGAGGGAGAGGGTTACACTGGTGGAGCTGGCTGCACAAGAGGTGAAGTCTTTCACTATGGCAAAGATGTCCTTGGTGCTGTTGGTGCTGCCTTCTGTGACAGATTTGGGTTGAATCTACTATTATCCACTTTTCGAGTTGTTTGTCTGCAGTCATATTATATATTCTTGCACACAGTAATAGCCCGGAAGAGGTACTTTAATGTGCAACTCCTAGGCATTACTCTTACTGCCATTGCCACTTTTAAGAGAATTGTACACTTCTTCCTTTGAAAAAGAGGCAACACTTGAGCTTCAATCATGCAAGATGTCAGCAAAGGTGTGTTGACTAAATGGGTAACTCTAGGGTCTGGTGAATGACCCCTGAAGAGCTTCAGAATTTGGTTTGGGTATCTAGTTTAAATTGCCTGTAGTTGTTGGATCATGCAAGTCTTCCCCATTTCCCTTCTGTCTCCCTGCTAGTAAAAAAACAGGGTGAGTCAGACAAAATTACGCAAGGAGGGTAATGGACAATGTGAAGGGTGGAAGCACCAAGCGCTTCGGTCAAAATAGACCGCAGGCAAGCAGCAGCAATCTTACTTCCACGCATTGTTTTAAAGTATTTCTATGCACTGTTTTAAATATTTAAACATCTTTTTACTATTAGGCTATGCATGAGTAGGCTTTACTTTTAAATTTTACCTACTTGGGCTCGCCTCGCTCTGCGTTCCACCGTGGATTCTTTCGTTTGCTGTGGAGAGAGCGAGTGAGCTTTCCCACTTCTAGTTTCTGGCTGGGGACTACAGGGTGTCAGCAGTCTAGCTGTGCTCCCGATCTCCTATTTAAATCAGATGTTGGCGCTGACGCGCAGTGGACACGCGCAGCGGGCGGGCCGAAGGTAAGCCCGTCTGTGCCAGACCATCGCCAGGACCCCTGCTCCTTTCTCCCCAGAAATTAGAAGCACAATTAAAATCACCATTCTGCGGAGGAACTTATCCACATTGGAGACCAAGGTAAGGGTTTAACCCCTAATGAACCCTGCTGCAAAAAAAGTTTTCCACCTCACCTCGAAGGTCCATTAACTTGCTTAAGATGTCACTTTCAAAGCCTTACGCTGAACCAAGGGGGAAAGCACACTCTGAACCCACCTAGTGAGACCTATCTCCTGGTTATGACTTGCCTTTCTATGTCCCTTTGGACCCTCTCCCTCAGTCCCCACAGGTCTGTAAGGGATTTCTATGGAACGTAAGATCACTACCCAAACATGTGATCGAAATCTGGGACATGCTGGCCTCTACATCACCTGATCTGGGATTTCTAACAAAGGCCTGGCTGAAATCTACCTCAACTCACTCCATTGCGCTAGCGCTTCCGAATAACTATTGCATATTGAGATCGGATAGGGAAGGCAGAATGGGTGGGGGAATATCTATCATTTTTAAAGACTCTTTGAAAGTCTCCCTAATCGAGACCCTTTTTGAGGAATGGGCAGAGATATGTGTCTTTAAGGTGGAACTCTCTCCCGAGGTCTGTTGGAAAGCAGCCCTTGTATATCGTTCCCCTGGACCCACAGGAGACTTCAGTCTCAAACTTATGGAACTTATTGCCACCCACGAGCTTTCATCGAAACATTTCACTTTACTGGGTGACTTCAATGTACACAGTGAAGACCCCTTAAATATAGAGGCATCGCAACTCCTTGCTGATCTGCTACACTAGGTCATAAACAGATTGCCAAAGAACCCACGCATATTGCGGGCCACAATCTGGATTTGATTTTTACTAATTCTCCCTTCATGTCCTGTGAGCCCCCTTGCCCCCTCCTTTGGACGGATCATTCACTAATCGGATTTCCGGTTACTTCCACATGTGTACCCAAACAACCAAAAGCCTAAGCAAAATCTTGTTAGACAATGACGCAAAGTAACAGCGGACGCCTTCACTAAGGAGTTCACCATTCCAACAATAGGGGAGGCTGGGGAAGTGGACAAGGCACTAGCGGATTATCACGAGTCCTTAAAAACAGCAATAGACAACCTGGACCCTTAGAAAAAACAAACATGTAGTTAAACATGGCCCACATGCCCCATGGTATACTCCAGATTTGCGAAGGGAGAAAGCCTGGCGCAAAAAACTGGAGAGCCGATAGCGGCAAGCCCATAACCCCAGTGATAGAGAAGCTTATAAAAAAACCTTAGCGCTCTACCATGGCAACATCAAGAAAGCGCGCAAGGCACACATTTCACTACAACTTAGACAGGCTGGGAACTCCATCAAAGAATTATATAAAATCCTTAAATCCTTCGTAAACCCTCATGCCTGCTCAACAGATACCCCCACCTTCACAAGCTTTATGTGATGCCATCGCAAACCACTTTGAAGAAAAAGTTAATCTGATTTACAATAACTTTCCTAGACTGGTGGATCAAATGGAATTAGAATCCACCTCCACCTTCCCTAATGTGCAAGAACTTGTATCCTAGAGAATTTTGTAGCTCTTAGGTCAGACTCCGTTTGTAAAGCTTTGAAGGCAGCGAAATCAGGGTCTCCTCTAGACATTGCCCCAGCCAAGATCTTAGCAACTCTACCTAATCAGCTCGCCCCGGTCATCTGCTCCTTACCAAACCTCTCGATCAGCTCAGGAAAGATTCCACTAGACTGGAAAGCCACCCAGGTCATTCCTATCCATAAGAAGGCGAATCTTCCAGCCTCAAACCTGTCTAATTATCACCCTATCTCGCTTCTCCCCTTGATGAGTAAACTATTGGAAGGACACATTAATAGACAACTTATGGAGTTTTAAGAATCCAACAAGATCTTGGACTCCTCTCAATCTGGGTTTATACCTATGCATAGCATTGAAACTGCTCTCATAGTGGTCACAGACTATATCAGATGCTCTCAGATGAAAACCAGCCTTCACTGTTAGTGCTGCTTGATTTGTCAGCAGCTTTCGACACAGTGTCTCATCTCAGATTGCTTCAGAGACTAGAGGAGATAGGTATTCATGGCATAGCTCTGCAATGGTTCATGAGTTTCCTATCACATTGAACCCAGACCATCAATCTGGGTACGTTTAGATCCCACACCATTGAGCTCAACAAGGGGGTGTCTCAGGGCTCATGTCTTAGCCCAACACTATTTAACATCTATCTAGACTCCCTTGCCGAAACCATCAGAGCTTATGGATTCCGCCTCTTTTATATGCGGACGACACTGAACTTCTTATCTCTTTTGATAAAGATTTCCACACTATGAAAACATGTTTTGCTATCTTGGCTTGGATGACAGAGAACTTTCTCCAATTAAATGCTAGCAAAACGGAGATCATGCTCTTCGGTAGAGCCCAACTGCTCAGTTCCCCGGATTGGTGGCCGACTGATTTCGGTGCAGCACCTACCCACCAAATCTACAGTAAAAAATCTGGGAGTTCACTTGGACCAGACTCTAAATATGAAAGATCATGTAGTGGCTACCACTGGCACCTGCTTTCATATGATGAGTCTGTTGTGCAGAGTTTTTCCTCTACTGCCACTTTTGGTGCGCAAAACCTTAGTTCTGGCACTAGTGATGAGCCGCCTGGACTATTGCAATGCCCTCCTAGCCACCACAAATGAGTCTCTACTTGCCAAACTTCAAGTGGTCCAAAATACAGCAGCCCGCCTCATCCAAAATATGCCGGTCAGATCTGCCTCTACTCCCCTTTTACGCTCACTCTATTGGTTTCCAGTGCGCAAGAGAATCATTTTCAAGATCTGCTGCATAGTGCATAAATCATTGAACAGCAAAGGACCCAGAAACCTGGCTGAGAAACGTATTCTTTACCAGCCGGGCAGACCTTTAAGGTCTATGGTCAAATCATTTCTCACTATGCCCCGAATTAGGAAAACACGCTCCGGGGCAGAGCTTTCTCTTACTTGGCACCCTACTACTGGAATAAACTACCCACTCCCATACGGAAGTGCACAGACCACCTTCATTTCAGAAAGCTTCTCAAGACCGAGCTATTCCAATACTAGTGTTGCCTTGCTTGTGGTTCACTTTGGCGCTGAAATACCCCTCCCGAGGTGATTCATGCGCATTATAAGTTAAATTAACATAACATAACAACGGAAGATGGTATATCTGAAGCCTGGCTCCACGGAGACTAAAAATCATGGGCAGCATTAATACTATTAGTTAAGTAATACATTCTTTACTGTTGCAAATTTTCTTTTTGCTGTATAGTCGGTTCAAGAAAACCGGGCATAAATTACCAAGGTTGCTAGGATGAAAAATGAAAGAGGAAGAGAGTATTGCATTGAATGAGTGGCAGAAAACGCAGTGCTTGGCTATTGCTGTATATCATATGGAATGTCCCACATGCACATGCTTACCTGTCCAGCTCCAGTGCTAGGTCCATCGTCAATCATGATACTGCCATTGTCGCCATCCGACTCCATCTGGATCTGACTCTGATGTGGGGTAAGAGAGGAAGACGACGAACATGAGGAAGGGGAAGTAACTCTGACCATCTCATCTGCTCCAACATGGATCCCACTGCTCAAACTGCTGTCCTTTGAAAAAAAACATGAAGTAAGAATTGTCAAGACAATAAGAGAGAGATAAGAGACACTAACATTGAAAATGATCACTCAGAGACTACAGATGAGGGTATCAAGGCACAGAATGCTGACTACTTTCCACAGACACCAGAAAGAGATGGCCAGTCACCCATAAGCTAGATGCTTTTCCATAGCAGGTTGTCCAAGACCATACAAAAAACAGTTCTTGAATACAGCTTTAGCCTTGGGGTGTACGTGTAAATAATAGAGGAGGGATGCATTAGTCCATAGCCCTCTTACCTGAACCTTCCAACAGTCAAATGATTAAGAGAAGCAACGGTTTCTCTGCTGCATGGTTTTGTCAAGCTGATGATGCTGAAGCAACATCTTTCAGACTTGTCAGGCTGCGCAAGTGACGTGTCGAGGTTCATGGTCATGTGTTCGCAATGCTGTGATCCAGTCTGTATAAATGATACCTTGTACCCGAGTGCTTGCAAGCTTGGTTCTAGTGGAAATCAAGCAAAGCTCTCTTTAGATACTCTGGGGTGGCTCTCAGGGTACAGGATTAGGTAGGTGTCAAATGATTAGTAGGAGATGATTTAGAATGAACTGGCACATAGAAGGCACCAACGGTGTTAGACACAAACTCCTGTTGTTTGCCCATTCTAGCATGCTGAGGTCACACTGAGTGGAACAAACACTTGTGTTTTAAACCCTCATACCACAAGGACTAGGGACCTGTGAACGTCTATTCAATTTCCTTCTCCTTGCAATAAAATCTTTAAACCCCTGAAGAGCACAATTTCAGGAGATGTCTTACGACGAGTGGTGGCAGAAAGCTCTTCAATGTCCCACTTGAAAAAAAACTGCAAATAGTGCAAAGATACTTAGGTTTGCCAGGTCAAGTTACCAAAGGTAGCAACTGTGCAAGTAACAATTAGGTAGTGGTGTGTTGTAGCAGATGCATTCCTAACAGCAGCTCTTATGGCAACAAAGACTGACCTAAAAAATGCTAGAAGGCAACTTTTTCCCAAAATTAGGTGCTGAAAGAGAAATAGGGTAGCATTTGAACATCCTGATCTCCTGCAGAGGAAAAGAGGCTGTCGGAGTAGAAGTTAAGTTAGTACAGAGAAACAAGAATATGGACAGGACCATATATATATTTGATCTTCAACTGCTATTTCTTTGCTTCTGCTGTTCAAAATGCTCCAATCCCCTTTGTATTTAGGTAGATTACCCATCAGTAGAAAGGAAGGGACAAAGGCGCAAGCGAAGAACAATCACCCAGAGATTCTTAAATCCGAATAACAGCAGCAGTCCAATGCATATGCTTACTACAAACAAATAAAAAAAAGCCCAGCTTTTGAAATACAATCTGGGAAGAATTGGGATTTTATTTCAAAGAGAATAATATTAGCAATAAGAAATGGAATGCTACCAAAGCAAGCGGTAATTAGGAGGGAATTAATTGCACACATTGCCAGATTTATGAAATTAGCCAAGAAAAAGAAAGCTGATCTAGAAAGTAGCTTGTCTGGTTTGGAAATCAACACTACCATTGGTTACTCATGGTCCTCTTACAAAGCACTGTGTAAAGTGACAGAGGAAGCTGAGCAAGCATTGATAGGTAAAGAAATTGTAAGATGCTGCACACAGACCAGCTATAGTTTGAGAAAGTAAAAAAGCAGACCAATTCTTAGCCTACAGGATCCTAATAAAACAAACCCACAACAATATCTGAGAAATTCTAGATGGCAGAGACGTCCAGTATACATATACAGCTATGATCTTGAATGTTTTTCAACCTATTATACTACTCTTTATAGCACTCAAGGTGCAGCTATCTCATATTATTTTGAAATTTTCACCATTCATTCTTAAACACCAAGGTTATAGAGGCTATTGAGGAGCTGCTTGAGACCACAAAGGTGAAAGAAGCCTGAAACCTAAAAGGTTAGTTAAGGACAAAGCACCAGGACCTGATGGTGTTCCAGCTTCCTATTTTAAGGCTTACCAAGACCTTTTGGCTGGACCCTTGTCAAAAGTCTATAAACATTTTCTTACATATAAAGTAGTAACAAATGAGATGCAGGACTCTACAGTTAATTTCCTGGACAGGTCCCTACATTGTGCAGGTCTTACAGGTCTTTTACACTGTTAAATTGCGACATTACCATTTTTATGCCTATCACCAGAATAGTGGCTATAAGGCCACAAATGGTGCCTACATGGCAATCTGGGTTCATTAAAAACAGTCCCACAAAAAATAATATCAATTTGGCAAACAATAGCGGAGCACAGATAAGAGCAAATACTTCTGTTGACATCAAATGCTAAGAAGGTGTTCAACAGAATCAAGTGGCAATACCAAACACAAATCTTAGTAAAAAACGATTTCATATGAACATTTAATCCTACATTCTAGCCAATATTGTACGCCATTCAGCTAAAATGAAAGTAAATGGACAATTCAGTAACACCAAGACAAATCAGACAAGGAGGTCTGCTTTCTCCCTCTATTTCTGCCCCCAGTCTGGTGCCTCAAATTACGAAAATGTATACTAATAAAGATACTGTTGGCAATACAGAGGGATATTACCACCTTAAACCAGTTGTTGTTCGAAAGATGACATTCTATGTTTCCTCACTGATCTTGACTGCTCTCTTCCATCACTTTTATCACAGTTCAATGGGTTCTCCAAGATCTGGTTTAAAAATCAACATTAATAAATTAATAGGCATGGAGATCGGGGACCATCGATTACCAGTAACTCCAAACTAAAAGCAAGAATTGAACTGGTCCCTGGAACCACCTACACATTTGGGAGTCAACATTTCTAACAAGTGTCTAAAAATATCTGTTCCCACAACGTCTCACCCAAGCAGACCTATATAAATATGGCAGAGTGGAAAAATTCTGCTTTTGGAATATCACTTGTATGGAATATCGCTTGTATAAAAGCAAACTTTCTACCCAGACTGTAGTATGTAATGCCCATCACTTTCCGCGAACACACAATAGATCAAATACACAAGAAGCTATTGACCTTTCTGTAGCAAATTAAGTCCTGCAGAGTAGCAAAGGACACTGCATAAATCATGTTATGATGGATAACTATCCTGTATAAGCAGATGAATTGTGCTTCACACTTAATTAGCCAGTAAGTCTAAAAAAACATGGGTACTAGTAGAGCAAACTAACTCTTTCATTACTCTGGAATATTTTCAATGGATACGCCACAAGCATCAGAAGACTAAATATCCTATACTGTGGTCCTCTCAAATCTTACTAAGTCACTGAAATCAGTTAGTCAGGCAAGGCACTATAGCCTTCCCACTATGTATTTATTTTCAGTGTTTATGTAGCTCCACTGCAGCTTGAGGTATGAGGCGCTTTACATAAAAATTATATCTGTACACAGGAAAACAGTTCCATAACAAAAGGTTGTAGTTAAGGAGAGAAGAAAAGGTTGATGCATGGTAGCGGGAGGTAAAGCAAAAGGAGGGGAGGAGAAGGTAAAAGGAACTGAAAGGGAAAGACTTTTGAAACAGAAGAACAGAGCTGCCAAAAAAGCTTTGTAAATGAATGAAAATCTAAGTTGTCATTCGGACATCATTCTGAAGCCAAAGTGGATCTTAAACAGCTGAGTATTAAGAGCTTTCCTGAAAGAGAAGATGTTTGGTGCTAGCCGCATCTGAAGTGGGAGAGAGTTCCAAGCAGCAACTGGAGAGTCTGAGAACGGCGGTTTTAGGGCTAGGGATCTGAGAAATTTGGTTGTTTCCAGTAGAAGCAAGTGCTTGCTTCTGAAGCACCTAATTCTGCTGGAAATGTCGAGAAGGTCAGCTAAGTAGCTTGGTTAGCCTGAATGCAGAACTTTAATTGTGAAAGGGCAGATTTTGAATGTGAAGTATATGCTGCAAGCAGTAGCCAGTGAACGTCCCTCAGAATGGGGGTTAAAAGATCGGATTTGTTCTTTTCAGTGACCATGTAGGCTGCTGAGTTGAGAATGGCCTTTAGGGGTAGTAGGGAGTTAGCAGGAAGACCGGAAAGGATGGTATTCCACATATCAATTTTGGAGGTAATCAGCGAAATGGCAGCAGTCCGTTGCTCAATATTACAAATTACCACATTGGGCAAGTTTATTTACGCAGGTTATCACTGAAGGAAATCTAGTTAGACCCCAAGTGATTTGACTGAGTCAGGGGAGGTAGCTGCAAAGCCTGAATTTATAAGTTTAGCAGTCAAACTGGGGTTTATATTGTCCTGGGATTTTTGGGAGGCAAGTAGAAACTATGGGGCTGATTACGATGGCGGACGGACTTCAGTCCGTCCGCCATCGTTTCGGGGATTGGGACCGCCCGCCTACAAGGCGGCGATCCCACAGGCCAAATTATGATGTGACCACCACTGTGGCGGTCGTATTGGCCACTTTTTACATTGTGGCTGGTGCTGCTGGCTGCAGCACCCGCCGCAATGTCAAACAGGGATGTTTTACATATCCCGTACTACGTGACAGGCACCATGTGGTGCCTGTCACTTGGTTCAGGGATATGCCAACACCCAAAGAAATGTGCAAGGGGGAAGGGGGGCCCGCTATGGGCCCCCAATGTCCATCCTCGCCAGCCTTTTCATGGTGGGTGAACCGCCATGGAAAGGCTGGCGGGGAGGGACATCCTAATCCATACAGCGGTGCCTGGTAGGCACCAGCACCAATGCAGAGATTGGGAGGCCCTCCGCCGCACTGGCGGGCTCAAGGAGCCCGTCGGATGTGTGGCGGTCGCAGTTTCCGACTGCCATGGAACCGCCAGCCATCATAATGTGGCGGATGGGGAATGATCTTCCAATGGCGGTGAAACCGACACAGACAGTGGCGGTCTCGCCGTCATCGTAATGACCCCCTATGTCTTTTGCAGACTGAATTTCAAAACGTTTGCTGTCAACCAATCATGCAGTTTACTCATGCCCTCTTGGAGAGTATGTAGGGGTCTTGGGTAGATGAGATTGTGATGTAAAGTTGAATGTCATCGGCATATTAGTGAAGCTGGATGCAGGAGTCTTCCAGAAGCAAACTGAGCGGTTCAACATAGAGATTAAAAAGAACTGGGGAGAAAGTGGAATCCTGAGGGGCTCCGCAGGATACTAGCTCTGTTCTGGAAGTAGAGCCCTCCAGTTTGACTAGTTGGGTATGGCCTTTGAGGAAGGAGTTAACCAGTTTAGGACTTTATTCTTGAAGCCCAATCTTCTGCCTTATGGTGTGCTTTAGAGGGTGAAAGGCTGCCAACAGGTCTAACAGGACTAGTGGGTAAGCTTCTCCTTCGTCTAGTATATAGAGAATATTGCCACGCACCTTTAGGGTAGCAGTTTCAGTGCTGCGTCCCTCTCTGAAACCAATTTGAGAAGGGAATAGTATGAGTCGCTAAGGAACTTCTTTAGTTGGATGCTATCTCCTACAGTATTCACATTTTCCCCCTGGTTGTACAGATTGTGGGACAGGCAATCCCCAGGGTTAGAGGAACTCCACTAAAACGGTAAACTCAAACACGCTATATCCTGCAGGAACAGTTCAACCTGTGCCTCACAGACACTATCCATACTAGACAGCTGCTCCTGTGGGCACTCCTAACTATATTTAACAAGCATTTGCAATGCAATAGGTCTCGCATTTGCGAGAGTTTAAGCTATTAGTATTGTAAATGACCATGCCTTTATTTATGTTTTAAAACCCAAAACATAAAAGGCATTGTCATTTACAATGTCAATAGCTCAAATTCACATAAATGCGAGACCTATTGCATTGCAAATGCTTCTTTGTAGCGTCGTCAACATGGTGCCTTCAAGGCACATCAGAATATTTTGAGAATCTAGAGTGATAGAAGGAGCTAAACACGCCATGCTGTATTCGTACCCAGCAAAAGACACATTAATGCAGTTATTGGTGTTTTACGTAGCACCAACACACTACCTTCCAGGCACTTCAGTGCGCTTAGAAGCCTGCAACATTGACGAAAATCTAGGTACGTAACGCGATCTTACTTGCAAGGCAGAGACACATTTCTTTCGTTATCTGTGTATTTATTTATTCATTTGTATTTTGTGTAGTGCCAACATGTTGCGTCCATGCGTCCATACACTTTATAGCGTTTCGAATCCCTGATTGGAGGAAGACAGCGCCAGGCTCGTGCTAATTTTTAAACGTAAAGAGACAGGTTTATTTATTTTTATTTATTGGAGCTTAATATAGCTCATTTACACCACTTAGAGACTCTGGAGACAGCGAGTAGTTAGATCAGGGCGCACTGTATCATTTGCATAAAAAAGATGTACGCATTTTACATTTCACCAGGGCTGACTTTTGGATATGTGTAGCGCATGCATTTTGCCTTTAAGATACTTCAGGGAGCCTCATTTTCTTGGAGAAGACACAGTTGTGCATAGTGCATTGTTTTTGGCTGGAGAGTGGTTTATTATTTATTAGTCCATTGCCTAGCGCCAGCATGTCACCTTTCAGACAAATTAGAGCGCCTCGCGATTCTGGAGCGAGAAAAGACAGAGCTAGGCACAGTGCATCATTTTCCAGCTGGACACACATTTAATATCAGTTCCTTGCACAACGCGCTTAGATACCCTGTCCTGAAGGAGAAAAGGAGAAGGGTTAGACGGATGTGGGTGGTAGAGCATGCAGTGTGGGAGAAGGGGGTCACTTCACCTACAGGGGGACTATCTGGACAGCGTCTTTAAACACACGTCTTCAGCGTAGCATCAACCGTGCCACATTGTAAGCTCCCGTGCCCGCCGGCTGGCACAGCACACACTGCCATGTGGTCGATAATGTGAAGACTGTCCTCACAGGGCCCCTTGCACAGGATCACACGTCGCTTCACTCACGCGCACACTGCTGAGCACCACTGAAAGTTCCATGCCCACCGGCTGGCACACCGGACGCTGCCATGTGCTCATGAAGGCAACACTCCCAGGACATCCGTGCACACGATCACATGCCGCTTCATGCACTCAAGCACACAGGACTGAGCACCACTGTAATTTCCATGCCCACCGGCTGGCACACTGGACGCTGCCACATGCTCGTGAAGGCAGCCCTCCCAGGACAGACACCGCACCAGGGATCCGTGCACATGATCACAGGCCACTTCACTCATGCACACACGGGCTGAGCACCACTGTAATTTCAATGCCCACCAGTTGGCACAACGGGCGCAGCCAGGAGCTCGTAAAGGCAGTACTCCCAGGACATCCGTGCACCCGATCACACGCTGCTTCATGCACTCAAGCACACAGGAACTGAGCACCACTGTAATTTCCATGCCTAGCGGCTGGCACACCGGACGCTGCCTTGTGCTCGTGAAGGCAGCCCTTACAGGACAGACACCGCACCAGGGATCCGTGCACACGATCACACGCTGCTTCATGCACGCAAGCAAACCCAGACTGAGCACCACCACTGGTGACAGCAGGGACGGCAGTATGCAGCAAGGGACACGTGTCTGTCCTTCCTCCGCAGTGAATGCGTGCACCTGCTGCCCGCCTGCCATGTTCACTGCACTCCTGTAGGAAGCAGGCAACGTCTTCTGTCCCCTAAACATGGGGCTAGCAAGTTTTGAAGCCTATCTGTCTGTTGCAAATCAGTAAACCTTGGTGGCACGGGCGAAAGATGGACTTGCCCAAGATCACACAGGTTGGTGGTCAATGAAGTAAACACTTGCTGCTGAGATCTGTGTGCAGCCGCCGGTTCGAATCCAGCAGAGTTGCCCCAGCCTCTCGCTCTGTCCGTGGGTGATAAGTTTATTAAACTGGGTACCCCGATTCAAATGGTAAATGCTTCGTAATCAGATCAAAGATCTGTGTATATGTTAGGTAGTTATGGCATACATCTAATTAATTGTACAAAGCGTGGCTCTGTATCACTTCAGATCTACACGGAGAGTGCGTAACAACGACCTCCCTTCACAATAATACAGAACCGCGCCCAGCTCCAGTAAGCACTCACATCATTACGGGCATTTTTTCCAGTACTGCACCTTTCATCTACAAATCACTGATTTAAAACCGAGCGCGGTGTCCCTTAAGCGGGCGCCGCGCTCCGAAGTAATAAATAAATAAACAAGAGGTGCCTGTACCTTTTGGCTGAAATCCTCTGCTCCTTAATTAGCTCTCTTGTCTACCAGTTCGGCATCTTGCTGTACTGAAGAAAGTAGCGCTGGCTTTCCGGAAAGCACGACTCCATCTAATGTGGCCGGTGAGGCAGGCTTTACGGTTGATACAACCTGCACCGTGCCTTGAACCGTGGAACAAGCCCATGGAGCGTGCGAGGAGGCACACCAAAAAGCGCCTACAACTACTGCCCAGCCACCTACATGGTCAGACAAGCCCGAGCCGTTCTGGAAGCTTTCTCCGGGCCGCTCTCAGCGCGACCCGGAAGTCAGGCAACCTTGCCTGGGACATGGGCGGGGCATGGTGCGCGCGGCCGGGAGTGTCCGGGGCTCCCGTGAGCTGAGGGAGCCCCGCGTGTTGCAGCCCGCGTGTAGGAGAAGCGAGGCGGGAACCCACCCCGCAGAGGGAAGTCCGGCGGAGCCCACCGCCGCTCGTGAATGCCGCATGGTGCGGCCGGAGCAGGATTTCAGGCGGGGCTCCTGTGAGCAAGACGGAGCCCCGCGTGTTGCTGCGCCAGTGACCGGGTGAAGAGGCGAATCCCCCTGCCATTGAGGAGACGAGCCGGGGAGCAGCGCAGAGTCCCCACAAGAGCCGGTGAGTGGGGTTGAGCGGGAGGCATGCTGTACGTGCCCACCGGCCGGCTGATATACATGCAGCAAAGGGCGCCGCGCCTGGACAGGACATGTGCACGCGTATGGTGCGAGCAAGAGTTGTGATAACGCCGCAAGACGTACGCGTGCACATCTCCTGTCTGTTAAGCTTTAGCACAGACAGTCGATGTGCACGCGTACGGCTTGCGGCGTTATTACAACTCCTGCTCGCACCATACGCGTGCACATCTCCTGTCCAGGACTTGCCATACGCGTGCACATGTCCTGTCCCCCTTCGCAAGCAAGTCGGCAACAATAGATCTCGCTTACGCGAGCAGCGCATGGCGCTGCATCGCTAGGCGAGACCTAAAAATGAGTCATCAAAATACAAAACTCACACTGACTTTCTTTTTCCTCAGTGCCAGACAAAAAAAGCATCTTTAATTTTTTTTAAGCATTACAAAGACATCCCATAAACAACCCTACATGATAAATTGGGAAAATAATTCAACTGTAAAATCGATGACAGGCTTTGGTCTATAATGTGGATATGGGCAGCAAAGTACTCCACAGTATACAGAAAATGCACACAAAATAATGATTCGATGGTGCCCAACTCGGCCCATCTACAGGCCATGTTCAATGGCTCAGATGAATGTTGGGTTTTGCATAGCAGGACTCAATGCTATGTGGTGGTCCTGCCCACACATACCTTCTTTATGGAAAGAAATGACATCACATATAAAATATATTACAAGTATCGAATTAGAAATGGACCCACAAGAGCTTCTATTGGGTGATATAGGAGAAAGAAGCTCATACCCCCTTACTACGATTACTGTCACTCTTATTTCTAGTATGGTGTTGATGGCCAGAATTGTTATTGCTCATTCTTGGAAGACAGATGATTCCACCCTACTGTCTCCAATCCCCAAGCCCCGCATCCGGCCCTCCAATTGCTCTACTGTAGTCCAAACTTTGGAGCATTTATGCAATGGAGAAACTGACCACAACAATTATAGAATTATTAAAAATAAACAAGGCATCCATTTCACATGTATTCCAAAAGCGTTATAGTCAAGGGGAGGTATGTTTGTAGAAAGTTGTTGGTCGAATATTTATCAAATATCTTTCTATTTGAGCTCTTTAGGACCTAGTGACTAGAAGGATAATGTTACTTACCCATTAAGCATCTGTTCTTGGCATGTGGAGCTGTAGATTCACATGCTTTGCATACTCCTGCCATCTAGTGTTGGGTCCGGATGTTTGCAAGTTGTTTTTGTTCGAAGAAGTCTTTGCAGTCACGAGGTAGGGTGACTCCTCCTTTCGGTGATAGTGCGCATGGGCATCGACTCCATTGTTAGATTGTTTTCCCGCAGAGGGTGAGAATGGAATTAGTAAGTGTAGAACAGAGATGTCCATGCGTATGAATGTAAATTAAGAACTACAACAACTACAGGAGACCGGGGAGGCAGGTGGGCGCATGTGAATCTACAGCTCTACATGCCAAGAACAGATGCTTACTGGGTAAGTAACATTATCCGTTCGAGGCATGTGAGCTGTAGATCACATGCTTTGCATAGACTATATAGCAGTATACTCCCGAAGCGGTGGCTAACCTGTAGTAGTTGTGGTTGTTTGAAACAGTGTTTTAAGTACTGCTTGTCCTACATTTGCTTGTTGCCTCGCTAACACATCTACACAATAGTGTTTGGTGAATGTGTGCAGTGTAGACCATGTTGCTGCCTTACAGATGTCGTCTAGGGGAATATTCCCTAAGAAGGCCATAGTAGCCCCCATTTTGCGAGTGGAATGCGCTCTAGGGGGTATTATCAAGGTTCTTTTTGCTTTGGCATAACATGTTTGGATACATTTTACAATCCATCTTGCAATACCTGACTTGGATATGGGATTGCCTTTGTGTGGTGGAGAAAAAACAACAAATAGCTGGTTGGTTTTCTGAAATTCTTTGGTTCTCTCTACGTAATATAGTATAGCACGTCTAACGTCAAGTGTGTGGAGAGCTCGTTCTGCTACAGAATCAGGTTGAGGAAAGAACACAGGTAACTCAACTGATTGATTGATATGAAAGGCAGAAACTACTTTAGGGAGAAATTTAGGATTGGTTCAAGAAGCACTCTATCTTTATGAAGTTGAAAAAAAGGCTCTTGTATAGTTAATGCCTGAAGTTCACCAACTCTCCTTAGTGAGGTTATCACTATGAGGAAAGCAACTTTCCATGATAAGAATTGTAACTGACATTTGTGCATTGGTTCAAAAGGTGGACCCATTAGCCTTGTAAGGACTATGTTTAAGTTCCAATCTGGAGCAGGGGGAATTCTTGGTGGTATCACCCTTTTCAATCCTTCCATGAAGGCTTTAATCACTGGTACTCTAAATGTTGTCTATTTTGTAAGTATGCAGCTACCGCTGCTAGATGTAAACGAATGGTTGTGTAAGCTAATCCATATTGTTGTAAATGCAACAGATAACAAATGATGTCTCGTACAGAAGCATCAAGTGGATTGATATTGTTGTTATTGCAATAGATAACAAACCGTTTCCATTTTGCTGCATAACATGCTCTAGTAGTAGGCTTTCTAGCCTCTTTGAGAATATTCATACAGTCTGGTAGTAGTTGTAAATATGAATCAATGGGAGAGCGAGGAAGATATGGGGAACGTCCCTATCCCCAGTTCAAGTATATCTGAAACAAAGTGGACAAACCCACTCAAGAAGGAATGTGACTCACTGTTATAGTGAACAGTGCCAGGGAACCATTAGGTTATTAAAAGACCCCTCACACACCAACCTGGTTGGTGTCATGCTTCATCATTGGGGTCCCAACCGGGTGGCCGAATGCCCCCCGATTGCGCTACGACGCCTGGTTACAGCGGAGCTGGTGTGGTGAGATTAGTGTGAAGTGGTGAAGTATCTCTGAGAATCCTTGCCTTATGTGTTTAATATTGGCGGCCCAGGATACAGTTAAAAACAGATGGCGCAACTACTGGAGTGAATTATACTCATAGTTGTCTTGAATGCGGTCTACATGTTGCAGCCCTAAGAAAACTGACAAGTGAATATACAACACACGCACTAAGGTGTGTTGTGGTGCTCAGTGGTGTCAGTATACTTACGGACCCACTGTGAAAAACCTGTAAAGAGTAACAAGACAAGACAAGACACATAAAGAACAAAGATAATGCAACATAAAATGCAATCTTTACCGTATTTGTTAGTGCCTAGGTATTGATTTCAGGTGAATTGGCACATACAATGAGTCTATTTAGAGTCACCGCCATGAGGGAGGAGTGTTCTGATTGATTGCCAATCTCTCTCTGCTGATTAGCGGCTGTGACCCTGTTGTAGCATGCTCTTATTCATGCGTGGTGTGTCTCTTGCGCTTAGTGCGAAATTGACTGACATTCGGCATGCGTATATGGTGCTTAGAGTATCCCTAGATAAGCCAGGAAGTTCTAAGGTGCCTCAGGATCGGCATTTACGTGGTCGTGTGTGCCGACGACTAGCTGGGGCACGCATCGTGTGGTTAAAAATAGATTGCAGGCAGCTGTGGTGGTAAGAGGATATTGGGAAAATAATTACACTCTAGTAAAGTGTTAGGCAGCGAATCAGGGATCCGGGAGGGGTACCGTCTATTGTCAAACTCTGAACTTCCTGGCTTATCTAGGGATACTCTAAGCACCATATACACATGCCGCATGTCAGTCAAAAAAGATTACATTTTATGCTGCATTATCTTTGTTCTTTATGTGTCTTGTCTTGTCTTTTTACTCTTTACAGGTTTTTCACACTGGGTCCGTAAGTATACTGACACCACTGAGCACCACAATACATCTTAGCGCGTGTGTTGTATATTCACTTGTCAAGTGGCACAACTTTTTTGCCACTCACGCACTTTTTCACTAGGTCCTGACGAAAGCCCTCTTACAGTTTTCGTAGGGCTGAAACATGTAGACCACATTCAAGACAACTATGAGTATAATTCACTCCAGTAGTTGCGCCATCTGTTTTTAACTGTATCCTGGGCCGCCAATATTAAACACATAAGGCAAGGATTCTCAGAGATACTTTTAGAGTTTACACAACACCACTTCACACTAATCTCACCACACCAGCTCCGCTGTAACCAGGCGTCGTAGCACAACCGGGGGCATTCGGCCACCCAGTTGGGACCCCAATGATGAAGCATGACACCAACCAGGTTGGTGTGTGAGGGGTCTTTTAATAACCTAATGGTTCCCTGGCACTGTTCACTATAACAGTGAGTCACATTCCTTCTTGAGTGGGTTCGTCCACTTTGTTTCAGATATGAGGTAGTTGTAAATAACCAAACTCTATGACTTCAGGAGCCAAATCGCTAGGTTGAGTTCTCTGGGATTTGAATGTCTGATTTCTCCATGGCTCTGAGTGAGGAGACAGGATGTGAAATGTAGCTTTTTGTGTGAAACCACCGAGAGTTCTAACAGGGTGGTGTACCAAGGTTGACGTGCACACGTGGGGGCTACTAAGATCAGTGTGAAGGACGTTTGTCTGAGCTTCTGAACCAGTAATGGAATTAGTGGGAGAGACAGAAAAGCATAAGCAATTATCCCTGACCAATTCATCCATAGAGCATTGCCTTTGGATGCCCGGTGTGGGAACCTGGATGAGACGCTTGGGCATTTTGCGTTGTGTACTGTGGCAAACAGATCTATGTGTTGAAATCCCCATTTTTGAAAGTAGGGAAGAAGAACTTGGGGCTGAAGTTCCCACTCGTGAACTTGCTGACTGTGTCTGCTGAGCAGGTCTGCAATCTGATTGTCTACTCCTGGAAGGTGTTCTGCTAGGAGATAGATTTTGTGGTGAATCGCCCAATTCCAAATGCTTTGTGCAAGGCGTGACAGATGGAGAGAGTGTGTTCCTCCCTGTTTCTGTAGGTAGTACATTGCTGTCATGTTGTCCGTGCGGACTAAGACAGTTTTGACTTCGAGTTGGGTGAGAAAAGCTTTGAGTGCTAGGAACACTGCTAGAAGTTTCAGGTAGTTGATGTGGAGACATTTGTGATTGTCCGAGCACAGCCCTTGTACTGTGTAATGTTGAAGATGGGCACCCCAACCGGTTAAAGATGCATCTGCTGTCAATACAGTCTGGGGAATCGGGTCTATGAAGGGCCGCCCTTTTGCTAAGTTTTGAGGGTTCCACCAATGCAGAGAGCGATGGGTGCGGCTGTCTACCAACACTAGATCGGTTAATAGACCCTGTGATTGATTCCACTTACGCGCTAGACATTCATGCAGAGGACGCATGTGAAGCCTTGCATGAGGTACGATTGCAATGCACGATGCCATCATTCCCAGCAGTTGCATGAAGACTCTGGCTGGTAATGATTGATTGGGTTGAAATTGTAGCATTGTGGACTGAATATTGTGAATCTTGGCTACATTGAGAGTGGCTAGAGCTTTGAGTGTTGAGGGAAGCTTCTAGATAAGACTGCACTTGTGCAGGACACAGGTGAGATTTTTGTGCATTTATTGTGAAACCCAACTGATGAAGTAGGTGTACTGTTGTCTGAGTGTGTAATATACAGTTCTGGTAAGTGCCCGCTTTGATAAGCCAGTCGTCCAGGTAAGGGAAGACATGTATACATTGTCTTCTGAGATGAGTGGCTAAAACTGCGACACATTTGGTGAACACTCTGGGGGCTGTGGTGACGCCAAATGGAAGTACCTTGAACTGGTAATGTTTGCCTGCTATCACAAATCTGAGGTACTTGCGATGAGCGGGATGAATTGGAATGTGAAAGTAGGCGTCTTTTAGATCTATAGTAGACATAAAGTCGCCCTGCTGTAACAGGAGAAGTACCTGTTGAAGAGTGACCATGTGAAAGTGCTCTGACAATATGTATTTGTTTAACTCTCTGAGATCTAGAATAGATCTTAAGGAGCCGTCCTTTTTGGGAATTAGAAAGTAAAGGGAATAAACCCCTGACCCTTGGTACTGAAGTGGGACTGGTTCTATAGCCCCCTTGAGTAATAAAGATTGCACTTCTTGTTGAAGCAAGTGCTGGTGGTCTGGTGACAATTTGTGACATCAAGGAGGAATGTTTGGAGGATTGTTGATAAGCTCCAGGCAATAACCATGTTGGATAATTCCAAGCACCCATTTGTCGGTTGTTACTGATTTCCACATGGGGAGAAAGTCTTGAAGTCTTCCTCCGACAGGTGTGGAATAGTCGGAGGGAAGTGTTGGGAAGTCACTGTTTATTTGGGGAAGGGAAATTGCGGGGTGTGGTGGTTTTACCTCTGCCCCTGGGACTATTTCCCCTATAACCCCCTCTGAAAAATCCTCTTGTAAAAGATGATTGTCAATTACCTTTGTATGAGGAAGTGTTTTGGTCTGTACCTGTGGATTTGGACCCTCCCCTGTAAAATGAGCGGCGAAAAGAACCTCTATTTGAGGGAGATTGAAGCGATCCCATCGATTTTGCTACATTGGTGTCTTTTTTCATTTTTTCGAGCGCTTGATCAATTTCAGGGCCAAAAAGATTTTTCTGATCGAAAGGTATATTGAGGATGGATTGATGGACTTCAGGTTTGAACCCCAAAATCCGTAACCTGGCATGTCTTCGGAGTAGGATGCTAGTATGGACCCCTCTAGCTGCAGTGTCAGCCGCGTCTAGAGCGCATCTAATAGAGGCGTTGGAAATTAGTTTACCTTCTTGAACTAAATCCTGAGCTTTTGCCTTATGCTCATCTGGGAGAAACTGTAGTAGTTGTTCCATTTCGTCCCAGTGGGCCCTATCATATCTTGCTAGGAGGCCTTGGTTATTAGCAATACGCCAATGATTAGCTGCCTGTGCAGCCACACGTTTACCAGAAGCATCAATAAGCTTTGACTCTTTATCTGGGGGAGGGGCATCCCAGATGCTTGAGAATTAGCTCGCTTTCGAGCATTAGATACTACCAAAAAGTCAACTGGTAAATTACCTCTAATGAAAATAGGATCTGTTGGGGAAGATTTATATTTTTTATCAACTCTAGGAGTGATGATTCTAGCACGCACAGGGTCTTTAAAAATGTCTTCTGTGTGCCTCAACATACCTTTGAGCATAGGCAGTGACTGACTAGACTTATGTGTTCCTAGAGTATCAAAAAGAAAATCTTCTTCTAGGGATTTCTTATGTAGCTCCACCCCATTGTATTGTGCAGCTCCAGCAATGAGCTGTTGATATGACAGATTGTCATCAGGTGGAGATGGCCTGGTAGGGTAAAGATCTGGGTCTGTATCCTGTAGAGGATAAACAGTATAATCCGTCTAAGGATCTACAGGTAACTGTCCGTCATCATCATCAGTATCACCTACATCAAATTGAGGTAGAGGAGACTGACGTGGTGTGATATTTAAAGGATCTGGCTCTGGTGGAGAGGGAGGTGGAGGAGATGGTAGTGTATGGAAAGGAATAGTGCCCACATTCTTCCGTTTCAGTGGAATTTTATAAGAGCTGTCATCATCAGGAAGCTTGTGCTTGAACGGTGGTTTAGAGGGGATATGCATTGTTTCAGGATTAATATACAGCTTCTTCTGTTTCGGATCCGATTTAGGTGGTACAACGTCTATGTTTGGATCCGGCGGTATTACAGGCAAGTCTTTAGGTTTCGGCGCCGAAGCTTTCGGAGCTGAGGCAGAATGTCCTTTCGGCGCTGAAGATTTCGGCTCCGAGGAATGTTTTTTCGGTTTCGGTGTCGAAGGTTTCGGCTCCGAACCGATCTTGTGCTTAGAGCTCGGTTTCGGCTCGGAAGTGGGTTTTGGCCGACTCGGTCCCGAGCCGGAAGGCTTTTCAGAGTGTTTCGGTGTCGAGTCAGAAGGCGGAGCATGAGAAACCTCTTCTCAGCGCCGACCTTGGCCTTGAGGCAGAGGTGGTGCCGAAGCCTTAGATTTTTTTAGGGACGGTGGTTAGGGGGAAGTGTCTTCTGTACTCACGTCCCCTTGTCCCTGTGGCACGTCGTCGTCATTGAGGTCAATCTGTAACTCTGATCCGGAGTCAGACGCAGCCGAGGCCTGTTCTTCTTCGGACACTGAGATCTCCTCTGGCTCGGAGTCTTCGCCGAAGAGATCCGGTGTGACGTCTAACTGCTGACGCTGCATTTCTTGACAACGAGCCCGCCGATCACGGAGAGTTTTCTTCGATCTGAAGGATCGGCACAGGTCGCAGTCTTGTTCCTTGTGCTCTGGAGTCAAGCACAATTTATACACCTGATGCAAGTCTGTACGGGGATATTTCCCGTGGCACAGGGGGCAGAATTTAAATGGAGTCCGCTCCATCGACGAAGAGCCAAACGGATGCGGATAGGCCGGAAGGCCGCCCGCAATCTTCCGATCGAAATGGAGATTTGTTGATAGGCGAGTCGAACCGCAGAGAAGGGAAACGCGTTTGAAAACAATACCGTCGAGGGTAGTTAATTGCGCACCGAGGGGAACCCGAGGAACGATTCCAAAGTGGAGCGCAGCAATACACATCCGAACCCGATGGCGGAAAAAAACAATCTAACAATGGAGTCAATGCCCATGCGCACTATCACCGAAAGGAGGAGTCACCCTACCTCGTGACTGCAAATACTCCTTCGAACAAAAACAACTTGCAAACATCCAGACCCAACACTAGATGGCAGGAGTATGCAAAGCATCTGATCTACAGCTCACATGCCTCGAACATGAGAATGTATCCACTGGTGCCATGGCCTGGATCTACTGGGAATTAGCTGTCTGGAACCCCGCGTAACACCAGGGCTATAGCAGTTGAATCATGGTGAGCTTTATCAACTGCATCTGTAACTGACCAGTATTTGTGCCATTCAGCTTGGAAGTGTACACAGCACCACGACTCTCCGTGAAAGCATCAATATGTAAGAGAGAAAGAATTAAAAAGTGAGAGGCCATAGAACAATATTGTTGGGCACCACTTGCCATTCTAAATTAGTTCAATACTTTTCCTGTTCCCCTGAATCTCACAATTATGGTTGCTTCCAGAGATACAGTCTTTATTAGGCCAAAGAGGCTGAACCCATATGGAGTTTACTTTCCCCCAACAGTTCACTGTTAGATATTTATCAACAGCATTTTGAGAGCAACAATTTATTCGTAGTGGAGAATGATACTGGACACAAACGATGTAATATGTTACAAGGAATGAACAAAAATTGTCATCCTATAGCCCACTTGTTACTCTGGGCATATTTTTATTATAACATCCGCAGTTCATCACTCAATCTTCATAGCAGCTGCTTGCCTGCAGTGGACCTCCCTAGCTAGACCTCTGGCAGCTGGGCGAACTGTCATTGGCTCTAGCGTAGAGGGCTACTGCCCACTCATAGCTTGGTACATCTTCCAAATCATTCTAAGATAGGTCAGTGACAAGCCTTCTTTTCATAAGATCTTCATGCCGAATCTTACAAGTAGACTGTATCAACTGTACATGTTAAAGCTATTTCCATGACTGTAAGCATTAAGCATTTTTTTGGCTTGCAGAGGCATGTCACATATTGCGAACATGACAGTGTTTCAATATAGTATCTAAGCTCCATACCTGCTTCTGCAAAGGCATCTCCACAACCTATTATCCATGTTTTTACATTTGTGCTGAGAAATAAAATCATTATTAACCAAAGGTGAAAAATGAAATAATGAACTCCTAAGTGATAGAGAAATAAGAGGAATGACACAGAGGAGAAGGGGAGGACAACAACCCACAGATCAAATAAAGGGAAGGACGACCATGAAAGTCTGAAGAAAAGGAAAGGTCACCACCCAGAGGTCAAAGTAAGGGGAGGCAAAAGTGAAAGACAATCACACACGTTATTGAAAGCGAAGGGCAATCACCCAATTGACAGAGAAAGTGAAAGACATTTACCCATAAGCTACAGAAAGGGAATGACAATCACAAAATGAAAAGAGAAATTGAAAGACGATCGTCGCAGGCTAAAGAAAGAAAACGAAGATCACCCAGAGACTATGGAAAAGAGAGGATTATCTTCAGTAGACAGAATGACTGAAGTATGACCTCCTGTGTGGCAAGGAAAAGGAAGGACGGTCACCTTATGTTCTATAAGTCAGGAAGATGGTTGTTCAGAGGCCTGGGAATGGGGAGGATGATAAATAGCAGGGTGAAGAGAGGGGACATCTCTCATAGCCCGGAGAAACCACCTCAGGTTTATAACAAGCTGGTCACTCACCAGAACCCAGAAGAGAAAGGGCATATCAGGGCAGAATGGGGCTGGTGTCAACATGGGGACAGAATCAGAGATGCTGTCAGAGGACGGGGAAGTGATTTGAATTTGAAGGAAAGTCCCAATGGTTGTAGGCTTCCAGTAATTCTCATATATCAGATGCTAAATTATTGGTAGTAGGTGAATTCATAGAAAAACGAACACATAGAAAGCATATTGGGGGAAACAAAGTCATAGAAAACCAATATTAAGGAGCGAGAATTTTAATACAAAAATCGAAAATTAAAGAAAACATTTAAAGGAAAGGTAATTTTAAGAAAAATCCAAAATAACATTAAACATGGGAGGAGTTTAGGACTACTGTGGGGTTTTGGGTTCAGGAATGGGGTCATGTTTAAGGTGATGAAGGGTTTTTAGGGGGTCAGGAATAAATGGAGTTCTGGCATAGAAAGGGGTTCCTAGGGTTCAGAGATGGGTGGAGTATGGGGGTGGTGAGAGGTTTTTAGGGTTCACAGATGAGTGGTGTTTAGGTGTGTGAGGTGGTTTTGGGTTTCAGGGATGGGTAGAGTGTGAGGGAGTTGAGGGGTTTTAGGGTTCATGAATGGGGGAGTTTATGGCTGGTGAGGGTTTTTAATGTTCAATTATGGGTAGCGGCTGGGGTATTGAAGAGTTTTTAGGGTTCAGGATGGGGTGGAGTTTAGGGTGGTGAGGAATTCTTAAGGGTCACAGAAGGCAGGTGTTTAAGGGCGGGCAAGGGTTTTTTAGGGTTTAGGGATGGATAAAGTTTGGGTGTCCAGAAATGTTTTGAGGGGTATGGAATGGATGGGGTTTATACATTGAAAGGGGGTTTTAGGGTTCAGGAACGGGTGGAGTTAAGGGTAGTAAGTGATGTTATGGCTTAGGGATGGTGTATTTTTAGGGGTAGGAAGGGCTTTTAGGCTTCAGGTTTGTGTCTAGTTTAGGTGTGGTGAGAGGATTTAGGGGACATGGATTGATGGTGTTTAGGGATTATGAGGGGGTCAGCTAAAGCTTGTGTTAACGGGTGGTGAGTGCTCAGCAATTAAAAGCATCCAAAGTATTTGTTTGAGAATGTAAAAGATATAAATATGAAATAATATCCCCTGAAGTAAAGTACTGAAATAAATATCTCTGACAAAACTGTTTCTGAAAGTAAAACCTGCAATCATTGCATCTACACTTAAAAAATAAGCATTCAAAAGCCAATTTCCAACAAAAAGACATTCTATGAATGGATTTCTACGAAAAGGTAAATGTCATTCATTCTGAAAATTTCCATTAAACAGTTTAGATGAAATGGTTTCTCAGTAATGGTATTCCATGAAATCGTTTTTTTATGAAGTCACATACAATCAATTATTTGGCTAAGGCCCAGAATCCATTCTGTTCCATTGTGTATTGTGGTGCTCTAAGAATCTACCCACTGAAAGAATGTTCCCCCTCCCTGTGAAGAAAGCCTGTTCTGACCAGTGACCCTTGTAGCCCTCAAGGACTCACTTTCACAATCCATTCATACCTTGAGGGCGTGAAGCGTGAAGGTCTCAGTACCTCGGTCACTTTGGAAACCTGGTGAAACAGCATTCAGTGAACCCTTTGCCATCTGTGAACTAAGAGACATCAGTTCTACGTTGGTTCCCACAACAATGGCAAGACCACCATAGGCTTTCGGGTGAGCTTCTGGGCTGGACTCGTAGTAGTGGCGACTGTTAATATCCTGTATAAAAATGGAGAGAAGGGGAGAAAGATAAAATACGCAAATGTGTTAACCAGAGAATTTGTATTTGGGGGAGGGCAAAGGATGTTGGGGGAGGTATTGAGGGTTTGAGCAGCACAAGAAAAAGGCAGAGATGGGAGGAGTAACCAGAGAGAGCAAAAGCAGCATGGAATGCAGAAGACTACTGTAGAAGAGATTTTTGGATAGCACATGATGGAAGAAGAGGTGTGAGAAAAGTATACACAAGGTGTGTAGGAGGTATGATAGAGGCATGTAGAAGGCAATATAGATGGAGATGAGTGGAAGGCCAGAGAGATAGAGATGTAAGGGAGGCAGAAAAGAGGTAGAGGCTGGAGGCACCAAGCATGCAGATGTAAAGAAGGTTTCTGAAGAGGAAAAAAAGAAGTGGCATAGAATGAGAGGATGATGAAGAGCGGCGAGGAAGTGAAGAAGAAAAGAAGGAGGGGTAGAGCAGGAAAGAGGGTAAACGGTTTGCTACAATAACACTGAAAATATGGAGAGAGGAAGTACTTTTGAGATACTCAGGTGCTTACAGTGCAATCATGTTACACCTACACACTCTTACACATGCACCTGTACAAGTCCACTATAATGCAATGCTATATGCACAGCACTGTGCATTGTGAAGTCATGATTACAAGTCTTTGGTTGGTTAGTGCTGCCTGCCTCAGCCTCAGGGTCAGAAGGAATTTATTCTCTCGCACATTACATTTCCTCTATCAACAGAAATGCAAATGCAGAACAGTTTCACAGGGATCTTCTCGCACCAACTTTATAAAAATACTTAAAACCATGGTTGTGGACTGTGTGCTCTTCTTTTTAGTCTGCCTGCTTTTTTTCCTTCTTACTCATTACCCCCAGGGTGCCATTCAAGTAAGTGGATGCTTGCATCTGGTTAACAGTCTCCTGAAAGAGGCAAATTATTCAATGAGTCTGAACTCCTTCCACATCTCCAACCATGTCAGGCAGCTCAAGAATTGTTTTTTATGACTGACCTTTAGAACAGCTTTAGCTGTATTGCCAGACTATTGTTTTCCAAAACATGCAGGTATAATATATGTACATAGAGGGGCTTTTTGTCAGAGGCCTTTATCCATTCATCTGCTGAATTGTCATTCACATTTTGCTTCTGTCCACTACAGCATACAGGTTGGGACAATGGATCAGCCCACTTTACCAACTGTCTCTCTTCACTTTAAGTGACTGCACAAAGATTGTGCACATTCTTAACATCAGCTTAAAAATAGTTCAGTTCTCTTCAGTGACAAAAGCTTTTTGAAAGTGTGTTTTAAAAAAAAAACGTCCCAAAATATCTTGAAAAAAGCGCCTTAAAGTGCCTAGTTAGATAGTGATGTATTTCTTTTAAGTTAATGTTATAAAGCGTTTAAGTGAGATTGTGACATTATAGCTGACTGCAATTTGAGTGCTTCGTTGGGAAAGATTTCTTCTTGTCGCAGGGCACAACTGAAAGGCATGATTTGTTTTAAATCAGTAGTAAAACATCCACATAACTAAATGTTCTTTAAATTTAGGATTTTTACTGGAGTAATATGATGGCTATCTGTTTTCTTGTTTTTCTTTTATGCTTGTAATAAAACATTTTTTTTAAAGACCATAATTACACCTGCATGCCATGGCCAGATAGATTAGCTTTGCCAATGCTTGTTTGAAACTAGCTGTCTAACACAGGCTCGCATGCATTGCATACTAGTGACACTGTGTGGTTGGATTTGCAGTAATCTTTGAAAATGCTTAAAAGATACTGAGGCCTTAATAAACTGAAGGTCTAATCTATCAAAGGGGTTTTCCCATTCTGTGTCAACGGGTAAATGCATAAGTACACGTGGGCCTTAGTTCACAATTTAGCAACGTTTGTGGACTGCCCTTCACCCTAACTATGGCGTACCTACCCCTTTAGTAACATTTTCATGGGCATTCATTTGTGTGATCCCAAGGGAGCGAGAGCATGAGAATTGCGCGGTCTGTGGACCAAGGCCACCCGCTAAAGGAACATGGATGGAGGCGTCTGTAACAACCACTGGGACAAAGATTGGCATCTAAATAATGACTGCACTTTATTTAGGCGCCAAACTCCTCCTGACAGGCAGTGCTTAGATGGAGGTTGGAGTATGGGGTCTACTGAGGTCATCTGTTAATACTTTTCTGTGCACTGTTTAGGAGGGGTATTTTAACCCAGTCTGTGCCTCTTAAAATTGCTTTTGTGCATTGATGGCCTAGGTCCGTCCTTATA
Source organism: Calotriton arnoldi (assembly GCA_963921515.1). Taxonomy (NCBI): domain Eukaryota; kingdom Metazoa; phylum Chordata; class Amphibia; order Caudata; family Salamandridae; genus Calotriton; species Calotriton arnoldi. Next base: position 427,991 of record CAWUFW010004243.1, on the reverse strand, counting down.
TGTGTTTGTAATGCTGTTCACATTCTTAAGTTGCCACCGAATTAAAAGAGGTAAACGCGTCTTGTTAGCCCTGTGATGTGTCAACAAATGAACTCAAGCAATTTCAAAGCAGGAGGAAGGGGTTAAATGCTGCTGTCAGCATAACCTCATCTTCCTATCCACATGAGGGTGGGAGTGGTTGAAAGGGAATTGTGAGAGTAGTAGGCTCAAGGCAGAAGCACCATCTCATTAGTCCTCATATCCTCAAGTACCATCAGCTGCCATGCTCTTTGGTGGCAGGAAAATAAGACATCAAAATGTGTTTTTGCAAAATTCCTGCAGTTCAAGCCCAGCACATGCCAATAACCAACAAGCATTTGCAATGCAATAGGTCTCGCATTTGCGAGAGTTTGAGCTATTTTTATTGTAAATGACATTGCCTTTTATTTATGTTTTGGTTTTTGAAGCATAAATAAAAGCCATTGTCATTTACAATGCCAATAGGTCAAACTCCGTAAATGCGAGACCTATTGCATTGCAAATGCTTGTTGTTACCGAAAGCCCTTTCCACAGCGCATACTGGCTCCTTTAACGTTACTCACAAAAACAAACAAGTACAGGTAAAGCACGAGATGGCTTCGTGTTACCAAAAGCACAATGCTCCAGCACTGGAATTTTAATCAATATAGTGGCAGAACTTAAATCCCAATGGCAGGAGTCAGGAGGCCTCACAAGGAACATGTTAACCTGTAATAATGTGCTAGAATCTGTTGGAGGAATATGGTTAAAGACCAGTGTGCACACTGATGAGAGGCATGTGAGTCCAGGACAGTGTCTCCTATTGTTGGACTTGGCCCTTTTTCCCAGATATTTTTCGCTTTTCCCCTCCTAGCCTATGTATTGTACCATGGGTTTAAAATGTAAAAGAGTATTACTATGTAATGGTGTCACTGTCACGTTTAAAATGGACGCCATTCCTGCCTGCCCTTGTGCCGCCTGACTGAATTGAGTGGCGGTCTAGTTGTTGTTTCCCAGCACTCCCAGCTTTTGGAGGGAAACCTGGCAGCCAGGGTGCTCTACACCTCCCCCTAAACCAGTTAAGACCGGTTCCCCAGGGAACCTTCCAGAAGTTGCCAGCCTTTCTGGTAGGTGGGGTGAGGGGCATATATAAAGGGGGCTGTGCTGCCATGTGCTCAGTCAGTCAAGAGCAGTCCAGACAGTGAAGGGGAAGTGACTGAGGGGGAACTCTGCCAAGAGGTACCGCCACATTGGGCCTGTGTGCTGGCCCCTGTGCCCATCTGCCCCCCCCTGTTGTCCCCAGGGCCAATAAAGAGACATCGCCGGAGTGGAGGCTGCTGTGCTGGCAGGATTGCCACCTTACTGGAGGATGACCGTTCCGAGGAGCTGCTGCTTCAGGACTGGTGAGCCGCCCTGCTAGCCACTGATCTCGCCCTGCACTACTTGTCTCCTGGCCCCTAGCGCCTCGTGAGCGCCATATTGGGACTGCCTGTACTCAAGGAGGTGAGGAGCGTGGACAAAACCCCCCCCCCTCTATGGGTCCTGGACCTGTGAGGTCCCTAGCGCCTTGGGAGCGCTTTACTGTACTTGTCTGTGCCTGCCTGCACCCTAGCGCCTGGGGAGCGCTATATCTAATGTGCCAACAGAGGGGCTGTCACCTGCAGCGTTTTGCGGCTCAAGCGCTATAATTGTGCCAAGGAGTGGAGGGGCGTGTGTATCCCCGCAGCGCTGTGTTGCCTTAAGGGCCCGAGGAAATCCCGGAGTGGAGATCCCCCTGTGTGCAGGAGAAGAGCGGGTGCCCACCCCGCATATCTGTGACCTTCGCGGGAGCCAACCCCGCCTGCTGCCGCGTTATTATGATTTAAACCAGCGGGTGCCTACCCCGCGTGAAGGCTGCGTGGCGGGAGCCCACGCTGACATTGCCGCAAATCACCGCCGCAGCCTCTGCGCTGTGGAGAAGAAGCGCTGTGAAGCAGAAGCACTGTGAGGAAGAAGCGCTGTGAAGAGGGGAAGCGCTGTGAGCCCCTGTCACCGCCGCGGCCCCCGCGCTTACCGGTGAGCCAAATCACCGCCGCGGCCCTCGCGCCGCCAAGCCCGGAGAATGTGGCCAGGATCACCGCCGCGGCCCTGGCGCCGCATGAGAGGAGCCGTGATTGCCGATTAGGCTGCCCCGGAGCTGCCGCGTGCAGGAGACGTCGCCTAGCAACCAGGTCGCCGGCCGCGTCACCGGCCGCGCCCCCAGGAAGCCGCGACACCATTGGTTCCCGGGCCGAGAGCTGTTGGAGGCCCGGGCGAAGTCAGGAGAGGAGTCGGGACGAAGCGGGAGCCTACCCCGCCTCGTGTGCTGCCGGAGGCCCAAGGACGAGGCAACGCGAGCCTTCCAGAGAAGCCCCGGGTCCCAGGAGGGGGCTCGGGTGAAGGGGAGAAGTCGCCTCGCGTGCAGCGCCAGTGAGGAGAACAGGGGACTGTCGAGGCACAGGCCGGTGCCTGTCCCCTGCCCGAAGGAGTCCTCCACAGGAGCCCGGTGAGTGGGGCTCGGCTGCCTGGGGGCTGGGGGGGAGTGTCGGGGCGCATGGTCGGTGCCCGCCCCCCTGGACCAGGTCGGATTCTCTACAACTGCCCCGCTGGACAGTGGGCAGTTGCAACGGTTTGAGGAGCAGTTGGGCCTCACCTAGGACTACCGAGTCCCCGAGGGGACCCCAATTCCGTTAGGGCCAGCTCCGTTGCCACAGCGGTCCGCCGGACAGTGGCCGCTGCAACTTGAGTGAGACTGTTGATAAAACTCAGGGGTGTTTTTCTAAGTGGGGTATTGGCGCCTCCAGAGTGTGCGCTGTTTTGTTATCTCGAAATGTTAGTACGGTACAAAGGCGAGGGAAACTAACACCCTAAACCCTCAGTCGGGGACCCAAGGGAGGTCCACTAAGACATAAACTTCAATCCTATGCACACGCTGTTAAATTACTAAAACATGACCATGTTCGGCCAAATTTATGTTAAATCATAATCATATATCACACATATATATTCGAATATTTTCTTGGTTCTTTTATTCAATTCGAACGCCCAGCCAACACGTGTTTCGTCGTGGGTGATTGCCCACTCGACTTCTTCAGGGCTACAAAATAAAACATATGCACATATATGGGATCAGCCGATCCACTGTGAATTCATAGGTCAACAATAGTGAACATAATTCACCCGGTGACAAACCAATATCGCTAAACGGTGTTAGTGACTTTTAACTTATTATTAAAAAGGGTCAAATGACCTCAAACTAGTGCTGTTTTATACCTTAAACCCCCATTGTGAGAACATTTCCATTTTGTAATCATGTCATTCAACATAAGGTTATCCAAAGATTTATCTTATTCATTATATATTCATATTGTACTCTCTATTTATAATTCACAATATTCACGTCAAGAGGGATGTACAAATAATACGAAAATAAAAACTATTTTTATAACTGAACAGTGTTATTTATTTATTTAATAACGTTTAGATTTCGTGGTGACATTCATAATTAAAACTAAATAGATGCTTCCGGTGCTGGTTAAAATATATGCGAGCCCTACCTGTAGGAAAGGTAAAATTAACTTTAGGTTCTGTAATAAAAGAAATAGAACACCAAATCGTTTAGCTAAAATATTTACTTAATTTCGAGGTGTAGGTTTTTATAAGTAGTTCGACGAGTGAAGGTGGCAGTACACTCACCTCCCCACCGGTTTTACTTCCGTCCCGGCTGTATTTAAATTGTTTCCCTATTTCAATATTCTTTACGCGTGTAGATAAATGCTTCAATCCGCATATAGTTTATCTAGAAATAAATTCAGGCAACGGTATGTCAGGACTGTTAAACCTGTGCCAACATATCCAAGCGAACGTATATCAGGGTTCAAACCACTCACCCCATAGCGAGTATGCTACAGTTCTGGCCGTATCCGTGCGTACGTATTCAACGTCCAATTAGTGATTCTAGCCTGTATATATAGGCATACGATTATCTAGAAATAGATTGAAACGAAGGTATAAAATCTATTGAGGCATACAGCCCCCCAATCTAAGTGAACGTATTTCTGGTTCCGAAAACACTCACCTCATAGCGAGTACGCTAGAGTTTTGGTCGTCTCCGTGCGTTCCTGTTGATGAACCGGAAGGGGACGCAATTCTAACCCGGATCCTTTTAAGCCGGTATCTCACCTCCCACGATTAGACACTAGACCGCGCACTGTTTCGTTAAGTGATGGACAGTTGGTTACCTAATATTTCCATTATGTCCATTACGGGTGTAAAATCAAGTTTGTCCATCAATTATTGCATATTAATGATTCGCAGCAACCGTAGTATATTATAGGTGTGCCTCATCACTGATCTTAAATGAAGTTTTTTTTAAAGAACGTTAATATGAATGTCACCAGAAATGTACACAGTGCCTTACTTCATTTGGGGCAGCTAGGCTATACATCATTATATATCAGCGTATGGGACAGAGGTCAATACAGTTAATTACTACAAATCTATTACTCCTAATCTTATGTATCCGTATATTAATGTGATTAGTGCAAAATACTCACTCTACTTAAAGAATGAGGACATGACATTAAATATCTATATAACGTAAACTATATGATGTATCAGCATATGGGACAAGGGGTTGATGTTGTTTACATATACCACCATTGCATATTAGAAACACATATATAACGTAGAAAATATAGGGATCAATGCTTTTTCACAAGCGTTGCTAGAATTCATTATAATCTCCGTGTATTCTTACGAATCGGGCAGTATGTACAGACTTATTGAGGAATTAAGACAAAACATTACAAGAGATCCAAACTGTTTTTACCTAAACAAACGTTGCTAGGATATTTTTATATTCTCCATATAATCCATATGATTAGCGCAAAATATACAGGCTCAATGGGGAATGAGGGCATAATATTAGAAACGCATCTATCGCGTAGAAAGATATTTGAAACACATATCTCACATAAAATACATATCATTCTGACCCATAAATTTACAGTGTGATATACATGTTCTCCAGCATAGTTGTCGGTTCATTCTGCTTAGGCGTCTACTACCTCAATTGCCTAAGAAATATTGCATTTCATAGTCAGTATTAAGCCCGTCTTCTACCGCCCTAATACGCATGATCCAGATTGCTTCTGTACGTCGCAATATCAATTCCCTGTTACCCCCTCTTTGGGTCAGTGGGACATGGTCGATGCCAAAAAGGTAAACTGTTTATATACACCCTGTGATTCACATATGTTAGCGTGTGAAGCCATAGGATATCTCTCATCATTTTGTTTTAGCGCTCTAGCGTGTTCACTTATTCTTTCTTTTAAACTTCTGATCGTACTGCCTACATACATGCGTTGACATGTGCAAACAATTATATACCACAAATTTTGTTGTACAATTGATATTATGTCTAATCGTGTACATACGACCATCATGTCCTCTAAAGCTCTTCTTCTTGTCCTGTGCCCATTTACATACTCCACATGATCCACATTTATGGAAACCTAATGATAGGTCAGTCAGCCAATTAGACTTTTTCTTGTTTGCTGGGAAACTAGGGCTGAGAATATTCTTAAGCGTCTTGTTCTTTCTATAAGTAATCATAGGTCGTGTCGGGACAAATTCATCTAATGTTCTATCTGCCTTCAGGATCCTCCAGTGTTTACTCATGATTTTTGATAATGCTTTCGAGACATCATTAAAGTTAGTTATTAGTCTCACTGGTTGTGTCTTATTCCTGAGTTTATTATCATCTCTCAGTGTGTCACTCCTTAGGGTATTTTTAATTCTACATTCTGCTCTTTTGAGTGATTGTTCTTTATATCCCCTCTTGATAAATCTGTTTTTCATTTCTTTTAAGCCTGAAATAAACTCTTCATTCTCACTGCAGTTTCTCCTTAATCTGGTAAATTCCCCAAACGGAATTGCCCTAATCTGATGTGGTGGATGTGCACTTCCTGCGTGCAGGAGTGAATTACAGGCAGTGGGCTTACGGTATAGTCTACTCTGGAGGGTGTTGTTGTGAATATACAGTTCAATGTCTAAAAATTCTAGTTGTTTTCTGCTGTACTTGTATGTGAATTTGATTCCCATTGAATTAGAGTTCAGATGTTGACCGAAATCTAAAAGTTCTGATTCTGTTCCAGACCAAAGTAAAATGCAATCATCAATGTATCTTCCCCAATAAATAATGTTACTGTTCCACTTGCTGCCTCTTTCTCCCCATATCCATGTCTCTTCTAAGTATCCCATAAAGAGATTTGCAAAAGATGGCGAAAATTTAGAACCCATGGCCACACCCTGTTTCTGCCTATACCATGTATTATTAAATACGAAGACATTATTGTTTACAATTATGTCTATCATAGCTAGTATCATTTCCGTATGTTTCCATAAGGAAGCCGGTCTTCTTTCTAATAACTCAAATGGCATTATGTCCCAGTTCTGATTGGATGCTGGTATATAATGCCACCACATCTAAAGTTACTAGAAACATGTTTTCCTCCCAAATCACATCCGATAGAATGCTCAGGATATGTTTCGTATCCCTAATGTGTGAGGGAGGTTTCGTACTATTGGTTGCAGAAATAAGTCTATATATTCCGAAAGTCTCTCCGTTGGTCCCCCAATACCCGAGATTATAGGTCTACCCGGAGGAAAAGAACTGTCCTTATGTACTTTCGGCAGGGTGTACAAACAAGGATAAGTGGGCCGGTAAACTTTAAGATATAGATATTCTTCTTCATTTAGTAGACTCCCTGTATACCAAGTTTCCAATAATCTGTTTATTTTTAAAATTAATGGTCCTATTGGGTTCATACCTAGTTTCTCATAGCATGTGTTATCCCCCAATTGGGAAAGAATTTCTTGATCGTAGTCACATTTGTTCATGATAACTATATTCCCACCCTTATCAGCTTCTTTAATCACTATCTGATCATCCATTGACAGTTGTTTCAAAGCCTCTCGTTCACCCCTACTCAGATTGTCTTCTCTTTTGTGTCTCTTTTTACGTCTTTTAGTGTCTACAGTGTCAAGTTCTTTTAACACTATTTTGTAAAATGTGTCTATGGCATTGCCACCGACTAATGTGGGTGTCCACTTAGATTTGGTCTTCAGCCCGCTAGCCACACTGTAATCAGTATCAATATCAAGTTCTCTTAATAGGTTGTCCAAGTCTAGAGATGATTGATCATCGTCGGTGATTGACAGCAAGAGCTGTGTGTCCCTTATGTCTTGTATACTCTGTGTATCCGAAATTAAAGACGCAGGTATATTTTTGTCGAGTTTGTTTATTTCTGGAGTGTTCACAAAGAATTTTTTAAGTTTCAAACCCCTTACAAATTTAAACAGGTCAATTTTTGTTTTACAAAAATCACCCTCTTCCACCGGACTAAAACCCAGTCCCTTTTTCAAAACAGTAATCATTTCAGTCGTGAAAATTTTGGATGATAGGTTTATCACCATTACCTCATTATCTTTGTCATTATCTACACTTTCTTGTCCCCTGATCTTGGGTTGTAACCCTCTCGTGCCTGACCTTTTGCCTCTCCTTGTTTTTTTGTAGCATCCCCTAGGCGTGGTTGCATTCTGTTTCCCTTTTTTATCACCCTCAATTCCTGAGAGAAGGATGAGTCCCCCAGTCTACGGTCCCCTATTAGATTCTCCGCTTCGCTATCACTTGTGAGTGGGGCATTAAGAGATGTTGTGCTCGAAGAGACTGAGATGGTTTGTGAGTTAGTTCTGACCATACCTTGTTTCTCATTATGTGTTACATGATCATATTTTCTAGCGAATGTAAAAATTCTACCATCTTTATAATCTATTTCATCCCTGCGTAATTTTCTTGTCTTTCTCTGTTTGATGTCCTCCTGGTGTTTATCCAGGACATCTTTTAAAATAGCGTAGTTTTTGTTTGTTGCCTCTTCTAATCCCAGGTTTTTAATTTCCCTCTCTAAGGTGTCAATTTCAGCTTGAAGTTTAGTGACTTTGCGATCAGCATTGTCGATTAAAATGCCCATAAGTGTTTTGGAATTATGTATCAGGGCCTCTTCCCACAGTTTTAAATGATCCTCATCCAAGTCATCATATGTTGGGAAGATTTGTGCTCTTAGACCCCTTGGGATTCTATCTAATCTTAAGTATTGTCTGAGGGTAACTCCATCCCACCATTTTGAGTTTTCTACTTTCTTTAATTTCTCCAATTTTATGAATTTTTCTCTGAGACCCTCCCTATGGGGTGTAGTTCCACTTGTGGATGCGGATGATACAGTCCCCCTAGCTAGATTTTCAAAAAGCTCTTCAGCTATCTTATTTCTGTCCATGTTATATTTGCAATTCCCTGCGCTGGGGCTGCCTCCTCACTATCACCTATAATTGTTGATAAAACTCAGGGGTGTTTTTCTAAGTGGGGTATTGGCGCCTCCAGAGTGTGCGCTGTTTTGTTATCTCGAAATGTTAGTACGGTGCAAAGGCGAGGGAAACTAACACCCTAAACCCTCAGTCGGGGACCCAAGGGAGGTCCACTAAGACATAAACTTCAATCCTATGCACACGCTGTTAAATTACTAAAACATGACCATGTTCGGCCAGATTTATGTTAAATCATAATCATATATCACACATATATATTCGAATATTTTCTTGGTTCTTTTATTCCAATTCGAACGCCCAGCCAACACGTGTTTCGTCGTGGGTGATTGCCCACTCGACTTCTTCAGGGCTACAAAATAAAACATATGCACATATATGGGATCAGCCGATCCACTGTGAATTCATAGGTCAACAATAGTGAACATAATTCACCCGGTGACAAACCAATATCGCTAAACGGTGTTAGTGACTTTAACTTATTATTAAAAAAGGGTCAAATGACCTCCAAACTAGTGCTGTCTTATACCTTAAACCCCCATTGTGAGAACATTTCCATTTTGTAATCATGTCATTCAACATAAGGTTATCCAAAGATTTATCTTATTCATTATATATTCATATTGTACTCTCTATAATTCATAATATTCACGTCAAGAGGGATGTACAAATAATACGAAAATAAAAACTATTTTTATAACTGAACAGTGTTATTTATTTATTTAATAACGTTTAGATTTCGTGGTGACATTCATAATTAAAACTAAATAGATGCTTCCGGTGCTGGTTAAAATATATGAGAGCCCTACCTGTAGGAAAGGTAAATTTAACTTTAGGTTCTGTAATAAAAGAAATAGAACACCAAATCGTTTAGCTAAAATATTTACTTAATTTCGAGGTGTAGGTTTTTATAAGTAGTTCGACGAGTGAAGGTGGCAGTACACTCACCTCCCCACCGGTTTTACTTCCGTCCCGGCTGTATTTAAATTGTTTCCCCTATTTCAATATTCTTTACGCGTGTAGATAAATGCTTCAATCCGCATATAGTTTATCTAGAAATAAATTCAGGCAACGGTATGTCAGGACTGTTAAACCTGTGCCAACATATCCAAGCGAACGTATATCAGGGTTCAAACCACTCACCCCATAGCGAGTATGCTACAGTTCTGGCCGTATCCGTGCGTACGTATTCAACGTCCAATTAGTGATTCTAGCCTGCACTGAGTTTTTCTGCCCCATCTAATGCTGACTTGAATTAGATAAAGAGACTTGTTTTTACATCACCGCCTGGTGTGGTCTCCTTTTTGTAGTGTGCCTGGTGCGTCGCCTGAGTGTGCTGCGCGGATGCTTTACACAATGCTCTGAGTTTAGCCTTCCCGCTCTGCACCACGCTACCCGTTTCCAACATTGGTGTTCAGCGGTGGGATAGGACTTGTGTTTGCGCAGTACCACAGCGACAACTGGTTGCACTACAAAGGGTGCACTTGAGAGTAACCACAGATTTGGGGATTGTTTTGCTGACTGTATTTCCTCCTGAAAGTGTTGTTTTGGGGATTGTGTCTCCCTGTTGCACTGTGGGTGGTGTATCCCAGGTGTATCTCACTAGGATGGCGTTAACCTACGACGAGGATTGCCTGTGGGAGTACACTGAGCAGGAGGTGTTGGACCTCTGCAGGGAGAGAGGGATACCCACGGTAGGCAACACCCGCAGGAAGTTGTTCCTCTATAAGGCCCTGAAAAGGGGGGAACCCTTAGAGCCCTGTGGGGACCTTTCTGATTACCCCTCCGCATATTTAGGGAATGGATATGGTAGAGACCGTGAGCGGGACTCAGAGTGAGGGGTCCCAGTCCATAACCCCGGAGGGTGGTGACTCTGAGGAGGAAGAGGATGTTAGGGCAGAGACACCGGTAGCGAATGAGGACACCATATAGAGGGAGTCCCGTGCTGGGTCCAGCCCCAGGGGCACTGCCCCATCCCTTTCCCTGTCCCCAGAAGAGCGGGTAGATAGGAGGGAAGAAAGGGAGCATCAGCTGGCGCTGGAAAGGCTCAGAGTGGAGCTAGTGCAGCTGAGAGTTGAAGAAAAGAGGCTAGAGACCGAGAGGGTCCTAGCACAGGAGAGAATGGCTGAGGCAGAGAGGGCCTTCGCCAGAGAGAGATTAGCTCAGGAGGGTAGGTTGTCCCCTGAGAGTGGTTTCTGTGGTCTGGATTCACCAGTGAGGGTGGGATCCAGTGGTGGCAGCGAGAGTGAAGCCAGTGCGGGAAGTCCCACTCCCAGAACCCGGAAGAGGGTGCCTGATCCCCAGAAGGAGGGGGGCAGGTTGGAATTTAGGGGCGGCAAGAAACTGTCCCATCAGTCTTGTGGGGAGTATGTGGACGTGTGTTGGACCGCACTGGAGGAGTGGATGGTGTGTGGCGCGGTGACAGATGGGGAAGGGCTGTTCCGCCTGATCATCAGGGAGCATGTGCTCAAGAGTTGTTTTCCCAGGTTGCGCCACCACCTGTTGCAGTGTGGGCTCTCCGACCCCAGGGAGCTTGCACGGGAGGCAGACCTTTGGGTGAGTGCCAGAGAGTCTGAGAGGGCATTGGGGAGTGATCCTGAAGGGAGTGGTGCAGGGATCTTCCAACCCAGCGAGGTGGGAGAGGTGGAGAATAGTCCAGCTAGGTCCCAGGATAGTGAGAGGGTTGTAGGGCCTCACATCCTATCTATAGGAAGGAGTGAGACGGGGAGGTGTCCCGAGGTGCCCCAACCGCAGTCTCAGGGCCTGGAGAGTTCCATAAGGGAACCCCAGGTTGGGAGCCTAGGCTGTCCCGATGGGCCATCCATGGAAGGGGATCCCCTAGTGTCAGGAGAACCCGGGGCGTCAGTAATCCGAGCTCCAGGGGTTCTGGGGTCTGCTCAGATACAGGGTTTAGATCCTGGGCTGGGGTGCCAGGTTCAGGGGCTGCCTGACCTGGAGGGAGGGGCACTTGTAATCAAGGTCCCTACCGGTTTCACTTCCAGGGGTACTTCTCCAGGTGGGAGGGTGCGGAACTCAGGAAGGGGGTGCAGAGGGAGGAAGGACTCGCCTCTGGCACCGGCTCAACCACAGGGCTTCGATCCTGGGTTGGGAGGCCAGGGACAGGTACTGCCTGACCTGGCGGGAGGGACGTCTGTAAGCAGTGTCCCTCCGAAGCTGTCTTCCAGGGGTACCACTCCAGTTGGGAGGGTGCGGAACTCTGGGAGGGGGTGCAGAGGGAGGGAGGACTCGCCTCTGGCACCGGGGCAACCTAAGGGTTTAGACCCTGGGTTGGTGGATCGGTTGCAGGGCCACGGCCCTGGACGAGTGAGAGAGTGGTGGTCTGAGGGTGCCCCGCATAGGAGGAGCGTGCGGAACCCCAGAAGGAGAGGTAGGGGGAGGAGAGCCTTGCCCCTGACTTGTGGACAGTGTGAGAGTGTGGTCCCCAGGTGGGAAGACCAGTGGCAGTTTGGGACTGCACGGAGGAGAGTGAGAGTGGTCAAAGGGTACTACGGGCCTGGGGCTACTGCCCCCCACTCTGTGAGACAGCCAGGGCCAGAGACATCTGGATGGCCTAGGGGCCGGTCCTGGCTGCAGCCAACTAGGGAGCACCAGGGGGGTGGCCTAGTTGGTCCAGGAGGAGTTGAGAGAGGGAACCATCGGGTTCCAGAGTGGCGAAGAACCTGCAGGTGCCCCTGCAGTTGTGGGCCCGCGTCCACGTGTTCTCGCCCCAAGCAGGGAAGCCCATCAAGGCATTGATCGGTCTACCCTGGCTTTTGGCTGGGAGAGGGTTGTGTTGGACTTGGCCCTTTTTCCCAGAAATTTTTCGCTTTTTCACCCCTAGCCTATGTATTGTACCATGGGTTTAAAATGTAAAAGAGTACTACTATGTAATGGTGTCACTGTCACGTTTAAAATGGACGCCATTCCTGCCTGCCCTTGTGCCGCCTGACTGAATTGAGTGGCGGTCTAGTTGTTGTTTCCCAGCACTCCCAGCTTTTGGAGGGAAACCTGGCAGCCAGGGTGCTCTACACCTCCCCCTAAACCAGTTAAGACCGGTTCCCCAGGGAACCTTCCAGAAGTTGCCAGCCTTTCTGGTAGGTGGGGTGAGGGGCATATATAAAGGGGGGCTGTGCTGCCATGTGCTCGGTCAGTCAAGAGCAGTCCAGACAGTGAAGGGGAAGTGACTGAGGGGGAACTCTGCCAGGAGGTGCCGCCACATTGGGCCTGTGTGCTGGCCCCTGTGCCCATCTGCCCCCCCCTGTTGTCCCCAGGGCCAATAAAGAGACATCGCCGGAGTGGAGGCTGCTGTGCTGGCAGGATTGCCACCTTACTGGAGGATGACCGTTCCGAGGAGCTGCTGCTTCAGGACTGGTGAGCTGCCCTGCTAGCCACTGATCTCGCCCTGCACTACTTGTCTCCTGGCCTCTAGCGCCTCGTGAGCGCCATCTTGGGACTGCCTGTACTCAAGGAGGTGAGGAGCGTGGACAAACCCCCCCCCCCTCTGTGGGCCCTGGACCTGTGAGGTCCCTAGCGCCTTGGGAGCGCTTTACTGTACTTGTCTGTGCCTGCCTGAACCTGGGGAGCGCTATATCTAATGTGCCAACAGAGGGGCTGTCACCTGCAGCGTTTTGCGGCTCAAGCGCTATAATTGTGCCAAGGAGTGGAGGGGCGTGTGTATCCCCGCAGCGCTGTGTTGCCTTAAGGGCCCGAGGAAATCCCAGAGTGGAGATCCCCCCTGTGTGCAGGAGAAGAGCGGGTGCCCACCCCGCATATCTGTGACCTTCGCGGGAGCCCACCCCGCCTGCTGCCGCGTTATTATGATTTAAACCAGCGGGTGCCCACCCCGCGTGCAGGCTGTGTGGCGGGAGCCCACCCCGCACGCTGACATTGCCGCAAATCACCGCCGCGGCCTCTGCGCTGTGGAGAAGAAGCGCTGTGAAGCAGAAGCGCTGTGAGGAAGAAGCGCTGTGAAGAGGGGAAGCGCTGTGAGCCCGTCACCGCCGCGGCCCCCGCGCTTACCGGTGAGCCAAATCACCGCCGCGGCCCTCGCGCAGCCAAGCCCGGAGAAGTTGTGGCCAGGATCACCGCCGCGGCCCAGGCGTCGCATGAGAGGAGCCGTGATTGCCGATTAGGCTGCCCCGGAGCTGCCGCGCGCAGGAGACATCGCCTAGCAACCAGGGCGCCGGCCGCGTCACCGGCCGCGCCCCCAGGAAGCCGCGACACCATTGGTTCCTGGGCCGAGAGCTGTTGGAGGCCCGGGCGAAGTCAGGAGAGGAGTCGGGACGAGGCGGGAGCCTACCCCGCCTCGTGTGCTGCCGGAGGCCCAAGGACGGGGCAACGCGAGCCTTCCAGAGAAGCCCCGGGTCCCAGGAGGGGGCTCGGGTGAAGGGGAGAAGTCGCCTCGCGTGCAGCGCCAGTGAGGAGAACAGGGGACTGTCGAGGCACAGGCCGGTGCCTGACCCCTGCCCGAAGGAGTCCTCCACAGGAGCCCGGTGAGTGGGGCTCGGCTGCCTGGGGGCTGGGGGGAGTGTCGGGCGCATGGTCGGTGCCCGCCCCCCTGGACCAGGTCGGATTCTCTACAACTGCCCCGCTGGACAGTGGGCAGTTGCAACGGTTTGAGGAGCAGTTGGGCCTCACCTAGGACTACCGAGTCCCCGAGGGGACCCCAATTCCGTTAGGGCCAGCTCCGCTGCCACAGCGGTCTGCCGGACAGTGGCCGCTGCAACTTGAGTGAGACTGTTGGAGGCGCCAGCGACTAATCTGCCGCAGCCTGGGGTATGGAGTCTAGGTATCCCCTGTGTGCCCTGCTGATATCAGGGGTGATGCCCTATGGGGGATGTCCTGCTGGCCTTCATTCCACGCCTAATGCTGATATAGGGGTGCCAATTGGGGAATGCTGAGTGCTGCTGATCTTATGCCCAGTATGTCTCCCCTGAAATGGTGATAAACCCCCCACTTGAGAATTACCTACAGGTATTGCCCAGCTGCATATTAGTTAATACCTGCATTGCCATCACCCATGCATAGGAGATGTGGCCTTACTAAAGGAGCTCTGAGGAAATGTTACCTTGATGTTGAATGCCCACACAAGGGATGTTGCCCTATTGAAGTGCTTAAGAAGTGTTTCTAATGTTCCTAGGTTGAATGCTATTACCTGCCTCTTAAGGGTTAATCTTTGTGCACTGCACACAAGTGAATCCATGCTCATGAAAGGTTCCTGGTGTGGTATACCTACGCCAGGGGGGTTACCTTACTGAAAGTGGTTAAGAACTGTTCCTATGATGTTTGCAAGCCTGCACTAGGCTCCTTGTTGAATTGAATGTACCTGATTGGGGCCCCCGCCCCTGTTATCACCTGCAAGTCATCACCTACTGTGTTAAGGGCATACCAACATCTAATTTCTGTTAATGGAATGTACCTAAATGAGCTTGTGCCCATGTTAACACATGCCCTGCATTACCTGCAGTGTTACCTGTTTTAAGACACATGTTGCTAACGTCTTTTCGCTTATATGAAGGTTTAATGCCTTGATGTACTTGCATGAATTCCTCGTTTTACAGTGACATGAATTTACTGTTGCACTGAGTTTATCTGCCCCATCTAATGCTGACTTGAATTAGATAAAGAAACTTGTTTTTACATCACCGCCTGGTGTGGTCTCCTTTTTGTAGTGTGCCTGGTGCGTCGCCTGAGTGTGCTGCGCGGATGCTTTACACAATGCTCCAAGTTTAGCCTTCCCGCTCTGCACCACACTACCCGTTTCCAACACCTATGAATGAGCAGTGCGGACCCTGAGTAACAGTCTCTTAATCATGCAGTTTTGCCATCTGCACTAGTCCTGTTATCATCAGCGCTATTCTTATTGTTGTCATCGGCACTAGGCTCGTTGTCATCGGCACTAGTCTTGTTGTCATTGGCACTAGTCTCATTGTTATCATCAGCGCTATTTTCGTTGTTGTCATTAGTGTTGTCATGAGCACTAGTCTCATTGTTGTCATCAGCGCTATTCTCACTGTTCTCGTTAGCACTAGTACCACTGTTATCATCAGAGCTATAGTCATTGTTATCATCAGTGCTATTCTCATTGTTGTCATGAGCACTAGTCCCATTGTTATCATCAGAGCTATTTTTATTGTTATCATCACCACTAGTCCCGTGGTTATCAGGGCTATTCTCATCGTTGTCATGGGCACTAGTCCCATGGTTATCAGTGCTATTCTCATTGCTGTCATGAGCAATAGTCCCATTGTTATCAACAGTGCTATTTTCATTGTTGGCATCGGCAGTAGTCCCATTGTTATCATCAGTGCTATTCTCATTGTTGGCATCAGCACTAGTCCCATTGTTATCATCAGTGCTATTCTCATTGTTGGCATCGGCACTAGTCCCATTGTTATCATCAGTGCTATTCTCATTGTTGGCATCGGCACTAGTCCCATTGTTATCATCAGTGCTATTCTCATTGTTGTCAGGAGCACTAGTCCCATTGGTATCATCAGCGCTATTCTCATTGTTGTCATGGGCACTAGTACCATGGTTATCAGTGTTATTCTCATTGTTGTCATGGGCACTAGTCCCATTGTTATCATCAGTGCTATTCTCATTGTTGGCATCGGCACTAGTCCCATTGTTATCATCAGTGCTATTCTCATTGTTGGCATCGCACTAGTTCCATTGTTATCATCAGTGCTATTCTCATTGGCACTAGTCCCATTGTTATCATCAGTGCTATTCTCATTGTTGGCATCGGCACTAGTCCCATTGTTATCATCAGTGCTATTCTCATTGTTGTCAGGAGCACTAGTCCCATTGGTATCATCAGCGCTATTCTCATTGTTGTCATGGGCACTAGTCCCATGGTTATCAGTGCTATTCTCATTGTTGTCATGGGCACTAGTCCCATTGTTATCAGTGCTATTCTCATTGTTGGCATCGGCACTAGTCCCATTGTTATCATCAGTGCTATTCTCATTGTTGGCATCAGCACTAGTTCCATTGTTATCATCAATGCTATTCTCATTGTTTGCATCGGCACTAGTCCCATTGTTATCATCAGTGCTATTCTCATTGTTGGCATCGGCACTAGTCCCATTGGTATCATCAGTGCTATTCTCATTGCTGTCATGGGCACTAGTCCCATTGGTATCATCAGCTCTATTCTCATTGTTGTCATGGGCACTAGTCCCATGGTTATCAGTGCTATTCTCATTGTTGGCATCGGCACTAGTCCCATTGGTATCACCAGCGCTATTCTCATTGTTGTCATGGGCACTAGTTCCATTGGTATCATCAGTGCTATTCTCATTGTTGTCATGGGCACTAGTCCCATGGTTATCAGTGCTATTCTCATTGCTGTCATGAGCAATAGTCCCATTGTTATCATCAGTGCTATTCTCATTGTTGGCATCGGCACTAGTCCCATTGTTATCATCAGTGCTATTCTCATTGTTGGCATCGGCACTAGTCCCAATGTTATCATCAGTGCTATTCTCATTGTTGGCATCGGCACTAGTCCCATTGTTATCATCAGTGCTATTCTCATTGTTGTCATGGGCACTAATCCCATGGTTATCAGTGCTATTCTCATTGTTGGCATCGGCACTAGTCCCATTGTTATCATCAGTGCTATTCTCATTGTTGGCATCAGCACTAGTTCCATTGTTATCATCAATGCTATTCTCATTGTTTGCATCGGCACTAGTCCCATTGTTATCATCAGTGCTATTCTCATTGTTGGCATCGGCACTAGTCCCATTGGTATCATCAGTGCTATTCTCATTGTTGTCATGGGCACTAGTCCCATTGGTATCATCAGCTCTATTCTCATTGTTGTCATGGGCACAAGTCCCATGCTTATCAGTGCTATTCTCATTGTTGGCATCGGCACTAGTCCCATTGTTATCAGTGCTATTCTCATTGTTGGCATCGGCACTATTCCCATTGTTATCATCAGTGCTATTCTCATTGTTGGCATCAGCACTAGTCCCATTGTTATCATCAGTGCTATTCTCATTGTTGTCAGGAGCACTAGTCCCATTGGTATCATAAGCGCTATTCTCATTGTTGTCATGGGCACTAGTCCCAGTGGTATCATCAGCGCTATTCTCATTGTTGTCATGGGCACTAGTCCCATTGGTATCATCAGTGCTATTTTCATTGTTGGCATCGGCACTAGTCCCATTGGTATCATCAGTGCTATTCTCATTGTTGGCATCGGCACTAGTCCCATTGGTATCATCAGCTATTCTCATTGTTGTCATGGGCACTAGTCCAATGGTTATCAGTGCTATTCTCATTGTTGGCATCGGCACTAGTTCCATTGTTATCATCAGTGCTATTCTCATTGTTTGCATCGGCACTAGTCCCATTGGTATCATCAGTGCTATTCTCATTGTTGTCATGGGCACTAGTCCCATTGGTATCATCAGCGCTATTCTCATTGTTGTCATGGGCACTAGTCCCATGGTTATCAGTGCTATTCTCATTGCTGTCATGAGCAATAGTCCCATTGTTATCATCAGTGCTATTCTCATTGTTGGCATCGGCACTAGTCCCATTGTTATCATCAGTGCTATTCTCATTGTTGGCATCGGCACTAGTCCCAATGTTATCATCAGTGCTATTCTCATTGTTGGCATCGGCACTAGTCCCATTGTTATCATCAGTGCTATTCTCATTATTGTCATGGGCACTAGTCCCATGGTTATCAGTGCTATTCTCATTGTTGGCATCGGCACTAGTCCCATTGTTATCATCTGTGCTATTCTCATTGTTGGCATCAGCAATAGTTCCATTGTTATTGATGGAGCAGAGAAAATAAAAAGAATTTTTTTAACCCCTAACAAATTTTATAAATAATTAATAAAATGTTTGTTTAAATGTATTAATCAACACTGTGCGTGTGGGAAGGGTAATACGCAAGTATATGTGCTGAATAATCTATTAATGAATGTCTGTGTGTCTAATTATAACATAAAAAATAATTGCGTACTAATTTATAATAAATGCATGATTTGTGCTTCATAGAAAATAAACGTGTCGTTGCAAAAACAATAGTGATGGTAAGTAAGGAACAGCTTAAATGTTGCTTTCTGCTAGGTAATAACTAATTGGGGTACGTAGACGACGGGAGGGAAACGAAAAGGCTATGTTTCTCTATTTTAATTATGTTTTGTTTATTTCAAAATAGTGCTTCTAAGTATAAACGAGTGGCGATATAAAATGGCTGCCAGTTAATGAAGTGCGCAAGTGCGGGGAAACACGTGACAAGGGAGAAAAGTTGGAGAAAAGCTAACCTCGTGATGTTGCTGAGAGGCTAGGATGCGAGAATGGTCAAGGCTGATGTGACCTAATTGAACTGATAGTGTGCCGTGGTGATCAGCAAGGAACCGTGGGAAACCATTTTTAAGAGAAAGGACAATGCCTGCAGAGTTCTCGAATGTATCGAAAGAAGTTACAAATGTACTGATCGAAGCGGATGGAAACATGTCTTGAACTGTGAGAAAGGAAATGATCCAAGGACCAGTTGGATCCAAGAGAACTTGATTAAAGAATGAATAGATGAAATGTATGAACCAATGAAAGAAAAGCGTGTTATTAATGTTGCAACAATTAGTTAGCAAAGTTAGAATTAGGGTATAAGAGGGCCTACTCTTAGTGGGAGGGGGTCACAGTCACGATCGGAGTTGAAGAGTCGCAGTCAGAGTCGTGTTGGTGTTGGTGGCTTCCAGTGCTTGGTGGTCCTGATCGATCCATTACTGAGCGGGAGATGCTGAAAGACTGTTAGATGAGACGGGTTGCAGGTAGCTGATGCTGACGAGCTGAAGTTTCTGTTGCTGTCTTAATTTTCCAGTTGAGTATGAGAATTAGGTTATTTTTAATTCTTAAACTTAGGTTAGAAATCATTAGGCTAAATTAGGAAGGTAGGCAGGTATTTAGGGTTTTGCTTCATGACAAAAATTTCCTTTCTGCAATAAAATTGATTATGCTTAATAAATATTTGAATTAATGATGAATGAATAATTGAATAAAAAGTTTAAATTCTTTCTCCTGCTTCTAAAATTATATAAAATTTAAGATTCTTTAAATCAAACGACTCAGTGGTTATTTTACTAAATGATTGTGACACCAGTAATTGGTTATTGTGATTTAGCTGGTCTTAATCACTATGAACTAATTTCTTACATGAATGATTCATCGACAAAACAATGAGCAGGAATATCTTAAGAAATAACTGAAACGAAAACGATAGGTTTAGGTAATAAGATATCCCGGCTCCTTCCAGCGGTACATAAATGGTGTTTTCCATTTAATTCTCATGTTTCTCCTAGGAGTACAGAATTTCGTAAAGGTATAAAGGAAATCCAGGTGTGTGTGTGTGTGTGATAGGCGATGTTTATGGGCCCCATCGTCATGTGGATGTGAGAAATATAGTTTGCCCCTGGATGACCGATAAGTGACCTAGGAGGAGAATAGTTTTTATTGTACGCGCTGCATCAGATTTCTTGGTAGCAGAGTTATGGTTTTCTATAGATTAGTTTAGTGATTATTGTTTATTGATTATTGATTATTTTTGATGACTAACACTATATGTTGAGTCGCGTTATGTTATATGTGAGTTTTCACGCTTCTGGGATGTAGGAAGTGGAACACGTGTGGCAAGAGAAGTCACATGGAATTTGGTACATGGTCTGAATTCATTTTGGTAATAACACAGGTTGTGTTATGTTAGGGATTTTCTGTTTGAAAGGTGTATAACTGAGATAGCAAATCACGTTTTCTTGTGAAACTTTGGCCTTAATTCTCAGGAGCCTAGTCTCCACATGTGTCTTATCCCCAGAGAAACGAGATAATTGTTTGCTTGAAAGAAGGGTAAGGTAGAGGGAAGTGCTACTTTATCGGCGAGAGTTGATAAATTCTGTGGTAGGGTAGAGGTAAGCGCTGCCTACTGGAAATACAGGATTCTTGTGTAAAAGGACAAAGCTGTCACTTTTGTTTAGCGAATCAGACTATGGAATTGTTTTAATTGTTGTAACTAACGGAGAAAACAGTGAAAAGAAAAATTGCCGATAAATTTTGTAAAGGAGGGGTAAAAGAGCAGGAGTGACATCGACAGTGCCGCGCTAGGATTGGATAGTGCGCTAGTCACGTGAACACAGAGTCAGGAGTAACGTAGAAAAGTGCCCCGCTAGGATTGGTTGGTCCGCGGACGAAGGAAATTGTTCTGATTGGTGCGTTAGTGTAAGTCGCGCTGTGATTGGTTAAAGTTCCGTACACGGAACAGTGTTGATTTGAAGAGAAAAACCAATCGAAAACATGCCGTATTACGAGTATGAAAGGGAGAGAACGTCCTGGACGACAAAATTAAAGAATTTCTTTAAGAAAGACAAAAAGGTTGTGACTAGAGAGGGACAAGTAATTCCTCCGCCGAAATCAGCAGCTTCACATATGATGCTGAAATATGGATATCATACATGCATATGGTTGGAAAATTGGGCAAAGTATACGAAGAATGATGGTGCATTAGCTTTCCCTGAGAATGGTTCATTTAGTGTAGCGGTTTTGCGAAATTTGAGAGAAAAGATGACAAATCTAGAACCTAGACCTAGACCGACACAGTTTGAAGCGTTGACGGAATAGGAGGATGAGATGTATGAGCGAGAGAGATTCAGAGGTTTAAGAGATCATGAGTTTATGCCTGGAAGAATGTGGGGAATAAATCATGAGGATAGAATAAAACGATGGGGATGTGCTAACATGACAGGAGGGTTGTTTCCAGCTTTTACAGTTGAGGAAGAGACTAAGAGAAAACGTACTGAGAAAAAGAAACATATGGAGAAGGAGAAATATATGCATGAGAGCGAAACGGATGATGAATTGCTGGAAGATATTTTAAATAGAAATCCACCTCCGTATCAGCAGAGTTCTACAGTGGTGACACCAAATGCGCCGCTAATAGAGACTATGCGAAATAAAAGTCCGAAAAAAGAATTGAAATAAATAGGTCACAAGATCAAATGAGAACTTCACAAAATGAAGGAATAGAAAGCGACAATGCAAGCGAATTAGCAAGGACAACAAAAGAACTAACTGAGAAGATTAGAGAATTAACGAAAATATGGAAGCAGTGACTGTGCCTGTAACAATAGGTCCAGTAATACCAGTTTTTGAGAATCAGAAAATTGATGAACGATCTTTAGTGATTCCCATGAGTTCACAATTTCAGAGAGAAAAAGAAAGGATGGAACAAAGTGCAAGTACAAGTAATTTGGCTAGTACTTACAGACCAAGTCCACCTACAAATTTGACTGTGAATGAGTGCAATGGTAGGAAAATGCATATGGTAACAGAATCTGCAACAGAGACTCCTGAAAAGAGTGGTAATTGGATAGAACTAAATAATACACCCATAGGTCCGACTCCTGATGAGTTAAATGAGTGGATGAAGGCATTTAAAATAAAAGAACCAGAAGAAAAACCATTAGATGTAATTAGGTTAAAAATTGACATGGAAGAATTAATTCTAGGAACGATTGGTACAGAAAAGATAAAAATTACCAGGATGATGAAATAATGTTTCTGTGCAAAAGTATTACATGGAGAGCAAAGAATTTACATGACAAACTAGAAGAAGTTGCCAGTGAAATTGGAATAGACTTTGCGAAAGTGAAAACATTGCAAAAACCATATAGAGTAGATTTTTGTGAAAAGATATTGAAAATTTGAACACGGCAGGAAGGCTGACACAGATAAAAGAGTTAATTGTGTTGTTGAGAAAATGGGGTGATGTGGACAGATGGAAGGTTAGATGGACAAAGAAGAATGAGAAAACTACAGAACCTGTTGCCAGAGAATACCCAATGAGAGAAACTCCAGGTGGAAGTTATGTGCATGTTCCCTGGACTAGGCAGGATATACTGTCATTCACAAATGACTTTCCGAAGCTAAGAGAGAAACCAGTTGAATGGTATCGACAAGTAGAGAGGTTTGTAAAGGTTTCAAAGGTGTTGTGGATAGATTTAGATGGATTATTTGACATAGTGGTACCAACTGATTTGTGGTCAGAGTGTAAGATTACAGTTGACTGGCCAACTACAGAATATCCAAGAGATCCTAAGACAGGAGCTCCAGGTCCTGAGGTGATGAAGAAGTATGATAAGGTGATTACCTTTTGAAGAATAAGATTCCTCCTAAAGAGACAGATTGGGTAAAAATCGATAGAACTACACAGGAAAGTAAGGAGTCTGTACACGCCTATTATGAGAGGTTGTTGTTGGTTTTCAAGCAGTATAGTGGATATGAGGAATTAAGTGAAAAGATATGAGTCATTTTGTGTACAGATTTGTGTTTGGATTGAAACCAGAGATTAGTGAAATGATTAAACAGCATATGATTAATTGGCAGAATGGCACAGTCGATGATGTGCTGAGGTATGCTAAGTATTGCAGTGATGATATTGAGAGTAGACAGCGTAAATTGAAAGAGAAGGCAATGTGGGCACAGGTGAAAGTGGCAGAAAAACAAGAAGCTCAATTGGATAATAATAGTGGGAATGAAACAGGACAGAATAAAATGCGACCTAACATAGGCAAAGGGAAAGGTCAAGTGAGTCTAGAGGAGGCAAAGAAGAAATGGCCCTGTCATAATTGCGGAAAATTAGGGCATTGGAGAAACGAGTGTAAGTTCCCACCTAAACCTAATCCGGAAAATCAATCATTAACTCCACAGGTGCAGAATGAGGTAGTTGTTCAACAAAGTCAGGTGCCGCAACCACCACTTCCCAACACTGTTAACCAGCAAAGATACAGTACAGAAACAGGATTCTACGGAGGAGAGCAGGTAACACAGTTGCCGCGAGCAGCTAACATTTCTCAGTATTGGTTGCGTCAGAGTGAGGATGAGCCGGATGAAAGTTTCTGACGGTGCCCAGGAGAGGGAAAGAGTGCGTACTTGGCGCAACTCTAGAGGTAGATCAGTCTGGTCCCTTTGTGGATGGAGAAGTGAATGGTGCAAATGTAACATTCCTTGTCGATACTGGAGCTACCCGTTCTACTGTTAGATCAGTGGAAATTCCAAACCTTCCTCTCTCAGGTGAATACATCCAAGTGGTAGGAGTAGCAAATCAGCAGATTAAAACACCACTTACTGAATTAGTGGAAGTAAAAATTGGTTCTTTTAGCAAAATGCATAAATTTGTAGTGTGCGATTGTAGTCCTGTAAATCTTTTAGGTCGTGACCTCTTGTGCAAGATGAATTGCACAATTTATTATACACCAGATGGAATTGGATTTCAGACCTCAGATGAAGATGTATTGTATAAAGTAACTTTGATGAATCAGGAACCTGAAATGAATGGTTTGTTTCCTGCATTTGATGCAGAAAAACTTCCAGAAGAACTAAAAATTGCAGTGAAAGAAAATGTGTGGGATTTTACAGGAGAAGATATTGGATTAATGAAAGAAGTTGATCCAGTAAAAGTAACAGTAAAAGAAGGAACAACTTACCCGAATACGCCACAGTACAAATTAACTCCAGAAATAATTGAAGGAATAACTCCTGTAATAAATAAAATGATTGAACAGGGAATTCTAAAAGAAATAATGAGCAGTCCATGTAATTCACCTATTATGGGACTGAAAAAGCCAAACGGAACATATAGAATAGTACAGGATTTGAGAAAGATCAACAAAATAGTTGTGCCCTGTTGTCCAATAGTGCCAAACCCTGCAGTAATTCTATATCAAATTCCACACGAAGCTGAGTGGTATACAGTGATAGATTTGTGTCACGCATTTTCTCTATTCCTTTGCATCCAGATAGCCAGCCATTATTTGCGTTCCGGTTCGGAGAGCGTATTTTGGCATGGTGCCGAATTCCTCAGGGGTATACAGAAAGCCCCTCAATCTTTAATCAGATTCTAAAGAAATCTCTGGAAGATTTGAAAATGCCAGAAAAGTCAGTGATGGTGCAGTATATCGATGACCTGTTGGTGGCATCGAAAACAAAAGAAGAATGTGTAAGTGATACAATTGCTTTACTGAACCATCTAGAGAAAAGAGGACATAAAGTGTCCCCTTCAAAATTGCAATTTTGCCAAAAGAAGTTCAATACTTAGGGCATAAAATTGAGAAAGGAGTGCGAAAGATAGCGACAGAAAGAGTAAGAATGATTCAAGGAATGAGAGCACCAATGACGCAAAGAGAGGTAAGAATGTTTCTGGGAATGGTTGGATATTGCCAACAATGGATAAGTGGTTTCTCTTTGATTGCAAAACCATTACAAAAATTGACCAAGAAGGATGTAAGAGACCCTTTTGAGTTAAATAACGAAGAAATGAAATCTTTCAAAGAATTGAAAAAGAGATTGTGTGAGGCCCCTGCTTTAGGCATGCCTGATTATGAGAAGGATTTTGAATTGTACTGCAGTGAAAGAGATGGATGTGCGTTTTCAGTACTGGTACAAAGACATGGAACAATGAAAAGACCAATTGCTTATTTTTCAGCTGTTTTAGATCCTATAGCAAAAGCGTTGCCTGGTGTCTGAAAGCAGTTGCTGCTACTTGTGTAAGTCTGGAACAAAGTGAAGGTATAGTGATGGGGTATCCATTGAGAGTATATGTTCCCCATTCAGTAGAAATTCTTTTGACAAGAACAAAAACACAGTACATGACACATAGTCGGCTGACTAAGTACGAAAAAGTAATCTTGAGTGCTGAAAATGTGACCATAGATAGATGCATGAATGTGAATCCTTCAACATCATTGCCAGATGAAGAGAGTATAATTGAACAAGACGAAGTAGATCATGATTGTCTGAATGTGCTGGAATATTGCACAAAACCAAGAGCTGACATAAAAGATGAACCGTTAAAGGAATCAGATTATGTCATGTTTGTGGATGGCTCATGTTTAAGAACGAAAGAAGGAGTTTTAAGCGCAGCTTACGCAGTGTGCACAGTGGCAACTGTGATGGAAGCGTCTTGTCTGAAAGGAATAAGGTCTGCACAAGTTGCGGAACTGATTGCTTTGATTCAAGCATGTAAATTAGGAAGAAATGTACGAGTTACGATTGTAACCGATAGCCAATATGGTTTCGGTATCGTACACGACTTCGGTCAGATTTGGTCACAAAGAGGTTTCTTGACGTCTGCAGGAACACCTATCAGAAATGGAGATTTTGTTAAAAAGCTGCTTGAGGCGATACAGCTGCCTAAACAAATAGCTGTAGTGAAGTGCAAGGCACATAAGAAAAACGAAGATTACATAGCTGTTGGCAACAACTATACTGATGAGATCGCCAAATATTGTGCAGAGAACATGGTGTCCCTGAATAAAAATAGAGAAAGGGAGCATATCTCTTCTCCTTTGCTTTTTACTAACACTGTCGAGACATGGGATGAAGTGAGACAGTTACAGGAAGCTGCAAATGATGAGGAAAAAGATTACTGGATAAAAGCAGGATGTAGAAGACAGGAAAATAATGGTGTATGGGTGTACAGAGATGAAAGACCAGTTATGCCTGATAGCATGATTGCAGACATTGCACGGATGTACCATGGACAAGCTCATATTGGGAGAGATGCAATGATCAGACTTTTCAGACAAACCTGGTATAACCCAAAATTCAGAGCGATAGCTGAAAGCCTTTGTCAAAGATGTCTTATTTGTCAGCAGTTTAATCCAGGAAGAAAGACGGTAGTGAGTCTAGGAACAATAGGACGAGAAGGAGGTCCGTTCACTAGAATGCAATTGGACTTTATCGAAATGCCCCCTTGTAACAGACTAAAATATGTTCTAGTGGTCGTCTGTTTGTTTTCTCGTTGGGTGGAGGCATACCCCACTAGAAGGAATGATGGAACAACGGTGGCAAAACTTATGCTGCGAGAGTTCATTCCAAGGTATGGTTTTCCAGTCACGGTCGAGACAGATAGAGGAACACATTTTCAAAATGAGTTGATCCAATTGATTTGTGAAGCATTGAGTATTAAACAAAAACTACATTGTGCATATAGACCAGAGGCTTCTGGGGTAGTAGAGCAAATTAATGGAACAATTAAGAACAGATTAGGAAAAATGTGTCAAGCTACAGGACTCAAATGGCCAGATGCACTGCCTCTTGTTCTGATGACCATCAGAAGCATCCCTGAAAAGAAAACTGGACTTAGTCCTCATGAGATGATCATGGGACGAGCAATGAGACAAGCACAAGTACCTGTCAACAAGTTATTGACTATAACTGATGATCTAGTACTGGATTATTGCAAGGGACTGGCTGATGTGGTGCGTTCTGTGTTTCATCAGGTTGGACCGGATGCGACCACTCTTGAAAGAAAACCAGCCCACGACTTGAATCCAGGAGACTGGGTCCGCATAAAAATCCACAGGAGAAGAAACTGTCTAGTTCCTCGCTGGGACGAGCCACAACAGGTAATCCTAGTGACAACGACTGCAGTCAAGTGTGCAGGAGTGAAGAACTGAGTCCATGCCAGCCACACAATCAGAGTTCAAGAACCTACTGATCGACATGTGAGTCGACGTCTGGAAGTGTGGGATAAAAGTTTAACGGCTGGGATAACAGGAATAAGAGAAAGGGTGCCAGAACTTGAAGATCAACCTGAAAGTCGACATCTGGAAACCCCAACTGCGAGCACCTCTAGAGAAGAAGAGGAGAAAGAAGAAGAAGGAAGAAATTCAGAAATTCCAGAACCTGAAGATCGACCTGTAAGTCGACATCTGGAAATATCTGATACAAGTTCAGGATCTGATGATTCAGTTGCAAACTGTGAAGAATTTCGAAGGAGAACTTGGGGTTATAAACCAATTAGAGAAGAAAATGAACAAGAAAATGATCTAGATGAGCAACCAAGTACAAGTTATGGTGGAAATCCTTCAGAAATAATATTAATAGACGAAGTAGGGAAAGAAGTACACAAAAAGTTAGAGAATCGAGAAGAACCCCGAGGAGAAATAGGGACAGATAGAAAAACAAAAGAACAGGGAAATTTAGAAGTAGAGAGTGAGGAAAACACCAAATCGGAAGAACACCGAGGAGGGACAGTAATAAGGGAACACAAGAAGGAGAAGATAGATCCACATGTAAGAGACGACGAGATCATAAGCTTCAAAATAAGAGACAATAGTGAAACAGTTGAAACTGAAACAGAAGAGAGTGGAGAAGAGGAGAAAGCAAAAACTGAATCAAGAAAAAGAAATTGGAAATCAGAAAGAGAAGAAAAAGAAGGTGAAGCCAAAAGGCCAAGAAAAGGAGATAATTGGCCCAGCAACTATATAAGAAAATTGAGATATAGAATAATAAGAGCAGGAGAAGAAAGTGCTGAACAAGTGAATGAAATAACAAGTCAAAAGGGACAAGAAAAGCCAAGTGGAAAACGACTGCAAAAGTCTAAAAGAACGAAGAAAGTGAATGCAAAGTACAAGTCACCTGAGTGGCTATATATTGCACTGACGGATTACAAAGAAGAAGGAAACACTCACGAGAACCCGAGACTAAGAAATCGAATGGGTAAAGGTGAGATGCAACAAACCTGAAGTGAAGACTTATAGTGCTTCTACCGGACATGACATTTTTACTGTATGTGACAAATCACCGGATGTGACAACGAAAGAATTCTGGAGAGAATTAAAAAGAAAGTACCAAGCAAAGACTTTTGAAAGCAGAGTGGCATCTAAGTCATTTCTGAGGTGTAGTGACACAATTTTCTGAAACTTAACAAAAAGATAAAAGCAAAATGGAAAATACTAGGGATAGAAAAGATAAATGTGAGTTTGTAAAAAGATGGTGTAAAATGTGCTGCTTTTGTACAGGTTTATTAATGACCGTATGGATAGTTTTAGCAATCACAATTCCTATTAGTTTAGCTGTAATAGAAGCGAAGAATGATACTAAACCAGAAAAAGAAACTAATATTAAAGAACCAGTTATTTTAAGAAGTAGTGCAGAATTACACAAGGATAAGTCAGTAACAGACTTTTCTAAAAATGTTTTTACAAAATTGTTGTACGAATATGTAGAGACAATGGATGTGAGAGATTGTTATGTTTGTATGCAGTTGCCCGCATCAGTGTCAGAAGGTGTGACTTATCATCACCTACCTCTAACTTATGGAATAACCTGTAGTGTAATAGCAAGTTTATTTTATAAAACAGGTAGATTAGAATCTTATTATACTGATATAGATAAGATTTTTGCAAACGTTCCAGTAGTACCAGAACTTAACAAAGTAAAATCAGCAAAAGTTTTAGGAGAATTCCTTCTAGAACATAGAAAATTAACCTTAGAAGAAATAGTTAATAACAACCTTACCTGTGAGTTAAAGAAAGAAGAAAAAGTATTTTTAGAAATGGTTGAAGAAAGAAGAATGACATTTCAAAAGAAGCAATAAAAGAGGAAGGAACACATCTATGGACGTTTGAGGAAGGAAATCATGAAGGGAAAAGATAAATGCAGCAATGACATTAGATTGGCCGCAAACAGGAAAGTTGTGTATTAGGAGAAATAAGACAGTCTATGACAATTACTTTGTAGGTTCCAGTATCTGCCATGACAATTATCAAATTTTGGGAGGTTGGGGATTCAAAGGTGGAAAAGATCCAATATTTCCAGGTATCTATTATATTTGTGGGAATAGAGCTTATTACAGGTTACCGGACCATTGGTATGGAACTTGCTATGTAGGCCTGGTCTTTCCAAAAATCTTTCATATGGACAGAGAAGAAAAAGGAACATACAAGATGATTAATAGCTTTACACGTAGAAAGAGGGAAAGTTTTTCAGAAATTGTAGGTGATATTTTTGGAGCATTAATACCAGCAGTGGGAATATCTTTGAATGCATTTAAAATTCGGAAATTATCCACAGTAGTAGATCGTTTGTCTACAGATACTGCGGGAGGGTTCTTGATGGTAAATACCGAAATGGTTGCCATGAGAGCTATGGTGATGCAAAATCGGCTTGCCCTTGATATTCTTTTGGCAAAAGAGGGTGGAGTCTGTAGAATGCTGAAAGTCCAACATTGTTGCACTTACATTCCTGATAAAAGTGAAAATATACAGAAGTATATTACAAATATTACAAATTTGCACAAAGAATTAGT
This sequence comes from Calotriton arnoldi, assembly GCA_963921515.1. Lineage (NCBI taxonomy): Eukaryota > Metazoa > Chordata > Amphibia > Caudata > Salamandridae > Calotriton > Calotriton arnoldi. The sequence continues at coordinate 398,482 of CAWUFW010004243.1, read as the reverse complement.
TCCACTGGAGGTTGAACGTGTCTTGGGAAAACTTGGTAGAGGGTTTTCTTTCGTAGCAAATTGGTTGACCAGAATGAGTAGACTAATGATAGGGAAAGTTATAATAATAGCAACTATAGTAATATTGTTAGCATTAGTGTTGAAAATTGTAATAACGTGTATAAAAAGAAAAGTAAGACAAAATAAGATAAAAAGAAATAACAGAATAATGAAAGAGAGAGAGAGAGAAATGGGTGAAATTGAGTTAGAGAAAATGAAAGAAAGCATGTATAAGGAGACAAGAAGACAAGATGAAAGGGAAACAAATGTGTAACTAACAAAAGCAAAAGGATGAAAGACATATGCTGCCTGAAAAAGAAGTATAACTTGGGTTTTATGTGGTGATTTAAAAATCACCAAAGGGGGAGTTGATGGAGCAGAGAAAATAAAAAGAAATTTTTTTAACCCCTAACAAATTTTATAAATAATTAATAAAATGTTCGTTTAAATGTATTAATCAACACTGTGCGTGTGGGAAGGGTAATACGCAAGTATATGTGCTGAATAATCTATTAATGAATGTCTGTGTGTCTAATTATAACATAAAAAATAATTGCGTACTAATTTATAATAAATGCATGATTTGTGCTTCATAGAAAATAAACGTGTCGTTGCAAAAACAATAGTGATGGTAAGTAAGGAACAGCTTAAATGTTGCTTTCTGCTAGGTAATAACTAATTGGGGTACGTAGATGACGGGAGGGAAACGAAAAGGCTATGTTTCTCTATTTTAATTATGTTTTGTTTATTTCAAAATAGTGCTTCTAAGTATAAACGAGTGGCGATATAAAATGGCTGCCAGTTAATGAAGTGCGCAAGTGCGGGGAAACACGTGACAAGGGAGAAAAGTTGGAGAAAAGCTAACCTCGTGATGTTGCTGAGAGGCTAGGATGCAAGAATGGTCAAGGCTGATGTGACCTAATTGAACTGATAGTGTGCCGTGGTGATCAGCAAGGAACCGTGGGAAACCATTTTTAAGAGAAAGGACAATGCCTGCAGAGTTCTCGAATGTATCGAAAGAAGTTACAAATGTACTGATCGAAGCGGATGGAAACATGTCTTGAACTGTGAGAAAGGAAATGATCCAAGGACCAGTTGGATCCAAGAGAACTTGATTAAAGAATGAATAGATGAAATGTATGAACCAATGAAAGAAAAGCGTGTTATTAATGTTGCAACAATTAGTTAGCAAAGTTAGAATTAGGGTATAAGAGGGCCTACTCTTAGTGGGAGGGGGTCACAGTCAGGATCGGAGTTGAAGAGTCGCAGTCAGAGACGTGTTGGTGGCTTCCAGTGCTTGGTGGTCCTGATCGATCCATTACTGAGCGGGAGATGCTGAAAGACTGTTAGATGAGACGGGTTGCAGGTAGCTGATGCTGACGAGCTGAAGTTTCTGTTGCTGTCTTAATTTTCCAGTTGAGTATGAGAATTAGGTTATTTTTAATTCTTAAACTTAGGTTAGAAATCATTAGGCTAAATTAGGAAGGTAGGCAGGCAATTTGGGTTTTGCTTCATGACAAAAATGTCCTTTCTGCAATAAAATTGATTATGCTTAATAAATATTTGAATTAATGATGAATGAATAATTGAATAAAAAGTTTAAATTCTTTCTCATGCTTCTAAAATTATATAAAATTTAAGATTCTTTAAATCAAACGACTCAGTGGTTATTTTACTAAATGATTGTGACACCAGTAATTGGTTATTGTGATTTAGCTGGTCTTAATCACTATGAACTAATTTCTTACATGAATGATTCATCGACAAAACAATGAGCAGGAATATCTTAAGAAATAACTGAAACGAAAACGATAGGTTTAGGTAATAAGATATCCCGGCTCCTTCCAGCGGTACATAAATGGTGTTTTCCATTTAATTCTCATGTTTCTCCTAGGAGTACAGAATTTCGTAAAGGTATAAAGGAAATCCAGGTGTGTGTGTGTGTGATAGGCGATGTTTATGGGCCCCATCGTCATGTGGATGTGAGAAATATAGTTTGCCCCTGGATGACCGATAAGTGACCTAGGAGGAGAATAGTTTTTATTGTACGCGCTGCATCATTATCATCAATGCTATTCTCATTGTTTGCATCGGCACTAGTCCCATTGTTATCATCAGTGCTATTCTCATTGTTGGCATCGGCACTAGTCCCATTGATATCATCAGTGCTATTCTCATTGTTGTCATGGGCACTAGTCCCATTGGTATCATCAGCTCTATTCTCATTATTGTCATGGGCACAAGTCCCATGGTTATCAGTGCTATTCTCATTGTTGGCATGGGCACTAGTCCCATTGGTATCATCAGTGCTATTCTCATTGTTGGCATCGGCACTAGTCCCATTGGTATCACCGGCGCAATTCTCATTGTTGTCATGGGCACTAGTTCCATTGGTGTCATCAGTGCTTTTCTCATTGTTGTCATGGGCACTAGTCCCATGGTTATCAGTGCTATTCTCATTGCTGTCATGAGCAATAGTCCCATTGTTATCATCAGTGCTATTCTCATTGTTGGCATCAGCACTAGTCCCATTGTTATCATCAGTGCTATTCTCATTATTGGCATCAGCACTAGTCCCATTGTTATCATCAGTGCTATTCTCATTGTTGGCATCGGCACTAGTACCATTGTTATCATCAGTGCTATTCTCATTGTTGGCATCGGCACTAGTCCCATTGTTATCATCAGTGCTATTCTCATTGTTGTCATGGGCACTAGTCCCATGGTTATCAGTGCTATTCTCATTGTTGTCATGGGCACTAGTCCCATTGTTATCATCAGTGCTATTCTCATTGTTGTCATGGGCACTAGTCCCATGGTTATCAGTGCTATTCTCATTGTTGGCATCGGCACTAGTCCCATTGTTATCAGTGCTATTCTCATTGTTGGCATCGGCACTGGTCCCATTGGTATCATCAGCGCTATTCTCATTGTTGTCATGGACACTAGTCCCATTTGGTATCATCAGTGCTATTCTCATTGTTGGCATCGGCACTAGTCTCATTGGTATCATCAGTGCTATTCTCATTGTTGGCATCGGCACTAGTCCCATTGGTATCATCAGCTATTCTCATTGTTGTGCTATTCTCATTGTTGGCATCAGCACTAGTTCCATTGTTATCATCAGTGCTATTCTCATTGTTTGCATCGGCACTAGTCCCATTGGTATCATCAGTGCTATTCTCATTGTTGTCATGGGCACTAGTCCCATTGGTATCATCAGCGCTATTCTCATTGTTGTCATGGGCACTAGTCCCATGGTTATCAGTGAAATTCTCATTGTTGGCATCGGCACTAGTCCCATTGTTATCATCAGTGCTATTCTCATTGTTGTCATGGGCACTAGTCCCATGGTTTCAGTGCTATTCTCATTGCGGTCATGAGCAATAGTCCCATTGTTATCATCAGTGCTATTTTCATTGTTGGCATCGGCACTAGTCCCATTGTTATCATCAGTGCTATTCTCATTGTTGGCATCAGCACTATTCCCATTGTTATCATCAGTGCTATTCTCATTGTTGGCATCGGCACTAGTCCCATTGTTATCATCAGTGCTATCCTCATTGTTGTCAGGAGCACTAGTCACATTGGTATCAGCGCTATTCTCATTGTTGTCATGGGCACTAGTCCCATGGTTATCAGTGCTATTCTCATTGTTGGCATCAGCACTAGTCCCATTGTTATCAGTGCTATTCTCATTGTTGGGATCGGCACTAGTCCCATTGTTATCATCAGTGCTATTCTCATTGTTGGCATCGGCACTAGTTCCATTGTTATCATCAGTGCTATTGTCATTGTTTGCATCGGCACTAATCCCATTGTTATCAGTGCTATTCTCATTGTTGGCATCGGCACTAGTCCCATTGGTATCATCAGTGCTATTCTCATTGTTGGCATCGGCACTAGTCCCATTGGTATCAACAGTGCTATTCTCGTTGTTGGCATCGGCACTAGTCCCATTGGTATCATCAGCGCTATTCTCATTGTTGTCATGGGCACTAGTCCCATGGTTATCAGTGCTATTCTCATTGTTGGCATCGGCACTAGTCCCATTGGTATCATCAGTGCTATTCTCATTGTTGGCATCGGCACTAGTCCCATTGTTATCATCAGTGCTATTCTCATTGTTGGCATCAGCACTAGTTGTCAGGAGCACTAGTCCCATTGGTATCATCAGCGCTATTGTCATTGTTGTCATTGGCACTAGTCCCATGGTTATCAGTGCTATTCTCATTGTTGTCATGGGCACTAGTCCCATTGTTATCATCAGTGCTATTCTCATTGTTGGCATCGGCACTAGTCCCATTGTTATCATCAGTGCTATTCTCATTGTTGGCATCGGCACTAGTCCCATTGTTATCATCAATGCTATTCTCATTGTTGGCATCGGCACTAGTCCCATTGTTATCATCAGTGCTATTCTCATTGTTGTCAGGAGTACTAGTCCCATTGGTATCATCAGCGCTATTCTCATTGTTGTCATGGGCACTAGTCCCATGGTTATCAGTACTATTCTCATTGTTGGCATGGGCACTAGTCCCATTGTTACCATCAGTGCTATTCTCATTGTTGGCATCAACACTAGTCCCATTGTTATCAGTGCTATTCTCATTGTTGGCATCGGCACTAGTCCCATTGTTATCATCAGTGCTATTCTCATTGTTGGCATCGCCACTAGTTCCATTGTTATCATCAGTGCTATTGTCATTGTTTGCATCGGCACTAATCCCATTGTTATCAGTGCTATTCTCATTGTTGGCATCGGCACTAGTCCCATTGGTATCATCAGTGCTATTCTCATTGTTGGCATCGGCACTAGTCCCATTGGTATCATCAGTGCTATTCTCATTGTTGTCATGGGCACTAGTCCCATTGGTATCATCAGCGCTATTCTCATTGTTGTCATGGGCACTAGTCCCATGGTTATCAGTGTTATTCTCATTGTTGGCTTCGGCACTAGTCCCATTGGTATCATCAGTGCTATTCTCATTGTTGGCATCGGCACTAGTCCCATTGGTATCATCAGCGCTATTCTCATTGTTGTCATGGGCACTAGTCCCATTGGTATCATCAGCGCTATTCTCATTGTTGTCATGGGCACTAGTCCCATTGGTATCATCAGCGCTATTCTCATTGTTGGCATCGGCACTAGTCCCATTGTTATCATCAGTGCTATTCTCATTGTTGGCATCGGCACTAGTCCCATTGTTATCATCAGTGCTATTCTCATTGTTGGCATCGGCACTAGTCTCATTGTTCAGTGCTATTCTCATTGTTGTCAGGAGCACCAGTCCCATTGTTATCATCAGTGCTATTCTCATTGTTGGCATCGGCACTAGTCTCATTGTTATCATCAGTGCTATTCTCATTGTTGTCATGGGCACTAGTCCCATTGTTATCATCAGTGCTATTCTCATTGTTGGCATCGGCATTAGTCCCATTGGTATCATCAGTGCTATTCTCATTGTTGGCATCGGCACTAGTCCCATTGTTATCATCAGTGCTATTCTCATTGTTGGCATCGGCACTAGTCCCATTGTTATCATCAGTGCTATTCTCATTGTTGGCATCGGCACTAGTCCCATTGTTATCATCAGTGCTATTCTCATTGTTGGCATCAGCACTAGTTCCATTGTTATCATCAATGCTATTCTCATTGTTTGCATCAGCACTAGTCCCATTGGTATCATCAGTGCTATTCTCATTGTTGTCATGGGCACTTGTCCCATTGGTATCATCAGCTCTATTCTCATTGTTGTCATGGGCACAAGTCCCATGGTTATCAGTGCTATTCTCATTGTTGGCATGGGCACTAGTCCCATTGGTATCATCAGTGCTATTCTCATTGTTGGCATCGGTACTAGTCCCATTGGTATCACCGGCGCAATTCTCATTGTTGTCATGGGCACTAGTTCCATTGGTATCATCAGTGCTATTCTCATTGTTGTGATGGGCACTAGTCCCATGGTTATCAGTGCTATTCTCATTGCTGTCATGAGCAATAGTCCCATTGTTATCATCAGTGCTATTCTCATTGTTGGCATCAGCACTAGTCCCATTGTTATCATCAGTGCTATTCTCATTGTTGGCATCGGCACTAGTCCCATTGTTATCATCAGTGCTATTCTCATTGTTGGCATCGGCACTAGTCCCATTGTTATCATCAGTGCTATTCTCATTGTTGGCATTGGCACTAGTCCCATTGTTATCATCAGTGCTATTATCATTGTTGTCAGGAGCACTAGTCCCATTGGTATCATCAGCGCTATTCTCATTGTTGTCATGGGCACTAGTCCCATGGTTATCAGTGCTATTCTCATTGTTGGCGTCGGCACTAGTCCTATTGGTATCATCAGCGCTATTCTCATTGTTGTCATGGGCACTAGTCCCATTGGTATCATCAGTGCTATTCTCATTGTTGGCATCGGCACTAGTCCCATTGGTATCATTAGTGCTATTCTCATTGTTGGCATCGGCACTTATCCCATTGGTATCATCAGCTATTCTCATTGTTGTCATGGGCACTAGTCCAATGGTTATAACTATTCTCATTGTTGGCATCGGCACTAGTTCCATTGTTATCATCAGTGCTATTCTCATTGTTTGCATCGGCACTAGTCCCATTGGTATCATCAGTGCTATTCTCATTGTTGTCATCTAGTCCCATTGGTATCATCAGCGCTATTCTCATTGTTGTCATGGGCACTAGTCCCATGGTTATCAGTGAAATTCTCATTGTTGGCATCGGCACTAGTCCCATTGTTATCAGTGCTATTCTCATTGTTGGCATCGGCACTAGTCCCATTGTTATCATCAGTGCTATTCTCATTGTTGGCATCGGCACTAGTTCCATTGTTATCATCAGTGCTATTGTCATTGTTTGCATCGGCACTAATCCCATTGTTATCAGTGCTATTCTCATTGTTGGCATCGGCACTAGTCCCATTGGTATCATCAGTGCTATTCTCATTGTTGTCATGGGCACTAGTCCCATTGGTATCATCAGTGCTATTCTCATTGTTGTCATGGGCACTAGTCCCATGGTTATCAGTGCTATTCTCATTATTGGCTTCGGCACTAGTCCCATTGGTATCATCAGTGCTATTCTCATTGTTGGCATCGGCACTAGTCCCATTGGTATCATCAGCGCTATTCTCATTGTTGTCATGGGCACTAGTCCCATTGGTATCATCAGCGCTATTCTCATAGTTCTCATGGGCACTAGTCTCATTGGTATCATCAGCGCTATTTTCATTGTTGGCATCGGCACTAGTCCCATTGTTATCATCAGTGCTATTCTCATTGTTGGCATCGGCACTAGTCCCATTGTTATCATCAGTGCTATTCTCATTGTTGGCATCGGCACTAGTCTCATTGTTATCAGTGCTATTCTCATTGTTGTCAGGAGCACTAGTCCCATTGTTATCATCAGTGCTATTCTCATTGTTGGCATCGGCACTAGTCCCATTGGTATCATCAGTGCTATTCTCATTGGCATCGGCACTAGTCCCATTGGTATCATCAGCTATTCTCATTGTTGTCATGGGCACTAGTCCAATGGTTATCAGTGCTATTCTCATTGTTGGCATCGGCACTAGTTCCATTGTTATCATCAGTGCTATTCTCATTGTTTGCATCGGCACTAGTCCCATTGGTATCATCAGTGCTATTCTCATTGTTGTCATGGGCACTAGTCCCATTGGTATCATCAGCGCTATTCTCATTGTTGTCATGGGCACTAGTCCCATGGTTATCAGTGCTATTCTCATTGTTGGCATCGGCACTAGTCCCATTATCATCAGTGCTATTCTCATTGTTGTCATGGGCACTAGTCCCATGGTTTCAGTGCTATTCTCATTGCGGTCATGAGCAATAGTCCCATTGTTATCATCAGTGCTATTTTCATTATTGGCATCGGCACTAGTCCCATTGTTATCATCAGTGCTATTCTCATTGTTGGCCTCAGCACTAGTCCCATTGTTATCATCAGTGCTATTCTCATTGTTGACATCGGCACTAGTCCCATTGTTATCATCAGTGCTATTCTCATTGTTGGCATCGGCACTAGTCCCATTGTTTTCATCAGTGCTATCCTCATTGTTGTCAGGAACACTAGTCCCATTGGTATCATCAGCGCTATTCTCATTATTGTCATGGGCACTAATCCCATGGTTATCAGTGTTATTCTCATTGCTGTGATGGGCACTAGTCCCATTGTTATCATCAGTGCTATTCTCATTGTTGGCATCGGCACTAGTCCCATTGTTATCAGTGCTATTCTCATTATTGGCATAGGCACTAGTCCCATTGTTATCATCAGTGTTATTCTCATTGTTGTCAGGAGCACTAGTCCCATTGGTATCATCAGCGTTATTCTCATTGTTGGCATCGGCACTAGTCCCATGGTTATCAGTACTATTCTCATTGTTGGCATGGGCACTAGTCCCATTGTTATCATCAGTGCTATTCTCATTATTGGCATCAGCACTAGTCCCATTGTTATCAGTGCTATTCTCATTGTTGGCATCGGCACTAGTCCCATTGTTATCATCAGTGCTATTCTCATTGTTGGCATCGGCACTAGTTCCATTGTTATCATCAGTGCTATTGTCATTGTTTGCATCGGCACTAATCCCATTGTTATCAGTGCTATTCTCATTGTTGGCATCGGCACTAGTCCCATTGGTATCATCAGTGCTATTCTCATTGTTGGCATCGGCACTAGTCCCATTGGTATCATCAGTGCTATTCTCATTGTTGTCATGGGCACTAGTCCCATTGGTATCATCAGTGCTATTCTCATTGTTGGCATCGGCACTAGTCCCATTGTTATCATCAGTGCTATTCTCATTGTTGGCATCGGCACTAGTCCCATTGTTATCATCAGTGCTATTCTCATTGTTTGCATCGGCACTAGTCCCATTGTTATCATCAGTGCTATTCTCATTGTTGGCATCGGCACCAGTCCCATTGTTATCATCAGTGCTATTCTCATTGTTGGCATCGGCACTAGTCCCATTGTTATCATCAGTGCTATCCTCATTGTTGTCAGGAGCACTAGTCCCATTGGTATCATCAGCGCTATTCTCATTGTTGTCATGGGCACTAGTCCCATGGTTATCAGTGTTATTCTCATTGTCATGGGCACTAGTCCCATTGTTATCATCAGTGCTATTCTCATTGTTGGCATCGGCACTAGTCCCATTGTTATCATCAGTGCTATTCTCATTGTTGGCATCGGCACTAGTACCATTGTTTTCATCAGTGCTATTCTCATTGCTGGCATCTGCACTAGTCCCATTGTTATCATCAGTGCTATTCTCATTGTTGTCAGGAGCACTAGTCCCAATGGTATCATCAGCGCTATTCTCATTGTTGTCATGGGCACTAGTCCCATGGTTATCAGTACTATTCTCATTGTTGGCATGGGCACTAGTCCCATTGTTATCATCAGTGCTATTCTCATTGTTGGCATCAGCACTAGTCCCATTGTTATCAGTGCTATTCTCATTGTTGGCATCAGCACTAGTCCCATTGTTATCATCAGTGCTATTCTCATTGTTGGCATCGGCACTAGTTCCATTGTTATCATCAGTGCTATTGTCATTGTTTGCATCAGCACTAATCCCATTGTTATCAGTGCTATTCTCATTGTTGGCATCGGCACTAGTCCCATTGGTATCATCAGTGCTATTCTCATTGTTGGCATCAGCACTAGTCCCATTGGTATCATCAGTGCTATTCTCATTGTTGTCATGGGCACTAGTCCCATTGTTATCATCAGTGCTATTCTCATTGTTGGCATGGGCACTAGTCCCATGGTTATCATCAGTGCTATTCTCATTGTTGGCATCGGCACTAGTCCCATTGTTATCATCAGTGCTATTCTCATTGTTGGCATCGGCACTAGTCCCATTGTTATCATCAGTGCTATTCTCATTGTTGTGCATCGGCACTAGTCCCATTGGTATCATCAGCACTATTCTCATTGTTGTCATGGGCACTAGTCCCATTGGTATCATCAGTGCTATTCTCATTGTTGGCATCGTAACTAGTCCCATTGTTATCATCAGTGCTATTCTCATTGTTGGCATCAGCACTAGTCCCATTGTTATCATCAGTGCTATTCTCATTGTTGGCATCGGCACTAGTCTCATTGTTATCAGTGCTATTCTCATTGTTGTCAGGAACACTAGTCCCATTGTTATCATCAGTGCTATTCTCATTATTGGCATCGGCACTAGTCTCATTGTTATCATCAGTGCTATTCTCATTGTTGTCATGGGCACTAGTCCCATTGTTATCATCAGTGCTATTCTCATTGTTGGCATCGGCACTAGTCCCATTGGTATCATCAGTGCTATTCTCATTGTTGTCATGGGCACTAGTCCCATGGTTATCAGTGCTATTCTCATTGTTGGCATCGGCACTAGTCCCATTGGGATCATCAGTGCTATTCTCATTGTTGGCATCGGCACTAGTTCCATTGTTATCATCAGTGCTATTCTCATTGTTCGCATCGGCACTAGTCCCATTGTTATCATCAGTGCTATTCTCATTGTTGGCATCGGCACTAGTCCCATTGTTATCATCAGTGCTATTCTCATTGTTGTCAGGAGCACTAGTCCCATTGGTATCATCAGCGCTATTCTCATTGTTGTCATGGGCACTAGTCCCATGGTTATCAGTGCTATTCTCATTGTTGGCATGGGCACTAGTCCCATTGTTATCATCAGTGCTATTCTCATTGTTGGCATCGGCACTAGTCCCATTGTTATCATCAGTGCTATTCTCATTGTTGGCATCGGCACTAGTCCCATTGTTATCATCAGTGCTATTCTCATTGTTGGCATCGGCACTAGTTCCATTGTTATCATCAGTGCTATTGTCATTGTTTGCATCGGCACTAATCCCATTGTTATCATCAGTGCTATTCTCATTGTTGGCATCGGCCCTAGTCCCATTGGTATCATCAGTGCTATTCTCATTGTTGGCATCGGCACTAGTCTCATTGGTATCATCAGTGCTATTCTCATTGTTGTCATGGGCACTAGTCCCATTGGTAACATCAGCGCAATTCTCATTGTTGTCATGGGCACTAATCCCATGGTCATCAGTGCTATTCTCATTGTTGGCATCGGCACTAGTCCCATTGTTATCATCAGTGCTATTCTCATTGTTGGCATCGGCACAAGTCCCATTGCTATCATCAGTGCTATTCTCATTGTTGGCATCGGCACTAGTCCCATTGTTATCATCAGTGCTATTCTCATTGTTGGCATCGGCACTAGTCCCATTGTTATCATCAGTGCTATTCTCATTGTTGTCATGGAGCACTAGTCCCATTGGTATCATCAGCGCTATTCTCATTGTTGTCATGGGCACTAGTCCCATGGTTATCAGTGCTATTCTCATTGTTGGCATGGGCACTAGTCCCATTGTTATCATCAGTGCTATTCTCATTGTTGGCATCGGCACTAGTCCCATTGTTATCATCAGTGCTATTCTCATTGTTGGCATCGGCACTAGTCCCATTGTTATCATCAGTGCTATTCTCATTGTTGTCATGGGCACTAGTCCCATTGGTATCATCAGTGCTATTCTCATTGTTGTCATGGGCACTAGTCCCATTGTTATCATCAGTGCTATTCTCATTGTTGGCATCGGCACTAGTCCCATTGTTATCATCAGTGCTATTCTCATTGTTGGCATCAGCACTAGTCCCATTGTTATCATCAGTGCTATTCTCATTGTTGGCATCGGCACTAGTCCCATTGTTATCATCAGTGCTATTCTCATTGTTGGCATGGGCACTAGTCCCATTGTTATCATCAGTGCTATTCTCATTGTTGTGCATGGGCACTAGTCCCATTGTTATCAGTGCTATTCTCATTGTTGGCATCGGCACTAGTCCCATTGGTATCATCAGTGCTATTCTCATTGTTGGCATCGGCACTAGTCCCATTGTTATCATCAGTGCTATTCTCATTGTTGGCATCGGCACTAGTCCCATTGTTATCATCAGTGCTATTGTCATTGTTTGCATCGGCACTAGTCCCATTGTTATCAGTGCTATTCTCATTGTTGCATGGCACTAGTCCCATTGTTATCATCAGTGCTATTCTCATTGTTGGCATCGGCACTAGTCCCATTGTTATCATCAGTGCTATTCTCATTGTTGTCATGAGCACTAGTCCCATTGGTATCATCAGCGCTATTCTCATTGTTGTCATGGGCACTAGTCCCATGGTTATCATCAGTGCTATTCTCATTGTTGTGCATGGGCACTAGTCCCATTGTTATCATCAGTGCTATTCTCATTGTTGGCATCGGCACTAGTCCCCTTGTTATCAGTGCTATTTTCATTGTTGGCATCGGCACTAGTCCCATTGTTATCATCAGTGCTATTCTCATTGTTGTCAAGAGCACTAGTCCCATTGGTATCATCAGCGCTATTCTCATTGTTGTCATGGGCACTAGTCCCATGGTTATCAGTACTATTCTCATTGTTGGCATGGGCACTAGTCCCATTGTTATCATTAGTGCTATTCTCATTGTTGGCATCAGCACTAGTCCCATTGTTATCAGTGCTATTCTCATTGTTGGCATCGGCACTAGTCCCATTGTTATCATCAGTGCTATTCTCATTGTTGGCATCGGCACTAGTCCCATTGGTATCATCAGTGCTATTCTCATTGTTGTGCATCGGCACTAGTCCCATTGGTATCATCAGTGCTATTCTCATTGTTGCCATCGGCACTAGTCCCATTGGTATCATCAGTGCTATTCTCATTGTTGTCATGGGCACTAGTCCCATTGGTATCATCAGTGCTATTCTCATTGTTGGCATCGGCACTAGTCCCATTGGTATCATCAGTGCTATTCTCATTGTTGTCATGGGCACTAGTCCCATTGTTATCATCAGTGCTATTCTCATTGTTGGCATCGGCACTAGTCCCATTGTTATCATCAGTGCTATTCTCACTGTTGGCATCGGCACTAGTCCCATTGTTATCATCAGTGCTATTCTCATTGTTGGCATCGACACTAGTCCCATTGTTATCATCAGTGCTATCCTCATTGTTGTCAGGAGCACTAGTCCCATTGATATCATCAGCGCTATTCTCATTGTTGTCATGGGCACTAGTCCCATGGTTATTAGTGCTATTCTCATTGTCATGGGCACTAGTCCCATTGTTATCATCAGTGCGATTCTCATTGTTGGCATCGGCACTAGTCCCATTGTTATCATCAGTGCTATTCTCATTGTTGGCATCGGCACTAGTCCCATTGTTATCATCAGTGCTATTCTCATTGTTGGCATCTGCACTAGTCCCATTGTTATCATCAGTGCTATTCTCATTGTTGTCAGGAGCACTAGTCCCATTGGTATCATCAGCGCTCTTCTCATTGTTGTCATGGGAACTAGTCCCATGGTTATCAGTACTATTCTCATTATTGGCATGGGCACTAGTCCCATTGTTATCATCAGTGTTATTCTCATTATTGGCATCAGCACTAGTCCCATTGTTATCAGTGCTATTCTCATTGTTGGCATCAGCACTAGTCCCATTGTTATCATCAGTGCTATTCTCATTGTTGACATCGGCACTAGTTCCATTGTTATCATCAGAGCTATTGTCATTGTTTGCATTGGCACTAATCCGATTGTTATCAGTGCTATTCTCATAGTTGGCATCGGCACTAGTCCCATTGGTATCATCAGTGCTATTCTCATTGTTGGCATCGGCACTAGTACCATTGCTATTCTCATTGTTGTCATGGGCACTAGTCCCATGGTTATCAGTGCTATTCTCATTATTGGCATCGGCACTAGTCCCATTGTTATCAGTGCTATTCTCATTGTTGGCATCAGCACTAGTCCCATTGGTATCATCAGTGCTATTCTCATTGTTGTCATGGGCACTAGTCCCATTGTTATCATCAGTGCTATTCTCATTGTTGTCATGGGCACTAGTCCCATGGTTATCAGTGCTATTCTCATTGTTGGCATCGGCACTAGTCCCATTGTTATCATCAGTGCTTTTCTCATTGTTGGCATCGGCACTAGTCCCATTGTTATCATCAGTGCTATTCTCATTGCTGGCTTTGGCACTAGTCCCATTGTTATCAGTGCTATTGTCATTGTTTGCATCAGCACTAGTCCCATGGTTATCAGTACTATTCTCATTGTTGGCATGGGCACTAGTCCCATTGTTATCATCAGTGCTATTCTCATTGTTGGCATCGGCACTAGTCCCATTGTTATCATCAGTGCTATTCTCATTGTTGGCATCGGCACTAGTCCCATTGTTATCAGTGCTATTCTCATTGTTGGCATCGGCACTAGTCCCATTGTTATCATCAGTGCTATTCTCATTGTTGTCAGGAGCACTAGTCCCATTGGTATCATCAGCGCTATTCTCATTGTTGTCATGGGCACTAGTCCCATGGATATCAGTACTATACTCGGTGTTGGCATGGGCACTAGTCCCATTGTTATCATCAGTGCTATTCTCATTGTTGGCATCGGCACTAGTCCCATTGTTATCATCAGTGCTATTCTCATTATTGGCATCGGCACTAGTCCCATTGTTATCATCAGTGCTATCCTCATTGTTGTCAGGAGCACTAGTCCCATTGTTATCATCAGCGCTATTCTCATTGTTGTCGTGGGCACTAGTCCCATGGTTATCAGTGCTATTCTCATTATTGTCATGGGCACTAGTCCCATTGTTATCATCAGTGCTATTCTCATTGTTGGCATCGGCACTAGTCCCATTGTTATCATCAGTGCTAATCTCATTGTTGGCATCGGCACTAGTCCCACTGTTATCAGTGCTATTTTCATTGTTGGCATCGGCACTAGTCCCATTGTTATCATCAGTGCTATTGTCATTGTCGTCAGAAGCACTAGTCCCATTGGTATCATCAGCGCTATTCTCATTGTTGGCATCGGCACTAGTCCCATGGTTATCAGTACTATTCTCATTGTTGGCATGGGCACTAGTCCCATTGTTATCATCAGTGCTATTCTCATTGTTGGCATCAGCACTAGTCCCATTGTTATCAGTGCTATTCTCAGTGTTGGCATCGGCACTAGTCCCATTGTTATCATCAGTGCTATTCTCATTGTTGTCATGGGCACTAGTCCCATTGGTATCATCAGCGCTATTCTCATTGTTGTCATGGGCACTAGTCCCATTGTTATCAGTGCTATTCTCATTGTTGGCATCGGCACTAGTCCCATTGTTATCATCAGTGCTATTCTCATTGTTGGCATCGGCACTAGTCCCATTGTTATCATCAGTGCTATCCTCATTGTTGTCAGGAGCACTAGTCCCATTGGTATCATCAGCGCTATTCTCATTGTTGTCATGGGCACTAGTCCCATGGTTATCAGTGCTATTCTCATTGTCATGGGCACTAGTCCCATTGTTATCATCAGTGCTATTCTCATTGTTGCCATCGGCACTAGTCCCATTGTTATCATCAGTGCTATTCTCATTGTTGGCATCGGCACTAGTACCATTGTTATCATCAGTGCTATTCTCATTGTTGGCATCTGCACTAGTCCCATTGTTATCATCAGTGCTATTTTCATTGTTGTCAAGAGCACTAGTCCCATTGGTATCATCAGCGCTATTCTTATTGTTGTCATGGGCACTAGTCCCATGGTTATCAGTACTATTCTCATTGTTGGCATGCGCACTAGTCCCATTGTTATCATCAGTGCTATTCTCATTGTTGGCATCAGCACTAGTCCCATTGTTATCAGTGCTATTCTCATTGTTGGCATCGGCACTAGTCCCATTGTTATCATCAGTGCTATTCTCATTGTTGGCATCGGCACTAGTTCCATTGTTATCATCAGTGCTATTGTCATTGTTTGCATCGGCACTAATCCCATTGTTATCAGTGCTATTCTCATTGTTGGCATCGGCACTAGTCCCATTGGTATCATCAGTGCTATTCTCATTGTTGGCATCGGCACTAGTCCCATTGGTATCATCAGTGCTATTCTCATTGTTGTCAAGGGCACTAGTCCCATTGTTATCATCAGTGCTATTCTCATTGTTGTCATGGGCACTAGTCCCATGGTCATCAGTGCTATTCTCATTGTTGGCATCGGCACTAGTCCCATTGTTATCATCAGTGCTATTGTCATTGTTTGCATCGGCACTAGTCCCATTGTTATCAGCATTGGTATCATCAGTGCTATTCTCATTGTTGGCATCGGCACTAGTCCCATTGTTATCATCAGTGCTATTCTCATTGTTGGCATCGGCACTAGTCCCATTGTTATCAGTGCTATTCTCATTGTTGGCATCAGCACTAGTCCCATTGGTATCATCAGTGCTATTCTCATTGTTGGCATCAGCACTAGTCCCATTGTTATCATCAGTGCTATTCTCATTGTTGGCATCAGCACTAGTCCCATTGTTATCATCAGTGCTATTGTCATTGTTTGCATCGGCACAAGTCCCATTGTTATCAGCATTGGTATCATCAGTGCTATTCTCATTATTGGCATCGGCACTAGTCCCACTGTTATCATCAGTGCTATTCTCATTGTTGGCATCGGCACTAGTCCCATTGTTATCAGTGCTATTTTCATTGTTGGCATCGGCACTAGTCCCATTGTTATCATCAGTGCTATTCTCATTGATGTCAAGAGCTCTACTCCCATTGGTATCATCAGCGCTATTCTCATTGTTGTCATGGGCACTAGTCCCATGGTTATCAGTACTATTCTCATTGTTGGCATGGGCACTAGTCCCATTGTTATCATTAGTGCTATTCTCATTGTTGGCATCAGCACTAGTCCCATTGTTATCAGTGCTATTCTCATTGTTGGCATCGGCACTAGTCACATTGTTATCATCAGTGCTATTCTCATTGTTGGCATCGGCACTAGTCCCATTGGTATCATCAGTGCTATTCTCATTGTTGTCATGGGCACTAATCCCATGGTCATCAGTGCTATTCTCATTGTTGGCATCAGCACTTTTCCCATTGTTATCATCAGTGCTATTCTCATTATTGGCATCGGCACTAGTCCCATTGTTATCATCAGTGCTATTCTCACTATTGGCATCGGCACTAGTCCCATTGTTATCATCAGTGCTATTCTCACTATTGGCATCGGCACTAGTCCCATTGTTATCATCAGTGCTATTCTCATTGTTGGCATCGACACTAGTCCCATTGTTATCATCAGTGCTATCCTCATTGTTGTCAGGAGCACTAGTCCCATTGATATCATCAGCGCTATTCTCATTGTTGTCATGGGCACTAGTCCCATGGTTATCAGTGCTATTCTCATAGTCATGGGCACTAGTCCCATTGTTATCATCAGTGCAATTCTCATTGTTGGCATCGGCACTAGTCCCATTGTTATCATCAGTGCTATTCTCATTGTTGGCATCTGCACTAGTCCCATTGTTATCATCAGTGCTATTCTCATTGTTGTCAGGAGCACTAGTCCCATTGGTATCATCAGCGCTCTTCTCATTGTTGTCATGGGTACTAGTCCCATGGTTATCAGTACTATTCTCATTGTTGGCATGGGCACTAGTCCCATTGTTATCATCAGTGCTATTCTCATTATTGGCATCAGCACTAGTCCCATTGTTATCAGTGCTATTCTCATTGTTGGCATCAACACTAGTCCCATTGTTATCATCAGTGCTATTCTCATTGTTGACATCGGCACTAGTTCCATTGTTATCATCAGAGCTATTGTCATTGTTTGCATTGGCACTAATCCCATTGTTATCAGTGCTATTCTCATAGTTGGCATCGGCACTAGTCCCATTGGTATCATCAGTGCTATTCTCATTGTTGGCATCAGCACTAGTACCATTGCTATTCTCATTGTTGTCATGGGCACTAGTCCCATGGTTATCAGTGCTATTCTCATTGTTGGCATCGGCACTAGTCCCATTGTTATCAGTGCTATTCTCATTGTTGGCATCGGCACTAGTCCCATTGGTATCATCAGTGCTATTCTCATTGTTGTCATGGGCACTAGTCCCATTGTTATCATCAGTGCTATTCTCATTGTTGTCATGAGCACTAGTCCCATGGTTATCAGTGCTATTCTCATTGTTGGCATCGGCACTAGTCCCATTGTTATCATCAGTGCTTTTCTCATTGTTGGCATCGGCACTATTCCCATTGTTATCAGTGCTATTGTCATTGTTTGCATCAGCACTAGTCCCATGGTTATCAGTACTATTCTCATTGTTGGCATGGGCACTAGTCCCTTTGTTATCATCAGTGCTATTCTCATTGTTGGCATCGGCACTAGTCCCATTGTTATCATCAGTGCTATTCTCATTGTTGGCATCGGCACTAGTCCCATTGTTATCAGTGCTATTCTCATTGTTGGCATCGGCACTAGTCCCATTGTTATCATCAGTGCTATTCTCATTGTTGTCCGGAGCACTAGTCCCATTGGTATCATCAGCGCTATTCTCATTGTTGTCATGGGCACTAGTCCCATGGTTATCAGTACTATTCTCATTGTTGGCATGGGCACTAGTCCCATTGTTATCATCAGTGCTATTCTCATTGTTGGCATCGGCACTAGTCCCATTGTTATCATCAGTGCTATTCTCATTGTTGGCATCGGCACTAGTCCCATTGTTATCATCAGTGCTATCCTCATTGTTGTCAGGAGCACTAGTCCCATTGTTATCATCAGCACTATTCTCATTGTTGTCGTGGGCACTAGTCCCATGGTTATCAGTGCTATTCTTATTATTGTCATGGGCACTAGTCCCATTGTTATCATCAGTGCTATTCTCATTGTTGGCATCGGCACTAGTCCCATTGTTATCATCAGTGCTATTCTCATTGTTGGCATCGGCACTAGTCCCATTGTTATCATCAGTGCTATTGTCATTGTTTGCATCGGCACTAGTCCCATTGTTATCAGCATTGGTATCATCAGTGCTATTCTCATTGTTGGCATCGGCACTAGTCCCATTGTTATCATCAGTGCTATTCTCATTGTTGGCATCAGCACTAGTCCCATTGTTATCAGTGCTATTCTCATTGTTGGCATCAGCACTAGTCCCATTGGTATCATCAGTGCTATTCTCATTGTTGGCATCAGCACTAGTCCCATTGTTATCATCAGTGCTATTCTCATTGTTGGCATCAGCACTAGTCCCATTGTTATCATCAGTGCTATTGTCATTGTTTGCATCGGCACAAGTCCCATTGTTATCAGCATTGGTATCATCAGTGCTATTCTCATTATTGGCATCGGCACTAGTCCCACTGTTATCATCAGTGCTATTCTCATTGTTGGCATCGGCACTAGTCCCATTGTTATCAGTGCTATTTTCATTGTTGGCATCGGCACTAGTCCCATTGTTATCATCAGTGCTATTCTCATTGATGTCAAGAGCTCTAGTCCCATTGGTATCATCAGCGCTATTCTCATTGTTGTCATGGGCACTAGTCCCATGGTTATCAGTACTATTCTCATTGTTGGCATGGGCACTAGTCCCATTGTTATCATTAGTGCTATTCTCATTGTTGGCATCAGCACTAGTCCCATTGTTATCAGTGCTATTCTCATTGTTGGCATCGGCACTAGTCACATTGTTATCATCAGTGCTATTCTCATTGTTGGCATCGGCACTAGTCCCATTGGTATCATCAGTGCTATTCTCATTGTTGTCATGGGCACTAATCCCATGGTCATCAGTGCTATTCTCATTGTTGGCATCAGCACTTTTCCCATTGTTATCATCAGTGCTATTCTCATTATTGGCATCGGCACTAGTCCCATTGTTATCATCAGTGCTATTCTCACTATTGGCATCGGCACTAGTCCCATTGTTATCATCAGTGCTATTCTCACTATTGGCATCGGCACTAGTCCCATTGTTATCATCAGTGCTATTCTCATTGTTGGCATCGACACTAGTCCCATTGTTATCATCAGTGCTATCCTCATTGTTGTCAGGAGCACTAGTCCCATTGATATCATCAGCGCTATTCTCATTGTTGTCATGGGCACTAGTCCCATGGTTATCAGTGCTATTCTCATAGTCATGGGCACTAGTCCCATTGTTATCATCAGTGCGATTCTCATTGTTGGCATCGGCACTAGTCCCATTGTTATCATCAGTGCTATTCTCATTGTTGGCATCTGCACTAGTCCCATTGTTATCATCAGTGCTATTCTCATTGTTGTCAGGAGCACTAGTCCCATTGGTATCATCAGCGCTCTTCTCATTGTTGTCATGGGTACTAGTCCCATGGTTATCAGTACTATTCTCATTGTTGGCATGGGCACTAGTCCCATTGTTATCATCAGTGCTATTCTCATTATTGGCATCAGCACTAGTCCCATTGTTATCAGTGCTATTCTCATTGTTGGCATCAACACTAGTCCCATTGTTATCATCAGTGCTATTCTCATTGTTGACATCGGCACTAGTTCCATTGTTATCATCAGAGCTATTGTCATTGTTTGCATTGGCACTAATCCCATTGTTATCAGTGCTATTCTCATAGTTGGCATCGGCACTAGTCCCATTGGTATCATCAGTGCTATTCTCATTGTTGGCATCAGCACTAGTACCATTGCTATTCTCATTGTTGTCATGGGCACTAGTCCCATGGTTATCAGTGCTATTCTCATTGTTGGCATCGGCACTAGTCCCATTGTTATCAGTGCTATTCTCATTGTTGGCATCGGCACTAGTCCCATTGGTATCATCAGTGCTATTCTCATTGTTGTCATGGGCACTAGTCCCATTGTTATCATCAGTGCTATTCTCATTGTTGTCATGAGCACTAGTCCCATGGTTATCAGTGCTATTCTCATTGTTGGCATCGGCACTAGTCCCATTGTTATCATCAGTGCTTTTCTCATTGTTGGCATCGGCACTATTCCCATTGTTATCAGTGCTATTGTCATTGTTTGCATCAGCACTAGTCCCATGGTTATCAGTACTATTCTCATTGTTGGCATGGGCACTAGTCCCTTTGTTATCATCAGTGCTATTCTCATTGTTGGCATCGGCACTAGTCCCATTGTTATCATCAGTGCTATTCTCATTGTTGGCATCGGCACTAGTCCCATTGTTATCAGTGCTATTCTCATTGTTGGCATCGGCACTAGTCCCATTGTTATCATCAGTGCTATTCTCATTGTTGTCCGGAGCACTAGTCCCATTGGTATCATCAGCGCTATTCTCATTGTTGTCATGGGCACTAGTCCCATGGTTATCAGTACTATTCTCATTGTTGGCATGGGCACTAGTCCCATTGTTATCATCAGTGCTATTCTCATTGTTGGCATCGGCACTAGTCCCATTGTTATCATCAGTGCTATTCTCATTGTTGGCATCGGCACTAGTCCCATTGTTATCATCAGTGCTATCCTCATTGTTGTCAGGAGCACTAGTCCCATTGTTATCATCAGCACTATTCTCATTGTTGTCGTGGGCACTAGTCCCATGGTTATCAGTGCTATTCTTATTATTGTCATGGGCACTAGTCCCATTGTTATCATCAGTGCTATTCTCATTGTTGGCATCGGCACTAGTCCCATTGTTATCATCAGTGCTATTCTCATTGTTGGCATCAGCACTAGTCCCACTGTTATCAGTGCTATTTTCATTGTTGGCATCGGCACTAGTCCCATTGTTATCATCAGTGCTATTCTCATTGTCGTCAGGAGCACTAGTCCCATTGGTATCATCAGCGCTATTCTCATTGTTGTCATGGGCACTAGTCCCATGGTTATCAGTACTATTCTCATTGTTGGCATGGGCACTAGTCCCATTGTTATCAGTGCTATTCTCATTGTTGGCATCAGCACTAGTCCCATTGTTATCAGTGCTATTCTCAGTGTTGGCATCGGCACTAGTCCCATTGTTATCATCAGTGCTATTCTCATTGTTGTCATGGGCACTAGTCCCATTGGTATCATCAGCGCTATTCTCATTGTTGTCATGGGCACTAATCCCATGGTCATCAGTGCTATTCTCATTGTTGGCATCGGCACTATTCCCATTGTTATCATCAGTGCTATTCTCATTGTTGGCATCGGCACTAGTCCCATTGTTATCATCAGTGCTATTCTCATTGTTTGCATCGGCACTAGTCCCATTGTTATCAGTGCTATTCTCATTGTTGGCATCGGCACTAGTCCCATTGTTATCAACAGTGCTATCCTCATTGTTGTCAGGAGCACTAGTCCCATTGGTATCATCAGCGCTATTCTCATTGTTGTCTTGGGCACTAGTCCCATGGTTATCAGTGCTATTCTCATTGTCATGGGCACTAGTCCCATTGTTATCATCAGTGCTATTCTCATTGTTACCATCGGCACTAGTCCCATTGTTATCATCAGTGCTATTCTCATTGTTGGCATCGGCACTAGTACCATTGTTATCATCAGTGATATTCTCATTGTTGGCATCTGCACTAGTCCCATTGTTATCATCAGTGCTATTCTCATTGTTGTCAAGAGCACTAGTCCCATTGGTATCATCAGCGCTATTCTCATTGTTGTCATGGGCACTAGTCCCATGGTTATCATCAGTGCTATTCTCATTGTTGGCATCGGCACTAGTTCCATTGTTATCATCAGTGCTATTGTCATTGTTTGCATCGGCACTAATCCCATTGTTATCAGTGCTATTCTCATTGTTGGCATCGGCACTAGTCCCATTGGTATCATCAGTGCTATTCTCATTGTTGGCATCGGCACTAGTCCCATTGGTATCATCAGTGCTATTCTCATTGTTGTCAAGGGCACTAATCCCATTGTTATCATCAGTGCTATTCTCATTGTTGTCATGGGCACTAGTCCCATGGTCATCAGTGCTATTCTCATTGTTGGCATCGGCACAAGTCCCATTGTTATCATCAGTGCTATTCTCATTGTTGGCATCGGCACTAGTCCCATTGTTATCATCAGTGCTATTCTCATTGTTGGCATCGGCACTAGTCCCATTGTTATCATCAGTGCTATTGTCATTGTTTGCATCGGCACTAGTCCCATTGTTATCAGCATTGGTATCATCAGTGCTATTCTCATTGTTGGCATCGGCACTAGTCCCATTGTTATCATCAGTGCTATTCTCATTGTTGGCATCAGCACTAGTCCCATTGTTATCAGTGCTATTCTCATTGTTGGCATCGGCACTAGTCCCATTGTTATCATCAGTGCTATTCTCATTGTTGTCAGGAGCACTAGTCCCATTGGTATCATCAGCGCTATTCTCATTGTTGTCATGGGCACTAGTCCCATGGTTATCAGTACTATTCTCATTGTTGGCATGGGCACTAGTCCCATTATTATCATCAGTGCTATTCTCATTATTGGCATCGGCACTAGTCCCATTGTTATCATCAGTGCTATTCTCATTGTTGGCATTGGCACTAGTCCCATTGTTATCAGTGCTATTCTCATTGTTGGCATCGGCACTAGTCCCATTGTTATCATCAGTGCTATTCTCATTGTTGTCAGGAGCACTAGTCCCATTGGTATCATCAGCGCTATTCTCATTGTTGTCATGGACACTAGTCCCATGGTTATCAGTACTATTCTCATTGTTGGCATGGGCACTAGTTCCATTGTTATCATCAGTGCTATTCTCATTGTTGGCATCGGCACTATTCCCATTGTTATCATCAGTGCTATTCTCATTGTTGGCATCGGCACTAGTCCCATTGCTATCATCAGTGCTATTCTCATTGTTGGCATCGGCACTAGTCCCATTGTTATCATCAGTGCTATTCTCATTGTTGGCATCGGCACTAGTCCCATTGTTATCATCAGTGCTATCCTCATTGTTGTCAGGAGCACTAGTCCCATTGGTATCATCAGCGCTATTCTCATTGTTGTCATGGGCACTAGTCCCATGGTTATCAGTGCTATTCTCATTGTCATGGGCACTAGTCCCATTGTTATCATCAGTGCTATTCTCATTGTTGGCATCGGCACTAGTCCCATTGTTATCATCAGTGCTATTCTCATTATTGGCATCGGCACTAGTCCCATTGTTATCATCAGTGCTATTCTCATTGTTGTCAGGAGCACTAGTCCCATTGGTATCATCAGCGCTATTCTCATTGTTGTCATGGGCACTAGTCCCATGGTTATCAGTACTATTCTCATTGTTGGCATGGGCACTAGTCCCATTGTTATCATCAGTGCTACTCTCATTGTTGGCATCAGCACTAGTCCCATTGTTATCAGTGCTATTCTCATTGTTGGCATCGGCACTAGTCCCATTGTTATCATCAGTGCTATTCTCATTGTTGGCATCGACACCAGTTCCATTGTTATCATCAGTGCTATTGTCATTGTTTGCATCGGCACTAATCTCATTGTTATCAGTGCTATTCTCATTGTTGGCATCGGCACTAGTCCCATTGGTATCATCAGTGCTATTCTCATTGTTGGCATCAGCACTAGTCCCATTGTTATCATCAGTGCTATTCTCATTGTTGGCATCAGCACTAGTCCCATTGTTATCACCAGTGCTATTGTCATTGTTTGCATTGGCACTAGTCCCATTGTTATCAGCATTGGTATCATCAGTGCTATTCTCATTATTGGCATCAGCACTAGTCCCATTGTTATCATCAGTGCTATTCTCACTATTGGCATCGGCACTAGTCCCATTGTTATCATCAGTGCTATTCTCACTATTGGCATCGGCACTATTCCCATTGTTATCATCAGTGCTATTCTCATTGTTGGCATTGGCACTAGTCCCATTGTTATCATCAGTGCTATTCTCATTATTGTCAGGAGCACTAGTCCCATTGGTATCATCAGCGCTATTCTCATTGTTGTCATGGGCACTAGTCCCATGGTTATCAGTACTATTCTCATTGTTGGCATCGGCACTAGTCCCATTGTTATCATCAGTGCTATTCTCATTGTTGGCATCGGCACTAGTCCCATTGTTATCATCAGTGCTATTCTCATTGTTGGCATCAGCACTAGTCCCATTGTTATCAGTGCTATTCTCATTGTTAGCATCGGCACTAGTCCCATTGTTATCATCAGTGCTATTCTCATTGTTGACATCGGCACTAGTTCCATTGTTATCATCAGTGCTATTGTCATTGTTTGCATCGGCACTAATCCCATTGTTATCAGTGCTATTCTCATTGTTGGCATCGGCACTAGTTCCATTGTTATCATCAGTGCTATTCTCATTGTTGGCATCGGCACTAGTCCCATTGGTATCATCAGTGCTATTCTCATTGTTGGCATCGGCACTAGTCTCATTGGTATCATCAGTGCTATTCTCATTGTTGTCATGGGCACTAGTCCCA
Organism: Calotriton arnoldi; assembly: GCA_963921515.1. Lineage (NCBI taxonomy): Eukaryota > Metazoa > Chordata > Amphibia > Caudata > Salamandridae > Calotriton > Calotriton arnoldi. Next base: position 373,114 of record CAWUFW010004243.1, on the reverse strand, counting down.
TTGGTATCATCAGCGCTATTCTCATTGTTGTCATGGGCACTAATCCCATGGTCATCAGTGCTATTCTCATTGTTGGCATCGGCACTATTCCCATTGTTATCATCAGTGCTATTCTCATTGTTGGCATCGGCACTAGTCCCATTGTTATCATCAGTGCTATTCTCATTGTTGGCATCGGCACTAGTCCCATTGTTATCATCAGTGCTATCCTCATTGTTGTCAGGAGCACTAGTCCCATTGGTATCATCAGCGCTATTCTCATTGTTGTCATGGGCACTAGTCCCATGGTTATCAGTACTATTCTCATTGTTGGCATGGGCACTAGTCCCATTGTTATCATCAGTGCTATTCTCATTGTTGACATCAGCACTAGTCCCATTGTTATCAGTGCTATTCTCATTGTTGGCATCGGCACTAGTCCCATTGTTATCATCAGTGCTATTCTCATTGTTGACATCGGCACTAGTTCCATTGTTATCATCAGTGCTATTGTCATTGTTTGCATCGGCACTAATCCCATTGTTATCATCAGTGCTATTCTCATTGTTGGCATCGGCACTAGTTCCATTGTTATCATCAGTGCTATTCTCATTGTTGGCATCGGCACTAGTCCCATTGGTATCATCAGTGCTATTCTCATTGTTGGCATCGGCACTAGTCTCATTAGTATCATCAGTGCTATTCTGATTGTTGTCATGGGCACTAGTCCCATTGGTATCATCAGCGCTATTCTCATTGTTGTCATGGGCACTAATCCCATGGTCATCAGTGCTATTCTCATTGTTGGCATCGGCACTATTCCCATTGTTATCATCAGTGCTATTCTCATTGTTGGCATCGGCACTAGTCCCATTGTTATCATCAGTGCTATTCTCATTGTTGGCATCGGCACTAGTCCCATTATCATCAGTGTTATTCTCATTGTTGGCATCGGCACTCGTCCCATTGTTATCATCAGTGCTATCCTCATTGTTGTCAGGAGCACTAGTCCCATTGGTATCATCAGCGCTATTCTCATTGTTGTCATGGGCACTAGTCCCATGGTTATCAGTGCTATTCTCATTGTCCTGGGCACTAGTCCCATTGTTATCATCAGTGCTATTCTCATTGTTGGCATCGGCACTAGTCCCATTGTTAAACATCAGTGCTATTCTCATTGTTGGCATCAGCACTAGTCCCATTGTTATCATCAGTGCTATTCTCATTGTTGTCAGGAGCACTAGTCCCATGGTTATCAGTACTATTCTCATTGTTGGCATGGGCACTAGTCCCATTGTTATCATCAGTGCTATTCTCATTGTTGGAATCAGCACTAGTCCCATTGTTATCAGTGCTATTCTCATTGTTGGCATCGGCACTAGTCCCATTGTTATCATCAGTGCTATTCTCATTGTTGGCATCGGCACTAGTTCCATTGTTATCATCAGTGCTATTGTCATTGTTTGCATCGGCACTAATCCCATTGTTATCAGTGCTATTCTCATTGTTGGCATCGGCACTAGTCCCATTGGTATCATCAGTGCTATTCTCATTGTTGGCATCAGCACTAGTCCCATTGGTATCATCAGTGCTATTCTCATTGTTGTCATGGGCCCTAGTCCCATTGTTATCATCAGTGCTATTCTCATTGTTGTCATGGGCACTAGTCCCATGGTTATCAGTGCTATTCTCATTGTTGGTATCGGCACTAGTCCCATTGTTATCATCAATGGTTAGAGCGGCAGACCCTGAGTGGAGAAGTGTAGCTCAATGGTTAGAGCGGCAGACCCTGATGCAGAGATCTGGCCCGGGACCAGGGTTCAATTCCCGCCTCGGTGGGTCTTGGACTCAATTTCCTCGGACCTGATAATTCTTGCCTCGGTGCCTATTCTAATCATGGGTCCCACTCTGCAACTCTGGGCAATAGCTTGCTTAATCTCCACAACGGCCCCACCAGCGCTGGGATGCCTGGCTTCACCTTGGGGGTGCCCAGGAGTGGACATTTCACAGGGAATAGCCAGGAAGGGTTCCACAGCGGTATGCGTATAGCGCCAGGATGCCCCAGTTGGGGTGGCAGTGCTCTTTACAAGTACGAATTTACATTACATTACATTACATTACATCAGTGCTATTCTCATTGTTGGCATCAGCACTAGTCCCATTGTTATCATCAGTGCTATTCTCATTGTTGGCATCGGCACTAGTCCCATTGTTATCATCAGTGCTATTCTCATTATTTGCATCGGCACTAGTCCCATTGTTATCAGTGCTATTCTCATTATTTGCATCGGCACTAGTCCCATTGGTATCATCAGTGCTATTCTCATTGTTGGCATCGGCACTAGTCCCATTGGTATCATCAGTGCTATTCTCATTGTTGTCATCGGCACTAGTCCCATTGGTATCATCAGCTATTCTCATTGTTATCATGGGCACTAGTCTAATGGTTATCAGTGCTATTCTCATTGTTGGCATCGGCACTAGTCCCATTGTTATCATCAGTGCTATTCTCATTGTTGGCATCGGCACTAGTCCCATTGTTATCATCAGTGCTATTCTCATTGTTGGCATCAGCACTAGTCCCATTATGATCACCAGTGCTATTCTCATTGTTGGCATCAGCACTAGTTCCATTGTTATCATCAGTGCTATTGTCATTGTTTGCATCGGAACTAATCCCATTGTTATCAGTGCTATTCTCATTATTGGCATTGGCACTAGTCCCATGGTTATCAGTACTATTCTCATTGTTGGCATGGGCACTAGTCCCATTGTTATCATCAGTGCTATTCTCATTGTTGGCATCAGCACTAGTCCCATTGTTATCAGTGCTATTCTCATTGTTGGCATCGGCACTAGTCCCATTGTTATCATCAGTGCTATTCTCATTGTTGACATCGGCACTAGTTCCATTGTTATCATCAGTGCTATTGTCATTGTTTGCATCGGCACTAATCCCATTGTTATCATCAGTGCTATTCTCATTGTTGGCATCGGCACTAGTTCCATTGTTATCATCAGTGCTATTCTCATTGTTGGCATCGGCACTAGTCCCATTGGTATCATCAGTGCTATTCTCATTGTTGGCATCGGCACTAGTCTCATTAGTATCATCAGTGCTATTCTGATTGTTGTCATGGGCACTAGTCCCATTGGTATCATCAGCGCTATTCTCATTGTTGTCATGGGCACTAATCCCATGGTCATCAGTGCTATTCTCATTGTTGGCATCGGCACTATTCCCATTGTTATCATCAGTGCTATTCTCATTGTTGGCATCGGCACTAGTCCCATTGTTATCATCAGTGCTATTCTCATTGTTGGCATCGGCACTAGTCCCATTGTTATCATCAGTGCTAGTCTCATTGTTGGCATCGGCACTAGTCCCATTGTTATCATCAGTGCTATCCTCATTGTTGTCAGGAGCACTAGTCCCATTGGTATCATCAGCGCTATTCTCATTGTTGTCATGGGCACTAGTCCCATGGTTATCAGTGCTATTCTCATTGTCCTGGGCACTAGTCCCATTGTTATCATCAGTGCTATTCTCATTGTTGGCATCGGCACTAGTCCCATTGTTAAACATCAGTGCTATTCTCATTGTTGGCATCGGCACTAGTCCCATTGTTATCATCAGTGCTATTCTCATTGTTGTCAGGAGCACTAGTCCCATGGTTATCAGTGCTATTCTCATTGTTGGCATGGGCACTAGTCCCATTGTTATCATCAGTGCTAGTCTCATTGTTGGCATCAGCACTAGTCCCATTGTTATCAGTGCTATTCTCATTGTTGGCATCAGCACCAGTCCCATTGTTATCATCAGTGCTATTCTCATTGTTGGCATCAGCACTAGTTCCATTGTTATCATCAGTGCTATTGTCATTGTTTGCATCGGCACTAATCCCATTGTTATCAGTGCTATTCTCATTGTTGGCATCGGCACTAGTCCCATTGGTATCATCAGTGCTATTCTCATTGTTGGCATCGGCACTAGTCCCATTGGTATCATCAGTGCTATTCTCATTGTTGTCATGGGCACTAGTCCCATTGTTATCATCAGTGCTATTCTCATTGTTGTCATGGGCACTAGTCCCATGGTTATCAGTGCTATTCTCATTGTTGGCATCGGCACTAGTCCCATTGTTATCATCAGTGCTATTCTCATTGTTGGCATCAGCACTAGTCCCATTGTTATCATCAGTGCTATTCTCATTGTTGGCATCGGCACTAGTCCCATTGGTATCATCAGTGCTATTCTCATTGTTGTCATGGGCACTAGTCCCATGGTTATCAGTGCTATTCTCATTGTTGGCATCGGCACTAGTCCCATTGGGATCATCAGTGCTATTCTCATTGTTGGCATCGGCACTTGTCCCATTGGGATCACCAGTGCTATTCTCATTGTTGGCATCGCACTGTTCCTCAGAGAAAAATCTAATAAAGTTTCAAAAGAGCAACCTGTGCCCGACAGGCACTTCAAACTTAGCAGTCCGTCAGGAAGTACATCGAAGAGCAGAGCCCTCCACCGCTGCAAGTAGCTGAACTGAATGCCCAAAGGAACATTTTGCGTGCGTGGTGTACATTTATCTGGAGTTCGCCACCAAACCTGTTACACTGTAATCAAACATTCCTCCGTACATCCACGCCAAAGACAGTCAGCAGAAAACACGGGAGTTCTGCCTCACAGAAGTCCGAGGAGCGGCCTAAAGATGGGGCCGACATTTTTATACTGTGTGAACATAGTGCAATGCATAATACTTCTATACTTTTAAAAGCAGCTGCGAAACTTATTTCAGATACTATCTGGAAACAAGGCAGCGGTGTAAAAGGCACATGCGGCTGAAACTGCCTCCTTGAAACGAAAACTAGACAAGCGGCAGTGAAAGCGATCGCGAAAGCGATCGCTATTGTTAAAAAAAAAAAAAAACAGATCCGCGAGTGGTGCGCGCGCGCGCCACAGCGAGCCATCTGGTTTCCATTATCGCGCCCGTGTCTGGGCACGATAATTGAAACCACATGGCATCGGTGCGCGTAATAGACACCGATAGGCCATGGGCGGAGCAATGCGACCGCCTTTGGCCAATTGCGTGCTGTGTTTTAGACAAAGACGCACGCAAAAGCCAATGGGGTAGCATAAAAGGATTCGCACACGCACGAGCGTGTGCGATTCCTAGGTCAGTGCTGAATCCCCGTTTTTCACCTACTAAATGTCTCGCGCTGCGCGAGCACCGCTGCGCAGTGCAACGCTAGGCGCGAGACCTAAAAAGGAGATGAGTAAGATTGGGAACAAGTTGGATGGTAGAGGGCAGCAAGAGAATGGAGGGCAGGAAAATGGGAGGAGGATGGTTTAACACTAGGATTTTGAGAGGGGACAGAGGCAAGCATCCAACTAAGAGCAAATGTAGAGCGTAAACATTTGCTAGAGATGTTTGAGGATTTAGATGAGAAGGAAGGCCACTTAGATGGGGAAAGCGATCTAACAGGAGGTCTAGCCTGGGCACAAGACTAGGAATTAGACCAATGGCAGAAGGCTGAGACAGTAAGAGAAAGGAGACAAGTTGAACAGGGAATTTAAAAAATCACAGATTGCTGAGAAAAGCAAACAGGAGAAGGAAGGGTCTTAGACACAGGTTGATGTGATTGGAGGGTTGAATTGGTGAGGTTCTGTAGTTTGTGCTTTTGTGGTATCTGTTATTATGCACACAGCGTAAGTACACTTTCACTTTGCTCTGCTGCCTCTCCAGAGAGGTTTGGAATGTTAGCTCTTTCAAAGTTTTGCAGCTTCTAACGGGCCCTCCTCAATGAAGTATATTTATTTGCTCTGCATGTGATTAATTTCCAACAGAAAAAAAGAAAAGCTTCCTTCCTGACCACATAGGGGTAAAAGCCTTAGCTCTGTGGTGCCATTTCAAGCTCTTCTCCATTGCAAGATGTAGCTGTTACAGAGAATCCGGGGCGCTGGGAAGAGAAGGCCAACACAACACAAAAGACAGACTTATAGGCCCAGAGGCATTTACAGCCTGAAAGTCAAAAGTCTTGCTGTTGTGAAGCAATAGTGGGGCCTCACCAACATATCAACTCTAAGCAGGATTTCTTTGGACACATTTACCTTACCATTTTCGCTTTCCTACGTCCACTTTTAAGAAGCCCATTTCTATGCACTGCATAAACGCACTATCCAGCCATACATGCTCCTTTAGTTACTTACCCTTCCCGGTACATTTGAGGTAACCATTCTACATATCTCCCCTATCTCAGCATGCAGTGCACCAGGCTCTTGTGAGAACGAGGCTTATCAGCTGCCAAATGAGTGTGATGAGCAAATAACCTCAACCCACTACCACTTTACCACATTGTGTGATTCTGGGCAAGTGTTTTATTTTCCTGGTCCGCCATGTCTCAATCTTGTAAGATTGGTAGTGCTTAGATAAGCATTAACTCATTTTAATTTAAGTGCGACATAAAACAACAGTCAGTTACTAAACAGCACAGGAACACTGTTTAACCAGAACTTTAATGGTGTTTGCAGGGGGTAGTGGGGACGAAAAGAGCTTTCAGAGACTTGCTTGATATAGCAGTAAATCAGATAAAATGTGCATTATTGGAACGCCTGTGGGCACGTCTGACGTCAGTGAGACCAGAGCTATAGTCCTTGTGAAGGCCTGAGGTCACAACAGATCACCCTCAGTCTAGCGCCCCAGTGCTGTGGTAAAGTCATGCTTGGCGCTGCACAGAACTGCATATAAAGTCCCTCATAGTTTCAAGTGCAAGGTTTCGGTGACATCGTATCATTGTAATTAAGGCTCAAACTTTTAATCTGTGGGAAATATATCACGGCAAACTTGCCTGCAAAGGCAAACTCTGTCTTGCCCCTTCTTCTTGCTTTTTCTGACTGCTCATTCCAACTGCCGCTAAAACGGCGATAATGGGCTTGCTAATATGCGTTATAGAATTCCAATAGAAGCCCAATCCGGAAGCCACATGAGAGTCACACGGGGGCAAGCAAAAACCTCGTACCTGACAGTGCTGTGGTGTTCTGTAGGAAACAGCGAATTCGAGATCATTCTCATGTTTCGCTCTGAAAAAGCAGGCCCTTTTTCCCGTCATTCTTTCACGACCAACAAACGCCCAAATCCCTCCCCTGAGCTGGGTTCACCAATAGGAAGGAAAGGTGTAACAGGGCGGGCTCAGGGTCCCCCTCATCCAATCCCAGTCATGTCTACATTGATGACCATCTGACCAATCACAGACCACTGTACACTAGAGAATGTGGTGGTATATCCTTCATACTTTCTGACTGGCTGTGGGCAACAGTGTTATGTTTCATATAGGTACCCTAATATAGGCCCGGGTAACATCATACCCTTTCACCTACATCATCTCCCCTACATTACACACTGACGAGCCTTTTAAGGATTGAACGCCTTTTATGGACTGAACCTTTTACCTAGTTCTAGGCCTGGGTGCAGAAGGAGGGTTTTTCCCGAACAATAGTGTTCTATGACTTCATCTTTAGACTGACACTGCATGAATAAAATATTCATGAGGCTACTTGGAAACCAGGCAGGGGCTATACACAACCTTCCTAATATCTACGCACAAGGTTCATCCCATACGTCATCCTCATACCCAACATTGGCTAACACAAGAACAAGGGACAAAGGAACTCTATATACTTTTCTGTATAAATACAGCACCTCTTGCTATCAGTAGTTAGAGGGAACCGAGACTTCCAGACCGACACACTGACCAGAGACGCTGAGGCTCCTGCATGCAGGAGTTCCAGCTGACAGTGGTCTGAACATCCCTTGCGGGGTGTCCAGCTCGAGACCAGGAGAGGCTCCTACATTCTCACTTCAGGTAATGGGGTTCGACCAAATCCTAGAGGGAGTCTTGGCTGCACACCTACTCACATGCTAGGTACACTTAGGTACATCTAGATAGGCATCGTAGGAGTACGCACTCTCTTTTATCAATGCATTTTATATTCATGTACTTATTCATGCTTATTGCAAGATGATAGAACTGTACTATCCTTTTATATTCATAGTACTCCTAATCATATATCTCTGCTACTGTCTTATGGTTGTTTTAGCTCATATACTTTACACGAGAATAACAACAGTTCAATAAATCCTTGTTGAAACGCCCAGACTGTTTATTCTGTGTACCTCTGAGATAAACCAAATGAGCACGAGTGACTGAGTGAAAAGTAGTACATTGTTTCCACAATCTTGAGGGATCAGGGTTGTCATGTTCTAAGGTTGCCAGAAACTAATCTCTCCCCGATAAGAGGAGACACTAGTGGCACTGTGAGCTAGCTTTTGCAAACAAGCTAACATTTCTCGGTGGGGGTGTACAGAATCAGTCTGCCACCACGCCCACAGTTTATGTTATCCAAAAGCGCAGGTCCTGCATGGGTACTATAGGAACTACACAACAGGTTTGGATCATTTTGACTTGTTTGCCATAATTTACTGAATACTTGCCCTTTGGGCAAAACAGACTTTAAAACTTCTTGCCCTTGCAAGAAATCTTGATGTCTTGGGCGTCGGGCAATACAAAAACCCACCCCTGTGAGAGAGGAGGGCCCAAGGCCTTCTTGGAAGGATGGATAAAAAAAAACATTCATGAAACGCCAGGCTCTCCAACTTTTTCGCCGCAGCAGCCCGGAGTCCACCCCCCCCACCCCGCTCCCCCCGAACGACTATTGCTAAGTTCCTGAACTATAGGGATCGGGACGAAATTTTGCAGATGGTCCGGAAGCACGGTGACCCAAAATTTGGCAATGGAATCATTTGTATATTCCCGAACTATACTCGAGCAGTACAATTACAGAGACAATCATTCTCACAGCCCTATGCGCCACGGGCCTGCAATACATGTTGCTATAACCTGCCAAGATGAAGGTGATTCATGATGGCCGGACCCTCTTCTTCACTACCCCAGAGAAAACATGGGATTGGCTGGAGATATGAAGTGGGGACCGGATGCAGGACCGTAAAGCCACCTACCGGTAAGATGCATGCCCTGCTTTGGAAGGGGTGCTTGCATTGGACTTAGCCTTGCTGTGACTCTATGGGACATTCTCTGCAGAAAAATGCAATTGTGTTGAAATGCATATGGGGATATTATATATATGTATGTTACTGTTAGTTCCCTCAATTGGTGATGTATATCGATGGGAAGGGGGCACGGGGGCGGCTATGTGTTTTTGTGGAGGCTTGGACATGTTGGCCTGCAGTACCCCTCCCACTTCCCACTTTTCTCTTCTTTTAGTGCATCATTGCTTTCTATTTTTGTTCTTGTTGTCAACTTGGTTAGTTGCTTCTCTTAAATACCTGTTAAATACACACGGTTGGTGCCTGGGAGGGTGGGACTCTGGGACACATAGGAGGAAAATGGGGACTGGGGGTGGAGTTATTCCCTTAGCCGTCTGTCTCCTTAGCGTTCTTCTTTGCATACAATAAAGTGCGCGACAGGTCTCGCTAGCCTCTGACATTTGGGTGCCGCAGCAGTATTGACAGGGGTAAGTTGACAGGGATGAGTGGGCAGACACGAATTGCGTTGAGGGGTGTTTACCTGGAGTGGAGAGAGAGGGGGGCAGGTTGATTTACGGTGTCTTTTTGTTGTTAGTCTCAGCGACATATTTTGTGGAAGGATGGGAATGGATGGGGTGGGGTGGGTGATGGGGGCGGTTTTGGTTACATGTGGAATTGATGTATGACGGCTGAAGCAATAAGACTGTTGTCTTGAAATGTACGGGGGCTCACCTCCTTTATTAAGTGATATCGGCCACACATTTACCTTAGACAGCTGAGGGTTAGTATTGCCTTCTTGCAGGAGATGCACCTGATGGATGCGGAAGCCCAAAAGCTTAGTAACAAATGTCCAAGGCAATTTTACTCTGCTTTATATTCGTCGTATGCTAGGGGGTGTCCGTTTGGGTGGCACCCGGAGTCCCCTTCCAGTCAAAAGGACAAAGGTCAGATGAAAAAGGCCAATATATACTGCTACATGGGACCCTAGAAGGTCGGGAGTTGTGTTTGTTGAATGCAATGCACCAAATGTGGACGAGGTGAGTTTTTCGGTGCATTGGAGGATGCCCTTCCGCCCTATGTGGGTTCCCCGGTTATCTGGGCGGGGGATTTTAATTGTGTGTTAGATGGCCTCCTGGATAGGCACCCGTCGAAGCCGGGTACGAAGCCTCGCATGGTGGCTGGATTGAGTGAGGTTATGCACCGACTGCAGTTTGTAGATGTGTGGCAGGTGATTCACCACTCCAAACAGGAACATTCTTGCTACTCTCCAGCACATGGTGCTCACAGTAGGCTGGATAGATTCCTTGTTGCTGGTGTGGGAGGTCTGGACATCGGGAAGGCATCGTATCAGGTGCGGTCCTTTCTGATCATGCACCACTGCTTTTGGAGTGGGGTTTATGGGGGAGGCGCCCAGCTGTCCCTTTGTGGAGATTCTTGGGGGATCCTGAATATGCCATGGATATGCGGGAGGTGCTGGAACGTTTTTTTGAGACCAACTGGGGTACGGCCAATGCACGGGGGACGGAATGGAAGGCACTGAAGGTGGTGATCGGAGGGGCGTGCATGGGGAAGACTTATCGCATTCGAAAAAAGTTGAAACAGGAACTGGGTGAGAAGGAATTACTACTTGCCACGTTGCAGAGGCAAGTGCAGGGCCGGGAGGGGGAAGTAACAGCATTGACTGCAGCGCATAGGGCTGTGGGGATGATTAGGGATAGGCTTGACTGCCAAGTCCGTAAGGACTATCGACAATGACGGTATAGGGAAAGGGATAGATCGGGACGCAAGCTAGCGTGGTTGCTCAAGAGGGAGCGTCCTCCCCCTACGATATTAACTCTTAAGGCCCTTGACGGGGCAATGGTAGTGGGACAGTTGGCCATGGTACGACTATTGTGCACTCACCTGGACAGTATGTATGCTGCCCCGATACTAGAGTTGGATTTGGTGGCGGCCGATTTCCTAACACAAGTCCGACTACCATGTTTAACAACGACACAAGCAGAGGAACTGGGTGAGGATATAACGCTAGACGATCTGCAGGACGCGCTTCGCGAGATGGCCAGGAGGAAATGCCCGGGACCAGACGGGTTGAGTACAACCAGGCACAGGCCGCTACTTTTCTCCCAGCATTGTTGGAAACCCTCTTGGGAGCCCACAAGGGCGAGCTACCACCGTGTATGAGGGAGGCGATTATACTCATGCTATCCAAGCCGGGGAAAGACCCTGTGGACCGGGGTCATACAGACCTGTCCATGCTGAACGTGGACGGGAAGTTGCTTGCAAAGGGATTGGTGTTGCGGCTGAGGAGGGTTGTTACGCACCTGGTGGGGAACGATCAGTGTGGTTTTGTCCCAGGGAGGGGCTCATATATGAACCTAAGATGACTAGCTCATGTGATGCATGAAACACGGGAGTCTGCTTTCGACGCTGCATTGGTTTCACTGGACATAGAAAAGGCGTTTGATACCCTGGTGTGGCCGTACCTGTGGGAGGTCCTCATATGCATGCAGTTAAGTCTGTGGGAGGCTGCCCTTGGGCCTAGGCTATGGCAAATCGTAGAAGTGCTGCTCGCATCGCCGCATGGTGGCAAATTAAAATCAGTCATGACCGTGCGACCGCCAGAACCAACCCCATGGGACAGCAGCGCATGTGGAGCCCACTGTGCAGCAGTGGCGCCTGCTGCTAAGCCTGACACCATGCAAGTTTGCCGAGGGGAGTGACCAGTGTTGAAGCGGCCAGGCCAGGCTGCTGTGATGAGCTTGCGGCGCTGCGGTAAATCCTGTGGCCGGCCCCGTCAGGAAATGCAGCTCTTGCTGGCTGCCGGTGGCCGTTGCTGCAAATTAATCTTCAAGCAAGTAAGGAAGTATGTGCCTAGCCCCTGGAGTCCGAGGCATAAATTAAAATCATTTAGTTAAACTTGCGGGTATAAGCTCCAAATGTCGTGCCTTGCTCTCCTCCTTCCACGCACACATGACACACCTGCACTCGCAGTCACCCACTTCACTTCAGACACCATGATACCTGCCTTAGGCTGGCTGAGAACTGATAGGATAATGTAACATTTGACTGCACTGCAGCTGGCCTAAACGCACTCACTGACACATCTTCTACAAATGCCACTGATTTTCCACATAATTAATTGCCCAACATGCATCATACACATTTTTTAAAAACAATTGCATTTAAATCACGATCCGGACAGACGCATGCTACTACAGGTCTTCACAACAGACGAGACCTTCACCCCGTTCCAACCACCCTCCCCCACACATGTCCAGGTTAGGCTGAGTTATGGAAGCATTTGGGTGTCAAATGATTTGTGGGAAGAGAGTAGACAAAAACTCAGTTGCTAGTGCTTACTGCTGCAGTAGACACTAGCACAGTCGACCTCTCCGCCTATTAATTATAGCACTGCGCATGAATGAGCACAGAGTGCAGCTTATTACAAAAAATAATGCGCAATAGATTATGACCGGCGGTGTTATATCCCGCTTATATGCCCTAATGTAGACCCGTTCGTACATGCCCTAAAATGGACGTTTTCATATTTACCCTAATATGGTCATTTTCGTACTTGCCCAATTATGGTCATGGCCGCATATGCCCAATTATGGTCACAACTGTACATGTCCTATTATAGTATGATTCCTTATATAGGCATGATCTTTCACCTACAATGTCCCAGCTAGTACACAACGAGCTCTGAGGGCTGAACGTTATCTATCCTGTGGTTTTGAATGCAGCAGGGTTCTTCCAAACACAGGCCCACACTGTACTCATTAATTATGTATGGCTTTCTAAGAATACACCACCGGCATAATATATATGTACAAAGTTCACCCCTGACGTCTTCCTCATGTCCAATACAAACCATACAGAGGACCGAGACTCTTTAGGGTATAAATACACCACATCTTGCCCCAGTAAGATAGAGGGAACCGAGACTTCCATGCTGACACACTGACCAGAGACGCTGAGGCTCCTGCATGCAGTCGCTCAAGCTGACAGTGGTCTGACACAACCCGGACGGGGTGTCCAACTCGAGACCAGGACGGGGTCCCACAATCTCTCTATTCAGGTATGGGGGTGCGACTAAATCCTAGGAGGATACATGGCTCTTAGCTTCTAAGACCTACACACATATGCTAGGTACACACAGGTACATCTAGGTAGGCATCGAAGGAGTACGCGCACTTGCATAATGCTTTTATATTCATGTATGTACTCATGATTATCGCAATATGGTAGAACTGTTCTATCCCTTTGCTTTTATCGTACTGCTGATAATATATCTCTGCTATTGTCTGCTGGTTACCGCAGCACATATATTTTACACTAGAATAACAACTGTTCAATAAATACTTATTGAAACGCCCGACTGTTTATTCTGTGTAACTCTCTGAGACAAACCGAATAAGTGAGCACGAGTGACTGAGCGAAAGGTAGTACATTGTTTCCACGATTCTGAGGGAATCTGGGTTGTCATGTTCTAAGGTTGCCAGAAACTAATCTCTCCCCGATAAGAGGAGACACTAGTGGCACTGCGAGCTAGCTAATGCAAAACTAGGCTAACATATACGGTGGGGGTGCACGGGGTCAGTCTGCCACCAAGCCCGCAGTATATGTTATCCAAACGCGCAGGTCCTGCAGGGGTACTATAGGAGCTACACGACATGGCGCCACCAACGTTGGTTTGGTACTTATTTAACAGTAGAATCTGAGTAGTTCAGTCGTGCTATTCTCAGAGAACCTACTCACAAAACCCCAGAGACGTCTGGAGTGGGTGGGCACAAAATCCGCCGCTGCTGAGTAGTACGAGAATACTATTTATTGGCTGTTGGTTACTCAAGCTTGAAGGATATTTAGTTCCTACAATTGTGCACTTACACCTTATTTTAAGAACTCTTTAATCTCCCTTCTTCCAATTAAAAATGGTGAAAGAAACAAGCGCAACAGGGAGAGTTACAACAAACCTCTTTGGTTTAGAAGAAGACCCTGAAGAAGCAATACAAATTGCACCAAATTTCAGAAGGGCAGTCACCATAAAACTTCTAGAACATGGCTTAAGAGCCTGGGGTGGTACAGTAATTTTCGTGATTGAGGCACACGAATCCAATAAAACAGAGGTGTTCTATTCTTGGGTTACACTCCCAGCAGTAAACGCAATTACAAATGTATTTCACTACTACCTAGAAGGTGAAACACCAGCGGACTATACTCCTTTTGAGGAAGTAGAGGTCCCGCTCACTTACCAGGAGCGTAATTACTGGTTTAAAGGCGCCCTACCCCACGTACGAGGAAGAGCAAGATTAGGCCCGCTCGGAGGAGCAAGAGCCACATGGCCCATATTAGCGGCATACACACCGCATCCTGACATTGACACAATGCCACAGCCAGACTTACTTGTAAAACACAGAGATTTAATTAAAATCTACAGAAACCTCACACAATTTGTGATGAGGACTTTAACAGTTCAGCCTGCACCAGCTGCAGCACATGACACTCCCGTCCAAGGTACAGTTAATAAAATAACTCCACAAACATTACACGCAATAATGGGCAAAATGCCAGCAAAACGCGAACAAATCCCATTCTGGATAGCTCAGAAAATAACTCAGCTTGAAGCAGTATTCCCGAATACTACAACCAGTGATAAACACAGAATCCTAACAATCTGCTTGCCCATGGGTCTCACACCACAAGTAGAGGACTGCACCTCTTGGGGTTCAGTCTTTGCTGCCATATATACCAGAACACATGGTATCCCGTCCTTAGCAGTAGTACCTGACGTATTGAAACAGATACAAAATGAGTACGGAGCAGAGCCTGCCCTTAACTTAGGGATGAAGTTGCTAAACCATTTTGAACAGGTCTCAGCCATAATACTAGCTAACATTAAGGGGAAGCAGCTTCAGTGGCGATCCGCCAACGCCTAAGGGAGTTCAGTCCAGACGACCAACAACACGAACTACCCAAAATAATTGAAACTGCATATGCAGAACTAGGCAGAGACAGTTTGGGTGGGAAAGCATTAAAACCACAACTGGGCAGTCCTGAAAAGGACACTACAAAGCAGACACCTACTTCTTCTAAAAAGAAGTGGGAAAATATAAAACAAAAGTCTAAAGACACCAGATCTCAGTCCAGAGGTAGGTCTCCTCAACAGGAGCCCTCTGAAAAGAGGTATAACCTCAGGAATAGGTATAACATTAAAAAACCTGACAGGTATCAGGATACTGATACTCGTTCCTCTCGTTCCTTTCAGGGTTCATCACGAAACTCCAAGAGGGAAGGACGATCAAAGGAGCGTACAAAGTCCAGAGACACGCAACACGCTGCGGACTACGCACCTAAAAAAAGAGGATAAACAAAAATCAAAACCTCAGTTCAAAAAGAAGAAGGTAGCAGGTCTCAAGATCAAACATGCCCAAAATTCTGAGGACACAGCTTCTGAACAGGGAATGGGCTCTGACGATGCTAGACAGCGCGGCAGAAGTAACGATAGCTCGCCAGAACCTGAAGGAATTTCTGGTGACAGCGGAGTTGAGTGAGTATATCACGGTGGAAACACCTGATACTCGGGTAAGTGTCCCAAATAAGTTACATGAGATAATACTCCGGATGGAGGGGGACAAGCCCAGAAAATTTAAAGGTCTCTTTTGGAAAAATCTGTCATCTGGTTATGACATTCTATTAGCAGAAAAAGACTGGCCGCCAGCATTCGTCATGGAGTGCCCTAGGGGAGAAACTGTAATTTTTCCAGCCTTTTCCGACCTCGTTCCCATTCATTTAAAACATGCATATGCGCAGGAGTGGGCGGTTGCCCTAGCTCCGGCATTGTACAAAAATCATGCTGGTTGGGATCAGGATTCAACCCACTACGTGATCCCGTTAAAAATTTCCCCAAATGCCCAAAGGCAATACCCAATAAAGCAGGAAGCTAAAAAACAAGTCAGGGAGATTCTGGATCAACTTGAATATCAGGGGGTGATAGAAAATTGCACTTCACCTATGAACAATCCTTTGTTCCCGTAGCAAAACCTGACAACACATATCGTCTAGTTTTAGATTACAGACATTTAAACGCTTGCACAAAGACATTTGCAGTTCAAAATGCACAGAGTGCCGCATTAATGAATAACATTGTGCGGAAAAAATATAAAACAACACTTGATATCTCAAATGGATTTTTCTGCCAAAATATAGCGCCTGAAAGCAGGTATCTAACCGCATTCAGTGCGTTAGGGTCCCAACGGCAATTTTGCCGACTCCCCCAAGGGTACAAGAACAGCCCGGGGTTGTTCTCAGCAAGGGTAACAGAGTTACTCCAAAATTTGGATGAAGAAGCATTGTCCTATGTGGATGATATTTATCTGACGGACGATGACTTAAAGAGGCACTTGACCAGGGTGAGCACCATTATTATGGGATTCGCCTCTGAGGGCTATAAATTTAACTTTAAAAAATCAAAAATTGCCCACCTCAATGTTCTGTTTTTAGGATACGAGCTGTCAAGTGAGGGAAAAGCCTGGCAGCTAACTTTTTAGAAAAGTGTGCGCTGCTCCAACCTCCAAAATCATTAAAGAATTTACAATCAATTCTGGGATTCCTAAATTTTGGTCGAACATACATTTTGGATTACGCAGATAGGGTAAAACCTTTCTACGACTTAATAAAACCTGACTTTTCAGTCAAACAATGGACACAGGAACACACAAATATCCTGCGTTCCCTACAGGAAGACATGATAGCTTCTAAACATTTACAGACAGGTGTAAACGCACAGAACTTAGTGATTCGAGTCATAGCGGGTCAATGCGGGTACACTTATTTAACTTTTAATGAAGGTGAAACAGTACCAATCGCATACAAATCACACCTGTATACCAACGCAGAGATGCGTTTCACTTCAACAGAAAAAATCCTGACAGCAGTGCAGACCGCTGAAGCAAGAGAAAGAGCTCTGGCTCAGGGAAAACGCATAATTGTTGTGACCCCAGTACCAGCTTTAGAAGCTGTTACAAAAGCTAGCATTCCAAATGCTAAAGCCTTACATCCAAGATGGATACAATGGGCTAATTCTCTTACTGCAACGGATGTTGAATACAGATTTGATCCAAGTTTAAAAACACAGGCAATCCTGCAATACGAACAAGAATACCCTCTACCAAATGAAATTTTGCCTCTAGATCAGTATGAATACATTATTTACACTGAGGGTTCTGCTCAACCCGCCACAGGAAGTAAGCAAGCTTACAGCGCAGCGTGTGCGATTGTTAAAGGTCGCATGCACGATGGCAAGTTCCATCCGAGTTGCACTAAAACGCAATCTCTAGGAGACTGCACGGCTCAGTTGGCAGAACTCAAAGCACTTATACTGGCACTTATAAATACGGATCACAAATTCCCCACACTTATTGTATGTGAATCCTTTTACTGTGTACAGTCGTACAATGAATATCTACATCATTGGGAACAAAACGGGTTGAAAGATGCAAAAGGTGGCACAATTAAGCATAAAATGCTATGGGAACAGGTAGTGGAGTTGAGAAATGAACTACCAAGGGCTCACGTGATACATACACTGAGTCATCAGCATGATGGCGTTCACGTTGAAGGGAATTCATTGGCTGGTGAAGCCTCAAAGGGGGCTGTTCGCACAGCCGCCGAAGCTGCAGTTACTCGTTCAAAGACGAGGGTAGACAGCGAGATTATGGTAGCTGCCAATGCTTCACGCAAAGGCAGCACAGCAGTACCTAAAACATTTCCACTCAAGTACTCCTACATATTAGATGCACAAAACATTCCATATGCTCAGATTCCTGGAGTGGGGTATAGGGTAATACCAAATATGGATCATAGGCTAGGCTTGATTTTAGCGGCACACGAGGGTTTGGGTTCCGCGCATACAGGCGTTACAGCGACTATTTCTTTATTGAAACAGCGCTACTGGTGGCCAGGGTTAACGAAGCAGACTAAAGACTATGGGGCCGATTCCGATTCGGGCAGGAAATCTCTCCGACCGAGCCGGACCCGGAGAGATTTCTGACCGAATCGGACCCTAGCAGTCCGACCGAACGAGTACGATGCGTTCGCATGCTATCGGACTCGATTCGGTCGGACTCCCATTGAAGTCAATGGGAGCCGGTCGTACAACGCGTACGCGAGCTCCCATTGACTCAATGGGTGCGAGGCGAACAAGGGTGCCCCCTATAGCGGCTATGCGTCGAAGCGGGTCGCACCGTACACGCACAGGTATGGGGGACCCATGGGTCCCCCCTGTGTGCGACTCGTGCGGCTAGTCGTACAGGGGGGTCCGACACGGACCCCCAAAGTGCGGCTCCGACTGCTCTCTTGAGCCGGACGGCGCGAGTCGGTCGGACTGCTCGCGGCGCGCATCGTACTTACCCGGCCGGGGAACGTCTCCATTGCGCGGTGCGAGTCGTGTCCGTGTGAGTTGGTCGGAGCGGTTGGGTCCCGCGAACGAGTCGGTCGGCGATTTTGCGTACGCTCGCATCGTACTCGCTCGCCCGGACGCACGTCCGGCTCGGTCGGAAACAGGGCGTCCGAATCAGATCCGGTAAAGCCGAATCCGATTAGGAGCCCTACCGGCCGAGATCGGAATCGACCCCTATGTCTTGAAATGCGACATCTGTCAGCAGATAAAAGGCTCCACCGTAACACGCCCAGCGCAGACACCATTACTGAAATCAGACAAACCTCTCGCATGTGTGTATTTGGACCACTGCGGACCCTTACAATCTGATGGGTCCAAGAAATATATCATGGTTGCAGTGGATTCCTGCTCAAGATTCCTAAGGGTTTGGCCTCAGCGCTCGGCTGACGCTCGAACTGTTATAAAAGATTTGCGAGTCTTTATCGGCACATACGCAGTTGGCACGTTACATTCTGACCGTGGTCCGGCGTTTAGCTCTCGGGCTTAGAAAGAGGCCATGGAAGGAATGGGCGTAGCATTGCGGTACTCCTCTCCGTACCATCCCGAGGGAAATTCTGTTGTGGAGAGGAAAAACCGAGACTTAAAGCAATCTTTAACAGCTAGGGTATTAGGAAAGGGCGGTAGATGGGTCGATCACCTTTATGGGGTACAGCGCGCGCTCAATAATCAGCCAAGAAGCTCTCTAGGAGGTGTCACTCCTTACGAAGTCCTATTTGGGACAAGAATGTGGGTACCTGATCTTGATTGTGAAGGCACAGTGGCGGATGAAAAACCATTTGATATCCATGATCGTTTGGCTGTTTTACAGGATCTAAATGAATCCAGGACACAACAAAGTAACGTGCTCCAGAAACAGGCCGCCACTGAGGAAGTCAAGGCAGTAACGGCAAGACCTATCTGGATCCCAAAAATCGGGGATCTAGTCAGAGAGAAGATTGCTGACAAAAAAGAATTTGGGCCATCCTACAGAAAGCCTGTACCGGTCCTAGCAATCCACGGCACAAGAACTGTACTTCTGCCGCCTCTTGCAGGAAAAAAGGAGAAAATATTCGTCTCAATTGACTTAATCAAACCACACTATGTGGCCGATACTAAACAGTAGGCCTTGTGGACTCCACAGTAGCAGACGCCCTCCTCTCGCTACAATCCAAGAAGTCCAAACAGAAAGACTCATCACGTTTGAAGAGCCACCTGTTCGGAATGAAGGACTAAGCAACAATGCTATGGAACTCGTTCCACTTCATCAAGAAATTCATCTTCAAAATGAAAATCAACTTAACAACCAAGTTGCAATCAGACCTAATACAGACATCTATGTCAATGTGCCTCGACAAGAGAACACAGCGATTTCAACAAATCCCGATGCAATTCCAACAATTGATCGAACTGCTTCTGGCTATTTCATGAACTTTGATACATTTTCACTAGATCCAAGCGAGCCGGAAACGACGCCAGCCAAAAAATCACTCCAACAGAAACTCAATGACTTTTTGAACTTTTTTAGAAAGACTTACCTGGTGTCACCTTGGATAGAACTATGGTATATCACTGGGATTTTATTTTTCATTTTCTGGCTAGGTTTAATAATAACTTTTAGTATGCTTATTAATGGACGATACCTCCAGCCAAGCTCTACAGCCCAAAGAGTCAATTTGATTTTGAAACCACACCAGTCTTCACATCGTGAACCAAGAGACTTGTCTTCAGTGAACATTACAGCAGTTCCTATACCGGACGGTATAGTATGGGACAAGATTGATTATGATATATTAGGTCCGACTGAACTTTTAAAGCTAAAACATGTATTAAAAAAATTCTTTAAGTGATATCATTACCTCAAGTGCATATTCTGATGATTGGGACACTGAAACTGTAAATGCTATGATGTCTGATCTAGAAAAAACAGCTGCATTTCCGAACAATGAAATGTTAGAAGGTATTTCAGACAATGAAACATTGTACTGTTACCAACATTTTGGTGATCATTTCTTACACAAGTCTATCACACCTAGAAATGTATTTGAATACCACCAGTGGGAACACTGCCCAACACCTCCAAAAGGTAGTTCGCAAGCATTTGCACAGAAATTCACATACTTCTCAGGGTTTAACACATCCGATCCGAAGTCATTTTATTATAAAGTGGAGAAAATTTCAGCTCAGAAAATTATGTTAACAAACACCAAACATATTTACTCTGCATCCTTTTTGAACCAGTTGTCTAAACAGGGTTTCGATCTATGGAAAGACACAATAGATTCCAAATCGATCTGGGGTTCTAGGGACTGGCAGGTCCAGGGAATAGAAGCACTTTTTAGAGCATGCATCATTCCGCAGCAGATTTTATTTCTGAACGAAACTGTGCAACAGACATCCTGTCTTGGATTAGCCAAAGGCAAGGAAATGAACACACCAGGGTTTCCAACACCATCACAGATGGGTGGGGGGCAGAACTCAACTACACAAGGGGTAGGATTAGATGCCATTTTCAAGTACAACAGATCAGATCCTGATTGGACAGAATGGCTGGTTTGGCCCATTGATACAAACAAATGTCAACAGAGATTTATGAATACAACCAGAGGGTTTAATATCCATAGGCCAGATCCACGCTATGTACAAAGACAACACCCAGGGGTAGTGACATCGTATAATGTTGGGAAGTTGTGCCTTGATTGGCTAGAGACCTCAACACTGACAGAAGTAAAGCACCACTTGACCTTACTCACACCTGACATGGATCTTAGAGATTTTCTACTAGGACCCAAGAAACAACGTCAGAAACGTTTCATATATGCAGGCCTTTATGCCTACTACAATGAAAACAGGAAAATATCCCAACAAGAGGCCGCAGAAAGAATACGAGAAATAGACCGTATTAACTTAGAAAAAGCATTGGCAGTGGTGGATAATGGGTTAACTACTTTGACCTCCAGGATTTACTCCTTAGGCAACATTGTGTCCTCGGCAATCGACATATTAGAACAAGATCTGGCCTTGTTACAACACGGGCAATCTCAGCTACGTTCTATTATGATGTTAAGCTGGACGCTGCAATCTTTGCGTGCCGGCTATGTGCCATGGCGTTTTATAAACACCACGTCTATGTTCTCAGAATTCAATCTAACTGATAGACAGAAATGGCACAAAGGGGAGCCAAATATACAATGCTACGTATTGAGAAACTGGAAAGGTTACCATTCACTGTAGCCGAATCACCATCAACAGAATGGCTCATTCATGGCCAAATCACTCTGCCAGTCACTACGTTTCAGTTTCAATATTGCCTTGAGCAAAGGCAGCCAGGCAAATATGTAAAAATGGGTAAGGGATACATCAAGGAAACTTGGGAGTTACCATATAGATACCGATGCCGGAATGGGGGTCGAGAGGTGAATCTGAGTGGTACAACCTGCAAAAACGCTTTGAGCGGTTCTCTCATGTGTCAGGATATTTCTCTACACGGAGCCTGCAGTGGTTCAGTGGCGAACTTATCTTGTCACATGTCAGGGACCCCAGCGGCCATGATCACGCCGGTTTTCCAGCTGCTCTCAAATGGGAGTTACTTAATGCTAAATGATCAAGGTTGTTGTGGGATGCTTCCGGGCGTCGCATATCTTGTAACTGTTAACTCCAGGGTTACTTGCTGTATGCAAGTATTGTTTCCGCCACCGAACACAGTCAGGGAGGCGCCGTTATGGCCTTTGCTGAATGTTTCTTTTATACAGTTTGATACTCTGAGCAGATTGAAAGCCATGCTTTTACAGCAACCCGTGCCCTTAACCTCCGCTCGAGAAACCTATGAACTTCAAGTTGCAAGGACCTCGACCGAGATACAGGCACTCATACGTACAAACTGCCCCATTCATTTCGCAGGAATGGTGGGACGTATCTTCAATATGTCTGATACGAGCGGAATTGTAAACCTATTTAAGACCATAGGGTCCGGACTGTTAAGCACCTTTCAGACAGTCCTCGGAGTAATCCCAAATTTTATACACTCCGTATTGGGAAGCGTATTTGGAGGATTCCCGCTCAACCTGTTTCTAATCGCAGGAATCCTGATTGTAATATTGCTGCTACGCAATGGACGGCCCACTTCCCGAGGGAATGGTGAACACGCTCCTGGAACGGAAATACTGTGAACGCAAGGTACAACTTCTGGGCATTTCTTCCCTGCGAGAACTCAATGCCTCCTGGTTTCTATCATTTAGACCAGTCTGGATAGACTGCATCTTACCTGTTCTTCGATGCCTGTTCTGCGGAGAAGAATGCACGTTGGATCTTTGTCTAACTTTTCCATTAGATGCGCCTCCGGACACGAATGCAATGCTGGACCCCATAAAGGCCCATGCTCTGCGTTGTCCCCAGCGGCTTCCAATTCTGATGAATGCATTCCTGGAGAATCCACAGGTGCCGTTTGCTCCTGCTGGGTTAGGTGACTCTCCCACAGGCACCCAGATTACAACTGCTGCACAAGCTGCCGCAGCACCGACTGTTGGCAGTACTACATTCCATCTATGTGCGATTGACGTTCTCTGTGAGGCATTGGATTTGTCATCTACAGCAGCTGACACCGATAATATTGAGCTTCCCAGCCAGGACGCGTAATCTTGAATTGGCTCATCGTGTCCTGGGAAAGAATTCGGCTTCTTCACTCGTTTCAAAATAAACGATCTAAATTTGGAAAATGTTCTTACATTGACACTTTTGCTTGAGAAAAGCATGGCCTTCTCCTGCTTATGGTGATACAACTTCTATAGAGAGACGATATTGAGTTTTAAGTGGCAACTAGAAAAAGCTGAATAAACATTTTTTTTTTTAAGCACCAAAATATTTTAACGATTTTTTAGAACCATGTTTTTACTTGCTTTTAAAAATGCTTTAAAAAATATTTTTAAATTGTCCAGATTTTAAGTATGGTCATTTATTATCCAGTTCGGAAGTGGAGTGGGTGTTATATCCCGCATAGATGCCCTAATGTAGACCCGTTCGTACATGCCCTAAAATGGATGTTTTCATATTTACCCTAATATGGTCATATTCGTACTTGCCCAATTATGGTCATGGCCGCATATGCCCAATTATGGTCACAATTGTACATGTCCTATTATAGTATGATTCCTTATATAGGCATGATCTTTCACCTACATTGGTCCCATCTAGTACACAACGAGCTCTGAGGGCTGAACGTTATCTATCCTGTGGTTTTGAATGCAGCAGAGTTCTTCCAAACACAGGCTCACACTGTACTCATTAATTATGTATGTCTTTCTAAGAATACACCACCAGCATAATATGTATGTACAAAGTTCACCCCTGACGTCTTCCTCATGTCCAATACAAACCATACTGAGGACCGAGACTCTTTAGGGTATAAATACACCACATCTTGCCCCGGTAAGATAGAGGGAACCCAGACTTCCATGCTCACACACTGAACAGTGACGCTGAGGCTCCTGCATGCAGTCGCTCAAGCTGACAGTGGTCTGACACAACCCGGACGGGGTGTCCAACTCGAGACCAGGACGGGGTCCCACACACTCTCTATTCAGGTATGGGGGTTCGACTAAATCCTAGGAGGATTCTTGGCTCTTAGCTTCTAAGACCTACACACATATGCTAGGTACACACAGGTACATCTAGGTAGGCATCGTAGGAGTACGCGCACTTGCATAATGCTTTTATATTCATTTATGTACTCATGATTATCGCAATATGGTAGAACTGTTCTATCCCTTTGCTTTTATCATACTGCTGATAATATATCTCTGCTATTGTCTGCTGGTTACCGCAGCACATATATTTTACACTAGAATAACAACTGTTCAATAAATACTTATTGAAACGCCCGACTGTTTATTCTGTGTAACTCTCTGAGACAAACCGAATAAGTGAGCACGAGTGACTGAGCGAAAGGTAGTACATTGTTTCCACGATTCTGAGGGAATCACGGTTGTCATGTTCTAAGGTTGCCAGAAACTAATCTCTCCCCGATAAGAGGAGACACTAGTGGCACTGCGAGCTAGCTAATGCAAAACTAGGCTAACATATACGGTGGGGGTGCACGGGGTCAGTCTGCCACCAAGCCCGCAGTATATGTTATCCAAACCCGCAGGTCCTGCAGGGGTACTATAGGAGCTACACTACAGCGGTGTGCATCTTTTCTGGGTTTACCTCATTGCTTGCTGGGACATTAAGTCCAAGCTTTCCTAGATTCCTTTGGCTTGCACGAAGGACCGGATGAAAATGAAACTGAAAGAACTACAAGCCCCAGAAAGGCCCTCCCTGGAAATCATAACACTTTCCTGTGCACAGGAATACACTATCAGAGTCTCGAAGTAAGTTCAGTGCAATCAGCTGTTCCTAAGTGAGCGGAGCGAGGGACACAGCAGGAGGCGTGGGATGGATGCAGAGGAGCAAGGCCTCAAGGTAGCCTAGCCCCTGCTGGTAAGAATTCCTGGTAGGGAGAGGAGCGCAGGCAGGGAAGCCCAGACAGCAGAAGGCAGTCAAGAGGGTGAACAATAGGCAGACCCCTGGGCCTCTAGTATACACCTTACTGTGTCACTCTGTAACCCCTTTCCATTATGTGTGCACTTGCACTGGCTTTGGGAATCCAAAGGACCTCTTTTGTACACCAAACAGCCACAGGCCTCCCTGATACTTCCTACAGAACCCACAGGAGGGCCATGAGCCGCATGTAAACACCTTAACCTTCAATACTTATTTTTTAAATGTCAGGATATAATCTCCATTCCTTCTCTGTGCACACTGCTCTCCTATATAAACCCCAAGCCATCGATAATCCCAGGGCCGCCTTTATACACTGTGACTTGCAAACCCCAAGCCTCCTGTAGTATACACAGTTACACTGTGACTGGCCTCCTCAGTAAGCGGTAGCTGGATCTCTGGGGTACCACGATGAGTTTCTATTTCTGGTGGATGCAGCAGCTTTAAGATCTTCTTAGAGTTTCTTGTTGCTCAAATGGGTGTAAGTTCTGATATTTATAGGTTTCCCTTATCTTCACTGCTTGATTTTGCTCCCGATAAAGTGTCACTCATAGTCGTTGAATGTCCCTCATAATTACACTGAAATTATGAAACTGTCACACATAGCAATCTGAAACCTTGGCAGCTATGCACTAGGCAGGGCTGCCCCTTGTCCCTGCTGTTGTTCACGCCTGCAATGGAGCCGCCTGTGATCTTCCTCAGGGACCGCCTCTTGGGTTGGAGTATTCCAGTTGGGGATAGTCAGCATGTGGTTTCCATTTATGCACACGACATATGTGAAGGATCCAGTGGAGTCCATCCCACTTCTCATGCAGTTGCTGGAGCATTTTGGTGCGGCATCCAGGTTCCGAGTGAACCGCCGCAGCTTCATTAATTGAAGCTGCCTCGAGTCACGTTAGGTGCGAGGGAGCGTTGCTACCTCGTTTTTCTTTTTGCTCTTTTAAAAATATTGTTATTACACTGCTGTGAAAGTGAATCTGGTCGATCGAATTACTGTTGGGGGAATCGGTGTGGGAACTTACTTTAACTACATTTTAGCTGCTTAAACTGCTGCTTCATCTGTACATTGCCCTTGGAAATCTTAAATTGCTTTTAGCTGTTTTAAAATTGTTGCTTTTAAATTGTGGAACTTTTATTGGGGAATCTGTCTGGGAATTCTTTTAAATGCACTTAGTTGCTTTTAATTGACCGCTTTCGCTGCACATCGCACTTTGATCCGCCATTAACTAGGTCAGCGCTCTAGTCGCTGGACCTGCCCGGGCTTCTTAAGAGCCCGATGACGCGCCCGCACAGCGGGCGCGCGCGCGCTGCGCCGAGGCGCGCCTAAGGCAAGCCCGTCTGCGCCCGTCCGCGGCCGGACGGGGCTAGGGGCCAGAACCCCTGCCCCTTACCCTACAGACAAGTACTGTTATAGCGCGGGGCTGCTCAGACAGTTAAATTCACCCTCAGGACCAAATTGCCTTCATTCCATTGCCCCCAGTAGTCTAGACACCAACTGTGTGCACTGTTCATTTAGACTCTGGTCCCCCCCCACTACCGTCCATGGTGCAGCATCGTCCGACAAAGTTTTTAAATCGCTTTTATTAAATTGCAGATCTCTGCCTAAACATTCAGCAGAATTGTCTATTTTGCTTATGGATGAAGGCCCTGATGTCTTATTCCTCACTGAGACCTGGCTGAACGTGGGTTCAGAGCCGGACATCGTCCAGGCCCTCCCTCCTGACTATATAATACAGAGGCTAGATAGGGCTACTGACAAAGGTGGTGGCATTGCTATCATATTGAAAAGCCACCTCATTTTCCGATCTTTTGGGAGTCCCTTACTCGGTTGCGAGAACCTCCATTTCACAATAGGATTTACGCCTACGCTCACTTTATCAGGCATCCTAATTTATCGCCCCCTGGACCCACAGGCCAATTCTGCCAGTCACTCTCTACAATGGTCCCCAAACTGACTAGCACCGCCGCAAATTTTACTATTTTGGGTGACTTCAATATCCACTTTGATGATCCAATATTGAAAGTTGCATCTGAGCTGACCCTGGACCTAGCGGCCTTTCAGCTCACTCAGAAGGTGCTACATGTAACGCATTCAAAAGGGCACGTCTTAGATCCAATTTTTTCCAATCTAGAGGAGCTTTCCTGTCTGAAACCAACCACCATCCCCTGGTCGGATCACTTCCTCATTTCAGTCAACTGGTCTTCCACCCATGCCACCCCTCCATCCCAGCCAACGTAAATTAAATCCCGCCGTTGGTCTAAACTTTCCATAGAAAAGTGGGTATCGGCTCTAGATAACTCCAAGCCTTTGCTTGACACCAACCCGGTGGTGGCTAATGAGAGATTCAACAGTTGGATCGAGGGGACGCTAGACCAGGTCCTTCCAAAAACAACCAATCAGCCGCATAAAGGGCCTAATAGATCGGCCTGGTATAACCCTAAACTCCGAGAATTAAAACAATCATGTAAAAAAATTGAAAGAGGCTGGAGAAAGGACTTCTCCACGACCAAGAAAAAGGAATATAGGGAGGCGATCAAAATCTATAAGCTTGAAATTAAAAAGCCCAGGCCTCTTACTTTGAGGAAAAAATTTCTTTAGCAGCCAACTCTCCCCGTGAAACATTTCGAATTGCAAACAAATTACTAAGGGTTCCTTCTCTCCCCGATACTTCCTTAGCCACGGACCACCGTTGCAACGAACTTGCGGAATACTTTTATAGAAAAATTCAAACGATATATGAATCCTTCGCCCCACCCAATAGTCACACTATCTCCCACTTAGAGGACCCACATACAGGGAGTAAGGAACACTCTTTAAAGACCTTCCCCTCACTGAGCTACGAATCACTACAGACAATCTCTGCACTTGTTAAGAGCGGGTCGCCCAGAGACCCTGCTCCACCCAAGATGCTGAACCAGGTGGCAGAATCAGTTGCTCCAGTCATTCTGGACTTGATGAACTCCTCCATAGACGCAGGGGTGGTCCCCCCTTTGGAAAAAGCTATGGTCAGGTCCCTGTTGAAGAAACCTAGCCTGGACCCAGACTGTCTGGGCAACTATCGACCTATCTCGCTCCTCCCAGGAACTAGTAAAAT
This sequence comes from Calotriton arnoldi, assembly GCA_963921515.1. Taxonomy (NCBI): domain Eukaryota; kingdom Metazoa; phylum Chordata; class Amphibia; order Caudata; family Salamandridae; genus Calotriton; species Calotriton arnoldi. Next base: position 345,032 of record CAWUFW010004243.1, on the reverse strand, counting down.
ACTGGAGAAACATGTCAATTTGGCTCTCTCGGCCTATCTTGAATCTAATAATCTTCTTCATCCCTCTCAGACTGGCTTTCGTCCCCGCCAAGGCACAGAAACTGCTTTATTAGCAGTCGTGGAAGAATCTAGAAAGATCCTCGATGCAGGAGGCTCCTCTGCCGTGATCCTTTTAGATCTCAGCGCGGCCTTCGATACGGTCACCACCTCATTTTGGTTCAACGACTCAGAAACCTTGGTGTGACCGGAGTAGCCTTGACGTGGCTGCAATCCTTCCTGGAGGGAAGATCTTTTCAGGTGTTCGAGGGTGAGGCCATCTCTAAATCCTGGCCCCTCCAATGTGGAGTCCCTCAGGGTTCTTCCCTGAGTCCCACACTCTTAACGCCTACATGTCCTCCCTAGCGGAAATTGTTCTCCTCTACGGGGTGCACATTGTGACTTATGCCGATGACACCCAACTAGTTGTTGCACTTAACCACTCAGACAGGGCCCCCACCTCCCTATGTACCTGCCTTGAAGAAGTAGCCAGGTGGATGAAAGACTCTTATTTAAAATTGAATGGGGACAAAACCGAGCTTATGCTCCTTGGTAACCCCTCTCTTTTCAAGGCAGACATCATGTGGCCGGCATCAATGGGTACGGCACCTGTCCCTAAGTCAGAAATAAAAAGCCTGGGCTTCTGGCTGGACTCTGACCTCAGCTTTAAAGTCCAGGCCAGAAAGGTGGTGGCCTCTTGCTTTGGCACCATGAGGATGCTTCGTAAAGTGCTCCCTTTGCTCCCCTTTCAGGCGAGAAAGCTCATGGTCCAGGCACTTATTCTTACACGCCTGGACTACGGCAACGCCGTATACCTTGGAGCTCCGAGTTCAGTCTTCGTCAAACTGCAAACAGTACAGAACTGCGCCGCAAGAATCCTCATGGGGACCCAGAACCGGCAGTCGGCCAAACCGGATATGAAGGCTCTCCACTGGCTCCCTATCCGGGAGAGAGTCCACTTTAAAGCCTTATGCATTACACACAAACTGATAGGAGGAAAAGGACCAGAGATCATCTCCTCTATGGTCAAGCCCTATCGAGCTAACAGGCGACTACGCTCAGATGAGCAACACCTGGCAGTCGTCCCCCGAATTCAGAGAGTTAGAAGCGGTGGTCGGCTATTTTCATACAATGCTGCCAAACTTTGGAACTCTCTTCCTCTTCAGCTACGTGGGGAACTTAATCACCTTGTCTTCCGCAAGCTGCTGAAAACATGGCTCTTCCCTAAATGATTCCGTGAAGCTTCAGTTATCCGCCAGCGCTGGGATGCCTACGGGTAGCTATGCGCTTTATAAATGCTGCTTCATTCATTCATTCATTCATTCAAGACGGTGCTTTATCCCCTGGCCAGGTTGGAGGGTAGTGAAGCGACGAGACTTCTGGATGTGGCAATGGCATGGGAACAGCATCGTTTCAGGTATTTGGGACTCCAGATTACTCACGATAGCAGCCTACAATATGCTCTGAATATGGGGAAAGTACTGGACAGCCTAGAGCGTTCCATCCGATTTTAGACCACTCTGCCATTGTCGGTCATGGGTAGCGTGGCCCTCTGTAAAATGGTCCTCCTCCCTCGCTGCCTCTATTCGATGCATAACTCCTGTTGTTCACTGCCTGCAGACATGTTTAAACAAATAGGTACGTTGTTGGTGGACCTGGTATGGGCGGGGAAAAGATTCAGGGGACGACTGGAAGTGCTGAAGTTGGATTTGAGTGAGGGCGGATTGGGACTACCTGATTTGCATTTGTACTCTCTGGCTGGACATCTACAGTATGCGGCGATGTGGTGTGATACAGAGCCGAACTGCGAAAAGAACCTGATGGCGGGGACCACTGATGCTGCTCAGCTTCCCCAGTTGCTGATGTGTTACTGGGATCTGCTGCCAGGCATCCCCTATTGCGTTGCGATGCGACGGTTTTCCAGGCCATTAAGCGTGCGCCATATGCCCCGCTTCTCCCGCTTTGGTGGCTCCGCCGCTTCTTACATATCCGAGAGGCCATGAATGTTGAGAGTTGGATCACGGGGGATGCGAGAGGACGGGCGATTTGTACATGAATGGAACTTTCATGGAATTGGCGGAGATGGGAACCCAATATGGAGTGGACGACTGTCAGTTCCTGCAATATGCAAGCATTTTGCGCACTGTGCGCGGGAATTGGCCCACCTTTCCTGAAGAGCCTTGGAGAGCTCATGTTCTTGGGTTGATTCTAGACTCGGGCTCCTATAAAGGCATTATCTCCAGATTGAATGCAGCACTGAAGCCAGACACGGGGTGTGGGTTGGGAGGGTATTGTCTGTGGGCCCCCCTGACTGCAACACAAGGGTGGGAATGGGTGTGGAGAGCGGACCCCCTTTTTTTGTCTTATATGTGCGCCACTATGTACTGCACTGCGAGATGAGGGTAAAGAGGGAGATCTGTGGTCTCGTCACTCCACTTTGACAATAAAGATATGTACTGCCCCCTAATCTGCTTGGGACCTGCCATCCCACCCGCCCGAGATACTATCCTTCTTCTCATGTTAATATGTAACAACGCTGCTATGTTGTATTTTGTATTCTTTCTATAGAAAACTGAATAAGCCAATAAAATAAAAAAAATGTATAAATATATATATATTCACTGAAAAAACCATAGGTTTTAGGGACAGTTATAGTTAGTTGGACATTGCACTCGTACAAAACCCGTGAAATTCCCCCGTTATAGTTAGTTCAGGTAACTATAACTCGCGCCCCGCAATGCACTGCTGATGACGTCACATATTACATCACTCATGACATGGTCAGTGACATCACTGATGACATCACTGATGACATCTCAAATGACATCACTGATGACATCAACCAGTGACTGTGTGTTTCTGTAAAGTTTAAATATGTTTAATATATATAGGGAAAGGCGTATTGAAGAATGAGTGGGTGTATAAGTGTCTGAATGGATGATTTAGTAGGTGTGTGACTAACTCTATATGTGAGTGATTAAACGTATCTTACTGAATGCATGGGTTAGTGACTAAACTGGGTGAATGTCTGTATCCGTCTGTCTGTTGCTGTGTAAGTGGCTGCATGGGTTTGTGAATAGAAACATGAGTGTCTATATGAGTTATTGATTGGTTGTCTGAGTATCTGTATGGGTGCCTGAGTGTTTGTGTGGGTGGGGTGTGTGCGACTCTGTGCATAGATGTGTGAGTGGGTGATTCACTGGGTGGATGGTTTCAAGAGTGCATCTGTGATAGACTGTATGGGTGGGTAAGTGTGTGTAAGAGTGTGTTAGTGAGTGAATGTATGTCCCAGTGGTACATGTGTGAGTAACTACATATGTGAAAGGCAGTATATATGTGTGTTGGAGTATATAAATAGCTATAAGCTGAGAGTGTGTGATTGTGAGAGTGACTGTATGGATGAGTGTGTGCTTGTATCAGAGATTGTATAAGAGCGTAAGAATGTGCTAGTATTTGTATGAGTAAGTGAGCTGTTGTGTATAACTGTATAGGTGAGTAAATGGGTGTGTGCTTAATTTTTGCATGACTGACTAGGTGTGTGAGTACCTCTATGGATGAGTGGCGGTGTGTGAGTGTTTATATAGGTGTATGAGTGCATATAATAGTCCTGTACTGAGTGACTATAAGTATGAGTGACTGTACGGGTGAGTGAGTAGATGTGTGTGTGTAGACCTAAGAATCAGTGAGTGTGTATATAGTAAATGGTGTTGGAGTGTCTATGGTTTTGACAATGGCAGTCTGTAATTTACAGTGGGTGTATCAAAAGTTATATTAGGGTGTGAGAAGATGCATCAAATTATCACATGGATGATGTCATCAGTGATGTCATCAGTGATGTCATTTGAGATGTCATCAGTGATGTCATCAGTGATGTCACTGACCATGTCATGAGTGATGTAATATGTGACGTCATCAGCAGTGCATTGTGGGCGCGAGTTATAGTTACCTGAACTAACTATAACGGGGAATTTCACGGGTTTTGTACGAGTGCAATGTCCAACTAACTATAACTGTCCCTAAAACCTATGGTTTTTTCAGTGAATTTGTAAGGTTTTTTAAATGCTAATTTCTAACTATAACGTGCCTGAAACCTATGGTTTTTTCAGTGAATTTCAAAGGTTTTTTAAATGCTAATTCCTAACTATAACATGTCTGAAACCTATGGTTTTTTTCAGTGAATTTCAAAGGTTTTGTAAATGACAATTTTTAAATGTATTAATTGTTATATTTATTTTTTTGATACTGATTTACTACATTTTTTTAAACTATTTATTTTTAGATATTTTATTTTTTAAAATACATTGTAATTACATTACGATACGGAAAGTGCAGACTCTCTGACCAACAAGGTCATACATTGGATACGCCATACTAGAGGTTGTCGCTCAGTGATTCGTGAAGATATTACCCGGGCACGCAGACTCACCATCTCTGCCCAACCTTACGACTGTATCGAGCTCACCTTTTCAAATGTTGACCTGGCAGAGAACCTTCTAGCTTTGGAATTTAGAACTTGCGCCCCTGCTACATCAGCCATACAGTTTAGGTGTGCTCAAGCATCTCCAAGGGATGGGTCGCAATCCAGACTTGAGGGGGGCTCGATGCTCGAAACAGTAGATTGACTGCTTGATGAGCCTAGCGGCTCACCAAGGTATGAAAGGATGGTTAGCCAAACCCAGAAATTGTATGAACCTTCTGTTCCCCTCCCCAGTAAAAGCTCATTGGAGGAAATAGGGGGGGTGTTGAATCATTTCCCACAGGACCTGCAAGAGACTGTCCCCTACATGCTTCCCGATTTATTAATAACATCAGACCCTTTAGACTCATCTTGCTCCTTAACTCCGTATTGTACACATGAGGGGGTCTTGGCCTCACGCCCACAACAGCTAAAAATCTTATCGTGGAATGTGGCAGGTTTACTAAACAAGCTATTGCTGCCGCTCTGGAATCATCTTGTAGAAAGTTTTGATATATGCTTATTCCAGGAGACGTGGAGTCTGGTCCCACTCCACAAATCTGGCTATGCTTGCTATTGCATTCCGGCTATCACAAAGGGGAGAGGGCGCCCGTCAGGAGGGCTGATTATTTGGGTGAGCATTACTTTAGGCTGTCAAATCACTGTTCAATCGACTACAAGTCCTGACATTTTGAGACTATCTATTAAAGGTCCCAGGGGAGGAGGCACACTGGAGCTGTTTAATGTTTATATTAGAGGAACCAAGGGAGGGCAACAATCACCCATTGTTACACTCTTAGACCATTCCCTATCCAGTTGTAAGCCCGATGCGAAAATTATAGTAGCAGGAGATTTGAACTGCACCTTCGAGCCTTTGAGCTCAGAGGACATGCTGGAGCTAGAGGATGGCGACGCAAAATGTTCGGTCCCCACTCTTAATATTTCCCCTATTAAAAAGTGGTCCCCGCTTGCAATTCAACTTAATGCATTAACCATTGAACATGGTCTTAGAGCTGCTAATGGCAGAACTCACTCAGACACACACGGTGCAAACACTTTTAATAGAGTAGGTTGCCCTTCACGTATAGATTATATCTTAGTGGACGTAAAATTGTGGGCCCAAATGTTAGACATGTTTGTGGGCACTACAACAGATAGCGAACATAATCCTCTTTGTTTGACATTAGAATTGCCCTGGGCCACCCTGTCCTCGCACCAAACTAGGAGGGCCACAGCTCCGGTTATAGACATCGTTCCCTCAAACTGCAAAAGATATCTGAAATGGCATAAGATCAGCGCACACGAAATAAAACTATCTCGTGTTAAGGAAGTTGTCTCCTCTGGCATTCAAGCACTTCTGGCAACCCTATCGGCTGCCGAACCCTGTGTAGGAGCTCTTTTAGCACACACCCGTACCATGGATCAGCTGAGCACTGTTTTTTTAGCCACCCATAATCATGCTAACACAAAGGCACCCCGGCTAAGACAGCACCCATGGTACACTAAAAAATGAAGACTAAATAGACAAGCATTGGCAGCCGCAATCAGGTCTAAGAACATCGATTTGATTAAATTAGCGAGAAAGGAGTATAGGGAAGCCCTCCACGAGGCTAGAATAGAGAGGGATGAATCTCACTGGAAGAATCTGAAAGACGCCAGTCTGGAGAAGAACAAAAACCAGTTCTGGTCCCTTGTCAGTAAGGGTATTACCAGAGATGCTGCCTCTCTGTCTAACCACATTACAAGCCATGAATGGCACAACCACTTCAGGAAATTGTATTCCGCTCCTGACGATGAATGTCTGGAGGAGTTAAGCGACTCCACAGACATTCCTCCGGCTGGGAATATGAGCAATCCTTTTTCGTTGCCTGAAATTGAAATGGCAATCTCAAAGACAGTGTCGGGAAAAGCCCCTGGACCAGACGGTCTCCCTGGCGACCTCTTTTTGGCTGATCCCAGGAACTGGTCGCGTTATATCCAACTTCTGATCAACAGCATAGCCAATGGATCCCCAATTCCCGACTCTTGGAAAGGAGCGTTGGTGGTCCCGATATTTAAAAAAGGGGACAGGGAAGATCAATCAAATTATAGGCCAATAAGCCTAATTGATGCCATGCAAAAGTTGGTAGGCAGGGTCCTCCTCCAGCGAATACAGACCTGGGCTGAAGAGGAGGACATTTTATCCCAATACCAGGCTGGGTTTAGAAGTAACACAGGCACGATTGACCAAGTCTTTAGGTTATTACTTATATACTGGAAGGTCGTTGTTATTGGAAAGGGAAGCCTTTACCTTGCTTTTATCGATCTGAGAATAGCTTTTGATCTCGTCCCTAGGTTAAGATTGTGGCAAACACTGAGGGACCTGGGCATCCCCTCTCTCCTTCTTGATTTCTTAATTCGATTGCATGAAGGAAACTTCGCCCAAGTCAGGTGGGGCCCTCAAGGGGAGGTTACGGAAAAGATCCTAGTCAGCAGAGGAGACCGCCAGGGGTGTGTCTTGGCACCTACCCTGTTTTCCTTATACATTAATGGGGTGGTGAGATTCCTCCAGGAGATCCCGGCAGATGCACCAACCCTGGCGGGCGAGAAAGTTCCAACACTGTTGTTTGCTGACAACACCCTCCTGGTGTCGAAAACCCCGTTTGGGTTGCAAAAACTCCTTAATCGATACCAGCTATTCTGCGACTCCCGGGGCCTGGTTATTAACACAGATAAGACAAAATTCATGGCTTTTAATCCTCACAAGACTTTTAAAAATGACTTAACTTTTAATAATACCCGACTAGAGAGGGTAAATGTGTTTGATTATTTGGGCATCCGGCTTTTTGATAAAATGCACTGGAAGCCGCACCTAGCAAAGATGTTATTGAATCATAAACGTGTTGCTGGGGCTCTTAGTAAAGAACACCGGGCCTCCTATAGTAGGCCGGTAGCTCCAGCACTTGCAATATACGAAGCAAAAGCTGTTGCCGCTGCGTTGTACGGGGTGGAGCTATGGGGCTTCGAAAACATCGAAGACATTGGTAGGTCCGAAAATAAGTTTTTGAGGGATCTGGTGATGCTTCCCAGTAATACTCCATTAACTCCCTTGATGTTCGACATGGGCAGACGGCCGCTCAGGGATATTGCAAAACTGCGCCCTCTTCTCTTTTGGGCGCGAGTGAGGCGTACCCCTGAGCTTGCTAATTATGCCGCGGCCCTAACAGAGGTGACTAACTTAGACACGGGGCACAGGGTTAAGTGGATATCCAATGTTAGAAGGTTGTTGTCCAAGCTGGGTCTCTTGGAAGCATGGGAAACTCACGTACCACCCAACAAGGCAGAGCTTAAGTGTATTTATTGGAACTGGGTTGATACTAAAGAGCTGAGCAACCCAGAATTGGGGAGTTTGACGGAAGAGTTTTTTCGCCTCAAACAGTGTAGCGGCTTAGAGCCTTACCTGGATATCATCCAGATTCCACGCGACAGACAGTTATATATGCAATTCAGGCTGGGCACACTCCCAATTCACGCAACCACTTTAAAATGGCACACTTATAAATACCAAAGAGAGGCATGTCCATGCTGCAGAGCTCCGTTGGAAAGCATGCCCCACTTTCTGTTTGCTTGCCCGGCTTATTCCGTTGCCAGGTCTAGCTGGATAAAACCGATCTGTAAAATTATGGGTACACGCGACCCTAGGACCGCCTTGCGTATCCTAAAAACCGACCCAGGTGTGCTTTTTTCGTGTGGGGTGGCAAAGTTTTTGAGCCGTGCCTGGATTATCAGAAACAAAGCTTTGAAGGACACTAGCACGCTTGTCGAGGGATAAATATTTATGTCAGCTTATTTTTTACCATTTAAGTACTGTAACAATTTGTAGAGTTTACTTATTTATGACTATTGTGAAGATGCTTGTGTTTTGTAGAGTACCTCGCTCTGAGATATATTTCCCTATTTGTGGTTGATTCCGTACATCTCCTCAGATATGCTTGCATAACCGTTTCAACTTTCAAGTCTTGTATTTTAAGTCTGGTTGTGCGCCCAATGCTTATTCTTTTATTTCTTTTATAAGGTTTTATATACAGCTGCTTTTAACTTTTTAAACTTTCCAATCAATTTCCAGGTTTTAAAAGTTTTTTACTAGTATCTTTTTAGCTATCCTGATAATTCCGTTAAATCATGTATTCACATTAATGTGATATATTGTATACATTTTTTTTTTTTTTAATGTCTATCTGTGTTTTTTTGTTTGTTGCTTTTATGATTCTAGTAATCGAAATAAAGCATTTGATTGATTGATTGACATTACATTACAAAATATACTTTCTCAGAATGAATTACTTTAGTTTAAATACTTTGCAAATAGGCAAAAAACTTTTAAGTACAGTAGTTACAGTTGTTGCAATGGGCAACACAATTTCAAACACAATGCAACATTGAGCTCAATGTGAATTTCAAGTTAAATGCAATTAGTTACTTTATGGATTACTTTTCTAACCACAGGACTGGATCCTAGATTCAGTCCTGGGACATCTCCTGTAAACAGTTGAGTAAAAGCGTTTTGGTTACAGTAGTGATTTTTAAGGAATATTATTGTATTTTAAAAGTTGACACTTAGAAACTTTTTCACATAGAATCACCAATGTTATCCTATGGGAGGAAATTCACTTAGCAGGTAAGTAGTGTTATCGTTACTTTTTCTTACTCAGTGGTGGATCCTGGATCCAGCACTGGTGCATCTCCTGTAAACAGTTGAAGGAATGCGTTTAAGTCATACAGGCGATTTTTAAGGAATATTTGTAGTTTGTGAAAATCGACACTTTGAAACTTTTCTGCTGAAAACCAGACAATGGATTCCTATGGAAGGAAATACAAGTTACTCGTAAGTACGGTTAGAATTACTTTTCAGGGTCAGTGCTGGGCTAAAAGATGCAGCACTGGGTTCTCTCCTGATAACAGGTGAGTAAATCGGAATTCGTAGTTCGGCTGATTTTAGAGGAATATTATAAAGTTCCAAAACTCCACACACAGAAGAATTTCCAAGTGAAACCAGTCAATGTTAGCCTATGGAAGGAAATTCAAATTACTGGTAAGTACGGTTAAAATTACTTTTCAGGATCAGTACTGGGCTCAAAGATGCAGCACTGAGGTCTCTCCTGATAACCGGTGAGTAAATCGGAATTCGTAGTTCGGCTGATTTTAGAGGAATATTTGTATGTTTCAAAAATCGACACTTAGAAACTTTTTCAGCAAAAAGCAGGCAATGATATCCTATGGAAGGAAATTCAAGTTACTGGTAAGTACGGTTAAAATTACTTTTCAGGATCAGTACTGGGCCCAAAGATGCAGCACTGAGGTCTCTCCTGATAACAGGTGAGTAAATCGGAATTCGTAGTTCGGCTGATTTTAGAGGAATATTTGCACAATGGTGAAGGAAGGGGGTGGGCCTGAAGTGACATGTCTGCAAACACGCCCTGTGGCGCATTTTAAGTTGGAGAATTAATTCCTCCTCAATCCCGAGGGTCCTTAGGGGCAACTGGCCCACCAGATACCTCCAGTATCCGCCAAAGAGCTGCGTTGCAGAGAGGTGTTCAGAGGCCACGCCCCTTTTTACAACACTCTGCAACGCAGCTCCGTGGCGCTTACTGGAGGTACCTGGTGGGCTAGTTGGCCCCCAGGGACCCTCAGGATTGAAGAGGATTTAATTCCCCATCTTAAAACGCACCAGGGGCCTGTTTGCACACATGTCACCTGAAGCCACGCCCCTCCCTTCACCACTGTGCAAACGCGCCACGTGGCGCGTTTTAAGTTGGGGATTAAGTCCCCTTGAATACTGAGGGTCCCTGGAGTCCAACTAGCCCACCATGTACCTCCAAAGCGCCACAGAGCTGCGTTGCAGAGAGGTGTAAAAGGGGCGTGGCCTCTGTACACCCCTCTGCAACGCAGCCCCTGGCGCATACCGGAGGTTCCTGGTGGGCTAGTTGGCCCCCAGGGACCCCCAGTATTCAAGGGGAATTACTCCTTCTTAAACGCGCCAGGGGGCGCGTTTGCAGACTGCTGCAGGGAGGGGCGGGGCCTCCGGCACGATGCCGGTCTTTTTTTTTTTTTGCTTTTTCTGCCCAGGAGGTCCTTGTGGGACCCCCTGAGCAGACCTAGGAGGTCAGGGTGTTTCTACCCTGCCCCCTTTGTGCGTTTTGCGCACTTGTTTCTTGTTTTTTTTTTTTTAAATCGGCGGGATCCGCGCACCCTAAGCGCATCCCGCCGATTTTTAAAAAAATGTTTTTCTGCCCAGGGGTCCTTGTGGGACCCCCTGAGCAGACCTAGGGGTCAGGGTGTTTCTACCCTGCCCCTTTGTGCATTTTGCGCACTTGTTTCTTGTGCTTTTTTTTAATCGGCGGGATCCGCGCACCCTAAGCGCATCCCGTCGATTAAAAATAAATAAAAAAAAAAAAAATTCTGCCCAGGGGGTCCTTGTGGGACCCCCTGAGCAGACCTAGGGGGTCAGGGTGTTTCTACCCTGCCCCCTTTTTGCGCTTTGCGCACTTGTTTCTGTCCCTCGGTTCTAGGGACAAAATGGCTGCCAACACTTCCTGATTTGGAGTGTTGACAGCCACTTGACAGCCAATTAGCATGCAGCTCGTGATCGGGAGGGTACGCGGACCCTCATCAGCCATAGATATATATGTGACTTTACTTTTGATTTTCTCAGGAACTACTGAACGGATTTACACCATTTAAGCAAAAGGCACGACACTGAACCAAGGGCTACCTCTTTGCCAAATTTGGTGTAATTCCGTTCAGCAGTTCGGGCTGTAGCCGCGATGAACGGTTCCTATGGAAAAATGAATGGGAAAACGCGTTTTGGGACCCCCTTTTTCTCGGCCCCGCTTGACGAATCACCCCGAGACTTTCAGGATAGGAGCGGACCGGAGCGCCCCAACAAGTTGGAAGCTTTCGCGAAGATTCGTCAACCGGCGCCAACGTTATTTCAAATAGAATGTTGCGGATTTCCTATGGAAAATAGGTCTTAACTATAACTATCTACTGGCGACCGCCAGTAGATTATATATATATATATATATATATATATATATATATATTCTGCTCCAAAGGTTGTCCACCTGGTGAGTAGCACTCGATCAGCAGCTTTGTTTATGATAGGTAGGGACGAGGATCCGCTTGTAGAAGCTGCTCCGTAATGGAAATGCCTGACGCGTTTCGAAGCTCCATATGCTTCTCTTCAGAGGCTTGAACGGAGACAGTGTGTGCAAACGCTGAACCCACTTCGACATTTTCATATTGCACACCCACCAATGGGAAGCTCGAATGAGACTGTGCATTGTGGGAAATGTGGTCCGGATAACACACAAATCTTGTCCTGTATGGACCCTGCAAGTGGACTCGTCCTCAATCCTGTTTGCGGCTGCTGGTCCACATAGCCGACATGATAGTTACCATGTCGGGTGGCCCCCATAACATTACGGGGTGGTGCACACTCGGCGGCAGGACGGCCGCATATTACATTCTGCTCCAAAGGTTGTCCACCTGGTGAGTAGCACTCGATCAGCAGCTTTGTTTATGATAGGTAGGGACGAGGATCCGCTTGTAGAAGCTGCTCCGTAATGGAAATGCCTGACGCGTTTCGAAGCTCCATATGCTTCTCTTCAGAGGCTTGAACGGAGACAGTGTGTGCAAACCCTGAACCCACTTCGCCATTTTCATATTGCACACCCACCAATGGGAAGCTCGAATGAGACTGTGCATTGTGGGAAATGTGGTCCGGATAGCACACAAATCTTGTCCTGTATGGACCCTGCAAGTGGACTCGTCCTCAATCCTGTTTGCGGCTGCTGGTCCACATAGCCGACATGATAGTTACCATGTCGGGTGGCCCCCATAACATTACGGGGTGGTGCACACTCCGCGGCAGGACGGCCGCGTATTACATTCTGCTCCAAAGGTTGCCCACCTGGTGAGTAGCACTCGATCAGCAGCTTTGTTTATGATAGGTAGGGACGAGGATCCGCTTGTAGAAGCTGCTCCATAATGGAAAGGCCTGACGCGTTTCGAAGCTCCATATGCTTCTCTTCAGAGGCTTGAACGGAGACAGTGTGTGCAAACGCTGAACCCACTTCGACATTTTCATATTGCACACCCACCAATGGGAAGCTCGAATGAGACTGTGCATTGTGGGAAATGTGGTCCGGATAGCACACAAATCTTGTCCTGTATGGACCCTGCAAGTGGACTCGTCCTCAATCCTGTTTGCGGCTGCTGGTCCACATAGCCGACATGATAGTTACCATGTCGGGTGGCCCCCATAACATTACGGGGTGGTGCACACTCCGTGACAGGACGGCCGCATATTACATTCTGCTCCAAAGGTTGTCCACCTGGTGAGTAGCACTCGATCAGCAGCTTTGTTTATGATAGGTAGGGACGAGGATCCGCTTGTAGAAGCTGCTCCGTAATGGAAATGCCTGACGCGTTTCGAAGCTCCATTTGAGGACAAATGGCGGACTACATCTCCCATAAACACTACGTACAGTCTCATTCAGAGCAGCTGCATGACAGCGTAGGATATTGTTTAAAAGGGAGGCGTGACCGGCAATGCCTCTTTCGACCGCTTAGCCTCTGATGAAGTGAAGCCACGAAACGCGTAAGGCTGCGGTCGTATGCTTTAATAAGGACTGAGAATGGATGACATGCATACCAATAAAGGCTTTTATGGGGAAAAGGCGAAGCTGCGTTCGAGTGCTGCTTTCTTTGTTGGACACCCCACTGAGCTTTGATATATATATATATATGTATGTATATATATATATATATATATATATATATATATATATATATATATATATATATATTATGAGCCTCTTTCTCTAGAGGTTTCCTAATCCACCGTTTGATGAATTTGCCCACATGGTCCAGGGGCCACCACTCGACACTTCTGGGGTCTAATGTTACGCAGGGAAAACATTTTCTCCTCCAGTGGGTCTTTAACTACTCCCTTGGAGGTAGAAGGGGTTTGGTCCTCATTAAAGAGGTAATTCTCATCAAATTCCCCTTGGGTAAGGTCTACTACGTATTTGTCAAAGGGAATTTTGCTTTCTTGCTCATCCTCTCCCAACTCAATCCCCTGAGTGCCACTATGGGCACCTGATTCTCTTGTGCCGCTTCGGACACGTTTCATATTTGTGCCGCATAGGACACCGATCCTCGTGGTGCTTAGACCTCCCATTCTTTTCGAGGTGCTTAGACCTCCTGTCTTTTTTTAGGTGCTTGGACCTCCCAATTTTTTTAGAGGGTGTAACTCCTCTCTCAATGTTTTGATTTCACCTTCTCTTACATCCTTTTTCTCCATACTTGGAGTCTCTCCCTGAGATGGACCCATAGTCTAACTCATTATCTGAACCAATAAATCTTTTTTTGGCCCTGATCAAGGATCTCACATATACAGGTACGCATCTCACGCTGACTTCATTTTTTAATTAGTTCCTCATTAAAATGAATTCCTCATAGAAATCTCAGGGCTCTCTGTCTCCTGATCTGACATGGTTAGAATAAAGAGGGGAAGTTCTTTCTAATAATGAGTACCACCTCAATAATCTTATAATAAGGGACAGTTTTATTAGGCCGTTAAATAAGGGAGAGACTTATCACTAGTTTATATATATAAAGGTAGTATTAATTTAAATTTGATCCTGAACAGTTAATTCACTGTCTAAATAATGCACCAGGGTGAAGAGCAGTAAGATCTGGTTAACGAACAGCAGATCCCGGAGACAGTGCAGCTGTCACCTGTCACCATGACATTGCAGTGTCTCCTTGTGGCTGCTTGAATGAATTGGGATGCACTGAGCAAACCCAAGCAAAGATGGCGGCACGCTATACGCTGGGCCATTGACCCAGTGCAGGGGCCGCGGTAGAGTAAGGCATGGCCCTTGTGTTCATTGAATGCACTGGGAGTCTAACACGGAGCCAACAGTAACGCTGAGGTGCTCCAAGGCAGACTCAGCGGACCGGGCCTCGCGGGGGTAGAGCGGAAGATGGCTCGCTCTATAACAGGTTCGGAAGACAGCCCGGTTTGCCCGCAAGGTAAGGCGCTAACAGGCTAAAGGGGGTGAGTACTCTTAATCATTAAGTAAACAAAATGCCTAGGCGATGTTCGAGGTTGCCAATAAAGAAGAACCATATTTAACTAAATTGGATCCTGAGTCATTACTTCAGGAATTTGGCGACGAGCTTGGCAGCCTCGTGGACCCACAGAGTTTATTGCAAGATTCTACGCGTTCTTTGGACTCTGCTGTTGAAGCCATACTCCCCTACCATCGGAGTGAATTACTTTTTATTCCACATCGGGTGAGTGTCGGTTAAGGATTGTCTGTTTCCTGACTCCACAAGGCATTTTACAACATTTGGAGGACTTCACCTTCGCCTTCTTTGAGTTACTGATTCAACGGCAGATCATCGCGTAGAGCATTGTTAAATCGTAACGTTTAATTTTGAAACATGCAGGCGCGTGTCTGAGCTTAACGTCTTGCATGCGTGAACCTGCATTCATTACTCCGCGTGAACCTGCTTCCTTGCTGGATTCCGTTGCGCGTGGATTGAGCTTGACGTCGGCTGTACGCACTGTGCGTCTTCCTCTCCTTTCAAGATTCAACGTCAGCATGTTTGTGTTCGCACGCAGGGTCATAACCCTGACGTGCCTCCATTTTGAATCATCGCCTGTTTGCGGTCGGAAGGAAAAGTTTCTTCTTTTCGTATTTTATTTAAAAAATTGTAATATAAAGAGCGTCTCAAGAAGAAACGGTTTTGGATTACCGATTTTAATTCAAGGATTCTTGTAAGCACATTTACTTTTATTGCTTGATTGTATAGTCCGTTGTTATTTTTACTCTGTTTTGGGCCTTTCAACGTGTCTACTTCGGAGGAACCACCAAGGAACAGCTCAGTTTTTAATTTAAATTCACCTAAAGAATTTTTACCATCGCCTGGTGATCCTATTATACAATGGGTTGAATGGAAGGAGTATTTCTTAAATTATATAGCCAATTTGGAGGACTGCAGTGGTTCCTTTTCGCCGGAAAGAAAAAAAGGATTTTGATGTACTGCTTGGGCCCAGAAGGATTAAGGATCTATAATCAGCTCCAAAAGCACGAAAGACCTGGTGACATGGATGTCTTTAAAATAGCTTTCTCCAACCGTTTGTGTAGCTGTGATGAGACATGGTTTTTTCCTGAGAAAGCAAGAAAAACAAGAATCTATTGAGGACTATGTTTCTGCGCTACAAAAGTTAGCCATTACTTGTAAATTTGGGAACCTTCATGATGATCTTGTGAGAGACCAAATTATAATGTATACTAAAAACAAATCTATTCAAGATAGGTTATGGGTTGATGGAGATTCCAGTCTTAAAGATATTATGGCAATTGTTAATAAAGCTGAATTATCAGATCACTGCGCCAAAGTAACATTAGCACAAGAGAAAACGGAAGTGGGAGAATCTGTTAATAACATTTCTGAAGGAAAAAAAAGTTTCTTTTAACCCTGCTCAACATACCAGTAAAAAAATAATATAAGAAATGTGATCGTTTTGACAACACTAAAAATCCTAATTATGCTTGTTACCGATGTGGTAGTTCTGCACATTCAGCTCGCTTTGACAAATGTCCTGCTAGGTCTGCTAAATGTATTGAATGTGGTTTAATTGGGCATTTTGCTCGGGCTTGCATGCGTAAGGAAAAAAGAAACGCAAGGGTAAAGTTGCATGCATAAAAGAAAGTGATGAAGAGAATTCTAGTTCTGATGAGAATTGTGATGATGGTAACACAAAGTACAACGAAAGAAAGAAAATTTTGAAAATTTCAGGTGAAGGTGGTAGTAAGCCTCCTTCGGTGGAGTATCTTTACAAGTAGCAGCGGATTCTGGATCCCCCCTACACCATTATTGCAGAGAGTGTATGGGTAAAACATTTTCTTGGTGCAGTGGGAGATCAATTGGAACCTTCAGATATTAGACCTGAGAGTTATACTGGAGAAAAGATCGATGTTATTGGTCTGAGGCAACTTGTTTTTAGGTTCAAAGGTAGACATGCCTTATGTAAGTTGTATGTAGCAAAGGAAGGACCTTCAGTTTCGGGCTGCAAAGACCAGAAAAAATTTAAAATAATTGGAGTAAGACCTCCGACCCTCGGTCTAGGTCCACTCTCTCCCCGCAGCTCCGCTGTGCCGTCTCTTGCCTCCAGACCCCGACCTCTTCCTTGGGAGGTTCGAGGCTGCTGCCCGCTCCTGCGCCTGCTGCCCGCTCCAACTGGGACCAGACTGCCTGCAACCACCGTAACCTTTATCAGACGTTTTTTTTTCTTCTTAATTTTTCCCTGTTGTGCCACTGTTATTGTGCCCATCTGTGTCTTGCTCTAATTCCACCACTGTTTTTATTTTCTCGTGCCTGCCTGTTCCTTTCGCCTTTCGCCGCTACTGCCCCTGCGGCCCCTCCCCCCGGAATTCCCCCGCTCCCGCCTCCCAGCCTCTCCTCCCTCCCACCTCCCCTACTTAATGGTGGCCGCTGCGCGGTCGCGCCAAACAAAGGCAAGCCCGTCTGCGCCCATCCGCGACCCGACCGCGGCCAGTGCCAGGAACCCTGGACCTCCCACTACCCATCGCTACGACACCACCACCCTCCTCGCACTCAACCCTGGAAGACTTAGAGAATGCCAACAGGCCTCTCCGAACACGACCCATGGCCAGTTCTCCTGCCTCCACTGCCGCCAGACCCTCACCGCCACCCCGGCCTCCAACACCGCAGACGCCAGCACAGGCGACACCCTAAAATGCATCCTCCTCAACGTACGCTCCATACACAAACACGCCATGGAAATCTGGAACCTACTCGACTCTCTCTCGCCCGACACCGCCTTCTTCATAGAGACCTGGACCAATGCATCCTCCGCCCCCGACATCAGCACCGCCATCCCAGACGGATACAAGATCCAGAGGAAAGACCGCCCCAACCACCCAGGAGGGGGCCTCGCCATCGCCCACAAGAGCACCCTTCGCCTCACCACCTCCAGCAAAACCTTCCCCTCCGCCGAACACCTGCACTTCCAGATCCAGACCACCCCCAAAGCCACACTCCGAGGAACCCTCATCTACAGACCCCGGCCCCCGAACACCCTTCGCCACCACCATCACCGACTTCATCGCACCTCACGCCATCGCCTTAACAAACTACATACTCATTGGAGACCTGAACTTCCACCTCGACAACCCCAGCGACCCAACCCCACTATCCTTCATGACAACCTCGCCAGCATCGGACTTAAACAACTCGTCAACACACCGACCCACAGAGCAGGACACACCCCCGACCCCATCTTCGCAGCAGGAAACAGCGTCCAATTCAGCCACACAACGCAGCCACCATGGACCGACCACCACTGCGTACACTTCGCCATCAACAAACCCAAGGCACCCAAACCAGCCCCACGCCCACCTCGAAGGAACTGGAGCAAGGTTACCGACGAGCAACTTAACTCCACCCTCACCCGAGACAACCACACCTGGCCACCCGACGCAAACGACGCAGCCAGAGAACTCCACACCTGGATCTCCAACTGCGCAGACGAGCTCGCCCCGCCACGCAACCCCGACAGACAACGCCCCAGGAAAGCCGCCTGGTTCACCACCGCTCTCCAAGAAGCCAGACGCACCTGCAGACGCCTGGAGAAGAACTGGAGAAACACCAAGACAACCGAAAACCACACCACCTACAAGGACGCCATGACGGACAACCACAACCAGATCAGAGCCACCAAGAGGAACCTCTTCCACAACAAAATCCTGGCCAATTCCACCAACTCCAAGGAACTTTTCAGTGTCATTCAAGAATTCACCAACCCAAGCAGCAAAGCCACAGACATCACCCCATCAAAAACGTCTACGACAACTTCATCGACCATCCACCAGGCGCCACAGACGGCCCCCCGCCCCCCAGAAACACCAGCCAGCCCACCATCTCCAACTGGACACCGATCACGGCCGAAGACACCGCCTCGACCATGAAAAGCATCCACTCGGGGGCCCCCACCGACCCCTGCCCCCCTCACATCTACCACAGAGCCGCGGCCGCTATCGCACCCAAACTACAACGCACCTTCAACACCACCTTCAAAACAGGCACCTTCTCAGACTGGAAGCGCACAGAAGTCAGACCCCTGCTCAAGAAGCCCACAGCTGACCCCACCGACCTCAAGAACTATCGGCCCATCTCGCTCCTCCCCTTCGCAGCCAAAGTTGCAGAGAAAACAGTCAACAGGAACCTGACACGATTCATTGAAGAGAACGCCGTCCTCGACCCGTCCCAATCCGGATTCCGAAGCAACCACAGCACAGAGACCGCTCTACTCGCCGCCACAGACAACATCCGCACCCTCCTGGACCAAGGACACTCCACAGCCCTCATCCTACTTGACCTATCAGCAGCCTTCGACACCGTCTCCCACCGCACACTAGTCGCCAGACTACACGACGCAGGCATACAAGGAACATCCCTGGACTGGATCCGATCATTCCTCGTCGGAAGAAGCCAAAGGATCAGACTCCCACCCTTCCTCTCCGACCCCACGAAAATCACCTGCAGAGTCCCACAGGGTTCATCACTGAGCCCCACCCTCTTCAACATCTACATGGCCCCCTCGCAGCCATCATCCGACAACACGGCCTCAACATCGTATCCTACGCCGACGACACCCAGCTCATCCTCTCCCTCACCAAAGACCCCACCACTGCCAAACTCAACTTCCAGAAAGGAATGCAAGACGTCGCAGTCTGGATGACCAACAGCTGCCTGAAGCTCAACGCCGAGAAGACAGAAGTCCTCGTCCTCGGTACCACCCCTTCTGCATGGGACAGCACCTGGTGGACGACCGCCCTCGGAAACCCGCCTACCCCCTCAGACCACGCCAAGTACCTCGGCATCGTACTCGACTCATCACTCACCATGAACCGACAGGTCAACGCCGTCACCTCCAGCTGCTTCAACACCCTCCGCATCCCCCGCAAGACCTTCAAGTGGATCCCCCCAGAGTCAAGGAAGACAGTCACCCACGCACTCATCACCAGCAGACTGGACTATGGAAACGCACTTTACGCCGGCATCAACAAGTCCCTACTCCGCAAACTCCAGACAATACAGAACACCGCCGCCAGACTCGTCCTCGGCATCCCCCGACACGAACACATCAGCCAATACCTACGAAGTCTCCACTGGCTCCCCGTGGAGAAAAGAGTCACTTTCAAAATCCTCACTCACGCCTACAAATGCCTACACAACAACGGACCCAAATACCTCAACGACAGAATCAACTTCCACGTACCCAAAAGAAACCTCCGATCTTCCAACCTCGCACTGGCCGAAACCCCGCGCATCCACAGAGCCAGAGCAGGCGGAAGATCCTTCTCTCACATTGCAGCCAAGACCTGGAACGAGTTACCGGCAGACATCAGACGCGCCCCCTCCCTGAACACCTTCAGGAAGACCCTCAAGACCAGGCTCTTCGGCTAAACAGATCTGCGGACCCCCCCCTCAGCGCCTTGAGACCCTCACGGGTGAGTAGCGCGCTTACAATTCCCTGATTGATTGATTGATTCTGGATCCTAATAGCCCCGAACAAGTGCTTGTGGCATGTGAGGGGGAAGACACCAAGAACTGGGTCTTGCAAGAATTTCCGGCAGTCTTCAATGGCAAAATTGGTAAATTGAAAGGGTTTACTCATATAATTAGACTAAAACAAAATGCTACGCCTAAAATTCACAAAGCTCGTAACATTCCTTTCATAGTAAGAGATGAAGTTAAGCTGGAGTTAAAAAAATTGTTGGATGCTGGCATTATAGAGCCTATAGAAGCCTCAGAATGGGTTTCTCCGTTGGTTGTAGCTAGACGTGCCAATGGCAAGGTGCGTTTATGTGTGTATTTGAGAGGGCTTAACAATAATATTGTAGATCAGTTTCCCTTGCCACGTATTGATAAGATGTTAACCTTAACAAGAAATGCTAAGTGGTTTTCTACACTAGATTTATCTGCCGCATATCATCAGATTGTGTTAAATAAGAATTGTAAACATCTTACGGCTTTTTGCACACCATTTGGGTATTACCAATTCAGGCGCGTGCCCTTTGGTTTAGAGTCTGCTGCAGCCGTCTTCCAAAGACTTATGACAGAACTTTTTGGTGACATAAAAGAAGTAACATTCTTTTAGGATGACATTTTGGTCATGGGTCAAACTAGTAAGCACCACGATGAAATCCTAGAGGAAAGTACTTAACATTCTTTGGAAGAAAGGACTGACTGCTGAAATGAGTAAATGTAAATTTGCTGAAAGGAAAGTCACTTATTTAGGACATGAAATAAGTGACAATGGTATTAAACCCAAGGAGAAACTTGTGGAAGCCATCATCAAAGCTCCTTCTCCCAAGAACAAAGAGGAGCTCCGCTCGTTTTTGGGCTTGGCAGAATTCTACTCAAAATTTGTTGAAAATATTTCAGAGAGAACTCATGAAATGCGAGCTATGTTAAAGAATAAGTGCATGTTTGAGTGGTCCAGCTTATGTCAAAAGGCCTTTTTAGATATCAAGTGTGCTATCAGTAAAGCTCCCAAGCTACAAGCTTTCAATCCCACTTCAGCAACTTTCGTTACCACAGATGCTAGTGGCAAGGGTTTGGGTGGTGTGCTCACTCAAAAAAGTGACCATGGGGGAGAAGTTGTAATAGCATTTGCCTCTAGGTCGCTTACCCCCATTGAACAAAAGTATTCTGTGATTGAGAGAGAGACATTGGCCTGTGTGTGGGCTCTGGAGCACTTTCGGAAATTTTTGTGGGGAAGAAGGTTTACTGTACGTACTGATCATAAACCTATGACTAAACTGCTCGCTACGGAAGGTTTGTCCAGAGCATCTGCAAGAATTGCCAGACCCTCAATGCGTCTGCAAGATTTTATTTATGATGTACAATATGTTCCAGGAAAGAAGAACGTCACAGCTTATTTTGTAAGCAGAATGTCTCTTCCTCTTAGAGAAGTGGATGCGAGTCCTTGGAATGATGTGTGTGTTGCTAGTAGATTCTCAAAAAATGAGATTAAGGGCTTGCAAAAAGAGGAATTGGAGAAAGCTCAAGAGGAAGATGAAATTCTGAACCTGATCAAAATGAAAATTGAGAATGGATGGGGATGTGTTAAATCTGAACTTCTTGGAGAATGAAAAATGTCCTAGTAATCATGAAGGAAAGTTTCAATTCTATTAAGGACGCGGAGGCGAGGATTATGCTGTACTTTCTTTTATTTCCTTTCCAGCAGCTTTAACATTAACCACAAGAAAAAACTAACATTCCCATAATGCATGCTTAATAGGTCATCAAAGTCCCCCAATAGGCAGCTCCCATGGTCCATAAGGCTGTGTGCTTCCTGTAAGGCTTCCTCTTTCTTGACTGCGACCCAGTTATCCTCGAGCTTTGTCACTCTGTCTTGGAACCATCAGACCCTGAAAGAAGATGGAAACAAAACCTATGACCCCATTCTCCAGGTACGACCCAGTAAGCATTACTTATTACAAGACCATTAGCCTGCTACCGTATGGGTCTTCATGGGAGTAAGCACCTCACATGGAATAATTCACAATGCATACCATCACAAGCATTTTTCAATAAACATGTACTTATACCTCGTTACGGCGCATCAGTCCTGTGTCCCGTTGACCTACTGGATCCGGGTTGGGAGTTGGTCTCTCGAAGCCTCGGTGGGAATAATCCTCGCCTCCACGTCCTTAATAGAATTGAAACTTTCCTTCATGATTACTACGACATTTTTCATTCTATGTCAGGACCGGAGGCGAGGATTATGCTCGTTCAAAGCTTATCCACCACCAATGACGCCATGTCCAAGACTGGTTTGAAGTAAAACCTCTTGAACATGGAGTTTGATGACCAGTCTGCAGCATTTATAATATATTCCAACCTGGCTCCTAGGGAGAAAGCCTTCGATGCCATTGCACCCCTTTCTGAGTGGGCGCCAAACTTTGAGACGTCTATACCCACCTCTTGCATCACCCATCTAATCCAACGGGCTATAGTTGGTGGTGAAACCGCCTTGAAAGGCTTCCTCAGGGAAATCAACAACTGTCGTTCTCCCGGTGGACGTGCCTCCTCCGTCATATTCTCGTACTCCTTGAGCCAGCAGACAACACACAACTTTGGGGACTTATCAAAAGCCTGATAAGACACAATCCTGGAGTCCGATTTAGTTCTTCGGACAATATGGAAGGTGACCCCTCACCCTTCCCGTTATGTCCAGGGCCCTCACATCAGACACTTCTGCATGACAGCAGACACAAAAGCATTGACAGCTCAGCTGACAGCTCCTTACGAAACAAGTATTTATTGGGTTGCCAAGATTGAAAAAGGTTTAGGACCTTATTGACGTCCCATAGTGACGAATACTTGGGTTCCGGAGGGAGCGTAAGGCGGATTCCCCGCATCAATTTACAAATCATCTGATGCTCTCCTACCGGAGACCCCTGAACCGGCAGATGACCCGCCGAAATCGCTGATCTATAAGAGTTGATGGTGCGGTATGCTAGGCCTTGCGACGCTAACTCCGCTAAGAAATTCATAATGGCTACCACCTCGCACCCCATGGGATCTTGGTCGTTTCGAACGCACCAACTAACACATCTGGTCCATGCGGCTCTATAGCGCTTATTTGTGCTGTCTGCCCAAGCTGCTCCCAGTTGCTTCTGAGCCTCATTCGATAGGCCTGAGACTCTCCAGCGATGCCTGAAATCTGCCAGGCCACTAAAGGCATTCTCCCTTCATGAACCAGGGGGTGAGGGTTGCCTTGGGGATCCCTCAGAATAAATGGATCTCGGGGTAGAAGGATTGGAGAATCCCAGGAAAGTTCCAGAAGAACTGGAAACCACACTTGAGACCTCCAATACGGTGTGATTAATACCACCTTCGCCTTTTGTCTGCGAATCTGTGCTGTGAGCCTCATTATCATCGCAAATGGGGGAAAAGCGTACCCCGTCTCCCTGGACCAATCCTGGAGAAAAGAATTGGTCGCAGTCGCGAGAGAATCCGGCTTCCAGCTGTAAAACTGAGGAAGCTGGTGGTCCAGGCGAGACACAAAAAGATCTATCAAGAACGGGCCCCAGCGACGCTGCAGCCTCTGGAATGTTTGTGGGTGTAGTTGCCACAAGCTCAGGTCCGACCAATTCCTGGAGCACCAGTCTGCCACTACATTGGAAGCTCCCGGTAGGTATTCTGCCGCCACCGAGATGTTGTTGGAGAGACAAAACATCAAAAATTGCTTGGCAAGGTCCGCTAGGGCATTGGACTTCGTTCCTCCGAGGTGATTGATGTAACGAACGGCCGAGACGTTGTCCATCTTCAGGAGTACGTTGCAAGAGACCTTGTCCTTCGTCCAACACTGGATTGCGAAGGAACCTGCCATCAATTCCAGGCAGTTGATGTGTAAATGGCTTTCCTCAGCTGACCACCTTCCTCCTGTAAAGGAGTCGCCGCATCGCGCACCTCACCCGGACTTGCTGGCGTCGGACTCTATCACCAAGTCCGGGTCCCAACCGAAGATGGCTCTGCCGTTCCAGGTTTCCATATGATCTAGCCACCATTTCATTTCCAAGCGGACTTCTTCTCTGATAGGTACCTGATCGGAATATTGCAGTCCCCTGCAAAGATGAGAGGCCTTCAGGCGTTGCAGAGCTCTGTAATGCAACGGTCCCGGGAAGATCGCCTGTATTGAGGACGCTAGGAGGCCTACCAGACGAGCCACCTGTCTCAAAGAAGTTGAGGAACGGGCCAACATCCTATTGAGTTCTCTTCGAATCTTCGTGATCTTCTTCGCTGGGAGACTCAGGGTACGGGATGACGAGTCTATAACAAACCCCAGGAATGTGACCTTCTTGGAGGGGGTCAAAAGTGACTTTTTGGCATTGATCACGAACCCCAGGTTCTGGAGAAGGTCTACTGTCTCCTATAACAGCCTGCAGGAGACGACGCGTGCACTGTTCTAAGAGCAGGATATCGTCTAAGTATACGATGAGACGAGCGCCTTTCGCTCTTAGTGTCTCCATCACCGGCTTGAGGACCTTGGTGAAACACCAAGGGGCCGACGAAAGGCCGAAGGGAAGAGATGCAAATTCGTACACCTGGTTGTTCCAAAGGAACTGCAGAAACCGACTGTGCGAGGGAAAAATTGGGACCGCCAGGTACGCATCCTTCACATCTAACCGAGCCATCCAATCATCCGGTTGTAGGAGGTCCCTCAGCAGATGGATGCCCTCCATCTTGAAATGGCGGTAGACCAACCATTGATTGAACACCCTCAGGTTTATCACTGGGCGCTGACCGCCGTCCGTTTTGTCTACTAGAAAGATGTTGCTGAGGAAACCCCTTGGGTGGAGGCGAGTTGGTATTACCGCTCCTTTTGGCAGCAGATCCATCACCTCCCGTTCTATGAGAGTGACCTGATCCTGTGCAAAAAACAGCGGGCGGGGGGCGAACGTCTTGAACAGGGGAGCCATAGAACTCTATTTGAAACCCTTTTACGGTCTGCAAAACCCTCGCGTCCGATGTGATAGATCTCCAATTGTGTTCGAAAACCGCCAGTCTGCCTACCACCTTCAGATGGAGAAGAGGGGAAAGGCTCACCTTGTGTGGCCAGGGATTGGCCTCTGGACGTTCCTCTGCCACTGCGGCCTCTGTAGCCTCTTCTCGACTGGAAGAACTCCTGTCTGCCTTGCTCTTGGGCCTTTTTGGTGCCTCTTTGAGGGCCTTGCGTGTAAAACCGGCCGGCCGAGCGCCCTCTGCCATGGCCGGCCCCAACAAATATTTTGGGGTGGAAGACCTTTTTTATAGGAGCCTGCGCCTTATCCAAGGACGTGTATGTGGCGACAAACTTTGTCAGCTCCTTGATAAATGGGTCCCCGAAGAGCCCTCCTTGTGCCACTTTGCCCGCTTCCGAGGAAGCCAAATCCCCAAGCTTGGGATCCACCTTCAAAAGGAAAGAGCGTCTCCTCTCTGTAGAAAGGGCACAGTTAGCGTTCCCTAAGAAAACTATTGCACGCTGCACCCAGTTGGAAACCCTTTCAAGGAAGAGTGGAGTGCCAGCCAGCTTGGCTTCTTCTGCCAGTTCTAAAATCTTGGTGATGGGCCCCACTACATCTAACAACTTATCCTGACAGGATTTCCATGATCTTTCGATCCCCTTCTTTGGATCCCTTATATATTTTTGGAGGAAGGTGACCATTCTTGGATCCACCTCGGGAGTTAAAACCACTTTGCCCGGTAGGGCGGGGCTGGGACATTCTGCCCGGAGGCAGGCTCTCACCTCCTTTTCAAGGGGCTTACGGGGGCGGCTTGCCACGAAAGAAGACACTTTGGGGAAGGGTGCCCACTCTGCGGACCGGGGATGCACTAGATCTTCAGGGACTAACATGTCCGAGAGTTCCTCCGAGCCTTTGGGTGTACCTGAGGAGGGTGACCCTATGGGACGCCAGGGTCTGGAAGGGCCTGCTTCATCTGCGGATTCTCCCAAGGAATCCTCCCCTTCGTCGTTTAGACTGGGGTCCCCTGGGGCTTCAGGGGTGATCTCCTGACACCCTACATCCGATCTGGCCAAGAACGCCCTCTTCAAGCGTTCAAAAGCCCCCACGTCCATGTTTGAGGCACCTTTGCGTTTTAGGGCGCGCTGCGGTTGCTCCGCTTGGCAAGCGTAAGCGAACTGCATAATGCAGTGCTCGAAAGGGCCCATGGCTGCTGCTACAGCCTGGTGGATGGACGCATCCACCGCATCACAAAACTCATCGTCAAGGGGTAGGACCTGCAGAGATTCTTCCTCTGTATAATTCTCCTCCATGACGATAGCTGTGAGCAACTAGCAAGTGGCTGTTAGGAGCAAGTGGCAATTGGCAGCGCAGGAATAGGCAACATAAGTATCTAGCTCTGGTTAGCTGTTTTGTGCACACCTTCCACTCTCAGGGAGCTACTGTGAGCAGCAGGAAATGGCGGTGTGGCACTGTGTCTCGCTCTCGCTGATCCCGCTATGATAGTGCGGCGCGAGACGAGACGCGGACACGCGCCCTCTAGGTTTCTTAGGAGCACACCGCACTGCCAGCAACATAAGGGGGGGGGGCGCGAGCGGAGTGCGCAAAAGCACTCCAGCGGCCCCGAAAATAATGCACAAGCGAACCGATCACCAAAATACTTACGCGCAACGGCTTGAAAGCCTAAATAACTCACACACTGTCAGCAACGTGAGGGGCCGCAAGCACAGCACGCGAAAGCACTCCCGCGGCCCTGAAAACTAATCTACCAGCGGAACGTCCGCAATGAAAACCTAAATCAACTTGCGCTTAAGCAATCCTTAACAAATAAGCAATCTTTAGGCAATTCCTAACAATTAGGTAACCCTTAGTTCCCTGCAATCAAGTAAGCGAGAGAAAAAAAGGCATTTATCTGCTGGATAGCAGTAAAAGAATGAGGAAGCCTTTCAGAAAGCACACAGCCTTACGGACCATGGGAGCTGCCTATTGGTGGACTGTGATGACCTATTAAGCATGCATTATGGGAATGTTAGTTTTTTCTTGTGGTTAATGTTGAAGCTGCTGGAAAGGAAATAAAAGAAAGTACAGCATAATCCTCGCCTCCGGTCCCGACATAGAATTGAAAACTTTTTGGGAAGTCAGGGATGAGTTAGGAAATGAAGACATGTTTGTGGTGACAGGTGACAAGGTCATTCCTCCACGTAATTTTAGAAGCAAGATCATTTCCCTTTGTCATGAAGGTCATGTTGGTATAACAAGAACCAAAAGGAATATCACATTGTTGTATTGGTGGCCCAAGATCAATATTGAAACTGAGAGATTTGTGAGGTCATGTATAGATTGTGAGAGCTCTGTTAAGTCCCAAAAAACTCTTAATCCGCCTTTGAGCTCTTTAGGTTGTCCTACCCTTCCTTGAGATGATGTGGCGTTGGACATCATGGGGCCTGTCTTGTGGAGGGATGGGTCCCAAAAATGTATTCTCATATTGGTAGATTTGTTTTCGAAATGGATTGAACTGAAAGTGGTCAATAAGGTGGATACTGGTAGTGTAATCAAATTTCTGGATGGTGTTTTTCTGCGTGAAGGCTTCCCTAAAACCATACTTACTGATAATGGTGTTCAGTTCAAGTCTGCTGAGATGAAGGAATTTCTTGATTTTGCTGGAATTTCACAAAGATTTACTGCACTGTATCATCCCAGGGGGAGTGGTGCCATGGAAAGGGTCAACCGTATTATTAAGGGTGTGTTGCAATTAGCAATTCAAGGGAGGAAAAACTTAGATTGTGAATTGAGGAAGATGGTTTGGACGTACAGAGTGACTGCTCATGACACCGTTGGTGAGAGTCCATTTGGTGTAATGAGAGGTCGTATACCGCATTCTAAAATTAATCCAGGATGGATGGATAGAGGCAAACAAGCTGAGTGGAGTGCTGAAGAAATCAGGAAAAGTATTTTAACTTCTCAGCAAAAGAACAAAAAATACTTTGATGAGAAACACGGTGTACGTGATGTGAATGTGACTGTTGGTCAGTGGGTTCCTGTAAAGTCCAACAGGAAAGTACCAAAAGGAAAAAACGAATTTAGTGTTCCCATGCAGATTGTTAAGGTAATGAATAATACTGTGAAATTAACTGATGGCACTGTTTGTCATATGAGTCGTTTATCCCTGGTCAAGAACATTGATATTCACAAATTGAAGTGTTCTCAATAGAAAATAAAACGTGATTACTGGTGGATTAATGTTCATCCTGAAAGGGTTAGCAGTAGTTCTACTTCAAATCTTGCTTATTCCAATTCAAGTGTTCAGAGGGATAATGGTCAGAGTGATATCTCGGCTGAGGTGTTCAATAGAGAAGAACTTGGGGTGGTTACAGGACGTAATGACCATGGTTGTTCAGAGCTGAGTGGTGACAATTTGCATGGTGTTAGTGATGGAAGGAAGGTTAGTACTTTTGGTAGGAGCATCATTAAACCCAAGCGACTTGAAGATTATATTTGTGATGATTAGTTTTTTTTTAATGTGTAATAGTACTTTAACATTGTCAAGTTTTCTTTTTTTTTGTAAATGGGAAGATGTGTAGTAATTGTATTGTATTGTAATTGCATTTATATAGCGCTTACTACCCCATACGAGGCGTCGAAGAGCTTTTTGGTGAGTAGCACGCTACTCCGGAACCCATAAAGGATTAGTGGAGAATTATTATAGTGAAATATGAAAGTAATTTGAGTGGTGAATATTAGTCAGTAATTTGGATTGAGAAGGATAGCGGAGGGATAGAAGAGGGAATAAAGGTTTGCATTTATATAGCGCCTGTTACCCCTAATGGGGTGTTGAAGCACTTTTTTTGGAGAGTAGCACGCTACTCCAGAACCCATAAGGATTAGTGGTGAATTAGTATAGTGAAATATGAAAGTAATTTGAGTGGTGGATATTAATCAGTTATTTGGATTGAGAAGGATAGCGGAGGGATAGAAGAGGGAAAAGGTTTGCATTTATATAGCGCTTGTTACCCCCGATGGGGTGTTGAAGCGCTTTTTTTGGGAGTAGCACGCTACTGTGGAACCCATTAAAGGATTAGTGTCGAATTAGTATAGTGAAATATGAAAGTAATTTGAGTGGTGGATATGTTAGTCAGTTATTTGGATTGCGAAGGATAGCAGAGGGATAGAAAAGGGACAAAGGTTTCAATCAATCAATCAATCAATCAGGGGTTTATATAGCGCGCTACTCACCCGTGAGGGTCTCAAAGCCCGGGGGGGGGGAGAAGCGGCTCCGGATCAGTCGACGAGCCAGGTCTTGAGGTCCTTCCTGAATGTGTGCAGGGTCGGCGAGCGTCTGATGTTCACAGGGAGCTCGTTCCAGGTTTTGGCTGCGATGTAGGAGAAAGCTCTCCCGCCGGTTTTGTTTCTGTGGATGCGGGGGACCTCTGCCAGGGCGAGGTCGGCGGAGCGGAGGTTCCTCTTGGGTACGTGTAAGGATACTCTCTCGTTGAGGTATTTGGGTCCGATGTTGTTGAGGGATTTGTAGGCGTTGGTGAGGAGTTTGAAGGTGACCCTCTTCTCGACGGGGAGCCAGTGGAGGCCTCGTAGGTGTTGGGTCATGTGCTCGTGACGCGGTGTCCCGAGGACGAGTCTGGCTGTGGCGTTCTGGATGGTTTGGAGTTTGTGTAGAAGGGTTTTGTTGATTCCGACGTAGAGGGCGTTGCCGTAGTCCAGTCTGCTGGTTATGAGTGCGTGGGTGACGGTCCTTCTGCAGTTGGGGGGGATCCATTTGAAGGTCTTACGGAGGATGCGAAAGCAGTTGAAACTAGTGGAGGCGACGGCGTTGATCTGGCGGTTCATGGAGAGGGAGGAGTCAAGGATGATGCCGAGGTTCCGAGCGTGGTCTGTAGGGATGGGTGGGCTCCCGAGGGCGGATGGCCACCAGGTGTTGTCCCAGGCGGAGGTGCAGGGTCCGAGGATGAGAACCTCGGTCTTCTCTTGGTTGAGTTTCAAGCAGCTGTCTTTCATCCAGGCTGCCACGTTCTTCATTCCTTCCTGGAAGCAGAGTCTGGTGTCTTCGGGATTCCTCGTTAGTGAGAGGATGAGCTGGGTGTCGTCGGCGTAGGATACG
The DNA here is from genome assembly GCA_963921515.1 of Calotriton arnoldi. NCBI lineage: Eukaryota > Metazoa > Chordata > Amphibia > Caudata > Salamandridae > Calotriton > Calotriton arnoldi. The sequence continues at coordinate 314,830 of CAWUFW010004243.1, read as the reverse complement.
ATGCTGAGCCCATGCTGTCTGACGATGGCGGCGAGGGGGGCCATGTAGATGTTGAAGAGCGTGGGGCTGAGTGATGATCCCTGGGGTACTCCGCAGTTGATTTCCGTGGGTTTGGAGAGGAAGGGAGGCAGTCGAATCCTCTGGGTTCTGCCGGAGAGGAAGGATTGGATCCAGTCTAGGGCGGCTCCTTGTATTCCTGCGCCGTGAAGTCTGGCTGCGAGTGTGCGATGTGAAACGGTGTCGAAGGCTGCGGAGAGGTCTAGAAGGATGAGGGCCGCAGTGTGTCCCTGATCCAGTAGCCTGCGGATCTCGTCAGTGGCGGCGAGGAGGGCGGTCTCGGTGCTGTGGTTGCTGCGGAATCCAGACTGGGAGGCGTCTAGGATGGAGTTCTCTTCGATGAAGGCGGTCAGCTGGGCGTTAACGAGTGTCTCTGTGACTTTGGCCGCAAAGGGGAGGAGAGAGATGGGCTGGCAGTTTTTCAGGTCCGTTGGGTCGGCCGTTGGTTTCTTGAGGATGGGTTTCACCTCCGCCCGTTTCCAGTCATCTGGGCAGATGCCTGATCTGAGGGAGGCGTTGACGGTGCGTCCTAGTTCGGGTGCGATGACGGTGGCGGCCCTGTGGAATATGTGAGATGGGCAGGGGTCCGTTGGGGCTCCTGAGTGAGTTTTCTTCATGGTCATGGTGATGAGTTCGATGGTAGCGGGATCCCAGGACGTGATGGTCGGCTCATCGGCGGCGGTGGGTAGGGGGGTGATGTCCGTCGTAGGTTCGCTGAAGTTGTCGTAGAGGGCCTTGATCTTCAGATGGAAGTAGGAGCTGAGCTTGTCGCAGAGTTCCTGGGAAGGTGTGACGTCCGTGGCTTCACAGGTGGGTTTTGCGAACTGCTGTATGACGTTGAACAGTTCCTTGGCGTTGGTCACGTTGGTCTGGACTTTGTCTCTTATGAAGCTCCGTTTGGTGTCTCTTATGCGCTGGTGGTATTTCTTCAGGGCGCTCTTGTGGTTGTCCCGTGCTTCTGTGGTTTTCAGGTTTCGCCAGGTTTTCTCTAGGCGTCTGCAGGAGCGTCTGGTTTCTTGAAGTTCTGTGGTGAACCAGGCGACCTTCAGAGGGCGTTGTTTGGCGGGGCGGAGGGGTGCGAGCTTGTCGGCGCAGCAGGAGACCCAGCGGTGAAATTCCCTGGCTGCGGAGTTGGTGTCGGTCATGGCGATGGGGGGGGGTTTGACGGAGGGTGGTGTTGAGGTGCTCCTCTGTGACCTTGCTCCAGTTCCGTCGTGGCGGGCGCGGGGCGGGTTTGGGTGCGGTGGTGGTGTTGAAGGTGAAGTGGACGCAGTGGTGGTCAGTCCAGAGGGGCTGGGTGGTGTGGCTGAAGCGGATGTTAGTCCCTCCCACGAAGATGGGATCGAGGGTGTGACCCGCTCTGTGGGTGGGCGTGTTGACGAGTTGCTTCAGTCCTAGGTTGGCGAGGTTGTCGAGGAGAGTGGTGGAGTCAGGGTCGTTGCCGTTGTCGAGGTGGAAGTTCAGGTCCCCGAGTAGAATGTAGTCCGTGGAGGTGATGGCGTGGGGTGCGGCGAGCTCGGCGATGGTAGTTGCGTGCGGGGTCCTGGCGGTCTGTAGATGAGGGTGCCGCGTAGCGTGGTCCTGGGGCTAGTCTGAATCTGGAAATGGAGGTGTTCTGTTTTGGAGTGGGGGTCACTCGTGCTGGATGTGGAGAGTCGGAGGGGCATCTTGTGTGCGATGGCGAGTCCTCCTCCTGGGCGGTGCGGGCGGCTCTTTCTCTGGATCTTGTAGCCGTCGGGGATGGCAGTGGCGATGTCGGGGCCGGAGGTGTCGTTGGTCCAGGTTTCCATGAAGAAGGCGACGTCGGGCGAGAGGGTGTCGATCAGGTCTCAGAGCTCTACGGCGTGTCGGTGCAGGGAGCGCACGTTGAGAAGGATGCAAGTCAGGGTTTCGGTGGTGCGCGCATCAGGCGTGCTTCGGCGGTCGTGGGAGCTTTGTCGATGGTGAAGGATCTGCGGCAGTGTCTGCACGAGAACTGCCCGTGGGTGGTGTTCGGCGAGGATCTTGCGCAGTCGGTTTGTCTTCCGGGGTTGAGAGCTTGGAGGGCGGTTGAGTCGTAGCGGTGGAGTCTAGGAGAACCAGGGTTCCTGGCGCTGGCCGCGGTCGGGACACGGACGGGCGCAGACGGGCTTGCCTTAGGCGCGCCCGCTGCGCGCATCCGCCAGTAAGTAGGGGAGGGGGGCGGGAGCAGAGGTAGGAGGCGGGAGCGGCGCTGTGTCGGGGGCGGGGCCGTAGGGGCAGCAGCGGCTGGAAAGAGTGAGCAAAAACTACAGCGGGGAAGAAACAACAGAGTAATAGGAATTACAGTGGGGAAGAAACAACAGAGTAATACAATCCTAGAAGTCCAGGCAACAATGAGGAAATGTATGCAATACGGCACCGGCAGGCAAAATGAAACCACCTGAGGCACTGGGGCGCGAACACTGCTTCGAGGGAGGTCTTAGTACCGGAGCGGAGCGGTAGATCGGCGGAGCTGCTGGGGAGAGTGCTGGCCTGGACCAGAGGTCAAGGCTTCACACGTGCTCCCTCGCAGCAGTCGCCATTAAGTAGGGGAGGGGGGCGGGATCAGAGGTAGGAGGCGGGAGCGGGGCTGTGTCGGGGGGCGGGGCCGCAGGGGCAGCAGCGGCGGGAAAGAGTGAGCAAAAACTACAGCGGGGAAGAAACAACAGAGTAATAGGAATTACAGTGGGGAAGAAACAACAGAGTAATACAATCCTAGAAGTCCAGGCAACAATGAGGAAATGTAGGCAATACGGCACCGGCAGGCAAAATGAAACCACCTGAGGCGCTGGGGCGCGAACACTGCTTCGAGGGAGGTCTTAGTACCGGAGCAGAGCGGTAGATCGGCGGAGCTGCTGGGGAGAGTGCTGGCCTGGACCAGAGGTCAAAGCTTCACACGCGCTCCCCCGCAGCGGTCGCCATTAAGTAGGGGAGGGGGGCGGGAGCAGAGGTGGGAGGCAGGAGCGGGGCTGTGTCGGGGGGCGGGGCCGCAGGGGCAGCAGCGGCGGGAAAGAGTGAGCAAAAACTACAGCGTTTGCATATATATATATATATATATATATCAATGCCACAACGGTTCACTTTTCCCGGGTTTCAGGCGCTCTGAAAGGTGCGTAACCAACGTGATCAAGGTATATGGAGATACCGAAACGCGTTGGTTGATCTGTGTTGACCATTGAAGGAAGGAAAATGATTTAAGAATAAATTACGTTTTTGGAAGAATACTGCTGGAGTGCGACCTTTACTTCTATACAGAGGTTTGGAATATATATATATATATATATACATATATATATAAATATATACACACACATATACATATATAGCGCTTGTTACCCCTGATGGGGTGTTGAAGCGCTTTTTCGGCAAGTAGCACGCTACTCCGGAACTCATAAAGGATTAGTGGTGAATTAGTATAGTGAAATATGAAAGTAATTTGAGTGGTGCATATTAGTCAGTTATTTGGATTGAGAAGGATAGCGGAGGGATAGAAGAGGGAAAAAAGGTTTGCATTTATATAGTACTTGCTACCCCTGAGGTGTTGAAATGCTTTTTTCGTCGAGTAGCACGCTACTCTGGAACCCATAAAGGATTATTGGTGAATTAGTATAGTGAAATATGAAATTTCAGAAGTGGACATGTTAGTCTGTTATTTTGATTGAAAAGGATAGTGGAGGGATAGAAGAGTGAAGGATTTAGACTTTTTTTTAAAAATTTTTTGGAGGTCATAGCAGCAGTAGGAGGCATGTGATGAGTAGAAAGGGATGTGGAGGGGAAGAGTCAGAGGGAAGAGTTTAGAAAGGCTTGTTTTGGGGGATCAGTATAGTAAAAGAAGTGTCAGATGGTGCAAGGAGGGGTGGAGTAGGGGAGAATCTAGAAAGGGCTATTTTGGGGATCATAGTAGTGGTATGGGGTTTGAGATGAATGAGATAGGGGATGTAAAGGATATATTGATAGAGGTATAGGGTGAGAAATAGGTAGTGCATTGGAAAGAGTAGTAGAAAGAGGTTTGAGATGAGTCAGAGAGTTGAGGTAGAAGATATATTGAGAGAGGTATAGGGTGAGAAATAAGGTAGTGCATTGGATATGCTGATTTAGAAGAAGTCATAAATATATAGATCCATAAGTACATGGAAAGTTTATAGATGCATAAAGGAAGTAAGTGTATGTAGATTAAAGATATTGATAGAGGTATAGGGTGAGAAATAGGCTAGTGCATTGAATATGCTTTATTTTATTTTATTTTGGAGGAAAGTAATAAATATATAGATCCAAGTACATGGAAGGTATATAGAAGCATAAAGGAAGTAAGTATAAGTAGATTAAAGATGCATTCGATAAACTCTGGTTTTCAAGTGTTGTACTTAAAGAATTTTATTTTTTTAAACAAATATTCTACATGTTTATACAAAGCAATACACATATATAAGTACATATCTATAGTACAAATAAAATGCTTATATACAGAGGGATATGCTGTATATTTCTGTTTGCTTAAGGTGCTTATGTGGGGAAGAGCCAATTCTTGAGTAGTTTTCTGAAGATAAGATGGTTGTCGGTGGATCTTATGTTGGGGGGTAAAGACTTCTATATTTTGGCAGCTTGAACAGAGAAGGATGTGCCACCCATGATTTTTTTCTTGTATCTTGGGATTTTGAGGAGATGTGCCACTTTAGAGCGGAGGTTCCTATGATGAATGTGTTTGGTGATTTTATTCCTGATGAAGAGCGGTCCCATTCCATGTATCGCTTTGTGGGTGATACAAAGCAGCTTGAACGTGGATCTTCTGGCAACCGGTAACCAATTGCTGTGGCTCGCGCTGGTTTGGCCAGTGTTCTATGCATCCCCGTGCCAGCATGTGTGTTTAGGTTTGTGTGGAGTTTCATGTTCTAAGTGGTTAGGACTGTGTGGCAGCAGTTGTATCGGTTGGCGGAGCGGAGAGTAACTGCAGTCCTGTGCTGCACTCGAGCAATAAAGTACTTACTTCATTTCATCCCGTGTGCCTCATCACTTCAAGTTGGCGTCAAGTGATCTTGAGTGCCCCCGAACCCACGCACTGAAGCGGCTTAGTTTTCATCGGATTTCTGTTTACGGAGAAAAATCCTATCTGCAAGCTTACTGTGGAATCGTTAAGGAATTCGATCCGCAGATGAAATACCTTCCTCCGGACTTCCCGACCGACCTTCCAGTGTCGTTGTGCCTCCGGTGAGTCATTTTGAGCCCTTTTTCAGCCTTTCTTCAAAGAGCTCCTGACGTCACCCCGCAGTGACACACGCGCCTCCTTAGCGACATGGTTGTCAAGGCATTGTTCTTCACTACGACGTCTCCATAGCAACGTCTGCGCGAGAGGCATTCTTTAATAGCCTAGCTACGGCCTCCGCACAAATTATTTTTTGGTTGCCTGGATCCGGCGTCTCTGCAGTCTACTGACTACGGCGTCTCGTTGTTCTTCGAACAGCAGCATTTCAAGCCGCATTTGCAACGCAGCTCAGTTATTGCCAATTGCTTGATGCTCGCATCTATTAACAGCAGTAGGCCAGGGCGGTAAATTCCGTTCCGCTTGCAGAATTTGCGGAATTTGCGGAATTTGGGTAATTTCGCGTTCCGCGGAGAACGCGGAGTTACCAAAAATTCTGCGATCCGCGGCTTCGCAGAATTTTTTGCTTGTTCGCGCTTTCAAAATGCGTGTTCACGAGATATTTCTCCCCGAGCACGCAAACAGCGTTCGCGAACAGGAAAAAAGCATCGCGAACGGGCGGAACAAGCAATTCCGCGTGTTCGCGGAACTTTTGCGTGCTCGCGGAGATTTTTTACCGTTTCGCGGAGCTTTGCGTAGCGCGACTACGCAAATTCCGCCCACCCCTACGTGAGCAGCCTAATAAATACCGGCTGTGTTTTTTTTTTGTTTTTTTTTTGTAAAATACAGCGCATTAGATTTGTAACCAAGCTTGATGCTTTGAGTGTTTTCTCCATGGTCATCACACATTAATGTGAGTTGTGAATTTCTCAACATTATTTTGAAGTTCTCTCTGCTACTTTTACGTCATTTATCTGCAGTACTCTTTATTACAACACTGTCTGAGAGAAACTATCTTCAATCTACATTCCAAAGACAACTTGTATGTCTCTAACCCTTCTTACATTATAAATGGTGAAGAATGGACAGTGTATAATTTCTGAAGTTTATCACTGAACTAGTCCATTTAAATATGAGTGTTCCAAACTTCACTATCAGCCCTCCTCAACCATTCTGGGTTTCAGGAAATGATCCTCAACTCAAATGGATCGAATGGAAAGAATATTTTATAAACTATATTGATGCAATCAATGTTGGGGGAGAGATGTCAAGGGAACAGAAAAAAAGAATCTTGCTAAACTCTTTAGGCCCTATTGGTTTAAGAATGTTTTCTCGCATTTCAAAGACTCCTGTTGTAGGAGACAGTAATGTGTTTACGGATGCTATTAATCTTTTTTTATTTTTTTATTTATTCATTAGATTTTCAAACAAAATACAAGAAACCATAGAGTAAGGAGATGCAAAAGGTATTGCACACTACATATCAACAAAGTGATGCAGATTTCATATCACAGGACTTATAATCACATTCGGCTAGCATTTTTACATGAATCCGGGCACTGGGATATGATACATATGACTTAGCTCTACTGATGCCGGTAACTCAAACCAGTATATGAGGGCTGGCCCTTGTTTTGCTCTTGCCTCACCTATTAAAACGGGTCTTTACTCAATGTGGGTATATGCGAGCGTATGGTTGTGTACATTAGTCGTCAGAATTTTCTCTTAGGTACACTATCAGTGGTTCCCAGATGTCCCTAGGGCGAGATGATGTCGGAAGAAGGTCAGCGTAGACAGTGAGTTGATCCTTACAATATATAAAGTCAGAGAGCCATTCCTTAAACTTAGGAGCTCGTCCCCTGCCCCATCTACACGCCAGTCTGCGGTTAGCGAGCAATAAGCCTAGTGATACAAATTTCCTGCAGGACCGCTGTATATTAGCTGTGTACCCCAGAAGCGCCAGCATGGGGGTGTCTGGGACAATGAGACCAACCATTTTAGATAGCGCATCTATCACCTCTCTCCAATATTCGCGGATCGCACTGCAGTGCCACGCGAGGTGCAAGAAGTCCGCCCCTTCCCTCCGGCATCGTAAGCAACAATCGTCCTCACGTAATTTAAATTTATGCAGCTTTGTTGGGGTGTAATATGATCTATTCAAGAATTTAAAATGGATTATGAGCAGTCTACTGCTTGCAGTGATGGCCTCTGTTTGCGAGCTGCAATAAGCCCATTGCTCATCTGTCAGGGATTCCCCTAGATCCATACCCCACTCCTCTCTGGCCCCGTGCACCCCCTGTGGCCGCTCAATCAGCGCTGCTCGGTAGATTTGGGATACGGCATGTGCAGGCCCTGCCAGTTTCAGTGATGCATGAAGGACCTCCAGTACGGGAGGCTCAGTTGGGAATCCAGGGACATTGGCCCTGAGCTCATGTTTGAGCCTTATATATAAGAAAACCTCCAAGGGAGTAGTCCTATCCCCCGTTAGTAATTCCTGCTGGCTTTTAAACTGTCCCCCTTGGTATAGGTCCCCCCATGCAGCAAGACCTCGCTTCCGAAACATTTCCCGGCATGCAACCTCCTTGGTGACCGGCGCGACAGGCAGATGCTGAAGTGTCAGGAGGGGAGAATATAACCCGGTTAACCCATTATTTTGGACAGTCTCTTCCATGCATAGTTGGTGCAGCTGACCATGTGATGCGTGACCCCCTCGCCAGGAACAGTGGTTCCCAGGAAGGAGTTTAGAGGCGTGGGCCACATGTACCCCTGTTCAACGGCCAAATGCGGCATGTAAGGGGGAGGGTGGAGCCAGTAGGTGGCGTAATGTGCCTGCGCACTGAGATAATAAAGTTCCATGTCCGGAGCTTCAAACCCTCCCCTAGAGAATGGTTGGGTCAGGACTTTCCACCCCACTCTGGGCTGTTTACTGCCCCATGCCAGTTTGATAAGCAAGGATCGGATCGTACTGAAAAAAGTTCAGCCTGGATAGTAGGGTATATTAACAAACAGAGTAGCTTGGGCAGAATGTTCATTTTCATCAATGCCACTCTTCCAGCCAGGGAGAGCGGCAATGTTACCCATCTATCTATCCAGGAGCGAATAGTTTCAATTGTTGTGCCATAATTGGCTCGAAGGGTATCTTCTCTGTCTCTGGTGATGACCACACCCAAGTATTTGATTTCCTGGTCGCACCAGCTCAGTGGGAAATCAGGGGCAAATTGTGCAGTGTTTGCAGTGAGTGGGAATATCTGGGATTTAGCCCAGTTTAGTTTAATTCCCGATAGTTCCCCAAATCTTATGAATTCCCAAAGGATCGGATTAAGGCTAGTGCTGGGGTCACGCAGATATAGGGTAATATCGTCGGCGTAGATTGATATCAGTATCTGACGAGATGGATATTGAATTGCATATTCCCTATGGTGTTGTCTAATTTTGACCGCTAAGGGTTCGATGGAAAGAGCAAAAAGCAGCGGGGACAACGGGCATCCCTGCCGCGTGCCCCTCGTAATGGCGATCGGCTCCGAATAGAGCCAGTTGACTTGTACTATTGCCTCGGGCTGGGTATAGAGCAGCTTTATCCACCCCAAAAAAGGTCGGGGAGGCCCATTCTACCCAGAATAGAGAACATGTATCCCCATTCAAGGGAACCAAACGCTTTTGTAGCGTCCAGAAAGATTCCCGCCGCAGAATCATCAGGGTCAATGTCATGTAGTAGCGCAAATGTAGTTCTCAAATTGTGTGAAGTGGCCCTTCCCGGTACGAACCCGGCCTGATCAGGGAGGACCAGCCCATCCATTAGTAGTGATAACCTGTTAGCTATAACCTTGGCTAGAATTTTGGTGTCGCAATTAATTAGCGACAGCGGCCTATAAGCATCGCAGTTATCAGCATCTTTACCCGGCTTGAGCAATGATATAATCATGGCCTGGCGCATTGACAGCTATTAATGATCTTGATAAGCACTTTTCTCCCAAAAGTATGCATTGGTATCACTAGATACAAATTTTTTCAACGTAAACAATCTAAAGTAGAAACTGTTGATGAATATGTAGCAGACTTACAAAAGGTAGGAGCTGACTGCATGTTTGGAGGGTTACTAAATGATTTAATTAGAGACCAGGTTGTTATGCATTGTAGCAATCCAGCTATCCAAGAAAGATTATGGATAAATGATGATTCTCCTTTAGATACAGTTTTAACTTTAGTAAGGAAAGCAGAGTTGTCTGAAAAAAGTGCAGTAGCTTTTCAAGCTAAAGATAAAGAGTCGTGTTCCATTAATAGGGTGTTCAAAAGTTATAGCACCAAAAGAGGTGGTCTGCCTAACAAAGAAATGGGTAAGTTCAAAAGCAAGCAAGAAGGTAACAAGTGTTATAGATGTGATAGTAAAGAACATCTAGCTCACAGCAAAAATTGCCCTGCTATCAATGTGAAGTGCGGGAATTGTGGCATTAAAGGTCACTATGCTAAAGTATGTAGGAAAAAGATACGTGTCAATTATATAAATGAAGATCAGTTTAGTGTTGAAGATTTAGAGGAAGAAGATGACATGTCAAACTTTGTGATGGATGTCAAAGAAAAACTTATTCTTAACGTGAGTGAAGCTTATTGCAAAGGTAAACCTGAATGTTGGATGGTAATTGGGGGTGTTGGTTTAAACATGTATGCTGATTCGGGGTCCCCATATACTATAATAAGTGAAGACATTTGGAAAGAAAATTTGTAGAGAAGGTGGGCCAATATTTGTTAGAGGCTGATATTAACCCTGAAGGCTTTGGCGGAGAAAAAATTAAAATTTTGGGTTTTCGCTGGTTTACTTATATGTTCAAGCACAGAAGTTCATGGGGAAAATTGTATGTAGCAAAAAAAGGACCTTCCATTTTAGGTTGGCGAGACCAAAAGGATTTACATATAATTTTAGATCCCAATAGCAAAGAACAAGTCCTTATTCTAGATGATGGTACGTCTCTTGCAGATGAAGTAAAAAAAAAAAAATCCAAAAGTGTTCAGTAAAACTCTTGGGAATTTAATTGATTTTGAACACAAAATTCGCTTAAAAGATGATGCATGTCCTAAGATTCATAAAGTAAGGAATGTACCTATAGCCGTACGAGATGATCTGTCTAAGGAGTTAGAGAGGTTGGTAAGTGCTGATATAATTGAGCCTGTAGAAGTCTCAGAGTGGATTTCTCCAGTCGTTATCGCAAGGCGCAATAATGGAACAATCAGATGTGTAGACTTGCGTTATTTGAATAATAATATCAAGATTGACAAATTTCCACTTCCCAAGATTAACGAAATGGTTGCCATGCTGAAGGGAGCTCGGTGGTTCTCCACCATTGATCTATCCTCAGGATATCATCAAGTGTCCTTGACACCTGATTCTAGATGTTACACCGCATTTATTACCCCTAATGGTTGTTTTCAATATAAGCGTATGCCTTTTGGACTTGCTTCGGCTGCACCCGTTTTCCAAAGACTTATGTTCAACTTATTTGCGAAAGAAAAGAATTTGTTATTCTTACAGGATGACATATTAGTCTTTGGGAAAGATAAGGAGGAACATGATGCAAAATTGATGAAAGCATTCTCCATTCTTGAAAGCAAGGGGCTTACCGTGGAGTACAAGAAGTGTAAGTTTGCTGAAGAAAGCGCTACATATTTGGGGCACATTATTGATGAGACAGGAGTCAAACCAAAACCTTTTTTAGTAAAGGCCATTATTGATGCTACCACTTCTAGGTCCAAGGATAATGCGAGATCCTTCCTGGGGTTGGCAGAATATTGTGCTAAATTCATACCTAGATTTTCAGAGAAATGCTATCACATCCGTCAATTATTGAAACAAGGGTGTAAATTTGAATGGTCGCCACAGTGCGAGAGTGATTTTAAGACCATAAAAGATTCAATTTCCAAGGTCACTACGCTCCACAGCTTTGATCCCTGTTTAGATTGTGTCATTTCCACTGACGCAAGCAAAAAGGGTCTGGGAGCTATGCTTTTTCAGGTGGATGTACAGGGTTTGGAATACACAATAGCTTTCGCTTCCAGATCTTTGTCTCCTACTGAGGAAAAATATCCCACCATTGAAAAAGAGGCCTTAGCATGCGCTTGGGCTCTTGAACATTTCTGTGCCTTTATTTGGGGTAGACCTGTGACAATTCAAACCAGTCATAAGCCTTTGGTGAAATTACTAACCACTGAAGGTACTGTTAGTGCTTCTTCCAGAATCGCTTGCATTTCCGTGTGGATGCAAGAATTTATTTACAAAATTGTTTACAAACCTGGTAAAGTCAACGTGGTGGCTGATTTCTTGTCATGCATGCCTACCTTACTAGAAGAATGTGAAGACGAGAAATGGAATGGGTGTCAAATTGCCTTGGTTCATGACTCTGGTATTCCTTCCATTAAGAAGGAAGATTGGAAAGTTGAGTATGAAAAAGACACATTGTTGCAGGAGATCATTAACTTTGCTAGCAACCGTTGGCCTGATAAAATGAATATTCCTGTGAGTGTAAGACCTTTTTGGGAAGTGAGATCTGAACTCACTGTGGTCGATGATTAACTACTAAGAGGGGAGAGAATAATTCCCCCCATTAGTCTACGAAATGACATTCTACTATGTCATGAGGGCCATTTTGGCATCGGTCGCACTACGTCTGTTGTTAAAAAAAATTTGGTGACCAGGTGTTGACTCAGCCATTGAGCGGTTAGTGAGAGAATGTTCTGATTGTTCAAGAGCTGACAAGTCTTTGCAAACGTGTAACCCTCCCATGGTTGTGGGAAAACATCCTCAGAACCCATGGGAGTCTGTGGCATTAGACATCATGGGTCCTGTAGGACCATCACATCTTTACATAATTGTTTTAATTGACCTATTTTCTAGATGGCCTGTGGTCAAAGTGGTGCCAAACGTTGACACTATGGCAGTACTATCATTTTTAGACTACATATTTAGCCAAGAAGGAATTCCTGTGTCTTTATTAAGTGACAATGGGGTACAATTTCAATCCAATACATTCAAACAATATTGTAGCAGGGTTGGAATCTCATTGAAAACTACTTCTCTTCACAACCCGAGTGGAAATGGCATGGTTGAAAGGTTTAACCGTGTCATTAAAGGGGTTATACAATCTGCTTGTGTCAATAACAAAAATTGGGAAGTTGAATTATCAAAAGCTGTTTGGGCTTATAGAATTACTGACAATGAGCTTACTGGAATTTCTCCGTTCTTAATAATGAGAGGACGCAGACCAAGAGCAAAATGTAATCCTAATTGATTATTTAATTCCAGTGTTGAACAGTGGTCCTTGGAAGAAGTCAGGAAAACGATCTCTAATACTCAGTTGAAAAACAAATGTTACTTTGATTCAAAAATTGTACCAAACCTATTAACATTAAAGTTGTTGATTGGCTACGTATACTTAAGCCTGGTTTCATCCCAAAGTTCGTTTTTTAACGCCTTCGCTGCGATCGGAATTCCGCCCAAGTGCTGGACATTCCGATCGCGGGCGTGGTCGTGACGAGCTCAGCTCGTCATGCGCACATCCCGCCCGCGCAGCATGACGAGCTGAGCTCGTCATGAGCAGGGAAGGGGTTAAGCTAGCAAAAGTCTGTGAAGTTTTACGGAATGCTATTAGCCTTGATACTGGCAAAGTTTGGAATCTCAAACGTGTTGCTCTATGCAAGAATCATACTAATTGGATCATTGATGAAAATCAGGCAAGAAGATATGTTGATTTGGATGACTCAATGGATATTGATGACGATTTAAATGACAATGTTGCTCCACAAGAGATTTGTACTGGTTTCAATGTTTCATCTAACGTAAGGAACAATTCTATAATTACAAATGATAACCATGATAATTCTGTAAATTCTCAATTAGATGAGGCAGGACTTCCAGCTCAAAATATTGGAGAACCTCAGTCTCATATAAATGAAAATAAGTTAGACAAACCAAGGGTAAACCACCGTCATGGCTAAAGGATTTTATTGTGGAACGCTGTAAATAATTGCTACACAGTTTTTTTTTCTCTTCTTCTATTGAAGGGGGAATGTTGTGGGTTTTGGCAGCCCATATTTTGTATTCTTATTTTAGCTTTAGACTTTATCTTTGTTTTGTTATTTAGAGAGGGGGATATGTTGTGGCTCGCGCTGGTTTGGCTCGTGCTATATGCATCCCGTGCCAGCATGTGTGTTTAGGTTTGTGTGGGGTTCCATGTTCTAAGTGGTTAGGACTGTGTATCAGCAGTTGTACCGGTTGGCGGAGCGGAGAGGACCTGCGGTCCTGTGCTGCGCTCGAGCAATAAAGTACTTACTTCATTTCATCCTGTGTGCCTCATCACTTCACCAATGCAGGGCTTTCAAGGCAGGGGAGATGTGGTCTCGCGGTTTGATATGCAAGAGTAGTCTGGCAGCTGAGTTCTGAATCCGTTGTAGTCTTTTCATAGTCGCTAAAGGTGATCCGTGGTAGAGGCTATTGGCGTAATCGAGTTTGGACAGAACAAGGGAGATGGTAGCTTGGACCTTGTGTGGAAATCCCAAATGGGGGAAGATTTGTTGCAGAGTTTTTATAGTAACAAAGCTTGATCTTGCTACGTAATGAGTATTCTTTAGTTCTGTTATGTTTAGAATGTAGAATCATCCTGGTCATGTAGAATTTAGAATTAGAGCTAATGTGTGTTCTTAGCATTTATTTGCTTTGGTAGAATGTTGCTGCCAGATGTACTTGGGGCAGCTACACTGCTACATGCCTAGGCGATGTTCGAGGTTGCCAATAAAGAAGAACCATATTTAACAAAATTGGATCCTGAGTCGTTACTGCACAGACCAGTGCAAAGAGATGCCAAGCTGCTCAATAAGATCCCACAGACGTGTCATATACAAATAGAACTTTATATACAAATAGAAAATTTGACCCTGAATAAGGTTCCAGTGCCTTTTCACTAGGTTTGCGCTTTAGAAATACCATCCATATCCATACATTCAGTGAGAGAATGGCACCTTGTATAATCCCAAAGCGACCGCTAAGCTAAATAAGCAGGGTCACAAACAAATCCCAAATATTGACCAAAATACTTCTTTTCTCAAGTGGAACAAAAGCATCATAGAGTTAACTGATCATAGCCAGGAGATCCAGGAGAATCAATCAGTGAGCAGGGAGGCTTCTTCGACCTCCGAATACGGCGCAGAGGTCGGGGTGTCATTTATAATTATTTCCAATGTATTAACAGCCGGTTCAAATACAAGTTTACAACGATTGAGTTACACCAACTGGTATCTGGAGTTGTTATATTATCGATAGAAATCAGCAACCGGCCCCACTAGACTGCAACTTTACGAGATATGGGGGTGCCAAGGTTCCCAGCAACCCGTACCTGATGGAATCGAGCAGAAACTCACAGAAACAAGCAGTAACTCCCTAAAGCCCCTCTGGAACGGGTCCTGCTTTACCTACAAAAGTGGAGGGTTGGTGACCTTCGACCTCAGAGCAGCCGACCTCAGCCCTGCCAAGTATCACGCATCAGGTGTGACACTAACGCATTTCAGTGTGGTGATCCGCATCACCGCACTGAAATGCAAAGTCACGCATTTACAGTGCCTCCTCAGCTGTCTGGAGTGCTCTTTACTGTCCACTATGTGAGTAGAGTGAGCAAGGTAGTGACAGCGTGCGGTCTGTTCTTCTCGGGACAGGCTTGGGGGCTGGCTTAGCTGAGCGCGTTCTGGCATAGGCTAAAATGTAACCTATTCACCCCACACCAGCGCGGCATCAGCACTGACGTCAGGAGAGTCAGTTTTGATTTTGCCCAATAAGAGAGCAAGAACAGGCGGGCTGAGCAAGAGCGAGGCACTGCAGTGCATACGTTTTAAACTGTGCAGGCAGCTCCTGCCGCTGCTCACATCGAGCGGGCTAATGTACTATTACTATTTTCGGACCCGCCGGAGTGCAGTGGTGCCTGAACTGAGCCTGCACTGCAGTCAGGCAGTGCACAGCCATCATAGCTGCCAAGGTTTCAGATTGCTTATGTGTGACATTTTCATAATGTCAGTGTTATTATGAGTGACATTGATTGACTATGAGTGACACTTTCTCTTGAGCAAAAATCAAGCAATGAAGACGAGGGAAACACATAAATATCAGAAATTACACCCACGTGAGCAACAAAAACTATGTGCCGCACGCACCATTCTATTAAAAGCCTCAAAAACCATCCATTTATTGCTATCTTTAGTAGCACAACAAAATCAAGCCACATCCAATACCCTTGCCCCTCTCCCTCACATTAAAAGCACACGTTCATTTTGGGCCAGGCCAATAAACAAATTTGCATGTAATGTGTCCTGCCCTGCCTTTAATCTCATCAACTTTTTTGTTGGCCTTTTTGCCCTGCATTGCGTGAAATGCGCGCGATACACCTTTTGTTCAAGACATAAATAAAAATATGTTTCTTCCATAGATCGTTTTCATGGAGCCTTGAATCTATTTATCTGAAACGCAGTTTCAGCGTGTATTGGATTTGTAGCCAGCATACAGTATCAAAAGCAAAATTACAATTGTGAATGCATGTCATGTTCCCTAGAAAAGAAAGCACGGGCTGAAGGGTATCATGAAATATTGAGCAAAAAGTGTCAAAGTGTCATACATAAGGCACTGATTGAAGTGTCACACATACGTTTGCTGAAACTTGTAAAATATGACACATAAGCCTGTTGATGAACTTGGCAGCTATGCCATGCTCCCACTGTGCACGCAACACACAGCACGATCGCTCAGAATAAAGTTATTTTCACTCAGTAAATGAATAAAAGGTCACCTTTTCCGAGAGTAGGCCTCCTGCTCCCTGCCTCAGCCTGGCAGCAGGGGTGACTCTGTCCTCGCAGTTCAGCTTGCGGTCGGCAGGAAAGGGACGGGGAAGGGTGTGTCCTCAGGTAAAGTGTGAGGATGGGCGCGCAGGATGTCGCTCGGTTACAGGTCTCTGCGGAGGTGCACCGACCAAAGTGGGTGTCTGGCAGGCAGACGCTCGGCTTCTGCTGGGAATCACTGGACTAATCCTGAGTGATTGAAGAAGCCTCCTCTAAGTCTACAACAGCACGGTACTTCACGGCAAGTTCCTGTGTTTTACCTTGTTTTGACTCTGAAAGGAGAGACTTAGGCAGGAGCTGCACAGCCGCACACTCACTTGAGAGAGTGACACTTGTCTCTGCGAGCCCCAGGAATAGGCCGGCCAGCAGCGACAATGGACTTTCCCCGGCCCTGGTCGGGCAGTGCACGGGCCGCGGACGGGCCAGGACTCTCCACTCACTACGGCATAATGGCTGTGCACTGCCTGACTGCAGTGCAGGCTCAGTTCAGGCACCACTGCACTCCGGCGGGTCAGAAAATAGTAATAGTACATTACCCCTCTCGATGTGAGCAGTGGCAGGAGCTGCCTGCGCAGTTTAAAACGTATGCACTGCAGTGCCTCGCTCTTGCTCAGCCCTCCTGTTCTTGCTCTCTTATTGGGCAAAATCAAAACTGACTCTCCTGACGTCAGTGCTGATGCCACGCTGGTGTGGGGTGAATAGGTTACAATTTAGCCTACGCCAGAACGCGCTCAGCTAAGCCAACCCCCAAGCCTGTCCCGAGAAGAACAGACCGCGCGCTGCCACTACCTTGCTCACTCTACTCATATAGTGGACAGTAAAGAGCACTCCAGACAGCTGAGGAGGCACTGTAAATGCGTGACTTTGCATTTCAGTGCGGTGATGCGGATCACCACACTGAAATGCGTTAGTGTCACACCTGATGCGTGATACTTGGCAGGGCTGAGTCATTATGCCGTAGTGAGTGGAGAGTCCTGGCCCGACCGCGGCCCGTGCACTGCCCGACCAGGGCCGGGGAAAGTCCATTGTCGCGGCTGGCCGGCCTATTCCTGGGGCTCGCAGAGACAAGTGTCACTCTCTCAAGTGAGTGTGCGGCTGTGCAGCTCCTGCCTTAGTCTCTCCTTTCAGACTCGAAACAAGGTAAAACACAGGAACTTGCCGTGAAGTACCGTGCTGTTGTAGACTTAGAGGAGGCTTCTTCAATCACTCAGGATTAGTCCAGTGATTCCCAGCAGAAGCCAAGCGTCTGCCTGCCAGACACCCACTTTGGTCGGTGCACCTCCGCAGAGACCTGTAACCGAGCGACATCCTGCGCGCCCATCCTTACACTTTACCTGAGGACACACCCTTCCCCGTCCCTTTCCTGCCGACCGCAAGCTGAACTGCGAGGACAGAGTCACCCCTGCTGCCAGGCTGAGGCAGGGAGCAGGAGGCCTACTCTCGGAAAAGGTGACCTTTTATTCATTTACTGAGTGAAAATAACTTTATTCTGAACGTCGTGCTGTGTGTTGCGTGTACAGTGGGAGCATGGCATAGCTGCCAAGTTCATCAACAGGCTTATGTGTCATATTTTACAAGTTTCAGCAAACGTATGTGTGACACTTCAATCAGTGCCTTATGTATGACACTTTGACACTTTTTGCTCAATATTTCATGATACCCTTCAGCCCGTGCTTTCTTTTCTAGGGAACATGACATGCATTCACAATTGTAATTTTGCTTTTGATACTGTATGCTGGCTACAAATCCAATACACGCTGAAACTGCGTTTCAGATAAATAGATTCAAGGCTCCATGAAAACGATCTATGGAAGAAACATATTTTTATTTATGTCTTGAACAAAAGGTGTATCGCGCGCATTTCACGCAATGCAGGGCAAAAAGGCCAACAAAAAAGTTGATGAGATTAAAGGCAGGGCAGGACACGTTACATGCAAATTTGTTTATTGGCCTGGCCCAAAATGAACGCGTGCTTTTAATGTGAGGGAGAGGGGCAAGGGTATTGGATGTGGCTTGATTTTGTTGTGCTACTAAAGATAGCAATAAATGGATGGTTTTTGAGGCTTTTAATAGAATGGTGCGTGTGGCACATCGTTTTTTTGTTGCTCACGTGGGTGTAATTTCTGATATTTATGTGTTTCCCTCGTCTTCATTGCTTGATTTTTGCTCAAGAGAAAGTGTCACTCATAGTCAATCAATGTCACTCATAATAACACTGACATTATGAAAATGTCACACATAAGCAATCTGAAACCTTGGCAGCTATGATGGCTGTGCACTGCCTGACTGCAGTGCAGGCTCAGTTCAGGCACCACTGCACTCCGGCGGGTCCGAAAATAGTAATAGTACATTAGCCCGCTCGATGTGAGCAGCGGCAGGAGCTGCCTTCGCAGTTTAAAACGTATGCACTGCAGTGCCTCGCTCTTGCTCAGCCCGCCTGTTCTTGCTCTCTTATTGGGCAAAATCAAAACTGACTCTCCTGACGTCAGTGCTGATGCCGCGCTGGTGTGGGGTGAATAGGTTACATTTTAGCCTACGCCAGAACGCGCTCAGCTAAGCCAGCCCCCAAGCCTGTCCCGAGAAGAACAGGCCGCACGCTGTCACTACCTTGCTCACTCTACTCACATAGTGGACAGTAAAGAGCACTCCAGAGAGCTGAGGAGGCACTGTAAATGCGTGACTTTGCATTTCAGTGCGGTGATGCGGATCACCACACTGAAATGCGTTAGTGTCACACCTGATGCGTGATACTTGGCAGGGCTGAGGTCGGCTGCTCTGAGGTCGAAGGTCACCAACCCTCCCCTTTTGTAGGTAAAGCAGGACCCGTTCCAGAGGGGCTTTAGGGAGTTACTGCCTGTGAGTTTCTGCTCGATTCCATCAGGTACGGGTTGCTGGGAACCTTGGCGCACCCATATCTCGTAAAGTTGCAGTCTAGTGGGGCCGGTTGCTGATTTCTATCGATAATATAACAACTCCAGATGCCAGTTGGTGTAACTCAATCATTGTAAACTTGTATTTGAACCGGCTGTTAATACATTGGAAATAATTATAAATGACACCCCGACCTCTGCGCCGTATTCGGAGGTCGAAGAAGCCTCCCTGCTCACTGATTGATTCTCCTGGATCTCCTGGCTATGTTCAGTTAACTCTATGATGCTTTTGTTCCACTTGAGAAAAGAAGTATTTTGGTCAATATTTGGGATTTGTTTGTGACCCTGCTTATTTAGCTTAGCGGTCGCTTTGGGATTATACAAGGTGCCATTCTCTCACTGAATGTATGGATATGGATGGTATTTCTAAAGCGCAAAACCTAGTGAAAAGGCACTGGAACCTTATTCAGGGTCAAATTTTCTATTTGTATATAAAGTTCTATTTGTATATGACACGTCTGTGGGATCTTATTGAGCAGCTTGGCATCTCTTTGCACTGGTCTGTGCAGTAACGACTCAGGATCCAATTTTGTTAAATATGGTTCTTCTTTATTGGCAACCTCGAACATCGCCTAGGCATGTAGCAGTGTAGCTGCCCCAAGTACATCTGGCAGCAACATTCTACCAAAGCAAATAAATGCTAAGAACACACATTAGCTCTAGTTCTAAATTCTACATGACCAGGATGATTCTACATTCTAAACTTAACAGAACTAAAGAATACTCATTACGTAGCAAGATCAAGCTTTGTTACTATAAAAACTCTGCGACAAATCTTCCCCCATTTGGGATTTCCACACAAGGTCCAAGCTACCATCTCCCTTGTTCTGTCCAAACTCGATTACGCCAATAGCCTCTACCACGGATCACCTTTAGCGACTATGAAAAGACTACAACGGATTCAGAACTCGGCTGCCAGACTACTCTTGCATATCAAACCGCGAGACCACATCTCCCCTGCCTTGAAAGCCCTGCATTGGTGAAGTGATGAGGCACACAGGATGAAATGAAGTAAGTACTTTATTGCTCGAGTGCAGCACAGGACCGCAGGTCCTCTCCGCTCCGCCAACCGGTACAACTGCTGATACACAGTCCTAACCACTTAGAACATGGAACCCCACACAAACCTAAACACACATGCTGGCACAGGATGCATATAGCACGAGCCAAACCAGCGCGAGCCACAACACATCCCCCTCTCTAAATAACAAAACAAAGATAAAGTCTAAAGCTAAAATAAGAATACAAAATATGGGCTGCCAAAACCCACAACATTCCCCCTTCAATAGAAGAAGAGAAAAAAAAACTGTGTAGCAATTATTTACAGCGTTCCACAATAAAATCCTTTAGCCATGACGGTGGTTTACCCTTGGTTTGTCTAACTTATTTTCATTTATATGAGACTGAGGATCTCCAATATTTTGAGCTGGAAGTCCTGCCTCATCTAATTGAGAATTTACAGAATTATCATGGTTATCATTTGTAATTATAGAATTGTTCCTTACGTTAGATGAAACATTGAAACCAGTACAAATCTCTTGTGGAGCAACATTGTCATTTAAATCGTCATCAATATCCATTGAGTCATCCAAATCAACATATCTTCTTGCCTGATTTTCATCAATGATCCAATTAGTATGATTCTTGCATAGAGCAACACGTTTGAGATTCCAAACTTTGCCATTATCAAGGCTAATAGCATTCCGTAAAACTTCACAGACTTTTGCTAGCTTAACCCCTTCCCTGCTCATGACGAGCTCAGCTCGTCATGCTGCGCGGGCGGGCTGTGCGCATGACGAGCTGAGCTCGTCACGACCACGCCCGCGATCGGAATGTCCAGCACCTGGGCGGAATTCCGATCGCAGCAAAGGCGTTAAAAAACGTACTTTCCCCCTTTGGGATGAAACCAGGCTTAAGTATACGTATCCAATCACCAACTTTAATGTTAACAGGTTTGGTACAATTTTTTAATCAAAGTAACATTTGTTTTTCAACTGAGTATTAGAGATCGTTTTCCTGACTTCTTCCAAGGACCACTGTTCAACACTGGAATTAAATAATCTATTAGGATTACATTTTGCTCTTGGTCTGTGTCCTCTCATTATTAAGAACGGAGAAATTCCAGTAAGCTCATTGTCAGTAATTCTATAAGCCCAAAAAGCTTTTGACAATTCAACTTCCCAATTTTTGTTATTGACACAAGCAGATTGTATAACCCCTTTAATGACACGGTTAAACCTTTCAACCATGCCATGCCATAGTGAGTGGAGAGTCCTGGCCCGTCCGCGGCCCGTGCACTGCCCAGCCAGGGCCGGGGAAAGTCCATTGTCGCGGCTGGCCGGCCTATTCCTGGGGCTCACAGAGACAAGTGTCACTCTCTCAAGTGAGTGTGCGGCTGTGCAGCTCCTGCCTCAGTCTCTCCTTTCAGAGTCAAAACACAGGAACTTGCCGTGAAGTACCGTGCTGTTGTAGACTTAGAGGAGGCTTCTTCAATCACTCAGGAGTAGTCCAGTGATTCCCAGCAGAAGCCGAGCGTCTGCCTGCCAGACACCCACTTTGGTCGGTGCACCTCCGCAGAGACCTGTAACTGAGCGACATCCTGCGCGCCCATCCTCACACTTTACCTGAGGACACACCCTTACCCGTCCCTTTCCTGCCGACCGCAAGCTGAACTGCGAGAACAGAGTCACCCCTGCTGCCAGGCTGAGGCAGGGAGCAGGAGGCCTACTCTCGGAAAAGGTGACCTTTTATTCATTTACTGAGTGAAAATAACTTTATTCTGAACGTCGTGCTGTGTGTTGCGTGCACAGTGGGAGCATGGCATAGCTGCCAAGTTCATCAACAGGCTTATGTGTCATATTTTACAAGTTTCAGCAAACGTATGTGTGACACTTCAATCAGTGCCTTATGTATGACACTTTGACACTTTTTGCTCAATATTTCATGATACCCTTCAGCCCGTGCTTTCTTTTCTAGGGAACATGACATGCATTCACAATTGTAGTTTTGCTTTTGATACTGTATGCTGGCTACAAATCTAATACACGCTGAAACTGCGTTTCAGATAAATAGATTCAAGGCTCCATGAAAACGATCTATGGAAGAAACATATTTTTATTTATGTCTTGAACAAAAGGTGTATCGCGCGCATTTCACGCAATGCAGGGCAAAAAGGCCAACAAAAAAGTTGATGAGATTAAAGGCAGGGCAGGACACGTTACATGCAAATTTGTTTATTGGCCTGGCCCAAAATGAACGCGTGCTTTTAATGTGAGGGAGAGGGGTAAGGGAATTGGATGTGGCTTGATTTTGTTGTGCTACTAAAGATAGCAATACATGGATGGTTTTTGAGGCTTTTAATAGAATGGTGAGAGCGGCACATCGTTTTTTTGTTGCTCACGTGGGTGTAATTTCTGATATTTATGTGTTTCCCTCGTCTTCATTGCTTGATTTTTGCTCAAGAGAAAGTGTCACTCATAGTCAATCAATGTCACTCATAATAACACTGACATTATGAAAATGTCACACATAAGCAATCTGAAACCTTGGCAGCTATGCGACCTGGATGTTAGTGCCTCGACGGTGGCGTCCCTGGCTCATCCTCTCTTCTCATAGCCAAACACCGCCGACCCAGACGGCAGCTGTGACGCACTTTAGAAGGCTCTTCATTACCGCTTAGGGAACAATTTCCGGCGGTTTCTAGAATATTTGCCAGGCTCATTTCCGGGTTTGTTTGGCAGGGATTCGTCAGGTATAAAAGTCGATCGACTCGATTTCAGAGAAACATTTTTGGAGGAAAAAGGTAAAACGTACTGAGATTTACTGTGTGTCATAATGTATGTGATATGGTTGCCGCCTGACTTTTACGTTACCGGCCCTAATGGTATTTTCATTTCAAGACAGGTCAAAAAGGAAAATCATTAAAACACGGTACCTTTGCCCCCTATAACAAATGCAAGATGAAAACATATCAAAATAATTTTAATGCTCTGGGTGCATTCTTCAATTATTTTCAAAGCAACCAGAGACAGAATTGCTGTGTTTAAAAGGTTACAGAGCATAACCTATGTGTAAAGCGATAATTATCCTGTTGATAAATACGTTTATTCTCTTCAAGCACATAGATGTCGCAGCGTCCCTTTCGCCTCAGCCCGCAGCAACCGCCAGTCTGCCTGAGTGCGAGGAACGCCGCTTCACAGTAGAACATTCAAACAGTGAGATTCCACGGAGGCACGCGGCCCACCAACACAAGTGGAATCATAACATATCCCTTATTTCATATTAGCCATGAATAACATTGTATTCAATGTTAAGAGGATTTTGCACAAACTGTTATTCAAGTACAAACTCCTGGCCCTTTCAGAACCCAAAAACTCTAACATGGCAAGTATTTTTCCATGAAAAAGCTGGCAATCCTAGTGGGGCATTGTAATTTTAATCACTACCAGTTCAAAGATGATATAACGTGAATGCCAACAGTTGGCTGCAGGAAGGAGGGAGATTTAGGGCCACATGCATCAAGGAAAAAACCGGTCGCAAACGGGCAGATTCTCAGAATCTGCCCCTTTGCGACCGGTATTTTTGCATTTGGGATGCATCATCCCAAAAGCAAAAATCGCAAATTGTGATTACATTTAAGGAATCGCAAATTGCGATGCCTTGAATGCAATGCAAGATGCCATTTAAAATAGCGATTTCACTATTAGGGTCCGCTAATTACCGGAAATTATACCTGATGGTAATTTGCGAAAACTTTGAAAAATGCACTTAAGTGCATTTTTCAAAGTTCCAGATTACACACACACATGCCCTTGGGGCATGTGTGTGCGCAACTTGTGTTCACATATCAATTTCAGGGGTGCAACAGGGTGTCCTTTTGGCACCCTTGAAATTGCATGCGCAATTTGCGAGTACCTATTGGGTTTCTATTGATCAATCAATCAATCAATCATGTCACTTATAAAGCGCACTACATACCCGCGAGGGTCTCAAGGCGCTGGGGGAAGAGGGGGGTGGTGCTGCTACTGATCGAAGAGCCAGGTCTTGAGGAGTCTTCTGAAGGCCAGTAGGTCTTGGGTCTGTCGGAGGTTGGTGGGGAGGGTGTTCCAGGTCTTGGCGGCGAGGTGGGAGAAGGATCTGCCGCCGGCGGTCGCTTTCCGGATGCGGGGGACTGTGGCGAGGGCGAGGCTGGTCGAGCGGAGCTGGCGGGTGGGGGTGTAGAAGCTGAGTCGTCTGTTGAGGTAGGCTGTCCGGAGTTGTGGAGTGCTTTGTGTGCGTGGGTGAGGAGCTTGAAGGTTATCCTCTTGTTGACAGGGAGCCAGTGCAGGTCTCTCAGGTGGGGTGTGATGTGGCTGCGTCGGGGGATGTCGAGGATAAGACGTGCAGAGGCGTTCTGGATGCGTTGCAGCCGTCTCAGGAGCTTAGCCGTCGTTCCTGCATAGAGGGCGTTTCCGTAGTCCAGCCTGCTGGTGACGAGGGCCTGGGTGACTGTTTTTCTTGTTTCGGTGGGGATCCACTTGAAGATCCTGCAGAGCATTCGGAGGATGTTGAAGCAGGATGAGGAAACGGCGTTGACCTGCTTAGTCATGGAGAGGGTGGGGTCGAGGATGACCCCTAGGTTGCGTACGTGGTCGGTGGGTGGCGGGGCTGTTCCCAGTGATGTTGGCCACCAGGAGTCGTCCCAGGCTGAAGGGTTGGAACCAAGGATGAGGACCCCCGTCTTGTCCGAGTTCAGCTTCAGGCGGCTGGTCCTCATCCATTCGGCGACGGCCTTCATTCCTTCGTGGAGGTGCGCTTTGGCGGTGTGAGGGTCTTTGGTGAGGGAGAGGATCAGCTGGGTGTCGTCGGCGTAGGAGATGATGTTGAGGTTGTGCTGTCGGGTGACGTGGGCGAGGGGTGCCATGTAGATGTTGAACAGCATTGGGCTGAGGGAGGAGCCTTGGGGTACGCCGCAGATGATCTTGGTGGCCTTGGATCGGAAGGGGGCGAGGCGGACGCTTTGTGTTCTGCCGGAAAGGAAGGATGTGGTCCAGTCCAGGGCCTTCTCTTGGATCCCGGCGTCGTGAAGGCGTGTTCGTAGTGTGTGGTGGCAGACCGTGTCGAAGGCGGCTGATAGGTCCAGGAGGATGAGGGCTGCTGTTTCTCCGTTGTCTAGCAGGGTCCTGATGTCATCGGTGGCGGCGATGAGGGCGGTTTCGGTGCTGTGGTTGCTGCGGAAGCCGGACTGGGAAGGGTCCAGGATGTTGTTCTCCTCGAGGTAGCGGGTCAGTTGTTTGTTGACGATTTTCTAGGTGACCTTCGCGGGGAACGGGAGCAGAGAGATGGGTCGGAAGTTCTTGAGGTCCTTGGGGTCTGCCTTGGGTTTCTTGAGTAAGGCGGTGATCTCGGCGTGCTTCCAGCTTTCCGGGAAGGTTGCTGTCTCGAAGGAGATGTTGAGTATTTTCCGGAGATGGGGCGCGATGGCTGTACTGGCTTTGTTGAAGATGTGGTGAGGGCACGGGTCTAGCGGTGAACCGGAGTGGATGGTGTTCATGATCTCGCTGGTGTCCTCGTCGTTGATGTTGGTCCAGGAGAGCAGGCGGTTGGTGGTTGTGGGGGCAGTGGTCTCGGTGGTTGCCGGGGCGGTCGTGGTGTTGAAGCTGTCGTGGATGTCGGCGATTTTGCGGTGGAAGAAGGTGGCCAGTGAGTCGCACAGGTCTCGCGACGGCTGGATGTCGTTGGTGTTGGAGCTGGGGTTGGAGAGTTCCTTCACGATGTTGAAGAGCTCTTTGCTGTTGTGTGCGTTGTTGTCTAGGCGGTCTTTGAGTGAGGCCCTTTGGCGGATCTGATGAGGTGATGGTGACTGCGGGTGGCGCTCTTGTGGGCGGCGTAGCTGTCCGCTGTCCGTTCGTGGAGCCAGATCTTCTCCAGTTTTCGGCATGTTTGTTTGGAGGCCTGGAGGTCTTCGGTGAACCAGGTGGCTTTCTTGCTGGTGTGGCTGTTGGGCGGATTCTTGAGCGGGGCGAGGGTGTTGGCGCAGTCGTCGATCCACTGTCTGAGGTTGCGGGCGGCGGTGTCGGGGTCGGAGGGTTCGGCGGGTGGGCTCAGGGCGAGGGTTGTGGTTAGCTGGTCTTCCGTGACTCTGCTCCAGCAGCGGCGAGGCATTTGTTCGGTGCGGTGGTGCGTGGTGGGCTTCCTGTAGGTGAAGTGGATGCAGTGGTGGTCAGTCCAGTGGGGTTCGGAGGTGTGGTTGAAGGAGACGTGTGGGCTTGCGTGAAAAGATGGAGTCGAGCGTGTGGCCGGCGGCGTGGGTGGGTGTAGTCACGAGCTGTCTGAGTCCGAGGGTGGCGAGGTTGTCGATCAGGGTGGTGGAGTTGGTGTCCTTGTTGTTCTCGAGGTGGAAGTTCAGGTCCCCGAGGAGGATGTAGTCCGTGGAGGCGATGGCGTGTGTGCTGACGGGGTCAGCGATGGAATCGCTGAACTGTGGTCGGGGTCCGGGGGTCTGTAGATGAGGGTTCCTCTGAGGGTGGTGTTGGGATCGGTGTGGATCTGGAAGTGCATGTGTTCGGCGGTGCTGAGGGTGTCGTCGGTGTTGGTTGAGACTCTGAGGGTGTTCCTGTGGACGATGGCGATGCCTCCTCCGACTCCGTTGGTGCGGTCCCTGCGGGTGATCTTGTATCCGTCCGGGATGGCAATGTCGATGTCGGGGGCTGAAGCGGGATTCAGCCAGGTCTCCGTCAGGAATGCGACGTCTGGGGAGGTTGAGTCGAGAAGGTCCCAGAGTTCGATGGCGTGTTTGCGGGCGGAGCGGGTGTTGAGGAGGATGCATCTGAGGTAGTTGGGTTCTTTCCTGGGCGGTGGTTTGGCGGGGCGGGTGCTGGCGAAGCTGCAGTTCCGGCAGGTGAAGGGCCCTTGGGTGCGCTTCGGGGTGGCCTGGTAGCAGGCGTGATCTTTTCCGGGGTTGAGTGCGTGGAGGGTGCTGGCGTCGTATCGGCGTCTGTTGATGTGGCGGGCGCGGGGATGCCCGGACCAGGGGGTCTGGCGCTGGGCGCGGTCACGGCACGGACGGGCGCAGACGGGCTTGCTTTAGGCGCGCCCGCTGCACACGCCCGCTGCGCGGCACGCACAGCGGCCGCCATAAATGGGGAGGTGGGAGGGAGGAGCAGGGAATGGGGCAGCGAATGGGCAGTGAGGGGCGGGGCCGCAGGTGCAGCGGCGGGAAACAGGCACAGAAGGGAAAACGAGCACAATCAGGGCATCAAGGGGGCACAGAAAGGAAAAAACTAGCACAATGAGGGGCAGCAAGGGGGCACAGAAAGGAAAAACTAGCACAATGAGGGGCAGCAAGGGGGCACAGAAAGGAAAAACGAGCACAATCAGGGGCAGCAAGGGGGGCACAGAAAGAAAAAACGAGCACAATCAGGGGCAGCAAGGGGGGCACAGAAAGGAAAAACGAGCACAATCAGGGGCAGCAAGGGGGCACAGAAAGGAAAAAAAAACGAGCACAATCAGGGGCAGCAAGGGGGCACAGAAAGGAAAAACTAGCACAATGAGGGGCAGCAAGGGGGCACAGAAAGGAAAAACGAGCACAATCAGGGGCAGCAAGGGGGCACAGAAAGGAAAAACGAGCACAATCAGGGGCAGCAAGGGGGCACAGAAAGGAAAACGAGCACAATCAGGGGCAGCAGCAGGGCACACAGACGGAGCTGTGTGGTGGGGGAGCGACCTACCAGTCAAGGTCAGGGGTCGCTCTCTTCACCACGCAGCGGCCGCCATAAATGGGGAGGTGGGAGGGAGGAGCAGGGAATGGGGCAGCGAATGGGCAGTGAGGGGGCGGGGCCGCAAGGCGCAGCGGCGGGAAACAGGCACAGAAGGGAAAACGAGCACAATCAGGGCATCAAGGGGGCACAGAAAGGAAAAAACTAGCACAATGAGGGGCAGCAAGGGGGCACAGAAAGGAAAAACTAGCACAATGAGGGGCAGCAAGGGGGCACAGAAAGGAAAACGAGCACAATCAGGGGCAGCAAGGGGGGCACAGAAAGGAAAAACGAGCACAATCAGGGGCAGCAAGGGGGCACAGAAAGAAAAACGAGCACAATCAGGGGCAGCAAGGGGGCACAGAAAGGAAAAACGAGCACAATCAGGGGCAGCAAGGGGGCACAGAAAGGAAAAAAAAACGAGCACAATCAGGGGCAGCAAGGGGGCACAGAAAGGAAAAACTAGCACAATGAGGGGCAGCTAGGGGGCACAGAAAGGAAAAACGAGCACAATCAGGGGCAGCAAGGGGGCACAGAAAGGAAAAACGAGCACAATCAGGGGCAGCAAGGGGGCACAGAAAGGAAAAACGAGCACAATCGGGCAGCAAGGGGGCACAGAAAGGAAAAACGAGCACAATCAGGGGCAGCAAGGGGGCACAGAAAGAAAAACGAGCACAATCAGGGGCAGCAAGGGGGCACAGAAAGGAAAAAACAAGCACAATCAGGGGCAGCAAGGGGGCACAGAAAGGAAAAAAAACGAGCACAATCAGGGGCAGCAAGGGGGCACAGAAAGGAAAAAACTAGCACAATGAGGGGCAGCAAGGGGGCACAGAAAGGAAAAACGAGCACAATCAGGGGCAGCAAGGGGGCACAGAAAGGAAAAACGAGCACAATCAGGGGCAGCAAGGGGGCACAGAAAGGAAAAACGAGCACAATCAGGGGCAGCAAGGGGGCACAGAAAGGAAAAACGAGCACAATCAGGGGCAGCAGCAGGGCACACAGACGGAGCTGTGTGGTGGGGAGCGACCTACCAGTCAAGGTCAGGGGTCGCTCTCTTCACCACGCAGCGGCCGCCATAAATGGGGAGGTGGGAGGGAGGAGCAGGGAATGGGGCAGCGAATGGGCAGTGAGGGGGCGGGGCCGCAGGGGCGCAGCGGCGGGAAACAGGCACACTGGGCCTCTAAGCCCATAGGAATGAATGGGCAGCAATTCCTTAATTGCGACAATTAAGGAATGTTTAGGAATCGCTATTTTTTTAGGGATTCCTACATGCATAGGCATTTGCGATTCCTTATTAGCGAATCCTTATTTTTCGCTAATTAGGAATCGCAAATGACATTTTAGATGCATGTGCCAGTAGGTGTCCTTTTTGTCTCCTCGCTTCTTGTTGTGAAAGTCATGTCCAGGAGGTCAGGTAATGTTGGTCCTTTGGTATCTACTCTCTCCTTTGTTGTCCCATCAATATGACTTCAACATGATCTCTTTCTCGTCTTTTTACAAACTCGAAACTCCTGAAGCATACACAGTATGTCTATGTATGTAATTATATAGTACAAACTTAGCTGAAGTGCAACTGAGCACTGCATACGGATGAGGGTGTATTAGTAGACCATACCAAATAGCGTACATAAAGAGAGATTTTGCATATTCTGTCCATATTTTGCATTACACAGTAATATTGCATTGCATGTTTACAATTTCTTCCATTGTACAAATTTCTAAATGTAAGACACACACACTCTACCAGCACCATAACTGGGCTTGTATTTCCAACGTCCTGATATCTAAGCCACCTTCGAAAGCCAGACCAGTCTAAAGGCAGAGGAAGCCAATCAGAATGGCTTAGGCAAGGAAGGGAATGACTAGGATTAATGAACATTGTGGTAAATAATCAGAGCATTATTACCCTTATATTCCTCTGGTAAGCTAGCAGGGTGGTGGCACCAGTTAGGCAGTAGCCAATACTAAGGGCAGAAATATCAAGCCAAGAAACCAGGATTCAAGGGTCCATTTGGTCGCTGTTTGGGAACTTTACAGTGTCCTAGAGCTGCTATTATTACTAGGTCTCCTCTGACACCGACTGTTAATCAATAGATAAATTGAGGAGTACGATGACCGCAGGAAGAAATGAACAAATGGGAAACAGATGGTACCTAGACGCTCGTTTAGTGTGTCCAATAGACTAATTATGACCCTGCCAAAGGAGAAGAAGATCCACCAAAGAATGAAATTGGGTTTCCGTTGGTAACACGAGTCCCCCCAGCTGAAAGTGGGGAGAGCTACCCAGCTTCTTGGGAGTTCTTATCACTAAGGCGGAAGAACCTGGAGAGGCCATCAGCATTGGCGTGGTCTACCCCAAGTCGGTATTCCATTGTAAAGTCCATTCCTTGTGGAGAGATGGACCACTTCAACAATTTTGGATTTTCACCCCTCATTTGCATTTTTGCATTAGCCACCTAAGGGGCGTGTGATCTGTCTGAATCCGGAAGTAAGTCCCAAACAGGTGTGTTCTCAACTTCTTCAGGACCCAGACCACAGCAAAGGCTTCCCTTTCAATAGCACTCTGTTCCCTGGGAAGTAATCTCCTAGAGATGAAAGCTACTGGTTGGTCTAGGCCCTCATCATTCAACTGTGAAAGAACTGCCCCTGTGCTGTGCTCCGAGGCATCAGTTTGCACAATGAATTCCTTGGAAGAGTCAGGGGCCTTGAGCACATGGGCTGTGCACATGGCTTGTTTTAGGGGGTTAAGTGCTTTTTGGTATGCCTCTGCCCAAATCACGTTTCTGGGCTGCTTTTTCTAACACGGCTCAGTCAATGGGACAACAATGGTGTCATATCCCTTGACAAACCTCCTGTAGTAACTGGTAAGGCCTAGAAAAGCTCTCACCTCAGTTTGGGTCTTTGGGGACTCCCAAGCCATGATGGTTTCTTCTTGGCCTGGAGGGTCTACACGTTACCTCTGCCCATCAGGGGTCCCCAGTACACAACATACCCTTGCCATATCTGGCACTTACTGGCCTTGATAGTCAGGCCTGCCTTTTGCAGGGCCTGAAGTACTTCCTGCAGGTGAAAATGGTGCTCCTTCCAGTTGTTACTGTTACAGTTGTGTCATCCAAGTAAGCAGCACTGAAGGCCTCCATTCCAGTCAAAACCTAGTTCACCAGCCCCTGGAAATTGGCTGGGGCATTCTTTAACCTAAACGGCATCACTCTGAATTGGTAGTGGCCCTCTGAAGTGGAGAAGGCTGACCTATCTTTGGCTGCTTCAGTTAGGGCAATCTGCCAGTACCCTGAAGTAAGAACAAAGGTACTAAGGAACTGGGCAGCCCTAACCTGTCAATCGGGTCATCAGCCTGGGGGATGAGCATCAGTCTTGGTAACTGAATTGAGCCCCTTGTAATCCACACAGAATCGGAGTTCTGGTGTGGTGCCCTGTTGGGCAGGTTTTGGTACCAGCACTAGTGGGCTGGA
The DNA here is from genome assembly GCA_963921515.1 of Calotriton arnoldi. NCBI lineage: Eukaryota > Metazoa > Chordata > Amphibia > Caudata > Salamandridae > Calotriton > Calotriton arnoldi. The sequence goes on along the minus strand of CAWUFW010004243.1, from coordinate 283,698 downwards.
CCAGGGGCTACTGCAGGGTTCAATGACCCCCGCAATTCCAACATCTTTGATTCTTCATCATTGATGCTGACCCTCACTTTGTCAGACAGCCTATAGATTTTATTCTTGACAGGAGTGCTGTCTCCTGTGTCCACATCATGGGTACACAAGTGGGTAGTCTCAGGAGTGAGGGAAAACAGAGAGGACTTCGTCCCAGCAACTGGTGGCAATTCCTCTGCTGTACTGAAGTCAGTGTAGGGGAAAGGTTTACACCTTCCACTGACCCATCCTTCTCTTTAGAGGCTAGGAGGTCAGGGAGAGGTTCATTCCCCTCTTCCTCCCCACCATCTGTCACCAACAACATAGTGACTTCAGACCTCTCAAAGAGTAGTTTAAGAGAGTGTATATGGAGCACCCTCTGGGGGATCCTGGGGGTCTTGAGGTCCACCAGATAGGTAACTTCCCCTTTCCTCTTCACAATCTCATAGGGCCCAGTCCAACTGTCTTGTAGGGCCCTGGGCTCCATGGGTTCCATCATCCACACCTTCTGCCCAGGCTGGAATTCTACAGGGGTAGCCGTTAAGTAGTACCACTGTTTCATTAACTCCTGGCTGGCCTCTAATTTTACAGAAGTTTGGGGTATCTCATGAGACAGCTCCAGTAGGAAGGCCCTGTAGCATTGGGGGTCCACCAGGGCCTTTGTTGCCCCATGCACAGGTGACTTAGGCTCACTATAGAGGAGGTAGTCCTCCCAGTAAATCTGATGACTACCAGAGGCATCATCTGCTGCCTGGACTTCGGCCTGTTGCCTCATGCCCTCCAAGGCTGGGCACTCCTTCTGTGCCTTACAGAAGTCCTCCTTGGTGGGCTTCCTTCTATTTTCCATCCAGCAAGTTCAGGATGGTTAGCAAGGGAGGCAATGTCCTCTGCACTGGGCTCTGGGGCAACCTCTTCCGGGGCCCCATCCACCTCAACTGGGAGACGTTCAGGGGCTGGTTTCCCATGCCCCTTGCCTTTCCTTCCCTTGGCAGCTGTCTAGGCCTTTCTTCTGGGCTCCAGACTTCCTTCACTCCCTTCCTGGGCTGCCATGGATCTGGTGGTTGCACAAACCCACACAGGCAACTCTAACATTTCCAGGTGTGGCCTGATCTCCACTTCCTTCCAGGTTGCGTGCTCTAGGTCATTCCCTAGCAAACAATCCAGAGGCAAGGCAGAGCTCACAGCTACTTTCAGAAGACCTGAGACCACCCCATTCAAATAGAACAAGGGCAACTGGGTAAGTGACCCTCACGGTTGTCTGATACCACAACCTGGTGGAATGTATTGGGTGAAATCTGCTCTGGGGCCACCAGCTTACTCCTTATAATAGTCATACTGGCAGCTGTGTCCCTCAGCGCCTTAACACCTTGCCCATTGATGGTAGCCCACTGCCTATACTTTGCAGTATTAGAGGGCCTATGGGTTTTAGAAACCATCTCCATGTCACCCAGGGACACTAGGGAACTTCACTGAGCCTCCCCCCCATTAACTGGGACACATTTCTCCCCAAGCACTACACTCACCACCCCTGGTGTCTTTTCTACAGTGGGAGGCTGTGCCCTCTTGGGACACTTGGGACCCCCCCCCGCCTTTTAATACTCATGCTCTTACAACTCATAGCATATAGGAGTATTGTTATGACTCTTGTCAGGGAAGGTCTTTTTATAGTGACCAGATTGGGAATGGGATCCTTTCCCCTGTGAACTGTTTTGGGAGCCTTGAGAGAACTCCTTTTTCTCCCCCATCCTTCTTCGGGTGGGAACCCTGACCACCCTTCTGAGTGTCATTCCCCTCCCCCCCCCCCGATTCCTTCCTGGATACTCTGGTGCTGACCCATATGTCCACCTTCTCAGCAAGCTTCTTGGAGTCAGTATGCTTGCTTGAACTAAGTATTGGCGCAGCTCTGGAAATCAAATATCTACTACGTCTGCCTTCAAAATCAAGTTCTACAGCCCAGAATAATCATCAACTTTGCTGCCCCTCACCCAGCCCTTCAGTGCCTTATGGCATAATCAAGGAAATACACCCAGGTCTGTGATGAGATCTTGTAGCTGCCCCTGAACCTCTGTGGATACCTCTCAGGGGTCAGCCCAAATTTGTTGAAAAGTAGGACTTTCATGGCAGTATATTGTGTTTGGTATTCTACTTCTAGTGTTAAAAGTGTGTCCCTCTCCACTGTTGGCATATACCTCCACAAGCTACTCCTCAGGAATCTTGTGCACCCTTAGAGCCGCTTCATAGGCTGAGAACCATTTATCAATGTCACCCCCACCACATAACTGGGCAACACATCTTTTGAGATGCGGACCCTTCCTTCTCCACTGGACAGTGCAGGTATGCTGACATCTTTACTACCTGAATCTGTCCGTTTAGATCTGAGATCAAGCTCCCTGAGCTCATGGCCATTCTGCGCTCCTCCATGGCCAGTCTCTTCTCCTCTAGAGCTTGCTCCTTCTCTAGTTTAGCAAGCTTTTGCTCCTTCTCTACTTGGCAAGCTCTAGCTTAAGTTTTCTCTCCTCCCTCCGGTCTTCCAGCTCCTCTGGGAACAGGTTCCTTGAAGACACACTCCTCCCTGCACGTGAATGGACCTCCAGTCCTGGTAGGACATTTCTCTCCTCAACAGTTTGCATGCCAAAACCCTCAGGTAGGTCTTGTTCCAATTCCTCCTCAGATTCGGACCCTTCCTCCTCATTGCCCATGTGGGTCTGATGGGCCTCTGCCCATGTTCTCAAAGACTTTTGAAGCTCTATTTTACTAGTGCTCCTTTTAGCAAGTAGCCTCTTCTGGCAAAATCCCTTGAGGTGGGCCACAGTGTAGCTCTCTAGGTTGTCTATCTCAAACTCCATCTTGGCAGGTGAGGTCACAGACACAACTGGAAAAAAATGGAAATGTGAAAAATTGAAAGATTTCAATCAGGGAGAACTCAAATTGGTCTAGATATGGGGTATTAGTGTATACCAAATCACTATATGGCACTCCACAAACACAAGTCCTATCCTCACCGCTGATCATCAATGTTAGAAATTGAGATTCTGGCTGGCAGAGGTATGCACCCTGTCCAAGCAGGAACTACAATCCTAGTCAGGGTAAGACAAATACACACCATATATTAACCTGTGGTCACCCTTTGGTAGCTTGGCACAGAACAGGCAGGGTTAACTTAAGAGGCACTGTGTAAAGTATTTTGTAAAACAGTGAAAACACCACAAAAAGACTTCACACCAGATTAGAGAAATAGCTTATAATTTTATGAACAAAACAAGACCAAAGCAGCTGACAAAGTGATGAACTAGATCCTCGCAGCCACAGCGATGCATTGTCATCGATGGGGATGCACCAGTTCCGAGCTGCGCAAAGTCAGAGATGCGTTGAGCAGTCGGCGAAGCGAGGTACTCCATTCTTGCGGCTGCAGCGATGCGTCGATGGAGATGCGTCAGTTCCGGGCAGCGCAAAAATATTGATGCTTTGATTCTTGCTGGAGCAACACCTTATGCTCACTTCCAAGGGCCCAGGAGTGGGTTGACACTACTTGGGAGAGCAAGACTTGCAGCAAGCAAATACCAGGTGCCGTAGCAGGGTGAGTTGAAGTCTTGGATGTCCCTGAGACTTAAAACGGGGGCAAGCTAGCATGCCCTTGGAGTCACTCTGGGTGTAAGTGATGTGGGTCCAGTCCTTCTCAGTCAGGCCAGAAGATAGCAGGCAGCAGAGCAGAAAAGCAGTTCTTCCAGAGAATCAGTCTAGCAGAATGGCAGTCCATTAGCAGCACAGCAGCCCTTTTTCCTTTGCAGAGTCTTCACAGGTCCAGTAGTGTACTGATTTGGTAGCGTCAGAGGTCCAGAACTTATACCCAGTTGTGCCTTTGAAGTGTGGGTGACTTTAAAGAAGGGTCTTTGAAGTACACATAGGTCCTTTCTTCCTGCCCTGGCTCCAGACTCACTACAGGGAGGTATGTAGCCCATTGTGTGGGGACAGGACATAGCCTATTCAGGTGTAAGTGTCAGCTCCTCCCTCCCATTCTGCCCAGGATGTGGATGGCCCTTCAGTCACACATAAGCTCCCTTTGTGTGTGGCTCTCTAGCAGGAATGTACAAAGTCCAGCTGTCACCTACCCTAGATGTGTATTCTAGACAGGCTGCAGACACACAGGGCTAAGAATAGAAAAATGCCACCTTTCTAAAAGTGACATTTTTAAAGGGTAATGATAAATTCGACTTTACCAGTAAAGATGATTTATCATTACCATTCCAATTATATGAAACATGACCGATCCACTCCTCAATCAGGAATTACAGTTTTAAAGTGTAATAAGGAATTCCCAGTGTTAACCTATGAGATGGGTATGCCTCAAAGTAGTTAACAACAAAGTTGGGTTTTTTCAATACCAGGACATGCAAAACTTAAAAGTACATGTCCTAACTTTTGACCACACAGCACCCTGCCCTATTGGCAACCTAGGGCCTACCTTTATGGTGACCTATATGTAATAAAAGGGGAGTTTAAGGCTTGGCAAGGGGTTTTAAATGCCAAGTCGACATGACAGTGTAAACTGCACACATAGTCTCTCCAATGGCAGGCCTGAGACATGTTTAAAGGGCTACTTGTGTGGGTGGCACAGTCAGTGCTGCAGGCCCACTAGCAGCATTTAATTTACCTGCCATGGGCACATGTAGTGCAGTCCATAAGGGACGTATAGGTAAATTACGTATGCCAACTGTGGGTAAGTCAATCCAACCATGTTTAGGGGAGAGAGCACATGCACTTTAGCACTGGTTAGCAGTGGTTAAATGCTCAGAGTCCTAAGGCCAACAAAAAGGAATAAGCAAAAATATGAGGCAAGCAGGCAAAATGTTTGGAGAAGACCACCCTAAGGCTGTCAGACCTAACAGTCAACACCATTCCAGCAAACATCCCCTGTTAAAATCCCCCCTGATCAGCAGTTGTCTACGGTCAAACCCCTGGTAGATTCTAAACCAGCCTGTACGTAAATTACAAGCTTCTTTCAGAAGATTAACAATGAAGTGGCTTCTGAGAGTTTTGAGTTGCAAAACCCTCTGTATTAGATCAATTTACAGAATTGGAGTAGCATTGAATATTCCTAATAAGTGATTTCCTTCTAAAACTGTTTTATTTATATGTCTTTAATTACCCTGGTTCCATTGGAATACAGAGTGCTCCATAATTTGTTTTCACGATGACAGTAAGTCAGCACAACAGAAGATATAATCTATTGACTAAGGACATCTTATAAAACTTGTTCCTCAGATACAAAGGTAACAAATAAATAGTCGGAGTTCCGAAACTCATAGGACTGCTCATTCAAATAAAGGAGAGCCCAGAAGCTTCTCCTCAGAAGAAGAAATAAGTGCTGGTAAGACTGCTCTTTCATCTTAATAAAGCATAAATCTCATCTTTGCCAAGAACCCAGGATTAGGTAAAAAAATAACCCAGTCATCCAAAACCCTATAAAACAGGACTAGAAATATGAAATATCAATCGCGCCAGCCTGGTGAGCTTAGATGACAAGAGGATATTGGGAATGTCAGCCAAAAGGGAGAGTGTGGTTTACATTTTCAACCTGTTGCAGGTGCTTCTTGTCTTGAGTTGGGTTTCATCACATGAGTAATGACTGGGATAATGAATGCAGATACAGAAATAAAGGAAAGAGGCCACACATGTAAGAGTCAGAGGAAAGCTGTGAGAACACTTTCGGGTGCTAAAGGGCAATTGGGCTACTGGTCCCCAACCATGAGGGTTGGAGACATTTGCCTCTGATGTCCCAGGTCCTTTCTACAATGACAAACTGGGCCAAGTACAATCCTTTAAGTGCTTGACTATCTGTGGTAGCGATGGCAAACAGTTGCAGGGTTCTCAGGGAGGTAGACTGGGGGTGTTTAAGCTCAGGACAGCACAGATCAGTGCAGTAGTTTAATGTTCAATCTAGTGCTGATCTTTCATGAAACAAAAGTGCTTTAATGCACATTAGAGCTAAATACTGCACACAAACAAAGGCAAAGCACAATTTAGTTTCCTGGTACTGTTGGGCAGGGCTGTGCCTTTTTCCACTATCTTTACCTAGTCCCCCAGACCCCCAATTGTGGTCTAGGCTTTTTCCCCCTGAAATTAGAGCAATAGCATGATTACTGCTCAGGGTCAGATCTTACCCTTTAAGGAATGTGCTCTTTGTCTCTCACAGTTCAGTAGTTTTAGTTCCTGTACAATTCAGTTGCTCCGTTCTTACGACCCATAGTGGAACAGCCCTTTTGGGAAGCCACCATGGTGGAACAGCCCTTTTGGGAAGCCACCTGGCTACATCGCAGCGCACCAGTTCTTTTCCATTGCTGGAAAGAGTATGCGCTCACCTGTAGCTCCACCTGGGATCTTGCTGGCTTCAGGTTCCCGCCCGATGGACACAGCTTCAGCGTTCCTGCTTCTGCACATCTCCACTGGTCACTAGAAGTGGTGGAGCAGGCAGGGACATTGATCCCCATGGAACACTTGATGTCAGTGAGTGCTAGAGATTGGTGCGTCCAGGCTCAGGCAGATCTCTTTTCTGTGGTGTGGCTGCGCATCACTTGATCTCCTTTTGGGAGTGTGGCCACGCTCAGGCCGATCTCCATGCACAGTCTGATCATCTGAAAAATACGACCACGCACAGGCAATACAGCCACACACAAACCAATTTGATCTCATATCACAGCCCTGACCAGGCTTTGGCAGTGTCAGATTGAGTTGTCACGGTTTCTGTTCAGGAACTGCTTCCGGAGAGATTGTAGGCCTGCCAGCACCAGAGTTTACAGATCTCTCTCTGCAGTCTTTCTCTTCTGGAAGTCCCATCTGCATGAGGACCTGCTGTACATCACCCCTTCTGGATAACCAGTATTCCTACAGGGTTGGCAGGCTCCTTCCCTTTCTCAGCACACAAGTTGACTTCTAGGTTCTTCAGGGCAGGTACACAGCTCTTCCAGCATGGGGTCAAACTATGTTGATGTCCCTCACCTCTGGGAAGCTTGTTGTCAGGCAGAAACTAGCTCTGATTATACAGCAGCCTTCTGAGTACTCTTGAGCACTCCATTCCTTGGTCATAGAGGACCTGGGACTGGAACAAGCGGGATAGTGGGGTCCCACTTTTATACAGCAAATGTAGACAGGAAATGTGTATGCACTGTCTACACTTTCATAACAGGTTTGTGGTGGTTCTTCTTTCAAATGTCCTTTGTAGGCTACTTTCCAGACAGGCCTTTGTGTAGAGTGATGTTTTGCACCTCAGGGTTGCCTCCAGTCTGGACCTTCCACAACAGAGGCCGAACAAGGTGTGAGGATTATTCACCTTGTGGTCATCAGCCAACCGGAAGTGTAATTAAGGAAAGACAAAACCTGGGTCTCACATAAAGGGTCTGGTTCACCTAGCACCGTGGTACTCAAAGTATGGCCCGCGGGCCGCCAGCGGCCCGGCAGACCGTGCTAGGCGGCCCGTGGACCTTTTTCACGGAACCACAATTCTAGCTGGCTCCCTGAGGCTCTCAGTAAACACAAAAGTGGGACGCTGGAGGATGCGCAATAACAGCTTACCTGCGCATGCTCCAGCAGCCCTCTTTTGTGTTTACTGAGAGCCTCAGTGACTTCATATGCCTAGCACTGGCGGGAAGCAAAGGCCCCTTTAAAGTCAGTGGTTGCACATTCACAGCTGACTTTTATGGGGCCTTCCAAAAGCTTCCTGCTGCCTTTGCAAATGACATCGCTGCCCGCAGTCTGCTCCTTTCCACGTTGTCTGCAGCCTTTGAGGACTGCAGCAAGGGGCCTCTGGTGGATCGGGCCAGCCTGTGCCCCTCCTCTCCGCCCGCAGACCAGCTTCTTTTCAAGCCAGATTGCCGCCAGCCCACCTTCTTCCAGGTCAGTGATGGACTAATTTTTGTTGGCTGTTTGTAGGCCAGTTTTACAGTGATACAGCACTGTCAAGTAATGTTTTGAAAAGGTGGTTTTTCTTGACTCTCGTAGCTCCGCCCCACCTAACCCCGCCGTCACCTGCAGGCCCATCGGTGCGGCCCTCGACCCCAAGCCAGACTATACTTTTGGCCCCCGAGATAAAGATTGCGAGTACCCTTGACCTAGCACAACAGAGTCTGTAGTTCCTCCGTTCATCACTGCCATCCACCATATGGCAGTTCAGGAAGACTAATCATCACTCCTTTCTCAGCTAAAAGCCTAATTGAATTTCTAAGGGAGACCTGTCAACTCTTCCCTCACTGCATTGTCTAGATCTCCTCTCTCCCTCCTCAGGAATGCCAGCAATATGCTCCCTCAGTCTAGGAAAATAACCTCATTTTAATCTTGTAGAAAAGGCCAGGCCATGGGTATCCAAAGTGGATCCCACAGGCCTCCATTACCCTGGGTCACTCACACGTACTATTCATGTACCATGCACGCTAAATAAACAGACAAGCACAACACACACTTGGGATGTTAGTGCTCGATTTAGGGTAAGCACATAGAAGGTAAACTTTGTATGAGTGGACCAGTAGGCCACTACTCTAGTGATACAGATACAAAATTTGGTCGCAACTATAGATTCACAAGCCTTGGTACGTCACCACCAGGGGTGTATGTGCTAAATCTACAGCAGTGACAGTAGTCTACTCTCTGTCAATGTGGACTTTCTTACTCTGCCCTTCCAGTTCACAGGACAGGTCCAGGACCTTACTCTTTTTGAGGGACAGGCCTGGACCTCGCCCCACATGCTAGATTAGGGTGACGCCGGGGTCAAAATCAAAAGCCAGGATACCAGATACACATAGTTAGATGCTAAACCTCGAGGAGTCTAGAGAGGTACCAAAAATGACACCCTCCACCCAAATGCATGATATCCTACAAAAACACTTTTATGCATACACTATCAAACTTTTAGTCCTTGATAGTGGTTGCAATTCCTCACTTGACTTAAGTGTAGAGGTTTGTCCTAATGACTTAGTATACATCCAACTGGTGTATGTGATGTCATGTCTGCTGAAATATGGTGAAGACCCACATGGCTGAAAAGTTGTACCAGAAGTTAAAAAGAGACACATCGGGCGTGGATAGGATGCTGTCCACGAGGGCCGCACAACGCTGTTTCTCCAGCGGTGCCTACCCCATACGGGATTGCCCTCAGACTGTGAAGTGGCCCTAAAACTACAAGGATGAAGATGACCTATTAAGAGGCAAGACAGTGAAGTAAAGTGTGTGTTTGTGGAACCTCGGCTCACACTCAGCCTGGGATTGTGGTATTACAGCTCCAAGCCGCACAGCAGACTGTAATGGTCCTTGCGGCCCCTCCAGGTGAGGGCTATGGCCGAGCAGGGTCACTGCACCAGGGAGAAAGAAGTTTGGCACCCATGAACAAAGGAGGCGTGCCCTCAAGTTCTGAATCAGTCTTGGGGCCAAAAAAAAAAGCACAAAGAAAGCACAACTAGAAGGAAGTTGAGAGATGAGGGTGTCCTGCACGCCTCTCGGATGAAACTACCATTGCTCATATGATCTCTGCCCTAACCAGTAATAGATGAAAACCTGCACTGTGGTCCTGATGGACCAAACCTGTGCTGGACGCAGTGTGCGGGGACCCTCACAGGAGAAGGAGTAGGGAGATGAGAACAGAGGGGGCTCCCTTTACATATCCCTTAGAGGAATGTGCTTTTTGTTGAGCAAACAGGGGCACATTTTCCAACAAGGATACTTTCCCAGCTAGCACCTCCGAAGACAACTCACAGACCCTGGAAAGCTACTGTGAGTTGGGCACAGCCTACAAGGAGCAAAGGGGAGGGAAGGACATAGAGACCAGCAAGTCAGGAAACCTTCAGCATGCATTGTAAAGGAGTATTACTCTTTTGGAGTCCTTGGGGAATTGCTGCTACAAACGCTATTGATGCCCCTACTAACACCTTCTAAGAAACAGACCACAGACTGGGGTAAATCTCCGAAGAATTATGACATGATACATGTCATAAAGGAAAACTCCTAAACTGCAAAGGAAATTCGTAGATCAAAGGGTTATATGTCTTGTAGGGGATGGGGAGAGACCTTTTTAAGGACGAGAACCCTCACTCACCCGAAGGTGACATGCTTCATCATAGGGCTCCCTCCTCACACCAGGGCCGCAAGGTCCTAGGTGTGGGCTACAACTCTTCAGAAAAGATGGAAGAGGAGCTGAGGTGTTTTAAATAGAGGGGACCGAAGGATTCAGTGATAATATAAATGGGTAGACACAAGGGACTCTCTTGCCAATGGACTTGATGAGTATGACAAATGGGGGAAATTGATGTGCATTTCACACAGTGGTAAAAAGCCAAATGCACTATGCTTTGCTGAAATTGCCACCTCTGCCTTTTATATTTTATATAAGTCCACTAAGACACAACCTTTTGATTTTAAATAGCTTGGTGAAGTCATTGTGGTAGGTTTTATAATTTTTTAACGAGTGTCTGTTTATTTTACTATAATGTATCTTTATATCTTTATCTAGGTTATGTGTTCTGCTTTTCTATATTCTGCCACCTTAAACCTGAAACTTTGGTTTCCCTCTGTCTCTAGCTCATTGGGGATTCATTATTCTAGTTGAGCCATCAAATGAGGTAAACTAGGTGTATGCCTTGCATGTTTGACTTTGGTATACTTATCCACTTTCATCACACATACCCAGTGCTGGGCTCAGTTTAAATAATTCTTCCCCATTTTATGCATCAACAGTTGAGTAATTTGGGAACAGCACTTGCACCTCGACTTTCTCCGTTAGAGCAAGAGGCAAATTTATGGTATACACTGTTGCAGGCCTTAAGTGATTTAGCACTATTCTCTATTTTTTATTTTTTCCTTACCTTTAATTTGTTCACAGATTCAAATTCATTTAGTCTCTTTTAATCGCGTAAGCCCTAGTCCACTGCTCAAATATACCCTGATTCTTTCCCTGTTACAAATTATACTATTTTACTTCATTTAGTTCTTGTGGTAATTTATTACACGAAAATTGAGTGTGCATCTTCGATGTTGTGGCACTTTTGAATTGCTTTTGTATTGATTGTGCACCCCAAGGAAGACTAGTGAGTAATTCAAACGTTTCGTGTTATGAATTATGCACATAGCCGCAAATAGATTGTTTTTTTATTTTGAGTTTTGTTGTCTTCTTTGTTGCATAATGGTCACAACTCAAGTGCATTGCATCATCACAATTTATCTTTGGAGTTCCTTTCATATTTTGCTATTAAATTATTACTTTATAAAGTAAATGTGATAAGTCAAGTGTTACTGTCAATCGCAGGACTTTTAGGGCCATTTCAAATGTGGCAGTTGCAAAGGCTGTGATCTTTGTAAGGAAACCAAGACATTTGAGCACAGAGGAAAGAAATTTGTCTTGAAAGATGTAACGAATTGTAACACCAGGATTGTTGTAATTCGCTGGATTTTGTGCTCATTGGTTTACATGAATGATTACTGGGAGAAGATTTACCCAGACTCTCCAATGTTTTGCTTTAGTTCTTTTAAGAAGTCGGTAAGAACCACTATTCTTGTACTGATCGTTATACCCAGGGGCGTAACAAACACCCCCGCAGCCCCCGCGGTGCGGGGGGCCCCCCAGTCTTCAGTATGTGAAAGGGGCCCCCTCAGCTCATCTGTAGAGAGCTCTGAGAGAGAGGCTTGCTCTAAAGCAGCTGCAGTGTGCAGCCTGCTCTTAGCTCCTCGCGCTGACCCAGGACTGAAGAGAAACAAAGTAAACAAGCATTTGCAATGCAATTGGTCTCGCATTTGTGAGAGTTAGAGCTATTGACGTTGTAAAGGACAATGTATTTTACCTATGCGTTTTCTGTTTGGAGTGGAGTGAATGTGTGTGGTGTCAAGTGGACATATATGGTTTGGATTGGAATTGTTAGTTGTGGAATTGTGTTGTGTGGATTGCATCTGTGTAGTGAAATAATGTGGCATGGTGTGCAGTGTAATTATGTGGATAGTAATTGTGTAGTATTGAGTGTACTGGAATTATGTGGATTGGGATTGTGTGTCATGGAGTGGGATTGTGTGTCTTGGAGTGAGATTATCTGGAATGGTATTTTGTGTTGTGGAGTGGTATGTAGTGGAGTTTTCTTATGTGGTGTGCTGTTAAATATTGTAGCATGATGTGGAATTTTGTGGTGTAGATTGGATGTATGTGGTGTGTTGTGTAATTGTGTAGTTGGTTTGAATTATGTAGTTTGTTGTTGAATTATGTGGTGTGGAATGGAAATGTGTAGAGTTGAATTTGTGTGACGTGGAAGTGTGCGCTGTTGAGTGAAAATTGTGTTGAGTGGTATTATGAGGCATGGTGTGAAGTGTAGTTATGTGGAATGTTGCTACGTGGCATAGACTGGATTTATGTGGAGTGTATTTATGCAATATGCAGTAGAGCATAATTATGTGGAGGTAAATTATGTGGTGCTGAGTGGTATTATGTGGAGTGTAATTATGTTGTGTGGGGATGAATTGTGGAATTGTGTGACGTGCAGAATTATGTGGCATGGTGTGGTGTATAATTGTGCGGAGTGGAATTATGCAGCATGTTGCAGAGTTGTATTTTGTGGAGGGTAATTATGTGTTTTGGAGTTGAGTGTAAATATGTTGTGTGAAGTATAATTATATAGGTTGAAGTGGAATTATGTGTAGTTGAATTGTTTTGTGTGGAGTGTAATTATATGGTTTGGAGTGTTATTAAGTTGTGTGGAATGTTATTATGTGATGTGGAATTATGTGGTATGTAGTGAAGTGGAAATATGTGTTTTTTAATTTTTAGGAATGTAATTATGTGGTATGGAATGTTGTAGGGTTAAATTATTTATAGTTGAATTGTGTGGCATGGAATTATGAGATGTTCAAATGTGCTGTGTGTGGTAGAATTAGCATAGCTGCCAAGGTTTCAGATTGCTGTGTGTGACATTTTCATAATTTCCGTGTAATAATGAGTGACATTTCAACGACTATGAGTGACACTTTCTCGTGAGCAAAATCAAGCAATGAAGAGCAGGGAAACATATAAATATCAGAAATTACACCCATTTGAGCAACTAGAAACTCTAAGAAAGTCACTGAACTAAAGTGTGCTAACAGCAGGCTACTGAAAACTGAGCAGAGTCAGACTGCGTGAATGTCACCCATTATTACAGTTAAATTATGAAAACGTCATACTTACCAATCTGAAACCTTGGCATCTATGAGTGAATCAGTGTGAAAATGTGCTCTAATTGAGGTGTATTCCTCTGCACCCTCATGGTGACCACCCTGCCAGGTGTCTTTGAAAATTTGCAAGCGTCAAGCAGTTTCCCATCAGCTACATGTTAATGTAACTCTACAAAATAAACACATAGAATGTTCTCTGCAGAAATCAGAGGTTTGCCTGCGCCAGGTTACACTTACTCCAGCACTTTAAAAGTGGCAGTTCATTCAAGGTCCAATCAGGCCTCCCATAATGTCTGGTTACTCTGCGTAGAAATGCTGCAAAGTTTTTTTTAAATGCTAATCTGTGGTCAGATTAAACCTTCCAAAAAGAGCTGCTTTCATCTATGAGTAATCAGTCCGTTTCTGGGATGCTAAAATCACAGCAAGACCCAGTGACCTACCCTCTAGTGCCTCCTCAGTGATCTTTTGTCTGAGGTAGGGTGCAACTGGGATCTAACATGTTTTAGGACTATGTGGTCTAGACTGCCCTGGGCTGAAGTGTTTCGTCCATTTAGCCAGGAGTGTGAGAGGAGGGGAGATCCGAGCCTGAAGCAGTATTTGCAGCGGTGCCTCTGATGCTCCCAGACTAGAGTTAGGCCACAGCTCCCTGCGCCACGGTAGGCACCTAGACCCTCGGCGCAATCAGCTCGTCTGCAGAGCAAGGTCTGTAGGTGCATTAATACAACACCTGCTGGACGGAGGGAGACCTGAGGCCTCTTCTGTGTGTGTGTAAATTGGGCCTGCGACCAGCAGGCAGAGGCCAGAACTTGAGAGGCTGGATGAGGCAATATAGTAGACTGTTAGAGCATGCCTCTTGATGGACTCTAGTCAAAAGAGGAGCATTGAGGACCGCGGCAGGGCCAACAGGCGTTGGATGGCTGCAAGATGACTGACCACAGTAACAGGTGGAACTACGAGAGATGACTGGAGGCGCTAACCCTCTGAGGAGCAATAATTCATGGCAGTAAGGGGAGGGGAGGTTATGTCTATGCACTCCGAGAGTTTATTGTGCGGTATCAATACAATGTCACCTGGGTACAGTAACGCTTTCGGAAACCAATGTCACGCATTTAGCAATTACTCAATGTAACACCCCTAATCAGTGCAGCTATATATCTATCTTGCATCTGAAGAAATCAACGCTCTGACACAGGTAAGAGTTACCAATACACCTAGGTCACAGGAGTTACGGGACCTTCACAATTAACGTTTTTGTTTTTCATTCCGGTATGTCTGCTGCTGAAAGTAGCTATTACCGCCATGTGAAAGTTTCGAAGAAAACAAGTAGGAATCAGCCTGGAAACAGACTCCCGCATGTTATTCCTTTAATACTTACTCATCGTTATTTCCATTCCCCCAACAACAAAACAGCAATGAAATTGGGCACTCCAGCGCTGTGATGTCATCGTGTTGGAATCTAAGATCCTGGCTCCTCCATGCAGAGCGGCCGTTTTTGAACATCGCTCCCCCAGGGAGGCGGAGGTTATCCCGGGTCACATCACCACCCACTCCAGAGCTCCGGTACCCTTCTCAAGCCCCTTGCTCCCGTCAGGAACCAGTCCTTGCAGATGTCACACTCGAAGCGGCTGACATCGTAGGGCTGCCGATGCAAGGCGCACGCGCGCCTGCAACAAATCCTCGCGACACCTAACTTTATGGACACACTACAGAAATACGGAAAAATGTTGTGGGCATAGAAAAGGGACATTCATTACAGGACTACCACACAGGCAGCTGTACTGCATAACGAAATTTACCGCATCGCGTTTAGGAGACAGGGGAAACACCAGAAAACAGACGGCGGCCACATGGAAATAATACTACACCACCATTGATTAGCAGCACTGGTACCCGAGGAGGCGCGATGCCTGTTATGTGTGATTTTGCATTTCAGTGCAGTGATGCGGATCACCACACTGAAATGCGTTAGTCTAACGCCAGATGCATGGTACTTGGCAGGGCTGAATTAGGTGGCGTGGATTTGGACAAGCTGTGCATGCTAAGGCTTTTATGTCATGGGGTATAAAGTGGACGTTTGTCTATTTTTCTTTGTAAAAATAATATGGGCTGTTTCTTTACCTTCCGGTACATTTCTGAGCAATTTGTTAAGCTAAATTGTATTGTTGCATTGTGTGCGCATGCAGGGAAGAACGAGTGTCTGGCAGACATGCAAAAAATCATCCTACGTCTCAGTATTAACTTCCACACTTCTGAGCAGTAATTCCAATCCTAGAATGAGTTACCTGTTTGCTTTAAAACGACAGTTAGTAGAACAAGTAAGTGCTTTGCGAGCCTGTATAAGTAGCGAAGGTTTTAAAGGGACTTGTTTTCGTGCAAGGTATTGCTTTTCCCAGTTCACGGATGGGATATAAAACATCTCCAGATAATAATAGGGTTGACAGGATGGTGCGATAGCAGAATATTGATACGTGTGGATCTGGTGAGGACTGCGGGCAGCAAGTGCTTGATACGCTATTTGCATAAGAAAATACTATATTTTTTTTCGTTATCCTCCATTAGTTATTAGTAAGGAAGGGGGAAGAGAAGCGTTCACCGACAGCATTCGGTTAGTCTTAGGGAGACAAAGAATGCAGTGGTCTGTGGTAGATGCCGCCCAGAAGTCATAGGTATATGTATCAGGAGCTGCCATTGAAAGGAAGTGGAAATGCGCTTTAGATGTTGCCGGTATTGATGGCTACTGTGCAGTTGCAGACTTCGCTGGGCTGACAGTGGGTGGGGAAATGCTACGTTGTCACTGTAGGTTTAATTACATGAATCGCGCATTCTCTGTGGTGTTTGTCCTTCAATCAATCAATCAATCATAACATTTGTAAAGCGCGCTACTCACCCGTGAGGGTCTCAAGGCGCTGGGGGAGGGGTGCTGCTACTGCTCGAATAGCCAGGTCTTGAGTAGCCTCCTGAAGGTAAGTAGGTCCTGGGTTTGCCGTAGGAGGATGGGGAGTGTGTTCCAGGTTTTGGCGGCGAGGTGGGAGAACGCTCTGCCGCCGGTGGTCGCTCTTCGGATGCGGGGGACGGTGGCGAGGGCAAGGTCGGCGGAGCGGTTCTGGCGGTTCGGGGTGTAGAAGGTGAGTCGTTTGTTGAGGTATGCCGCTCCGGTGTTGTGGAGCGCCTTGTGTGCGTGGGTGAGGAGCTTGAAGGTGATCCTCTTGTTGACGGGAAGCCAGTGCAGGTCTCTCAGGTGGGGTGTGATGTGGCTGCGGCGAGGGATGTCGAGGATCAAGCGTGCAGAGGCGTTCTGTATGCGTTGTAGTCGTTTCAGGAGTTTGGCCTTGGGGTACTTGCTGACTGGTGCCACACATGGGATCAGGTTTGCCTTTGACAGGAGGTATGGTTTAGTGGGGTACATAGTGTAAATTAATGTTGGTGTGAGGAAACAAAAATTGGACCCTTTGTACATTTAATATTATTGTGTGCATCATGCAGAGGATGAAAAGTAGCAGGAACGGCTTTGATGCCGTAGAGGCTAGCAGGAAGAACTGTTTTGGGGTGGTCAGTTGAAAAATTGTTTAACATGTTTTAAACTACTACAGTGGCATTGGGGAGGGCAGCAGCTGAAAGGCTCTATCTTTACTGGTAGGCAGTGGTTAGATGGGGACCGGCCATCAGTCTTTCTGTCGGTGGTGGACAGGGGAGCAGTGGGCGGCAGTCACAGGTTCACAGTGACATCCGAGGGGTGGTTTTAAAGGCGGGCGGAAAAGCATAACTGCGGGTTTCGTAGGGGTGAGAGTAGAGTGTAATCGATGCGTTAGTAGCAGGCACGAAGGCAGTGGTCTGTGTTTGGCGGTGGTCAACTGAGCGGGCTTCGCTTGAAGGTGGGTCATCAAGTAGGAGGATCTGTTTGGTGGGCCGGCTGGAGGCAGTGTTATGTAACTTTGCTGGAGGGCGCAGCAGCAGTATTTACTGATGTATGTAAATCGCCTGATAAAAGGGCGGATGTGACCAATGGAGGAACCAGAATCTTTTTTTTTATGGCTGGGGTGAGCCCCTGCAGTATGGCGGGTCGCTGGCCTGAGAGCTCTTGACTGACGCAGAGAATGGGGGGCCCCCTCCATGTACTTTGCAGGGGGGCCCCCTCAAGTTTTGTTACGCCACTGGTTATACCCAGGTTCTGAGTAATACAGGGTTGCCTCGTTGTTGTGGACTTCCTCAGCTAATTAAGGCATGGATTTCAGTCTATTCACTAATCGTTTTTAATGCTACACTCATATAAAAGTGAGACTTCATGTTGACAAACAAATTCGATATACTTAAGCTCGACCCCTTATGTCGTTTGAAGTCAAGCTTTCTTATTTCCCAACAGTGCAGTAGAATTTATAACAAAATGCCCGGGCTTGCCAAGGCAGAGGCACCGTCCTTTTTGTGGCTTTTTTCTTTTTTCATTACGATTTAGCATTCTTTTAATTCCTCTTACTTTTACAGTTCCTTCTCCGGATGACATGGATTCTATTTCGCCATGGGACTTATCCACACCCCTCTATGTGAATTTCATCTTTTCTAATTCTTATGTCAAGGTTGTTGCACATGAGTTTGTAAAGTTAACTCATTAGGGGCTGCTGATGTAGCAAGTCACATCACAACCACGGATGAACTATCATTTAATTCCTCCCTCAAGCCTTCATAGAAAGCCACCACAGCAGTTTCATCAGTCCACAAGGCCGCCAAAGAGAACTGTTGGAATCGACTAATGTATGAAATCAAATCTTGTTTACCTTATCTTAGTGTTAAAAGATCCATATAAGTTTCTTGTTTGGACCGAAAACTACTTGAAATTATTTAATAAGTTGCTCATAATTATTGACAACAGAAAAGCCACTCTTGAAGTGTTGATAGGAAAACTCTGAGATTTGGCTTGGAAATGTAACCAACCCTGACCAATAACTGTTTGAAACAGGTTGCTTCTGACTTAATGGAAGTAAAAGAACTCGCTGCACTATTAATCCAATGAACTGGTTAACTGACTATTAATCCTGTTAACTGGGTATATGGGAGCGAATGGAGGGCTTTCCCTTTTGGGAAATTGGTGTTAGTTGATTAATCAGTCACAGTAAGCATGCCCACTCCTACTGAGCACTTTCACATTCATTTTGAATTTTTTAAATGATTTTTGCCATTGCATGTAATGGAATTGGTAACAGCATCCCTAATTGGGAAGGATGGAAGTCTGTCAACTATCAGGATTTGCATGATAAGATGGTAACAAAGGGATACAGTTGACAGCCTCAATGATCCACCCATTCCTATCAAGATACCAAATAGTAATACCTCAATTTGGAACAAGGTGAAAAATGGGGAAAGGGTTAAGACACCGGAGACACTGGTTTGGAATGGTGCCAACAGCAGCTTTGGATTGTCTCAGAAACACCTCTTGGTAATCATGACTGTGAGAAGTTGCCCTGGTATATGCTGTCCACTAATTAAAGTGGGCACCTTGTACCAGTCCAAACGACCCTTATGATGTATGAGGTCAAAGATAACCTTTAAAAAGCTATCCTAGTGGTAACTGTGGAGAGCAGCCTTCAGGCTTAATCTTGAAGGAATGTAAAGCAGCTTGTTTTACCAGAATATCACCTCCTGAATGACTAAATGAAGGAGAACCACACATTAGTTATATAAAAAATATGTATTTATTAATATAACACTCTCTACTATCCTCTACACGAGGATAGAACACAAAGCACACAATACAAGATCAATAGAACAGTTGTAAGTAGCACAATACACAGTGGGCTCCAGGGGGAGACCAAACCATATACTAAAATAGTGGTATAACAGTCACGACTGAGATCAAGACAAGGTCTGGAGCACGTAGAATCACTGGGACCCCAAGGAACCACCCAAGGTGAGTAGGCAGGGACCCCACGGAGGCCGGGTGCAGTGTGGGAACACGACCGCGGGTTCCGTACAATTCTATGGGGAAGTTGCGGTTACACTTTTAAAGTTTAAGGACCCTTCTAGGAGGACTTCGAGCAAACCTGTTGGAACTTAAGAGTTTGAAGAGCCACCCCACCCGTGGATACCGAAGTACCCGAGTTACCTATCCCAGAGGAGCCGGGTGCATAAGTCTGTAGTGGCGTCGGAAACTGCCGTCAGGGCCGGACTGGTAATTCCGGGCACCGGGCAAACCCCCGGTAGGCTGGATGGGGTGGGGGCCGGTTTTTTGACAGGGGGCCGGTTTTGTTGCTGGTGCCGATTTGTCTACACTCCGCTTCTCCTCGCTCCGCTCAAGCACAAACAACTATCTGCATAATGCTGGTGCTGCACGCACCGTCCGTGACCGTGACCCGATTTCATTTAATAAGACCAGGCCTGAATAAGGCTCTGATTATTAAATGAAAACCACCGGCCCCCTGCCGCGCGCAGCGTGCAGATGTCTCCGCCGCCGCGTCTGCGCGGTCTTATAGTTCACCCTTAGGGTGGGGCTGGTGTCTGGTGATGATCATGCGCATTGCGGGGCTCGCGCAATAAAAAGTGCGTGTGACGAGGTCGAGGAGGCAGGCATCCCGGAGGCCAGAGAGATGACAGAGAAAGAGAGGCACCCCATAATTTAATTAAAAGCCCCCCTGTCTGCAGCCCGCAGGTGAGTCTCTAGTGTCCACTGTCGTTTGCATGCAATACCTGTCTGATCATGGCACTGTCTGTCTGGGCGGATGTCGCGACCGGGCCGGGACCGGGATTAAAAGCAAAAGGTTAGGCCCCGGCCCGGTTCCGCAGCGCAGTGGGTTTGTGAGCAGGGTGGTCCGGAGCGAGGTCAGGCCTGTCAGGGGTGTGGTGGCTGGCCTGCCTCTAGGCTATGAGGAGCGACAGCGATGATGTGTACACTAGCATTCTGGGTGACCCAGATGCTAGTGTGTACACCAGGGCCTGCACAATGGCACAAACCTTGGAGGAGCGAAGACAGGGAGTTATTTTGGGGTAAAGACTCGTTGCTCACCTTGTTTTGACCTTTCTTCTCTCTTGATCTTCGAAAGAAAGTTTCGAGCCAACCTGGCAGATCGAGGGAATATTTTTTTCATGGTCGGTCTCAAGAATTGTTAACTGACAATGTCAATAGAATATCTATATTTATTTACTTTGGTGCTTTTAGTGCAAACCTCACCCCTGGGCATTGGAGTGCTTTACGTAGAGCAATTCAAAGTTACAATCAATGTTGTATCTCACACAGCAGGGAACGCACCAGCACAAGGGCCACCAGAAAGTGGGGGTGCTGGCAGGAATGGTGAGCAGCTGTCTAGGTAGGGAGGTGTCTGAATTTAGTTGGAATGGTGGTGGGGTCTTAAACCAGGTAAACGTCCAGGTTTTGACAGCACCACAGCAGCCCCCTTGCACAGGTGACTTTGTTTTCTGTTTTGCTTGTTTTTTAATTTTGGAGTTCCGGTATGATTGGGTGTTTGTTTGGTGTGTGTTGAGTACCACCTGCAGTCTTTAGTTTCTCATGGAGGTTGGTGGATGAACGGGTAACGCTGCCTTTTTGTAGTGTTACAAATGTGGTGGTTTGCAACTGTGGCAGAACTGCATAATTCCAGCAGCCCTGGGTATTGTCAGCACTTTTTTTAATTAATACTATTAGGAGCTGATTGTCAGCTTGTAAACATAGGCTGACCTCATTCAGACAGTCACTGCTGCACACAGGCCGCTTAAATAATGCTGAACCTGTTATGTGGTGGTTTTTTTTCAGTTTTAATACCAGTGACAACAGCACTAAACTCCGCCACAGAACACTTGTAAAGCAGCGCACATCCGGGACTTTCATAACTTGCTGCTAGTGATGGAGTGCAGGGTGTGAATGACGTCCCAGCAGAAGCAGACTGATGTACATACAGTGTCAGTGTGACATGGATCTGTGAACTCTGGTGTTGCCTCGATGCCTTTTCCTTCTGCTTCGCCCTGAAACACCAACTCCCTTCAATGAGCCAAAACGGCATCACATAGAGACAGCTCCTACTCTTACACAATGTGATTCTGAATTGTCACAGTGCAGCAGTCTATCTCTGGCTTCACCCAAGCTGCACCTCTGCTGATTAGAGCCACGAGGGGGGCGAGGGCTACTCACTCACTGGGGCCGGCCCACGCAGGCAGGGACACTGCCTTATGATTCATGTGCTGCAACAATTTTAGTTATCCTGGACGCCCCCCAGCACAATGCTCCTCCTGTTGCCTCATCACTTTCATTAACCTGGAAGCTAAAATCTAGGCCAAAATTCTGGCAACTAGATTGTGCAAAGCTGCTCAGTCACTGATACACAGTGACCATAACGCCGTCGCCTTTATACCCGGTCGCAGTATGAGACACTCTCTAGTCTAACCCCTTATAGGCATCAGCTGACACAGGTGCTCTTGCCGATGTTTTCTTCCACTTCCTGGTATTCCTGTTTTATGGTTATTGTACACCTTAGGATTTGAAGTTGATCTTCCTAAATGTCTTTCGAATAAGAAAACACATTTTATAAGCATTTTCAGAGATTCTCTACTTAGTCGATGATTGTTCTTGGGTTTGGGACAAATAATATTGTTTTAACATAATCTTACTTCACATAAACACAAAAGATAATCTTTTAATGGCGGATGCTGGAGTGATGCAACGACCCATTAGCACCAGTTGGAGCTGTAACCCTCAACTGCCACCAATATATTGGGTGAAGCAATCCACTGTTCTAATTAAATACATTTTTAACTGAGCAAAATTCAAGAAATCCATTTTGAACATGGTTATTGATTAACAATTACCAGTACCTTAAGTTTACTTTGCACCCCCGTGAGGAGAACTTGGCATCCTAACTACTTTGCGATCAAATGTTATAACCAAAAGACTGGGCGGGAGACTCTTTATTCCACACATTTCCAAAGTCAGCTCAAATTTTATCCCTACTCTAGCTGAAGATAGTAAAAGCATATTCATTTACATATGCAGTAGGCATCCCCAAACATAAGTCATCACTTTGGGCCTTTTTACGAGTTTGGCGGTCTGATAGCCGGAGAACCGTGTCCAACCCCCTGCCAGTAGCCCACGGCGCTGGCGGTCCAAAGACCACCATTTACGAGTTGACCATGGTGCCGGCGGTGTGGCTGCAGAGATCTTGGGACTGTGATGAGTACTTTTTCCAAATATATTGATGCCTGTGTGTGCATTTCGACTGCATATGTGTCGGATGCACACATATGCATGATACATTTGGAAAAATGCCATTTACCCATGTCCGGGGTTTGGCCCATACGTGGGCAGTCCTGGCATTGGGCATATGGTATGAAAGGGACTCACCTGTAGATCGTCGAAAACGGGGTCGTATTCCTCGGGGTGAAGATCCCGCTATGAAGGGGAGACCTGAAAAAAGGGATCCATGCTGGAATCTGCCTGGAAGAACAAGAAAGGGGTGAGTATGCACCCCAAATCCTTTGTCACCACCACCTTGAAGTAGGTGGTCGGACCGCCGCGGTCAGCTCGTGGAAAAAGCAACTCGTAATATGCACGGCGGTGCTGCTCCCCTGTACCGCCCTATGGTGGCTGCCTATCCCCGACCCCGAACCCGGCGGTCTGCTGGTGGTCTCGGCAGTTCTATTACGGTTTGCACAAAGGTGATGCACCCTACTCATAATACAGCAGTCGGACCGCTGAGCTCTCCACTCTCGGACCGCCATCGCTGGTATGGCAATGCACAGACCGCCAAACTTGTAATAAGGCCCTTTATGTTTCATGTGGGGAATGGAGGTTTGCATCCATGTGATAATCTGACTGTTTGAGATTTGGGATTTTTTTTAAGTTGCCCAAATCTCACTTCTCTAGGAATCCCTTGCCTGGCCATAACCAACAGAGGAGGCTAGAACTGAACGATTACTATCCCTGATTCGCTCAGTTGATGTCCGGTTTTGTTATGAGTGTTTCCCCTTAGATGATACTGTGAAATTGTTAAACTGCCCTTATGTCAGCTTCCATTCTTCCATGCCCTATCAGCTACTACGCCACTGGTGCACTTCCTTACCACTAGAGAGGGTAAGGGCATTCCTCACTGTGAGTCCCTAGGTAATTGATGCTTGTGGTGATGCGCTTCTTTCTGCACTAGAAGAATCACTGTTCCATCACACATTATGGTTTTTCCCCTGGTTGTCTCAAAAGAACTGGTTGTAATCTTCTTAAAGCTGCGCTAGACCGTCTGTCCCCACCCAGGATGGCGTCAATACTCTACCGGGTCTTTTTTTGGGTAGTGATACACAGTGCTTAGGCTTTATTGTGGGCAGCTCTAATGTGCAGACGTCCCTTGCTTCTATGTCTGGCAACCGAGTATTGTACCCGCCTCTTTGCTCACTCTCTAGTTCACACTGGGAATTGACATCTTTCTGCAGCTTCATGTTTTTTCCCCTCTGGTTTCCCTCAGGTTCCCTCTTTGTTTTTTTTTATAACTGTTTTTATTATATTTTTACAAACAAACCATAATAAAATCGGTTACAGTCATGCGGTGTCGTACAGTAGTGATCCATACATCAAACAGTAATCTTTATAGCCATGGCGGGCCTTTTGAGAGATCAACATCAAACAAGAAACCCACATAATTGTATCATGATTCCACAGGGTTTCTCTGTCCCTTAGACGCTCGGGCCCTTTACCTGTCATTAAGTCTGAGAGGGACAACTCTCGGGGATCCAATCAATCATCTTCCACCACAACATCAAAGCTATAATATTTCCTCCATTTGCCCCATACCCTATGGAATTTCTTCGGGCACCCCCTCTCCTTGTACGTAACCCTTTCTGCTGCCATATACATGTCCATCCCCGCTTTCCATTCTCGGAGTAATGGAGCATCTGTGGCTCCCCAATTCCTCGCTACATCCCTTTTCGCCACAACCAATGCTAGTGTAGTAAAGAATTTTTGCGATCGGCCCAAATCCACGTCTCCGGGATTCCCAACAATATAAATTTAGGATCCAGGGGTATAACAAATTGTAGTATATTGCCCAGCTCCTGCAATATCCTCCTCCAATTGGTCTGTATTGTAATGCACTCCCAAATAGTGTGGTAAAAGTCGCCCTCCCCATGTCCACATCTCAGGCAGTTCGGGTCACTAGCTCGGCCTATTTTGTGTAGTCTGGCTCGGTCGTAATAGGCTCTGTGGAGTATCTTGTATTGAATGTGGCGAAGGTGTGATTTAATTGCCACCTCCCTATGGTGCAGCAAGGCTGCCTCCCAATCTATGGTTTTGAGTGTGACCAAATTACCTTCCCAGGTTGCTCGCAACTTGCCTAATCTATCCGGCGTGTTGTTATTTAGTGTCCGATATGTGAGTGACACAGCCTTGGTGAGAATATGTTCCTGCAGCAATCTCCCTTCCAGGGGTGCGTAGTCCGGCAGTGGGGAATAATCTATGTTCTCTGCTTGCCATGTGTGTCTAATTTGAGCATATTTGAGGAACTGGGAGGTCTGCAGTGCAAAGTCTTTCTGTAGGGTAGCGAAGCTTTTAAGTTTACCTTTGTCCATAATATCACCTACGGTGGATATACCTATGTCATCCAAGCCTCTAAAGCCTCGCAACTTCTGTATTTCTTTGACCCAAGCGCAGTGCCATAGGGGCGTCTGTTTAGTAAGTTTCCGATCCCATCCCATTGCCTTCGTTGCTCTACCCCACGCCTCTATCGTAGCTTGAGTGGCCGGGAGGAGTCTTCCCTTGCCTCCGTATAAGTAGTGCAGACAGTTACGGCCGGCCATAGTTTCCCTCTCTAGTCTATAGGTGGGATGATCCCCCGGCGCATGTATCCATTCATTTACTGGGGTTAGTTGTTCCGCCCAGTAGTAGGCCTCTATGTCAGGGAGCGATATCCCCCCATTATACTGATTGCGTTGTTAGGTAGTTAGTGCGATTCTTGGTTGTTTCCCTAGCCACAGAAGTGAGCGGAGCTCCGCCTCAATTTCCCGGAAGGTCAATCGCGGTAGGGGGAAGTACGTGTTTTGTAGTGCATATAGAAATCGGGGCAGAGTAATCATTTTAAACATAGCGGCCCGGCCTAAAATGGTAAGCGGGAGCGATTTCCATCGCTGTGCATCTTCCGTAAAATTCACGAGTATGCGTTTAATGTTGTTCCGGTAGCAAAGATCCCTCTCAGTGGTGAGATAAATACCTAGGTAGATAAACCCGTTATGGGCTATCTGGAGATCCACCGGGAGTGTGGGCCAAGTCGTTAGATTACCTGGGCTATATATTACTGACTTGTGCCAGTTTATTGTATATCCCGAGTGGTGTCCATATCTCTCTATAATGCAGAACAGGGTAGGAATCGTAACAGTCAGGTGCGTGATATATAAAAGTATGTCATCCGCATACAGAGAAATCTTTTCTTCCAAGGTATCGCCCGGGTTGATGTGAAACCCCTGTATCTCAGGATGTTATCGGACCGCACAGGCTAGAGTCTCTATTGTGAGAGCAAAAAGCAATGGGGGCAGAGGGCAGCCCTGTCTGGTACCTCGTCTAATAGGAAAGTCTCCGGAGTTCTTACCATTTTCCCGGACCCTAGCCCTAGGATCTCTATACAGGAGTCCCACCCATTTCCGAAAGTTGAGACCTATGCCAAATTTAATCAGGGTAGCCTTGAGGAAGGGCCAGTGGACCGCGTCAAACGCCTTTTCAGCGTCCAGTGACAGAAGTAGGTGAGGGGTATCACGATCCTTAACCTCCATCATCCAGTTATGGGTCCTACGTAGATTCAGTTTGGTTGCCCTGCTGGGTAGAAATCCTGACTGGTCCTGATGAACCAGGGTCGTTATTACTTGGCGGAGTCTCGTGGCAAGGATAGTAGCCAGTATCTTCACCTCCGTATTAAGTAGGCATATTGGACGGTAGGACCCACACTTATTTGGGGGTTTCCCTTGCTTATGAATAGGGATGATTGTGGCCATACACAGATCTAATGGGAGGATCCCCTCCTGACATGCTTCTTGAAAGAGATTCAAAAGATGGGGACTAAGAAGATCTGTACATCTCTTGTAGAGTTCTGCTGGTAGGCCGTTTGGTCCTTGGGTCCTACCGGACGCAGTTGGGTTACAGCCAATTTAAGTTCTTCGATCGTAATGTCCGAGTCTAGCCCCTCCCTAGCGGCATCGTCCAATAATGGGGTATCTCCGCTAGGTAGTCTGTGATGTCAGGGGACGAGCGTCATAGAAGTCTTTGTAATAGGATGCAAAGGTCTGCACTATCTGCTTTTCGCTTGTCTGTGGAATCCCTTTTGGATCTATAATGATTACCACCCATCGGGCTTCCACTTCCTTACGGCTAAGCCATGCCAAGAGCTTACCCGATGTATCCCCGACATCATAGAGTTTGTGTAAAGTCGCCTGGGCCTGTGCCTTGGCCGCCTGGGTAGCCAGGGCTTTATATTGATGTTGCGCGTCCGTCAGCTGTCTTAGTATCTGGGAGTCTGTCTGCGTTATATTCCGTCTCTCTAGGGTTAGGATCTAAGCTTCTAGTTTAGTTAGCTCTTCCTGATCTTTCCTCCTCTCCCATGCTACTCGGTTTTGTGCCCGGTCTCGTAGGACTGTTTTATACGTTTCCCAGATTACCACCCCCAACTGCACAGATCCCAAGTTTTCGTCAAAGAAAATTTTTGTGTCAGCCCTAATGCCCTTGAGAACTGTCGCGTTCTGTAAGTCCCATGCAGACAATCTCCAGCTCATGTGTCTCGTTCGGTTCCAGTCTCCTATTCTTACATATAGAGGGGAGTGATCCGACAAACCTCTGGCCATATACTCTGCCTCGTGTATGTCCCGTATTGCGCCACTCGGGAGGAACACATAGTCCAAGCGCGAGTAGACCCTATTCGCGCCGGAGTAGTATGAGTATTGCCGTATCCCTGGGTGCAGGTGTCTCCAGACATCTACTAGACCCAGTGTCTCAGCGAGGCGTGCCAGCTGTATAGTAGAGGTCCTCTGGATATGATCCCCTGTACGATCGATGGGTGTATGCATCACGTCATTGAAGTCCTCTCAATAATGTGCATCGAGCCCAGTGTCTCTAACAATATGTCTGTCACTTTGTTTAGCATCCTTGCTTGTAATTTCGGCGGGCATAAACTGAAAGGATGGTAACATTCCTCCTGCCCCATTTCCCTGTCACCCCCACAAATGTTCCCTGGGGATCTAGCCACGTGCGCGCCACACAGAAGGGGGGCGACCTCTTAATCAGGATTGCTACTCCTCTAGAGCCGGAGGTGTACCCCGCATGGGCCAAGACGGTATATGCCCCCCTCGCTATGAACCCACATTTTGTGCCTTTGAGATGGGTTTGCTGCAGCATCACCACATCCGGGTGGGTACGCTTTATGAAGGACGTCACCAGCCCCCTTTTAATTTTGTCCCCAAGGCCATTAACGTTCCAGGTCAGGGCAGTGAAGGGTTCACTCTCAGAACTCATCCTGATTGACTATGGTGTAGTAGTGTTGTACGTGTGTGTATGGAGTAAACGAAGCCCGGACATAGGGTCATGCCCGGTCATGTGTAACCTATTAACTCTATGACTGTACCAAAACTGAAACTTAAACAACAACAGCTTCTCAAACAATTTGAACCCCATCCCGTCCCCCCCTCCCCACCTTCCCCCCCCTTAGTTTCACATTGTGCCCCAGGATAATACTTCCGGGGTTGTGATTAAGGGCAGTAGAGGTCTGTCGCCCACCCCAACCCAAAACTAGTCCGAACTCTTGCAGCGCATGAAACAACCAAAGAAAAAATACAAAAAGAGCGTAGTAAAAGAATGAGAAAGAAGGAGTGTACGGGGAAAAGAAATAGAAGGGAAGAAAAAACAGTGAGGGGGAAAGGGGGAAGAAACAAATATCAGAGTCTTAGGCCTCTGCTGGCCTGTCACCTGTTCTTGATCGCGACGCTTCTGTTGCTATGTAGGTCAGGAAGGTGTTATTAGGGGGTGGCAGCAGTTATCGAGCTCGGCCTTACTAAACTAATTCACTGGCAAGTCTCTAAGGCCCTTGTTCAGGAGTTCGAATCGGGAGCTTCTCCCTGCGTAGCAAGTTTTCCTGTCTCAACGTCTTGTTCCATTGCTACTATTGCAGTAATCAAGGGGTGTTGCGGTGTGTCATCTTCGTCCTCTCCAGATGTACTCTCTCTGGTGTCTGTCTCTGTGTAGGGTTCACGCCGTCCGAGGATGCGAGTGTTGCGTGGATTCTCCGGCCGCTGTGAGTCTAGTGACCATCCACTTCTCCTCCGAAGGCGGCCACTCCCTCTCGTAACATACGGCGTTGCCCCCTGCAGGCGAGCCCTCCGGAGGCCCTGGGATTGCTGTGATTTCTGGAAGCCGATTACTTTGGGATCTTTCTCCTTTTGTGACTGGCTGGTCCGTGGCAGGTCCTCCGGCCTCTTCAGAACAGGGTGCTCCTCTATCCATTGCCACGCTTCCTCCGGTGTCTGGAAGAAGTGTGTCTTTCCCATAAAGAGTACCTTTAATTTCGCCGGGAATAGCAGAATGTACTGGATTTTGTGCTCTCTAAGTTTTGCCTTCACGGAGTCGTAGGTGCGCCTTTGTCGTTGGACCTCCCTTCTGTAATCTGGGAAAATCATTATACGGGCATTTTCGTGTCTGATATCACCAAGTTTCCTGGCCTCCTGTAGGATCACATCCCTGTCTAAAAAGTTCAAAAAGCGTGCTATGATTGGTCTCGGCTGCGCACCAGGGGGAGGCCTCGCCGCCAATGCTCTATGCGCTCTTTCTATTACGAAGCAGGTAGAGAATTTATCTGTCGGAAAGGTTCGTTGAAGCCATGCATAGAGGAAGTCTGATGTATTCGTTCCTTCAATGCCCTCTCTAAATCCCACAAAATGGAGATTGTTGCGCCTCGCTCTATTTTCTGCATCGTCAACGCGCCACTGGAGGTCTTTGTTCGATGCTTGGAGGTCGGTCATCCCTTTACGAAGATCCTGCAGCGTGTATTCTGCCTCACCCAGTCGGGTCGCCGATTCCGTGACTCTGTCGGCCAGGTTGCGGAGATCCTGCCTCAATAATGTCACCTTTGCGCCCACTTCTCCTATTTTCCCTTCTAATGCGAGCCTGGAGGCTTGGATTGCCTTGAGGAGGGTGTCTGTGTCTGTGCGGCTGGATGATTGTTCCTCCGGAGGGGGTGTGATCACTTTAGTGTAGTGGTCCATTTTCCCTTGGCGGGGTGGCTTTGGGTCCTTGTCTTTGCCCATTATGGTAGTTGCAACGTTGGCCTGCAGAGATAATCACTGAAGGGCGAAGACCGGTCGTCTGTATATGCAGGGTAGCCCTCCCCCTCCTACACGTTGCTAGGACTGCCGTAGTCAGCCCCTCTTCCTCTAGTACAAGATGTATGGCGTTCCTTGCTACACATAGAACACAGAAGTGTATTATCAATGATGGACCGGACACCCCCACAGGACAAGGCCAGTTCTACAGTCGGTCTTGAATGTATTATTGCAGCGGCTGACGTGTTAGGCAAATTCAGAATTTAAACTGGTGGAGGAGAAAGGAATGCAGACCTGTCTTAAAAGTCAATGCTGCAGTACCTCACTTTTAACCACAGTCTCTTCATACACACCAGCTTTCAACGTGGTAAGGGGGTGCAGGAATTCAAAAGAGGGTCCGTGTTTTCAGCCAGGAACACTTATAGTTGGTTGGACCTACATCAGGCTATAGGTAACCTCCTCACCACGATCTTGTTGTACATATAAAAGGCTCAGTTCAAGCAGTGCGCTAGGAGGTCAAGCAGTGGTCGGATTTTATATATCTCTCACTTCGATAAATGAAAAGGAAGCACTGCTCTGCTGGGGTAATACCGACAAAATGGTGCAAGCCCAGCCCGGTCACGGGCAGCACAAAGCAGCAGTCGTCGTGCAGGCATGCACTGGCGCCGTGGAGACCCCGGGTGTCCTCAGGGGTGCGGCCTCTCTCACGATCAGGTCCCCTGGGCCCAGCAGAGCACCAAGGGCAGGGCACAAAACCTCTCGGCCGGGGCGGACCGCAGCATCAATCGGCCGATGGCAGACTCAACCTGTATTTCCAGGCAGCCCCGCCCCGGTCACAGCAGCGAACGGCTCTCCAGGGCAGCCCGGTCGCAGACGAGTCAGCCCGGGGAGTCCCTCCGCCCAGCAACCTCACAGCCGGGCCGACCGTCTACGCGGCCCTTCGCCTCCAAAGTCACAGGCTCACCTGCGTCTCGGGCACCGAGACCTCGCCAGCAACCCCACGTACGTGGTGCCAGGTAGGATGATAAGGGAAGCGCCGTCCGCCGTAATCCAATGCACGAAGGTGCTCTGCCCCGGAGATCGCCTCAGCTCCGCAAAATCAGCTGTACTTCAGCAATCCCGGCAGGGCGCCATCTTGGGCAGGTCCCAGCGGGTCCTTGCGGTGTAGAAATCAGTACTGCGACGGTAAATAAGACTCTGAATGGCCCCAAATAGGAGCGTCGGGGGGGTCCGTGCCTTTCCGCTACAGGGATATTTCAAATCCGGGCTTCCAGACTGCCGGATAATGTTCGGATATAAGCTTTCGGCCGTGGCTCGGCGAAAGCACGTCTCAAGCGGCCATGTCGCTGGCCACGCCCCCAGGTTCCCTCTTTGTTAATAGCCACTGCCTTTACTTTGGCTATGACTTTCACATATTTTTATTGCTTAAGTCCACTAAAGCAGCCAGCCTATGTAATATATAATGGGACATACAAACATATATAACGTCTGGCCAAACTCAGGAATTATAATCTAGGTTGTTATTTGCCACTGTAATTATCAAAAGAATATCTGAGGTAGGAGCATCCAATTCAATAACAGTTTGATTAATATTAAATAGAAAAGGAATGGCATTTTTCCTGCAATTGTGAGAACTTAATTTCACTCATAAATTTCCTTTCTTGAGTCAATATTAATTCGCTGTCAGTCACACTAGGGTCATCACTCAGTTTTACATGGACATAAAACTGACGCTGACTTTGGTAATTTGGGATATTACTGTTGCTTCTGTATGTCACTCCAACAAGGACAAGTGTGTATTAATAATGGGCTTTGCTTTCTTAGAACAATTCAAAATATTCCCTTTGAAACTTGAACTTCGCACATTACCATGTTCACTCAAGCTCACTACAGGTTTATTAAGAGAAATTGTGTAATCAAGGTTATCATCGGATGCTGCAGTTGTGATGTTAGAAACTTGATTGATCTGAAAATAAGTATCAGTTAAATGAATGGACCTTTCACTTAAAAGTGTGTGCAATCTCACCGACCAATATGTTTTTTGCTTTGATTTATTATTTGCTTTAATGATCATCAAGTAAATAACGAGAACTACTCTTATATAGGATTAATACATTCCTAATGGACTTCATAAATTTGAAAATATCTGTCATTTAGAAATCTGTCTATTTTGTTTCTTTCTATGTATTTGTTTCCAAATTTAATTTTCAGGGGTAGAGGTAGAATATTCCTCGGGTTCTCTTTGTCTAGGCCTCGCAGATCTCCCATTATTTTTAGGGGCTATCTCTTCGTAATGTTGTGCTTCGTTCTGCACTACAAGAATCACTGTTCCATCACACATTATGGCTTTTCCCTAGGTTGTCTCGACAGAACTGGTTTTAATCATCAATAGATGTTGATTCCGATTCCTTTTGTGAGGAAGACATGCTTGTCCTGGGTCTGGGTGTGAAAGAAGGGCACAGGGAATACATGGGTTTCTTCCTGAGCCAGGGAGGAGCCATGGAAAGCTGTCCAACAATACAGGGACACATGGAGAAAAGTGGCAAGCAAAGAGGGGAAAAAAAGAGTCTCTCATGCACTTATCTTTGGATTGCAAGCATGCAAAGATTCTATTTTGTATCAACGTAATTCACACAGTGAATGGAAAAGTTATCTGCCACCAACCAGTCGGTCACTCATCAATTAAGAGGGACAAGACTAGCTGGGATGTAAAGGTGCAGCTCCTTGGGTGCTTCTTGGTGTGATATCATCTAGCTTTGGCTGGTGGCACTTTGAAACTGACTTCCGGGTGGTTCTGGTGTTTGGAGACCACCTGAAGAAAAAGTTAGTTACCGGGAACCTAAGTAGAATCGGCAAGAGGTCTCAAATTGGTATTGCTGTGCAGAAGCACTGGCCTTCAATCCCTCCAGTTTACTGGGAGAAGGCAGCTGGGGAGACCTGCAGTGTAGCTCTGAAACTCTCAGACTCGCACATTGCACAGACCATCCCACCACCAGGATTAAATGACTTTTTGGATCGTGTTCCCTCTCTGTAATGGTTTTACGATGAGATAGAAATTTATGATCATTATGCATGAGTTAATCCTCGCGATCTGCAATGTGATACAGGGTTATATAAACCGCAACGTTGAGTGTTCACAGATGAGCGGCTATTAAGAGCCACAACTGATGGAAACTTCGCTAATGAATGGCAATAGAATAGATTAATGCACATGACCGAGAATCCGTTGTGGCGGGTCTGTTTTCATGACCTATGGTGCTGGTCGGTAACAGGTACTCTCATTACACCTCACAACAGAGCGTGTAGTATGAAGACACCGGAGACCATCTGATTAGCAGATGATAAATGTAGGAACGAGGGCGCACAAGCAACATCGCATTGCAATTTAATATGTGAAATGTGCAGAGCAGATCATGTGGGAGACTCGTTGATGCTTCATGTCTGTTTTGGTTTTAAGCATATGTACCCAATAAATGATGATTTACGTATCTATCAAAATGTTGGTAGTTATTTTTTACTGTTCTTATGGGCCCCTGTGTTCCTTTATATCCTGTCGGGAATGTGTCGTTTTTGTGCTCAACCTGCAGTATTTTATCAAAATGTCCTTAGGATATACAAGGAAGAATAGCGGAATATTATATTTTCATGTAGACACCAAGTAACTAGGCAGTTTAGTATGCAAGACTTTGCTATTAATTAAAGCCGCTGGCCAGAACACTCTGACATCAGAAGGAGGGGTTATAACACGACGTTTAAGATCACCACAGAAAAGCCTCTACGTGTTAAATGAGGATCCATCTCCTCCCTCCACCCACTCCACACTTAAAGAACAGTATCATAAAAGTGGAAAGGAATCGAAACCTATGATAAAAGCGTAATGGAACCTAAAGCTCGGAAAAAATTAAGCAGCCGCGAAGAAGACAGCTCATGCTTGTGGAACAACACCTCCTAGGCCAAAGTTGAAGAGACAGATGGGTTTTGCAGCCCAAGCAAAGTGCTGATCACAGACTGCTCCAGAGCAAACTGGAAGACTCGCAGAAAGAGGATCTGAGCAACACTCCATCTCTGACTCGTCTGCACTGAAGATTAGGAACGAAGCTCCCCATCTCCCCTATTCACCTTCACCAGTCTGGTGAAAGAGCCATGCCTGCTCTCCATTAATGTTCAGGTCTGGCCTGAGAAGCCATGTCTGCTCATAACTACTTCTACCACTAAGTCTTGGCCACAAGAGCCTTTCATACCCACCTCCACCATTAAACTGGTCAATAGGAACCATGTCTGTTATCTTGCAGCACTTGAACCTGGCCCGAAAGCCATGTCTACCCACATCCTTTACCTGTATCATTCAGGCCTAGCAAGAGAAGCTTGCCTGGTCATCTCTACCACTTATTCCTGGTCACTGGATCATGCCTGTTCACTTCTAGCACTTAGTTCAAAGAGCTGTGTCTGCTTACTTCCACCACTGACACCCCGTCAGGCGACATGTGTCAGCATTGCCTCCTCTCCTTTACTCATGCCCAGAGCAGCTATGCCTACGCACCTCCACTACTCCTGCTCAGCCTGAACAACAATGCCTACTACCGCCTACTCATATCCATTTGAGGAGTCATTTATACTTAACTCCTCCCCTCACACGTAATGAGAAGAAGTAAAATGCCAAATAATTTTTGACCTACTCAAACTTAACAGGTTTCTTGCATTCCCACATCCTCCACTCACTACAGGACTAAAAAACTGAGCCACGATTACCTCCAGCCCAAATGCCCATCTTATGGAAAAGTGTCTCCATCACCTCCATTACCAACATCCAACCAAAAGAGCAATACCACCTTTGCCTTGACCCCTCCCCTCGTTCCCTTCCTGGGAAGCCATTCACAATTGCCGCCATCAATAACTCCCAGCCAGTGGATTTTTGCCATGCTAGTTCATCTCCAGCACTCATATCCGGTTTGAGGACTAATGTCTACTCATCTCTGCTGCTCTCGCCCAGCCTGAGGAGATTTGCCTGTTCTGCACTGTTAATACCTAGCTTTAGCAGTTTGTTCAACTTAACCAAACGAGCCAAGACAGAGGAACAAGATGGGTCACCCTTGTAAGTGCAGAATTCCTCATATGAGTTGCGAAATCTGTGGCACTAATTCACTGTTTGCCTTTTTTGGCATTCCCAACCTTTTTTTTCTTCCAGCAGACAATGTGCGTGCATTCACTGAAGTTGCTCTATGTTTTGTGTTCAACAGTGGAGCATAGATTGTACTACATATGGCGTGTATTGAAGCGTACACCCACAGATAGCCAAGAGTTGTTACGAGGTGATGGGAAGACTGGTGGTTGATTGCAGCTGTTTCTAGACTCAAGAGGTATAGGTCTTATTACTTGTACCCCTGGAAGGGATAGGACCTGCCAGCCCCCTCTATAAAATCAGTGCAGGCCCTCGCAACATTCCAGTCATAGTATGTGGTGCATTTGTGTTTGGTGTATCCTATGTTACATGTTTGCATGGTGTCCCTTGAGTTAATGGTGTGTGCCACCTAAAAGTGGTGGTTCAACCCTAGGTTGTCCACGTCCTCCTGTAGACTTGACAACTTGCATGTCCATGATTTACTTTATTATTTGAATACTTTATATGCCGTGCATAAGACCTACAGATAGGCACTTTACAAGACAATACGTAGCTAAGTGTATTGCAGAGGTAGCTGTATAAGAACAATACCTCATTATGATACAACAAGTACTTCTGTACAGAACAAAAGCTGAGGGAAGCTCCTGGTAGTCACAGTAACAAGGTCTAAGTATGTAAAATAAAAAAATAAATAAAAAGGTACAAGTGTAATAGGAGAAAATAAGGCATTGATACAGTATAACTGTAAACTATATCAGATTATCAAGACGTCATGAATGAAACTGTAGTGTAATATATTACAGAAACTGGGCGACATGGGGATATTGACAGTGTCTGTGGAGAAAGGCTACTACACAAATATATATGTTTGAGTGTGGGTGTGTGAAAATTTGTAATGGCCCTTGATGCCCTTCTTTATTTGTGATAGTGAGGAATCTAGTCAGGGGGGCAGAGCTAGCCCAGCTGCAAAATGACGCCACCTTGTGAGACTTGCTGGTCCGGCAAATAATCTGTACATTGTCCTCTAGTAGAGCCAACATCGGCCTGTAGCAATGGGCTGGCTGCCTTCCCGCAAGACACTAGTGTGGTATTGCAGCTTTTTTTTGGTGCTTAAGGAACCAACCCACTTAATTTGTGGCGGCGTATGGACTGCTGCCTTGACAGGCCCGGCGGGCCGATGGGAGCGGTGAATTGCTGGAGGGAGCCTGCTTACACTTGCCTGCCCCCTCCCCACCCCTGGCACTAGTGCCTCTGTCCGGTCACCTCCTGCGGTGCTTGTTTCCTAATGGCACACCCAGTAATCCTGCTAGGAGTGAGCATGCGAGGCAGATAGGCCCAACCCCCCCCCCCCCTGAAAGGAGGACGACAGTGGATAACCCCTGCTGCGGCTCGGGGTCCCAGTGAGGCAAGTGAGAGGGACTGCAGGGGCCTGCGGGGGCTGGGGTGAGAACGGAGGACTTCCCCGCCAGACTGAACTCTCCTACTTCCACCCGGGGAGTTTTTGGCTACCGACTCTGGCGGCGTGTGAGGCTGGGATCTGGACAAGTCCCTTGCGTGCAGAGAGCGGTGCTGCCATGGCACTGCTGACCTCCCCCTGAACTGGATTCGGCTGGAGGCGTGCCACCAGTGCATGTAGATTTCAGCTTCTGGGGCCTGCACGTGCCCCCTAGCTCACCAGGTAGAGGCGGGGCTCCCACCAGACCTGCGTGGCTGTGGTGGTGGGGACATCCGACGACCAGCTGCCCCCTCATACTTGCCTGGGGCCCAAGGGACCGGAACGGTTCCCGTGCACCTGGGGGGAGGACTTCGGTGAGCTGCCACACACCCACCCTCCAAACCTTGCTGGCCTGATGCTCGTGAAGTAGTTAGGACAGCCAGCTGGGCCCCTCCATTTAGCGCTCCTGTGGCTACACATTTGCCGGGCCCCCTCTCACCCACTAATGTCCGCAGGGCGTGGCGGGTCCGCACCGGAATAAGATAATGGCACATGGCTTAACGACTCCTGAGCACCATGACCTCCCTCTTACCGCCCCTTTGCTATGGGGAAGGTGGACAAACTACAGTCTAAACTGGCATTTGACAGGAAGCGACATGCCAGACCACCCTAGGATGAATGGGAGGAGAGCTGTGCGCCTGCCAACAGACAGGGCACCTCGAGAGCTTACATTAACGTCCAAGAGCTCCTAGCCAACATTCACCGCAGCCTCAAAACCATAGACTCTACAATAGACGCACTCACTACCCAATTGGACTGCATGAGTAATTACCTGGACAGGCATGGCGACCGCCTGGCGCACTTAGAGCAGCGAGTCTCAGACTCAGAGGACGTAACAGTGACCAATAATGAGTGCCTCCTACAGATGGAGAAAGTCCTCGTGATCATCAGTGTGAAAAACTGAGACCTGGAAGCCTGCTCCAGAAGAAGCAAACATCAGAGTCCTGGTTGACCCCGAGGGTACCGCTATAACCATGGTTGAGAACCACATAAACACTTCTCTGCAACCTATTCGGCAACCAGCTGACTGCGCTCCTCTCTGTTGAGACAGCTCACCGAACCCTGGGGCCAGGCCCCATCTGGGGGTGCCGGCGCGGCACGTCATTGCCCACCTGCTACACTACTGGGACCACAACACGATCCTTCGCAGCACACGTGAAAAGGGGGAACTGCAATACCAAGGTAATGAATTGTCTTTCTATCCTGACTTTACCCAGGCTGGTCAGCTGCCCGCAGGGAGTTTCTCCCCATCAAACGCCAGTTGGCAAAAACTGACTTAGCGTATGCCCTCTTTTACCTGACTAAACTCCATATCCTACTAAATAGTAAGACGCACTATTTCACTGATCCCAAGTTGGCCATGAAATTCAGCCGTAAACACGCCTGTAGCTTTGACACGCCTGATTCACGAGTGGAAACAGCCTGGCAGTCAACTCAGCAACAACTGACTACGTTGTGCTTGACCATAACTAAGCCCATCTGGACTGAGGGTCACACTTGCCTGTGTGTATGGCCCCAATGTGGACTCCCCAGATTTCTTTGCCACTGTCTGGAACAAAATAGTAGCCCTGGGCCACTCTACCGTATTATGGGGTGGTGATTTCAATGCGGTCCCCAACCCCCAAATGGACAAATCCCACTCAAACTGGCTCCCGCAACCATGCCGCTACGGCGAGGAAGATAGAGCGAGCAAGACTTTAGCCCCCTTACTAAAAAAAAAGTGGAGCAGCTCCTACATCATGGAGCTGCAGAACCCCACAGGAGAAGACTGCTACATGATGCCTGACATCTCACAGACCATGCATCAATTTTATACTGATCTCTATACCTCGGTCGGAGTACCCCCACCCAACAGACTCATATACTTGGACTCGATCCAGCTGCTTTGGTTGGACAACTGCCTCAGGCAGTTCCTCGATGTCTCATTCACAACTGAGGACATACTTCGGGCAATTAGTGCTATGTCCCCAGACAGGGCCCCTAGACTGGATGGCCTAACAGCGCAACTCTATAAGACGTATGCTGCAGATCGCGCTCCATGCCCTCTGGCAAAGTATGAGGAGGCTAGAGAAACTGGCCAGCTACCTTCCTCGGTCTGCGAGAGTCCTCATTCTCAAACCTGGCAAACAAGCTGATCTTTGCGACTCCTGTGACCACTCTCCATGATTAACGTGGACAATAAAATACAAACCTGCCTGCTTGCGACAAGGCTGCTCCCCCTCCTCCCTCTCATTGTCAGGCCGGACCAGTCGGGCTTCATCCCAGGACACTCTACCATGCACAACCTGTGGACCGTCTTCTCCTTGCTTCATACTTTACAGCTGCAGCTCTGAGCATTCAACTCCTTGGAATGGGCCTTCCTCTTTGCTCTGGTGCGGCGCATCAGCAGTAGCCCCTTGTTCCTGGGCTGGTTCTCCCTTCTTTATACTTCCCCGACAGCCAGACTCCGAATCAATGGCAGCGTCTCCGGCCCTATTCAGATCTGCAGAGGTACCGGGCAGGGATGTCCCCTCTGCCCCATATTATACACAATTACCATGAAACCCCTAGCAGGTCGCCTGTGACAGTACCACTCAGACAGAGGCTTTAACTATACACCTCGCAGGCTTGTCTCATCTATGTATGCAGATGAATGTGTGAGATCCTGCTAAAAACGTAGCCCCAACACAATGTGAATTTACACTCTTCAGTGCACACACAGGCATGATGATCAACTGGTCCAAATCCGTGATCTTAACCAACGCTACAGACAAATTTGCTGTTGACTACCCACTGGACTAGGGAGAGGGTGCAATTAAATACTTGGGAACAAAGATCAGTCGGGTATTGTCACAGCATTGGCTTGAAAACTATAGCAGGGCGCTTGCGTGGCTGGAGAACTGGATGCCGACGTGGATGAACACTCTCACTCACTGGCAGATTGGCCATCATCAAAATGGTAGTTTTGCCCAAATTTCTATACCTATTCATCAGTCTGTCTATACCGCTCACCAGGGCATTCTTCGTTTGGCTTTGATCCCCACTTGTGAGCTTAAAATGGGCTAGCTGGCAGCCAGGACTGGCCTGGGAGACACTGACTCTGCCCTTTGTCCAGGGCAGATTAACCGCTCCAGACATGGAACTGTACTATTATTGTGCATAAGCCCAATACACGTTTCCCTGGTTCCACCCCACTTTATACCTGCTGCATATAGCTGTTGAGGCGGATAATGCCAATCCATGTCTGCTTACGACAGTGACTTGTCAGGAACCTACTCACACTAGACTCTGTCAACACAGTCCAGTGCACTCTCTGGGCATGGGATCGATTGCAACAAAGGGGGGAAGACACTGCTTCTACTCTGCTGAGCTGGCGCTCACCAATAACCCAGTGCTGCTTCCTACTAATAAACCAACAGCAATGTGCCATTTGATTACTCTTGGGCTGCGTTGATTAGGGGACCTCTACCCTGAGAGAGAATTTTTACCACTTTGCAATGTTTTTCTCTATTACCGAGTGCGCAATCCCTGTAAAATTGCACATTCTTCCTTCCCACAGGAGCTAAACACATTACACGCCATTAATGGTATCCTCACATCTCCCTCCCCCAAGAAACTGCTTACACGCTTGTATGCCACAATGCAAGACAAGGCCCCAGTAGTGGAGCCCAAGGCACTGGAGAGGAGGCGGGCTGACCCACCTGGGAAACTCAACAAGGATAAATGGAAATACTGCTGCATGCTAACAGTCTTACTCTTGCCCAACTATAGGCTACGACTATTACATGTCAAATTTCCTCACAGAGTATACTACACTCCCCTAGGCCTGTTTAGGAGGGGCATTCTCCCCGACTTCCACTTCCTGAGATACGCGAGCACAGACTTTCTACACTATGCCTGGAAGTGAACAGCAATCTCACACTACTGGACTAAGGTGTTGGACTTCAGTGCCCAGGTGCTTGGCTGCCTGGGGCCAAGGTCCACTTGTCGCGCTCCTCTGGTACCTAAAGGATATCCCTCCCAGTGTTCGCCGCCTAGCGGCGATAATGCTGCAGTTGGCCAAAAAAAGTGGCCATGAACTGGGGTCGCTACACCTACCCAGGGATGATGGGCTGGTAGGCGGATATATCATACTATCATCAAAAAAAATTAAAATATTGGGAACTGATGCCAGCATGGTCCAGGACATGTGGAGCCCCTTTAGTGTATACACGGCAACATGTATGTCGCAGGCACATGCTGATACAGGGACCCTGACCTGAGTTGACAGGTCACCACACAGGGCATTATGTCATAACGAATCAAACTCTCGCCCTTTCTGACTGGTGACAACTGGCTGATCAGGGAATGTGCTTGAGTACATGGGAGGTTCAAGCCGCACTCTGTACTGATTTCCTAGTGCACTGTATGCGAATATAATTTATGTGCTTGTGAGATGGGATGATACTGTATACCTTACT
Organism: Calotriton arnoldi; assembly: GCA_963921515.1. Taxonomy (NCBI): domain Eukaryota; kingdom Metazoa; phylum Chordata; class Amphibia; order Caudata; family Salamandridae; genus Calotriton; species Calotriton arnoldi. The sequence goes on along the minus strand of CAWUFW010004243.1, from coordinate 243,209 downwards.
GTTTCCTTACCAATTCTATACTGTAATGTATTGACTGCATCAATAAATAATTTATTAAAAAAAAATTAAAAAGGAGGAATTTAGTAACATTTGGTTTAGAAAAACATTTCGAATCTTTAGAACATTGCCTGAGAATTAGTACATTTTAATTAACTTTTTCTTGAACTGCGATGCATCTGGGCACAGTCAGTGAGAGCTAGGGACAGTTTGCATATGAAACTGAGCCACAGGAGATCATTGTATATTTGTACACTGTTGTAGACCTGGGGCCGTATTACAGAAAGGGGGCATGTGTGCCTGCTTTGTGCATCCCTGGGGTACTTTGGTTTTACAGAGGGGGCCGCAGACACTTGTGTGGCCCCTTCCGGAATACAGATGTCGATAGTGCACATGTAGCGCCAGCACTATCTCAAAGAGCATTTCCTCATTTCGCCCCATGCAAATGAGAGAAACACTTTACCTCTGCACCTGCGCAGTATTAAGGACATGGGCACAAAGAAGCTGTCAGCCACAAAAAGGTGGAGCATTGTCAGTGCGCCCCCTGATGGTAGGTCTCTGACTGGGGGGAAAGGGGTCCTGTGGACCCCCCAGACAGGTAGGAAATTTGTGCCGGTGCGGTGATCCCAGACAGAAATGTAAGGAAAATGTGATTTTCTTTCAGCTAAATTTGAGGTTTGCAGGGGATTCTGGGTAGGAAAACGTTAGGGGATCCATGCAAGCCATGCCTCCCTGGACTCCCCTGGGTTTCTAGTTTTCAGAAATGTCTGGGTTTGGTAGGTTTCCTTAGATGGCCTCCGAGCTCAGGGAACAAAAACGCAGGTGACCCCCTTGCAAAACCAGGTCCTTTTGTGATAGGTAATTTTGATGTCTCCACAATACGTTTTGGGCTCTTGCCTGTCGCTGGCACTTGGCCCACCCACACAAGTGACGTAGCATTTTTATCGGGAGAGACCTGGGGGAACGCTGGGTGGTAGGAGATGTGTGTCAGCCCAGTGATCCCACAACTTTCCCACAGAAAAATGTGATTTTTTTCAGCTAAATTTGAGGTTTACTGGGGATTCTGGGTAGAAAAACATTGAGGTATCCACGCAAGCCATACCTCCCTGGCCTCCCCCGGGTCTCTAGTTTTCAGAAATGTGTGGGTTTGGTAGGTTTCCCTAGATGGCCGCCGAGCCCGGGGCCAAAAACCCAGGTGACCCCCCTTGCAAAACCAGGTTGTTTTGTGATAGGTAATTTTGACGTCTCCACAATACGTTTTGGGCCCTTGCCTGTCACGGGTACTTGGCACACCCACACGAGTGAGGTACCATTTTTATCAAGAGACCTGGGGGAACGCTGGGTGGTAGGAAATTTGTGTCAGCCCGGTGATCCCACAACTCTCCCACACAGAAAGAAAATGTGATTTTTTTTTCAGCTGAATTTGAGGTTTGCAGGGGATTTTGGGTAGGGAAACGTTGGGGGATCCACGCAAGCCATATCCCCCTGGACTCCCCAGGGTGTCTAGTTTTTAGAAATGTGTGGATTTGGTAGGTTTCCCTAGATGGCTGCCGAGCCCAGGGCCAAAAACCCATCTGCCACCCCTTGCCGAACCAGCTCGTTTTGTGATAGGTAATTTTTATGTCTCCACAATACGTTTTGGGCCCTCCCCTTCCGCAGGCACTTGGCCCACCCACACAATTGAGGTACCATTTTTATCGGGAGACTTTGGAAAATGCGGGGTGGGTGGAAGTTTGTAGAGCCACACAGATTCCAGAACTTTCCATCACAGAAATGTGGAGAAAATGTGTTTTTTTTATACAAAGTTTGAGGTTTGCAAGGGATTCTGGGTAACAGAACCTGGTGAGAGCCACACAAGTCACCCCATCCTGGATTCCTCTGGGTGTCTAGTTTTCAAAAATATATAGGTTTGCTAGGTGTACCTAGGTGCTGGCAGAGGTAGGGTTCAAAATCCACAGCTAGGTACTTTGCAAAAAAAGGGTCAGTTTTCACTGTAAACATGTGGTATGTCCACATTGCGTTTTGGCCCGTTTCCTGTCACAGGCTCTAGGCCTACCCACACAAGTGAGGTACCATTTTTATCAGGAGGCTTTGGGGTATTCTGGGTAGGTGGAAGTTTGTGTATCCACGCAGATTCCAGAACTTTCCATCACAGAAATGTGAGGAAAATGTGTTTTTTTTTTTTTACAAAGTTTCAGGTTTGCAAGGGATTCTGGGTAACTGAACCTGGTAAGAGCCACACAAGTCACCCCCTCCTAGATTTCCCTGGGTATCTAGTTTTCAAAAATATATAGGCTTGCTAGGTTTCCCTAGGTGCCGGCAGAGCTAGGGCTCAAAATCCACAGCTTGGCACTTTGAAAAAAAAGGGTCAGTTTTCACTGAAGAAATGTGGTGTGTCCATGTCGTGTTTTGGCCCGTTTCCTGTCGCGGGCACTAGGCCTACCCACACAAGTGAGGTACTATTTTTATCTGAAGACTTTGGGGAATACGGGGTGGGTGGAATTTTGTGGATCCACATAGATTCCAGAACTTTCCATCACAGAAATGTGAGGAAAATATGTTTTATTTTTTTTACAAAGTTCGAGGTTTGCAAGGAATTCTGGGTAACAGAACCTGGTGAGAGCCACTCAAGTCACCCCATCCTGGATTCCTCTGGATCTCTAGTCTTCAAGAATGTATAGGTTTGCTAGGTTTCCCTAGGTGCCGGCTGAGCTAGGGTTCAAAATCCACAGTTTGCAAAAAAAGGGTCTGTTTTCACTGTAAAAATGTGGTGTGTCCACGTTGCATTTTGGGCCGTTTCCTGTCATGGGCACTAGGCCTACCCACACAAGTGAAGTACCATTTGTATCGGGAGATTTGGGGGAACACAGAATTGTAGAGCAACTGTTATTACCTATTGACTTTCTATGCATATCTGCTTTCCAAATGTAAGACAATGTGTAAAAAAGAAGTCACTTTGAAAAATGTCCAATAATTAAAATGCTAGTATGGGTACCCACAATTTCTGAGATGTGCAAATAGCTACTGCTTCTAAACTCTATATTATGTTCCCATTTCGGAAATACATAGGTTTCCTTGATACCTATTTTTCACTCTTTATATTTTACCAAATTAATTGCTATATACCCGGTACACAATGAAAAACCATTGCAAGACGCAGCTCTGTTATTGGCTCTGGATTCCTTGGGTTCTCGGTGAACCTACAAGTCTTATATAGCCTCACAACCAGAATGGTCCAGCGGATGTAACGGTGTATTGCTTTAAAAAATCTGTTATACTTAGAAGAAGTTACAGGTGAAAACGTTGGCACAAATGGCTGTTTTTTTCAACTCATTTTCAATTTTCTTTTTTTTAACTATTAGTTTCTATAAAAAATCCTTGAAGAATCTACACAAATGACCCCTTGCTGAATTCAGAATCTTGTCTACTTTTCAGAAATGTGTAGCTTTCCAGGATATATTATTGCTTTTACACCTATTTCTACCACTAACTGGAAGGAGGTTGAAAGTACAAAAAGTAGCAAAAATAGGCTATGTCCCAGTAAAATGCCAAAACTGTGTAAAAAATTGTGGTTTTGTGACAAAAGTCTGCCTGTCCCTGGAAGCTGGGAAGATAGTGATTTCGACACCACAAACCCTTTGTTAATACCATTTTCAGGGGAAAAAACAGATGCTTTCTTCTGCAGCACTTTTTCCCCATTTTTCAAAACATTTCTGGGTCCCCTCCAGGGGAATCCACAAACCCCGGGTACCTTTAAAATACCCATGATGTTGGAAGAAAAGGACACAAATTTGCAGTGGATACCTTATGTGGACAAAAAGTTACAGGGGCCTAAGCGCGAACTACCCCAAATAGCCAAAAAAAGGCTTAGCACAGGGGGACAAAGGCCTAGCAGCGAAAGGGTTAAGGGAAGGGACCAGGGGCCAGTAACCCTGCCTAAATCCCAACAAAAAGAATAAGCTACTCTGCTTCATCCCTATACTCCTTCAAGCCCAAGCCATCGAGGTACACGTGCCCTCCTATTTGGCCAGGAAATGAGGAACTGCCCTCATCCACTGTAACTTCATGCAAGCCAACCCCAAGGAAGGCAGGACCAAAACACCCATTCCCTTACAATGGAACCTCACCCTCAGATCTCTAACACACCATAAGTTCGAACTTCTAAAACTTTTGGAGGAGAAACAACGTGATGTCCTGTTCCTAACAGAAACATGGCTTCAGGACAATTCCACTCCAGTCGTAAACCAAGCGCTCCCCCTGGGATACTACATATGCAGGATAGACCAAATGCAAAGAAATGGCGGGGTATTGCTATCATACTAAAAGATACCTATAGATGCATATACAAACCCCTACACATCCCAGTCCTGATTGTGAGAATCTTTCCTTCACAATAAATTTGTCACCTACATCATCCTTCTCAGGACTTCTAATTCATAGACCCCCTGGCCTGAGCTTTAAGGTGCAGAAGCCCTTATTAGATAGTAGCTAGCTTAGCTACAGAAAAAACAAACTTCACTCTCTTAGGGGATCTCAATATTCATTTTGATGAAATTGATAACCATATGGTGTCAGACATTCTGCATGACCTAAGTGGCTTACAGAGTAGAAGGCCCCACCCATGACAAAGAGCATCTTTTAGCCACTGTGCTCAGTAATCAATCAATCAATCAATCATATCATTTGTAAAGCGCACTACTCACCCGTGAGGGTCTCAAGGCGCTGGGGTGGGGAATGCTGCTACTGCTCGAAAAGCCAGGTCTTGAGGAGTTTTCTGAAGGTCAGCAGGTCTTGGGTCTGCCGTAGGCGGATGGGGAGGGTGTTCCAGGTCTTGGCGGCGAGGTGGGAGAATGATCTGCCACCGGAGGTCGCTCTTCGGAAGCGGGGGACAGTGGCGAGGGCGAGGTCGGCAGAGCGGAGCTGGTGGGTGGGGGTGTAGAAGCTGAGTCGTCTGTTGAGGTACGTTGGTCCGGTGTTGTGGAGTGCCTTGTGTGCGTGGGTGAGGAGTTTGAAGGTTATCCTCTTGTTGACCGGGAGCCAGTGCAGGTCTCTCAGGTGGGGTGTGATGTGGCTGCGGCAAGGGATGTCGAGGATCAGGCGTGCAGAGGCGTTCTGGATGCGTTGGAGCCGTCTCAGGAGTTTGGCCGAGGCTCCTGCGTAGAGGGCATTTCCGTAGTCCAACCTGCTGCTGACGAAGGCCTGGGTGACCGTTCTTCTCGTTTCAGTGGGGATCCACTTGTAGATCCTGTGGAGCATGCGGAGGGTGTTAAAGCAGGCGGAGGAGACGGTGTTGACCTGTTTAGTCATGGAGAGGGTGGAGTCGAGGATGACCCCTAGGTTGCATGCGTGGTCGGTGGGTGTTGGGGCGGTTCCCAGTGCGGTCGGCCACCAGGAGTCGTCCCAGGCCGAAGGGGTGGATCCGAGGATGAGGACCTCCGTCTTGTCCGAGTTCAGCTTCAGTCGGCTGTTCCTCATCCATTCAGCGACGGCCTTCATTCCTTCGTGGAGGTTGGTTTTGGCGGTGTGGGGGTCCTTAGTGAGGGAGAGGATCAGCTGGGTGTCATCGGGGTAGGAGATGATGTTGAGGTCGTGCCGACGGGCGACGTGGGCGAGCGGTGCCATGTAGATGTTAAACAGAGTTGGGCTGAGGGAAGAGCCATTGGGTACGCCTCAGATGATCTCGGTGGCTTCGGAGCGGAAGGGGGGAAGGCGGACGCTCTGTGTTCTGCCGGAGAGGAAGGAGGTGGTCCAGTCCAGGGCCTTCTCTTGGATCCCGGCGTTGTGGAGGCGTGTTCGTAGTGTGTGGTGGCAGACCGTGACGAAGGCGGCTGACAGGTCCAGGAGGATGAGGGCCGCCGTTTCTCCGTTGTCCAGCAGGGACTTGATGTCATCGGTGGCGGCGATGAGGGCAGTCTCGGTGCTGTGGTTGCTGCGGAACCCGGACTGGGAAGGGTCCAGGATGTTGTTCTCCTCGAGGTAGCGGGTCAGTTGTTTGTTGACGGTCTTCTCGATGACCTTTGCTGGGAACGGGAGCAGGGAGATGGGCCGGAAGTTCTTGAGGTCCTTGGGGTCCGCCTTGGGTTTCTTGAGTAAGGCGTTGATCTCGGCGTGCTTCCAGCTCTCCGGGAAGGTTGCTGTCTCGAAGGAGGTGTTGATGACTTTCCGGAGATGGGGTGCGATGGCTGTGCTGGCTTTGTTGAAGATGTGGTGTGGGCATGGGTCTGACGGAGATCCGGAGTGGATGGTGTTCATGATCTTGATGGTGTCGTCGTCGTTGATGTTGGTCCAGGAGAGCAGGCGGTTGGTGCAGATGGTGGTCGTGGGGCGGAGCTCTCAGTGGTTGTCGGGGCGGTCGTGGCGTTGAAGCTGTCGTGGATGTCTGCGATCTTGCGGTGGAAGAAGGTGGCCAGCGAGTCGCACAGGTCTTGCGAGGGTGGGACGTCGTTGGTGTTGGAGCTGGGGTTGGAGAGTTCCTTCACGATGTTGAAGAGCTCTTTGCTGTTGTGCGCGTTGTTGTCTAGGCGGTCTTTGAAGGAGGCCCTTTTGGCGGATCTGATGAGGTGATGGTGTCTGCGGGTGGCGTTCTTGTGGGCTGCGTGGCTGTCCGGTGTTCGTTCACGGAGCCAGATCTTCTCCAGCTTTCGGCAGGTTTGCTTGGAGCCCCGGAGGTCTTCAGTGAACCAGCTGGCTTTCTTGTTGGTGTGACTGTTGGAGGGTTTCTTGATCGGGGCGAGGGTGTTGGCGCAGTCGTTGATCCACTGTCTGAGGTTGCGGGCGGCGGTGTCGGGGTCGGTGGGGTCGGCGGGTGGGCTCTGGGCGAGGGTGGTGGTTAGTTGGTCTTTGGCGACTTTGCTCCAGCAGCGGCGGGGCATCTGTTGGGTGCGGTGGTGCGTGGTGGGTTTCTTGAAGGTGAAGTGGATGCAGCGATGGTCGGTCCAGTGGAGTTCGGTGGTGTGGTTGAAGGAGACGTGGGGGCTTGCGGAGAAGATGGGGTCAAGCGTGTGACCGGCGGAGAGGGTGGGTGTTGTGACGAGTTGTCTGAGTCCGAGGTTGGCTAGTTTGTCGATCAGGGTGGTGGAGTTGGTGTCGTTGTTGTTCTCTAGGTGGAAGTTCAGGTCCCAGAGGAGGATGTAGTCCGTGGAGGCGAGGGCGTGTGTGCTGACGAAGTCGGCGATGGAGTCGCTGAACTGTGGTCGGGGTCCAGGGGGTCTGTAGACGAGGGTTCCTCTGAGGGTGGTGTTGGGATCGGTGTGGATCTGGAAGTGCAGGTGTTCGGCGGTGCTGAGGGTGTCGTAGGTGTTGGTCGAGACTCTGAGAGTGTTCCTGTGGACGATGGCGATTCCTCCTCCTGCTCCGTTGGTGCGGTCCCTGCGGGTGATCTTGTAGCCTTCCGGGACGGCTATGGCAATGTCGGGTGCCGAGGCGGGGTTCAGCCAGGTCTCCGTCAGGAAGGCGACGTCTGGGGAGGTTGAGTCGAGTAGGTCCCAGAGTTCAACGGCGTGTTTGCGAGCGGAGCGGGTGTTGAGAAGGATGCATCTGAGGTGGTTGGGTTCTTTCCTGGTCGGCGGCATGGTGGGGCGGATGCTTGTGAAGCTGCAGTTCCGGCAGGTGAAAGCTCCGTGGGTGCGCTTCGGGGCGGCCAGGAAACAGGTGTGTGATCGGCCGGTGTTGAGTGCGTGGAGGGATCTGGCATCGTAGCGGTGTCGGGCGTTCGCGGGGTCCAGGGGTCCTGGCGCTGGGCGCGGTCCAGGCGCGGACGGGTGCAGACGGGCTTGCCTTAGGCACGCCAGCGGCGCGCGGCCGCTGCGCGGCCTCCATATGAGGGGATGTGGGAGGGAGGAGCAGCTGGGAGGCGGGAGCGGGGCGGCGAATGGGAATGCAGGGGGGCGGGGACGCAGCGGCGGGAAAAACGGGCGGGGGCCGCGGGAGAACTGGGCACAGGAAGGGAAAACAAGTTTAGGCAAGAAAACAAGTACAGGCACAGGGGAATAAAAACAAGTCTGGGCAAGAAAGCAAGTTAGGCACAGGGGAATAAAAACAAGTCTGGGCAAGAAAGCAAGTTAGGCACAGGGGAAAAAAACAAGTCTGGGCAAGAAAGCAAGTTAGGCACAGGAGGATAAAAACAAGTCTGGGCAAGAAAGCAAGTTAGGCACAGGAGGATAAAAACAAGTCTGGGCAAGAAAGCAAGTTAGGCACAGGGGGATAAAAACAAGTCTGGGCAAGAAAGCAAGTTAGGCACAGGGGGAAAAAAACAAGTCTGGGCAAGAAAGCAAGTTAGGCACAGGGGGATAAAAACAAGTCTGGGCAAGAAAGCAAGTTAGGCACAGGGGAATAAAAACAAGTCTGGGCAAGAACGCAAGTTAGGCACAGGGGGAAAGTACAGGATTAGGCAAAAACAATGCAGGCAGAACCGTGCAGCAGTGTGGGGAGCGACCTGCCTGCGAGCAGGGTCAGAGGTCGCTCCTTTCACCGCTGCGCGGCCTCCATATGAGGGGATGTGGGAGGGAGGAGCAGCTGGGAGGCGGGAGCGGGGCGGCGAATGGGAATGCAGGGGGGCGGGGCCGCAGGGACGCAGCGGCGGGAAAAACGGGCGGGCCGCGGGAGAACTGGGCACAGGAAGGAAAAACAAGTTTAGGCAAGAAAACAAGTACAGGCACAGGGGAATAAAAACAAGTCTGGGCAAGAAAGCAAGTTAGGCACAGGGGAATAAAAACAAGTCTGGGCAAGAAAGCAAGTTAGGCACAGGAGGATAAAAACAAGTCTGGGCAAGAAAGCAAGTTAGGCACAGGAAGATAAAAACAAGTCTGGGCAAGAAAGCAAGTTAGGCACAGGGGGATAAAAGCAAGTCTGGGCAAGAAAGCAAGTTATGCACAGGGGGAAAAAAACAAGTCTGGGCAAGAAAGCAAGTTAGGCACAGGGGAATAAAAACAAGTCTGGGCAAGAAAGCAAGTTAGGCACAGGGGGAAAGTACAGGATTAGGCAAAAACAATGCAGGCAGAGCCGTGCAGCAGCGTGGGGAGCGACCTGCCTGCAAGCAGTGTCAGAGGTCGTAATGACCCTAACTTAAAAATTGGATAGGCACGTCCTATGTCATGGACAGATCACTCATTGATCTCGTTCACACTGGAGGGCACTACACCTGCATCTGACAATAGATCCACACCTAGCCTAGGCAGAAGATGGTCTAAATTGAATAAGCAAATATGGACTTCCTCTCTAGCATCAACCAAACCATCTTTAGGAGAGGATCCCTCAATTGCTAACTTCACAGTAGAGGAGTGGATCCGAAAATCATTAGATGAAACAAACCCTATCACCACTATAAAAAAGAGAAATAAAGAAAAATCGACACCCTGGTTCACTGCTCACCTGGTCTCCCTAAAAAAAGGTGCAAAAGTCTAGAAAGGACATGGAGAAAAAATTATGAGGAACAACGAAAACTCTCCTATCAGCTAACTACCAGACACTGCCATCAGGAAATTAAAAAGGCAGAGGCATCATATTATGGAGCCACAATGGTTGAGGAAGCCAATGCGCCTAGGGAACTTTTTCAGATTGTCAAATCAATTACCACACAGAAAGCAGGAAATGCGATGCCCACCCCTACAGTAGCCCCCTGCAATAAACCCGCAGCCTGCTTTGAAGATAAAGTCTCTGTCATTTGCAGCAACCTACAACAGACAAAAAAGCCTTGCCCCCCTCACCTGAGATACCTGTTCCGTACGGGGAGACAATATATCTCTCAACCCCCCCCCCCATCTCCAGGGAAGTACTCCGTATATTATTTAATAAAGTCAAATTGGGCTCACCTCTGGACCCGGGGCCACCCCACATTCTCCTACAACGAGCACTAGAGATATTCCCCAGACTAAATGATCTCCTTAATCTATCACTTACCACTGGTGTAGTCCCACGAGCCTGGAACCATGCAGTGGTTAAACCCTTGTTAAAAAAGCTCATCTTGACTCCTCATATCCCTTGAATTACAGACCTGTCTCCCTGTTGGCAGTCATGGGTAAGATGTTAGAAAAACACATTAACCAAAGTCTCTCCCTCTTCTTGGAGGAAAACCATCTTCTCAACCCCTCTCAGACCAGATTTCGCCCACAACACAGCATGGAAACAGCTTTACTAGCATTAACAGAGGAGCTGAAGCTACTGCTGGGTAAAGGAGGCACGCAGCTTTCATCCTTCTTGACTTGAGGCTGGCGTTTGATACAGTCGACCACGATACCCTGGTACTCAGGACGACAGAAATAGGAATAAAAAATGCCACGTTGATCTGGTTTACCTGGTTCTTAAATGAGATTTTTCAAATTTGTGAACCCCCATGCTATTTAGACACCTTCTCCTTAAAGTGTGGGTTTCCACAGGGATCTGCACTTAGCCCCACACTTTTCAACATTTATACGCACCCATTGACAGATTTATTTAAGGAATTTGGAGTATCGATTGTCTCATACGGCGACGACATGCAACTAGTCGTCTCCCTCTCCCCGGGGACAGATGCACAACAACGACTGGCCCCCTGCCTAAAGAAAGTTGTCTGTTGGATGGCTAACTGCTCGCTTAAACTGAACAGAGAAAAAACTGAGCTGATGATCCTGGGGAACAAGTCAACTCCCCAAACTATGCTCGGATAGCCAGAGGGCCTGGGATCTCCACCCTTCATCCCTCATAAAGAGCTTTGGCATGTGGCTGGATAGCTCCCTTTCTATGGAGACCCATTTAAAAGGGACGGCCTATTGGTTAGGTATGCTCAGAACCTTACGCAAATTCTAGACCTCCTACCCAAACAATTTAGGAGAACAGTGGTCCAAGTGCTGATTCTCTCCCACCTTGACTATGGGAAAACTCCCTTCACATTGGATCACCCAAATACATCACCAAGAGACTCCAGGTAGTCCAAAATGCTGCATCAAGGACTATCTTTAAGCTCCCTAAACACACCTCTGTAAAATGTTCCCTGGCCGCCCTGCCTTGACTCCCAGTGGAGCATAGAAGAAAATTCAAGGTACTCTATCTGGCACTCAGGGGAATCAACCACAAAGGACCTTTCCTGATCAGATCTCTGCTGTCACCCTACACCCCCAGCAGACCCTTAAGCTCCTCCAACACTTGACTTATGAAGGTTCCTCGAATTCACAGGACCAGATGGCGTGGAAGATCCTTCTCAAATAAGATCCCTACAATATGGAACTCTGTGCCTGTTGAGCTTCGGAAAGAACTGAACGAGACCCAATTCAGGAAACAGCTGAAAACATGGCTTTTGCCCCATTAGCCCCTTCTCTCACTGACCAATTGAGACATTTGTTGGTGTACGCTATGACTCGCGCAGCGCTGGGTAGCCTGGGTAGCTATGCGCTTTATAAACCCACATAACAATACATAACGTTTGAATGGCAAAGTCAAGCTAGCAGTCTTAAAACTGCTCTTCTAGGCTGCAGTGACAGGCATTTTGTACCTTGTCACACGCAGTGTGGCACAATCAGTGCTGCAGCCCTGGATGGACACTCTAACTTGCCCTGAGTACGCTTGGTACCATACACTAGGGACTTATAAGTAAGTCAGCTTATGCCAATTGGGAATAGCGAATTCAACATTCATTGTGTAATTCGTTAGAACACTGGCACTGAGGTCTGGTTAGCAGGCCTCAGTGCACTCTCAGTGTCGAAAAAAATGACACCATCTGCCTAATGAGGGCAAAAAGTGTGGGGGGGGGGACCTGCAAAATAGCTTGTTTTCTCACAGTCTTACAGTGGCCGTGCCACGGTGGCATTTCCCAAGATCAACTATCTACAGTACCCAGCCAAACCTAACAAACCCGAGAGATGGCCACTGGATGGAGCAACTTATGAATGGCTTCAATTTGCTTGGGTGACAGGTGGAGCTCGCCAGCTGAGATTTCATGATCAAGGTATTGCACTCGAATAAGGCAAAACTGCAATTCCTCCTTCAAAGCCTTATGCCCCATTTTGGCCAACTTGGTGAGCAGGTAGAAAGAATCAGCATTGTAATGGTCTAAAGTAACAGATGGCAGTAGTAAATATTTGACATATTGCACTAGAGCAGAACCCCGGGTAAAGACCAGAGTGTCAATAAATCTTTCTTTTTAAGCTAGGAAAAGATTGACAGGGATTATATAAATCTTTGTGGTAGCCGCTGCCAGAAAGGTTGAGACCCTCCGAATGAGAACACGAGGAGGAACTGACTCTTTACGTGTATAGAGATGAAGAAGAAGGCAGAACAAAGGCCCACCACAATAAACCATTTGACTCTTGCGAGGATGCAAGAAAGAATGGTAGCAGGATTAGTGACATCAAGCAATGTAGAGGTAACCCCGTTATTGATGGCGTGCAAATAATGCAATAATCTGTACACTTTAATCTTTCCTGCTTACTTAGTAGGAAGGATCGAGGTATTGTGCCTACTGACAACGGTTACTAAAACCCCTTGCTTATTGAGCTTTGCCATGACAAGACAAACCTCTGCCCTTACTTCATATTTGAAGGAATCTGAGGAATTTGAAGCAGCATCTTGTATGGGATAGTCTTTATCTTCAAAGGTTCCATCAAAGCTATGTATCCCACATCATTGACCCCCTATGGACCACAATGTGGAAAGCACTAGGGCAAGCAAATCGGCTAAATGGGGCGCAAACTTGTGATATTCGCAGCAGGTTGACAGTTTGTAATCTCTCGAAGGAAAGCCAGCATCTCATTCTCACACTACAGAGGTATTTTGAGGTTGACTCCATCGTGGTGAAGCTTGCAATTAAGCTTACACAAAATATCTCACCCCAACAGATTGGCAGGCGAGGTAGAACTGAGTAGGAAAGCATGCTTATTGGTAACGTGTCCAAGGGAGATAGAGGCAGGTTCAGAAATCTGATAGGGAGCACACTGGTTAGATGTACAAGCCTGAGAGAGGGAATGAGGGAAACTCAGAGATTTGCAGGGTGAAGCTTCTAGGACCTATGTTCAAAGGGCAAGTGGTGTATTCACCATTGATCAAGCAATCACCATAGGGACCTCCCTGATTTTCTGGAATTAGGGTATTTAGAGCACAGTCATAACCTCTTGTTCTGTCCTAAACCTCAGGAATTCCGTGCAGCTTGGATTCAGGTGAGTCAGCAAGAACTGGCACATTTGTAACAGCATTAGGGCAGTCCCTTTTCCGATGCCCCAGCTGACCAAAGGCAAAACATGATCCTCCTGGATCTGGGGCTTCTCCTCTGGTCCTTCCATTGCCCCTTCCTGCTCTCCCTCCCTCCTGTTTTCCATTTAAATCCCTCTTTTGTTCTCCCCTTTGAGGGGCTGTCTGCATGCTTTGCAGTTTCAAAGACATTAATTTGGATTCAACATTCTCCTTTCTTTCCTGCGAAGCTGCAGATGGTTTGCAATGGTCACTAATTCAGCAAATGTTTTAGTTTGAAATCCTGTACATATTGTCGTCTGACATTCGGTAACAATCCATGCACAGAAGCAGCACAAACAGCCTTCCAAGCTTTCTCTGCTAGATGGGCAATGCCAGAATATCTCTCAGATACATCCTTAAGCCTGTCAATATAATCTGTGGGCAACTCCTTATTCTGTTTGCAATTTGAAATCTTTGACCAGTCAGTTTTCACTATTTACACTAGGTACACATCTGCTACAGCATTTATCAACAAATCATTTTCCATATTCAGAGTCCCATAGTTTCCTGGCTTCTGCCATGACCATGCCGACTTTCTACCAACCGATCTCTCACTTCACTGGGTACCATCAACTATGCACTGGCAATCGCATAGGTGGCATTCCAGCCCATTATGTCACTTCAGATTAGACCAAGCCATATGCAAATCATCGTTGGCCCTGCTCCAGTAAGAACAGTCGAGCCTGAGCTGCCAAGCCAGGTCCTACTCGAACCGGAACTTAAGCAACTTTGGGCAAAGGAAGATTCTGGACCGGATCTAGCAGATGCAGTCCCAACAAGGTACACTGTCTCTCGATTAGATTGCCATGGTTGGGCTGGGAGAGGCTTAGCTATAATTAGCAAAGAGTTTCTTAACTGCACTCTAGAGCAAATAGTAACGGGTGAGGTGTGTGAAGCAGCACATTTTAGACTTAAACCTCAAGCAAAAGTTACTTTCGTGGGACTGTTGATATATTGTCTTGCTGGCTCACGAATGCAGTTCCTCAGAAATTGGGGCCAGATGATGGAACCATACATCTAACACCCTAATTTCACTATTGTAGGTGATTTTAATTTTCCTATGGAGGATCTTTCCAATAAAGATACTACCTTGCTAGCGGAGTTTATGGCTAACCTAGGTTTCATTCAAATGGTGAAAACGTCTACCCACAGTGCAGGTCTCACGTTAGACTATATTTACTAACTCCACCAGACTCCATGTAAAAGATATCTTCCCTTTGAGTTGGACGGGCTTTATATGCTTAGTTTCACTCTCTCTTTTCCTCAACTGGGTGTTAATCCGAAACTGCTGAAGAAGGGGCATCTTGCCCATAGAAATTGGAATAAAATCAATCCAGACGATTTTTACACAGCCCATAGATCATCTGTAAGTGTGGTTGATATTCACTTAGAAACCCCGGATGAATCGGTGTAGGAAGCTGGCTCTGTATATACTATACTAAAATGAGGTATAGTATGCACAGAGTCCAGTGGAAGCCCAAAGGTAGGCAGAGGTAAAAGTAGATAGCACCTTACTCTCTATTTGTGGTAGCATGGGCGACCAGTAAGGCATTATCAGAGGGTAGTGTTAAGCATTTGTTGTACACACTCAGGCAAGAAATGATGTCACACACTCAAAAACTGAACTCAGACCAATTTGTTTGTATCAAAAATATTATTTAGTTATTTTATTTCTAGAACCAAGCCAAGCCTGGTGCAGGTAAGTGAAATAATACTTTGCAAAATCTTATGCAGTGATTTACAGTTGAATGCAGGTTCAAATGCAGTTGGATGAATTACAGGTAAGTCAACAGTTCGAAATTACTTTTTTGTTACTTTACAGATTACTGTGCACGTTACTTTTTAGATTACTTTTTAAGTTACTTTTGCTAATAAGTGTGATATGCCTAGATATCACACTGAGACATTTTCTAGACAAAAGGTAAGTAATTCACTTTTAGTACATTTACAGTTTTTCAGTGTTTCATACAAACCAACTCCACACTTAGAAGAATTTTCAAGGAAAAGCAGTCAATGCAATCCTATGGAAGGAAATGAAGTTAAAGGTTTGCAGGTAAGTACTTATTTTTGGGAGTTGGTATTCTGGGGTTAGAACCAGGGTTCCCCCAGGGTTGAGGATGCACTCTTAGAACACCCTCAGCGGCACTAGGGCGGTCTGGTGCAGAGTGCTGAGGCCCAATGTTATCCAATGGGGGATAGGAGGCCGCCTCTTGGTGGCTGCTCTCGAGCAGTCCACAAGGTTGTGGGAGCAAAGCTCCTGGTGTTAGGCTCAGGGCAAAGGGGGATCTGAGTTAGCACACAAGGTGCACTCGCAGCGGCACAGGGACGGCTGGGTACAGGCTGCTGTTTTAGCATCGGGTGCCCTGTTGTTTTCAATAGGAGCGGCCGGTTTTGGATTTTGGCTGCAGGCTCGGTCCAGGAAGACTTCCAGGAGGAACCAACAGCTGGGCATGTAAGTTGGAGGGCTCGGGGACGTAGGCGCACCTCGGGTTCTTGATGCAGGGGTGTCTTTTGAGGTCGGATTTCACCTTACGGGGCCATTCGCAGTTGGAGGGGTCTCCGTGCAGAGGCTGCAGGCGACGTCGGGGAGTCCTGGAGAGGTCAAACCATGGTGGACTCGGACTTTGGAGCGCTGGGGGTACTTGCTGGGACCGGTGGGCCAACCGGATTCGGGCCATAGGCGTCGGGTGCAGTGGTGGTTCCAGGCGTCGAGTTTCTTTGTCCTCAGCAGGCTCAGAGTCTGTCTTGGGAGTTTCTTTTGAACAGAGCTGCTGTTCACAGGGGATCCGGTCTTTGTTGAAGGCAGTCAGTCCTCCCTGGGTTTCTGGAGGTCGCTGACTGAAGGACAAGGCGACTTCAGGCGCAGGATCTCTGAAAACTGCAGACGGGCCAGTAGGGCTGGGCCCAAGTCAGTTGTTCTCTGCAGTCTCCTCTGCTGGGCGTCTTCTGTTGTCCTTCTTCTTCGTAGGTTGCAGGAATCTGTCTTCTTGGTTAAATACTGTATTTAGGGGGGTTTTAGGGGGCTCGAGGTCAGTAGCCAATGGGCTACTGATCTTAGGGTGACTACACCCTTGGTGTGCTCACCCCATGTGGGAGGAGTGGGCACAATCCCTAATCCTGATTGGAGAGTGCCTGCCATCTGCAGGATGGCGGGCACTGAAGAGTGGGCTTCACCTCGCCTCCCCCACTTGAGGGGTTGGGTTGGCAGAGGTGGGCACACCTTCTGGGCTGTGCTAATTTTCCCCGCCTGTCTTCCTGCCGAAAAGGAGGGGAGACAGGAAGGGGGCCTGCTCCTGATAGCAGGAGAGGCTGGGGGTCGTGTTACAAAGACAGCAAGGCCTTTGAAGCCCCCCTGCCAAAGATGGCTCTTCCTGGCCTGGGGGAGGTGTGACCACCTCCGCCCAGGAAAGGCTTTGTTTCTGGGCTCAGGGAGCGAAGGCTCCCACCCAGGGGTCCAGAAACATGTCTCATGGTGGCAGAGGCTGGTTGTTTTTCAGGGGGCATCTCTAAGATGGCCTCTGACTGCATTGTATAATAAATCCCACACTGGCATCGTATTATGCTGAGAAGTTTGATGCCAAACTTCCTAGTTTTCAGTAAAGCCATTATGGTGCTGTGCAGTTCGTAATGACAACCTCCCAGCACCATATACTCTTAAGGGCATTACTGCACTTACAATGTCTAAGAATTGGTCTAGACACTGTAGGGGTACAGGGCTCATGAACCTGTACCTTCACAAATAGTATAGTGCGCCCAGCTAGAGGGGTGGCTGACCTATGCCAGGGCAGTGGGTTGTAGGCATGGCACACAGGGATGTGTGCCATGTCGACTCTTCACTTTGTTCTGCACCAAAACATGCAGCCTGCAATGGCAGTGTGTGTGTGTGAAGCTACAGGGCCTCTAAGGGTGGCACAATAAGTGCTGCAGCCCTTAGAAGCCTTTCCTGGCCACAGTTCACTTGGTACCCATGGTACATTTTACAAGGGACTGACGTGGCAATAGAGGTGCCAATTGGGGGTACAAGGTACAGTATTGGGAAAGAACACAGGCTCTGGGAACCTGATTGGCAGGGACCCAGGGCACATCAAGTGCATCAGTAGTCTGGCAAAAAGTGGGGGGTTACTGCAACAGAAACCCAGCTTCCTACGCTGATCTCTAAGAAGCTCGAAGCAGCGTTAGATAAGACAGCTCCTTGAAGGCTGAGAGCTCACCAAAAGAGAAGAGAGTCTGCCCCATGGTTCTTGGAGGAATTGAGAGAACTCAGGCAGATCAGCCATTGGCAGGCGAGGAAATGGCACACCAAACTAGATATTAAGGAGAAGGACAAACGTAAAGCCCTCCTTGTCACATACAAGGCCGCGACCTTCAAAGCTAAAACCACTTATTTTACAGCTCAAATCACTTTAGCGAAAAACCCTACTAAGGAGCTTTTCAAAGTAGTTAAGAACTTATCTAATCCCTCTAGTAAACAAGAAACTAATGTTGCACAAGCTTTTTGTGACAGTCTGCCTACGTTTTTCAGGGATAGTATTCTCAACATTTACGCTGAATTCAACTCAGTTGGGACCCATGTGGAGGATGGGTTCAGCCAAGATATTCCTGGTGGTGCTCCTCTGCTGTTGTCAATCCCATCTATGTCAGTGCTTCAGGTCAAAGAAGTCCTTATGGGGATTAAATCAGGGTCTCCCAGGGACCCGTGCCCCCAAAAAGTTCTGCAGATGGCTCCTGATCCTGTTCTTGCAAAAAGAATTTCATCTGGTTTTGAGACGTGGCATTTTCCCTGAGGGATGGAAGGAAGCTAGTGTTATCCCACTCCCCAGAAAGCCTAACATAGATTGGGATGAATTGAAGAATTACCACCCTATCTTCTTCCCACTCCTGCGAAAATACTTGAGAAATCCCTGAATAACGTGCTAGTCAAGTTCATCACTGACCATGATCTCCTGGACCCTTCTCAAAATGGCTTTAGAAGTGGCCATAGTACTGAGTCAGCTCTCATTGCAACCACTGTTGCGACGAGAATGCAGGTGGACCAGGGTGGGACTGCCATCTTAGTCTTACTGAACTTGCCGGCAGCCTTTGATACCATCTCTCCATCACATACGGTTAGGTGGCTACAGCAAGTAGGTGTGGGCGACAAGGCATTGAAATTGCTTCAATTCATTCTGGTGGAGGGACGACAGATTGTTAGCTGTAGTCAGTCCAAGGGTAAGGCTTTCAGTCTCCCTTGTGGAGTATAACAGGCTCCACACTTAGCCCTACTTTTTAAAATTTGTATGTTGTGCCATTGGCAGTCCTGTATAGATCTTTTGGTTTCCAGGTACTGTCATATGCTGACGATACTCAAATCATTGTGACCTTCACTGATAATCAGTCTGAAACAGCTGAAAGTTTTAAACGCTGCATGAACGGGGTGAGCCGCTGGATAAAGGTGAACTTCCTTAAGTTAAATGCCGACAAGACCGAAGTGGTGGTGTTTGGAGCCCAGCATTCTGCCTGGTCAGGGCTTTGGTGGTCGGAGTCATGCGGGCCCGTCCCCTTCCCTCCCCTGTGGATTCTGTTAAAAACCTTGGAGTAATATTGGATACTTCTCTTAATTTCGATCTACATGTAAATCTCCTTCAGCAGCTGCTTTCTTATTATTTGTGTCCTCAAGAAGATATTTCCTTTTATTCCTGAGGAACTCCGCAAAGCAGTGGTTATTGCATTGATCACCTCATGTCTAGGCCATTGTAGCACCATGTATATGAATATCAACAGCTACGCTGAACAAACTTCAGGCAGTGCAAAATGCAGCTGCACGGCTCATCCTCCACATCCCTCAACATCTTTCTGTAAAAGGAGGTCTTCGGAATCTTCACTGGCTGCCAATAAGAAAGTGTGTGATCTTCAAGGCACTTACTACAGGGCATCTTGCGCTTCATGATAAGGGATCATTGGCAATCTGATCCACCTTTCATTGGTACAGGCCAACCAGGCATTTGAGATCAGCCTCGGGCAAGAAAGTTGTAGTTCCTAAATTTCAAAATGCAAGATGGGGCGCTTGCTCCTTCTCTGTGGCAGCTGCAAAATTATGGAACACCCTCCCTAAAATACATTGCGGAGACTGACTCTTCAGTTGCCTTTCGAAAACATTTACAATCCTGGCTTTTCATGTCATAGGCTTGTATTTTTGGATTTATTAGATTAGCTGTTCCTTTCTTTTTCCTTTCTCAGGGATCCTGGATAGGGTTTTGGAATTCCTTCGATTCAGTGCCTTGATACCTGTGGGTTAAGAGCACTTTATAAATTCTCTTTTCATTTCATTTCATTTCAACCCGAGGCTAGTTTCAACTTTGTTGGGCCTCCCCGTTCGGGTTCCAATAGGACACTGAGTATGGGATCCATTTCTGGGCATACTGTTGCAATAGTCTATGACTTGGGTGTAGCTCTACAAGGTTTTCTTTCCTACCTACCGGTGCCCTAGGTGAACTTAGTTCAATGCACCAGTGCTGCATGTGAAAGACAGGTTATTGTAGTCCCGCAAAACTTCACTCAATGCTTAGTTGAAGTGAAAGTATGTGATTTTGGTTTACAGTCCCCAAAAGCGAATCAGGGGCATCCTGATAGCAGTAAATCAGGCCTGGAAAAATCCCGAAAATGTTACTAGATCTGCAGGTCTAGTGACTTGAATAATCTACTCGACCTAACTGTAATGTACTTGACCCATTAACTGGTCTCATTATGTCATCTAGGAAAATATTTTATTTTGCAGAGCCACCTTTTTCTTCCTTATCACATAGGAGAGCACCTTTCCAATATGAGTTCAGCATTTCTACTGTACAAAAAAATCTAATTGGTTTGATTTAACAGACTAAATGTTTGCTCCATGCATAATAATAATCTAGCCCACATATAGGATACACATGACCCCTGACTTGCCTTTTAGTTCACTAATATGCCATCAGGGCAGGTGCATGAATGTTTCTCTGTTCATCTTTAAAAACTCACTTTTAATAAATATATTACTAAAGCATGAGGTTAGTGCACTGTCATTTACAGACTGCACATTTTCCATTGAAATGGGCAAAAAACATTCCCACTAACATGCAGTTTTACTTATAAATCTGTGTAGGGTATAAACAATAATCTGTGGAAATTGGGTTTCAGCAAACATATTTATCATTTGTACATCACCGAGTAAAGTGTTGTGATTTGTTTTCATTCTATTAAAATATTTGTTTTCATCACACAGATTTACAAAACAAGGGCTTTAATAGTTATTCAATTTATTTTGAAATGTTTGTACTGTCCACGTTTTAGCTATTTAAATGTGTGTTGGAATAAAACATGACATACTATATATAGCCTTTTATTTCTCATTGTTTGTACAGCACATTTGTCAGACAGTTCACTTTACAAAATCTTCAAACTTTGCAGTCAGAGTAAGTGTCGATGTAAACTGATTTTTGACCTCTGTCTCTGAACACAGAATAAATGTGACAAGATAAAAATAAGATTTAAAGACATCTTTAATGCTCCTTCACTTTGAGAGAACAGAACACCTGTTGTTTGTCAGCTAGCCAGAAGTGACGAGTAGGCCCTAAATATAGCTTGCCCTGATATAATCTGACTCACCATAGAGAGTGGGTGAGTAGATCTGTTGAGGCCTGGTAAACCTATTTCATTCTTCACAGCTTCCCACATACATGGTATTAAGAAGAACAGATACTTTTAACTAGCGACTCTCCTCAAGGACTAGGCTCTTATCAGCTTCAAGCAGGATGCATCAGCTTCTGTAAATGCTGGCAATAATAAAGATCGTCAACGGACTGTATCTTGCAGGATAATCTGGGATGAAGGACCTCTCTCCCAAAGGGATCGAGTGGTTGTCCTTAAATACGGAGCAGTTATCAGGGATGAAATCCTCAGACATAGAGGTCGATTCCGATTCGGGCCGGAAAAAGCACCGACCGACTCGGAGCCGGAAAAATTACCGACCGACACGTACCAGTGGCGCCCGACACGCCAAGTACGATGCAAGCCGCGATAAATCCGACCGACACGTCAGGAAACCAAGCCGACCGACCGAGCCGCTCGGAAAATAGCAATCCGGCCGGAAAAACACGCGAATCCAACCGACCGACACGCACCCGGAACAAATCCGACCGAATCGTACCCGCCAACTCCAACCCGCAAAGTACGATGCAAGGCGCGAAAAACACGACCGAGTCGGACGGAGGACAAGCCGTACGACCGACACGCATACAAAACCGAGCCGAAGCAACACAATACACCGCGACCGACGCGTACGCAGCATACAAAACTGCACAAACACAGCGTGAACGAAACGGAAAACACCGTACGAGACCAATTCAGGGTCCGACTCGGTCACAAGAACGTTTCCAACATACACAAACAGCACAAAGGACAAATCAACCAAAAAAAGGCCAAACAAGCAATTACCAAGCCAATAAATACTGGGGGGGGTGGGGACAGAGAACAAAGACACACCCACAACTCCACCTATATAAAGGACACAAATCACTACCATGAGCCTTTGCAAATGCCATTTCACTGCCAGCACCCAAGAGAAAGCAACCACACACCCACAGCTCATCCCTCACACAAGCCACACACCATCAGCACACCAACAAATACCTACCTCACATACACCCAGCAAAACACACACTCACACACCCTCACCTGCACACCAACACACACATCACTCACCATCACCACCCATCACCATGCCCCCAAGAAGAATCCCAAGTTCCTAGATTGTGAATTGGAAGTCCTGGTAGACGAGATCCTCAGGGTGGAGCCACAGCTGTTTGGCACTCTGGTCCAACAGACCCCCATGTCGCAGAAAACCAAGATGTGGGAGAGGATCATCAACAGGGTGAACGCCCAATCATCATGTCGGCGCACAAAGACGGACATCCAGAACAGGTGGTATGACGTGCGCAGGAGGGTACGGGACCTGCTGAAGATAGACTACATCAACAGCCAACATACCGGCAGTGGCCCTCCTGCCAAGCCAATATACCTCAGGCCCTGGGAGGAGAAGGTGCGGGCCATCCTTCCGCCAGTGAGCGTATATGGACTAGAGAACATCCCAGAGCCTGGTGAGTACACAACAAATGTACACAATAAACTGCCACAAAACACACACATCACTGTCAAGGGGAGAGTCAAACCATGCACACATAGCAATTACACAGCAACTAGAACAGAATCATCCCAAAATGTGTATGTCAGTCAGATAAACACAACACATGCCATCAAAAAAGTCACATCCAACTGTGCCAACACATGTACAAACACAACCACAACTACAGCTAGGCAGTGGCACAAATAGAACTAACACACACATCCACACATGTAGCCACCACAACAACACCAACACACAGTGAAGACCACTCAAAGGAAGGAATTCTGTGTATGCTGGCCAAGTCAGTGTAGCCAATAGCATCATGGGAGTCGCAGTCACACATATTGCCCCCCCCACAACTGTCCCATCAACACCACCCTGAACCATGCTCACATCACAGGGAGTGGAGAAGGACTCACAAGATGGCTGACACTGGCTACTGCTGTGGGGAGCACAAGGCCCTGCTGGCAACTGTGCACCAACAAACAGCAGGACACCACTGACTGACATCCTGAGAGACAACTTACACTCCCTGCAATGCAAGCACGTTCCATGGTGGGCTATCTGGCTGGCTGGGTGGGAAGGGGGACTTGCAGCACTGACTATAGTCACCAGCACCTCCCCTCACACCCCCCCAACACAAACTCCACAGTACCCACCTGGTAGAATGCAATGCCCTCCATCCTAACACAAGATCCCACAAAGCACCACCACCCTGGGTTATGTTGTGTGAAGCACAGGGACACTCTTGGGACTCTTAGCCAAACAACTGCCAGGACAACACTCCCAGCCATCCTGTCAGCACAGCCAGCCCACCCCACAGGGAAGCAGAGTCAAAAGGAAGGAAGCATGGGCATGCTGGGAAGGGGGTGGAGGCAATAGCATGATGGGAGTCGTAGTCACAGACATAGCTCACCCCCACAACTGTCCCATCAACACCACCCTGAACCATGCTCACATCACAGGGAGTGGAGAAGGACTCACAAGATGGCTGACACTGGCTACTGCTGTGGGGAGCACAAGGCCCTGCTGCCAACTGTGCACCAACAAACAGCAGGACACCACTGACTGACATCCTGAGAGACAACTTACACTCCCTGCAATGCAAGCACGTTCCATGGTGGGATATCTGGCTGGCTGGGTGGGAAGGGGGACTTGCAGCACTGACTATAGTCACCAGCACCTCCCCTCACACCCCCCCCAACACAAACTCCACAGTACCCACCTGGTAGAATGCAATGCCCTCCATCCTAACACAAGATCCCACAAAGCACCACCACCCTGGGTTATGTTGTGTGAAGCACAGGGACACTCTTGGGACTCTTAGCCAAACAACTGCCAGGACAACACTCCCAGCCATCCTGTCAGCACAGCCAGCCCACCCCACAGGGAAGCAGAGTCAAAAGGAAGGAAGCATGGGCATGCTGGGAAGGGGGTGGAGGCAATAGCATGATGGGAGTCGTAGTCACAGACATAGCTCACCCCCACAACTGTCCCATCAACACCACCCTGAACCATGCTCACATCACAGGGAGTGGAGAAGGACTCACAAGATGGCTGACACTGGCTACTGCTGTGGGGAGCACAAGGCCCTGCTGCCAACTGTGCACCAACAAACAGCAGGACACCACTGACTGACATCCTGAGAGACAACTTCCACTACCTGCAATGCAAGCACGTTCCATGGTGGGCTATCTGGCTGGCTGGGTGGGAAGGGGGACTTGCAGCACTGACTATAGTCACCAGCACCTCCCCTCACCCCCCCCCAACACAAACTCCACAGTACCCACCTGGTAGAATGCAATGCCCTCCATCCTAACACAAGATCCCACAAAGCACCACCACCCTGGGTTATGTTGTGTGAAGCACAGGGACACTCTTGGGACTCTTAGCCAAACAACTGCCAGGACAACACTCCCAGCCATCCTGTCAGCACAGCCAGCCCACCCCACAGGGAAGCAGAGTCAAAAGGAAGGAAGCATGGGCATGCTGGGAAGGGGGTGGAGGCAATAGCATGATGGGAGTCGTAGTCACAGACATTGCTCACCCCCACAACTGTCCCATCAACACCACCCTGAACCATGCTCACATCACAGGGAGTGGAGAAGGACTCACAAGATGGCTGACACTGGCTACTGCTGTGGGGAGCACAAGGCCCTGCTGGCAACTGTGCACCAACAAACAGCAGGACACCACTGACTGACATCCTGAGAGACAACTTCCACTACCTGCAATGCAAGCACGTTCCATGGTGGGATATCTGGCTGGCTGGCTGGGTGGGAAGGGGGACTTGCAGCACTGACTATAGTCACCAGCACCTCCCCTCACCCCCCCCAACACAAACTCCACAGTACCCACCTGGTAGAATGCAATGCCCTCCATCCTAACACAAGATCCCACAAAGCACCACCACCCTGGGTTATGTTGTGTGAAGCACAGGGACACTCTTGGGACTCTTAGCCAAACAACTGCCAGGACAACACTCCCAGCCATCCTGTCAGCACAGCCACCCCACCCCACAGGGAAGCAGAGTCAAAAGGAAGGAAGCATGGGCATGCTGGGAAGGGGGGTGGAGGCAATAGCATGATGGGAGTCGTAGTCACAGACATAGCTCACCCCCACAACTGTCCCATCAACACCACCCTGAACCATGCTCACATCACAGGGAGTGGAGAAGGACTCACAAGATGGCTGACACTGGCTACTGCTGTGGGGAGCACAAGGCCCTGCTGCCAACTGTGCACCAACAAACAGCAGGACACCACTGACTGACATCCTGAGAGACAACTTACACTCCCTGCAATGCAAGCACGTTCCATGGTGGGAGAACTGACTGGGTGGGTGGGTGGGTGGGAAGGAGGTCTGGCTGTCAACCAAACACAATCAATGCAGACCATGTTCACACCCCAGAGAATACATAGAAATGCCCAAATAATGCAGGACAATGTGCCACACCAATATCAACCCCTGACTGTGACGACTTAGGACAATACAATGTACAGGCCCGCACCCCGAGGCACAGTCACAACTGTCAGGTGTGTCAACCACTGATGCCTGCAGAAACATGACATACATTGTTTGTGTCTCCCAAAAACAGGTGATGATAGGGACACAGCAGCAGACGCTGAGGAGTCCCAGTCCCAGGCTCAAGAGGATGCCGAGCTCACTGGCGTCGTACAGCCTCTGTCCTCCTCGGACGATGAAGAACAACCTGGCACATCCGGTGCAAGTCAACATGCTGCACCAGCAGGACCACCAGCTGCAGCACCAGCAGGTCCACCAGCTGCACCCCCTGCACCCACCCCTCCAACGACTGTCACCACGAATACCATCCCTGCCGACATGGACAGAATAAGGAACAACACCAGCGCAGTGACCCTGGACCAACCTGGGGCCATGGACACCACCACCACCACCAACCCCCAAGGTGGACCAGGGTTATCTGTGCGTGCAACTGCACACACTGCACATGTCAGCAGGGGTGGTGGGAGGGGTGGGAGACAGAGGTCGCTGCTTGCAGACGTTGCTGGTGTGCATGAAGACCCACAACTGGTACGCATAGCTGATGCGTACCAGTCCAGCACCGGAGAGCTCAGCCAGGTAGTGGGGCTCCTCAGAGACATCAAACAGCAGCAGGCTGCCCATCATGCCCGCTTGGACTCCCACATGTCCCAAGTGGAGTCACACATGTCACGTGTGGACTCCCACATGTCACGTGTGGACTCCCACATGACCCGCGTGGAGTCCAAGTGGGATGTACTACATGAGATGACGGCGGTGCACAGGGACATTTTACAATGCCTCCGCCAGATGAACAGCACCCAGTCCACACCTCCCTGTGTGCCAACAACATCTGGTACCGAACAAACTGCAACTGCCACAGGGAGGGAGGAGGACTCTGGCGGAGAGTCCCCTGCACCGCAGCAGCCTGCACTTGAGGGCCCCCCCCCAAGAAGAGGGGTCGTCCGAGGAGGGGAAAGTGAGAGGCTGATGGCCAAGCGCAACTCCCAGGAAGCCTGAACCTGTTCTGGATTTTCGCCTTTGTGCACAGACTGTTCACCCTGTTGATGGCAACACTACTCCCACACATAGCATGGGGAGTACAAGTTGGAACAATGTGTCAGACAACTGTGGCCCCGATACTGGGGATCCTGTCTACCTGGACTTTCTATTCATCTAGGAACTTGGGATTGCAAGATTCATGTACAGCACAATCCATCCTATGCACTATTATCACAATAAACACACTAATACACCATACTTGCCTCTGTCGTGATTCCAACGTGGGTGCTGTTATGGGGATGATGAACTGCAAAATTACACAGTGTATGCGAACTGCAACAGCAAGGACAACACAGGCATGTGAGTACAGGCAACGTGACACATATGAGGGAGACACACCACCAGGGCTACACAACACATACACACCTAGGCCATCTGACTCATTGCCTACACTGATGTTGCCAGGGAAGACGGTGCAATGCACAGACACCACACCCATTCCCAGTTGTAGTCAAGTAGCCCACAGGTGCAGTAAGCAAATGGCAGTCAAATGTGTGACCACAGACAACGCACATCACTAAGTGAAGCACAGGTTTATTACACAGTAGCAACATGCCGTAACCACTACAGATGCAAGGTAACCCCACCTGGTAGCGGGCACACAGTCAACAACTGTAGACAGAAGGAAGTCCATGGGTGTGGCGCACATCACCTGTAGGGACACAACAGCTACCAGCCTGGATGTGCAATCACGTCGTCGGTGGACACAGTTGACCAAACGAATCTGAAAGTACCCTGTGAAGGACAGAAATGACACACAGTCAAAAGCAATGCAGTACAGGACAGAACAGCAAAACTCATGCACAATACATGTTACAAGATACCCACCCAGAACCAAGTTAGCATGTCAACACTGTTGGGGAGTACAGCCCACCTGTCACCACACATCGCAACACACATCCTGTCAAGTAGCCCATGGACACACTCCAACAGCACCAGAGCACCACCCACACATCATGCCAACTCACATCATTCACATGACACCTCAGGATACTCACATTCAGCTAAAGAAGTTGGTGATGAGCTGTGTGCGGACATCACCATCACCATCATCATCATCATCGTCACTGGCATCGTGGTCCAGGCCAGGATCCTCCACAGGTGGCGGATGTTGGTCATCGTCATCCTGGATGAGAGGCAACTCCTTCCGCACTGCCAGGTTGTGGAGCATGCAGCAGACGATGATAATCTTGCACACTTTCGCAGGGGCATATGGGAGGGACCCTCCGGTCTTGTCCAGGCAGCGGAAGCGGCTCTTCAGGAGACCAAAGGTCCGCTCAATCACTCTCCTGGTCCGACCATGTGCCTCATTGTAGCGCATCTGGGCAGGTGTCACAGGGTTCCTGAGGGGTGTCAGCAACCACGGCATGTTGGGGTATCCCGAGTCACCTACGGACAGACAAGTGCACATCAGCTGACTTGGAAAAGTGGACGGAATACTACAGATCAGATCACACACAATGGCACAAAGTCAGTACACACCGACAAGCCAGGCACGCTGGTTCTGCATCTGTGCCATCAACCTGGGGATGCGACTACTCCTCATCACAAAGGCATCGTGTGCTGAACCAGGGAAACGGGCACACACGTGTGTGATGGTCATGTCTGCAAGACACACCACCAGTGCATTGACCGAGTGGTAGTGCTTGCGGTTCCTGTAGGCCTGCTCCTGGGCCTGTGGTGGTACCAAAGCCACATGTGTCCCATCAATGGAGCCAATGACATGCGGCATCCTCCCCAGGGCATAAAAGTCACTCTTCACGTCAGTGAGTCGTCGCAGTCTAGGGAAATAGATGTACCGGTTCAGGAAGAGCAACATTGCCGCCAAAACATCGCGGAGCACACGGCTGAACATGGTCTGTGACATCCCACCAGCAGACGCCACAGTATGTTGGAAGGTACCGGTGGCAAAGAAGTGTAGGGCTGCCATCACCTTCACCTTGGGGGTCAGCGCTGTAGGATACGGCCGGCCAGGCTGCAAATGTGGGGACAACTGCACTGCCAAATCCTCAATCAGCTGCCTGGTGAAGCGGTACCGTCGGATGCTGTCCCGTTCCACCATCGTTGCCAGGTCTGGGAATGGCCGATGGACAGCAGGAGCCCTGCAGTGCAGAGGAGAAGTAAGCAAGATCGTCAGTCACCCCACATATGCGGCATTGAACACACTCAAGATCCCAACATACATCATCATGAGGCACAACTACATGAAGTGTGCAGTACCGGAACGACATTTATGGTACATACATGGCCAACATCTGTCAACACGGTCCTACAGGTGGCATCAATTTGTCCCAAGTTGGCCCATTGGATATCATGATGCTGTGTCACAGTCACCCCCCAGTGACATGTGAGGACAGATGTGCCCCAGGCACCACAGCTCAACGACAGGCACATTCCCAGGGACCCTGTAATGCCACATGGACACTGGCATCACCTGGAGTATCATGTGTACACCACAACAAAACAAACATGACCCCCACAGGTAGTGGCCACACTTGCCATGGCAGGAGAGCCATGGACGTCTGTGACACACACGCACAACATCAGAGTCCATGCACACACAACGTGGATGTGGAGACTGTCTCCCATTGTGCACATGAAATCAGAGACATTGTAAACACTACATGCACACAGACTGTGGAGGGCCATCACTATTGTGCCACTGGGACACCCTGGCTCAAACATACCGTCCCACATGGGACTCACGGGGTATGTGACATGACATACACAAACACCACTGTGAAATGTGACCATGGCACATGCACAGATATGAACAGTTGCACATCACAGTGGTCACGTACACATAACACCCATGATCCTGTCCCCATGAACACGTGCACAGCCTGGGGGTGGCTGCCCACAGGTGACACCCACAGGACAACATGTACACCAACATACACACAATAGGAAATGCAGCCTTACATGCCTTATGATAAGGTTTGGACAGGCTGTCGTGATGTAGGTGTGCCCCTCACTCCCTGGGAGCTATCTGTGGCTGGCATATGTCCATCTGAGACAGGCATGCTGACATATGCCAGTCACATGTACAGTGATGCGTTGTACTGCAATGGACCGATCGGTGCCTCCGGCCGGCCCATTGCATTCAATGTGTGCGGGTACGCGTTGTACCCCTGTGCGCGTTGTACTGCAATGGACCGATCGGTGCCTCCGGCCGGCCCATTGCATTCAATGTGTGCGGGTACGCGTTGTACCCCTGTGCGCGTTGAACAGCAATGGACCGATCGGTGCCTCCGGCCGGCCCATTGCATTCAATGTGTGCGGGTACGCGTTGTACCCCTGTGCGCGTTGAACAGCAATGGACCGATCGGTGCCTCCGGCCGGCCCATTGCTTTCAATGTGTGCGGGTACGCGTTGTACCCCTGTGCGCGTTGTACTGCAATGGACCGATCGGTGCCTCCGGCCGGCCCATTGCATTCAATGTGTGCGGGTACGCGTTGTACCCCTGTGCGCGTTGTACTGCAATGGACCGATCGGTGCCTCCGGCCGGCCCATTGCATTCAATGTGTGCGGGTACGCGTTGTACCCCTGTGCGCGTTGAACAGCAATGGACCGATCGGTGCCTCCGGCCGGCCCATTGCATTCAATGTGTGCGGGTACGCGTTGTACCCCTGTGCGCGTTGAACAGCAATGGACCGATCGGTGCCTCCGGCCGGCCCATTGCTTTCAATGTGTGCGGGTACGCGTTGTACCCCTGTGCGCGTTGTACTGCAATGGACCGATCGGTGCCTCCGGCCGGCCCATTGCATTCAATGTGTGCGGGTACGCGTTGTACCCCTGTGCGCGTTGTACTGCAATGGACCGATCGGTGCGCACCCATTGACAATGGGCTTGCCTGGCAACGGACGCGTTTTCGAATATTCGAACGAGTCGGTTGCTGGAAAATCAGTTGGTCACCCACAACAATGTTGCAAAATCATGTATGTCATGAAGTTGAAATTTTGAAGGATGCTGTGGGCGTGTTTTGGTGCTGCTATTCCATGGATTGGCCATATTCAGAAGATGCAAACGACTTGGACCTATCACTTTGGACACAAGGGACAGTATCTGCCTCTCCAGCACATATATATTGCTGCATGTTCCCCTGAGAGCCCACTTGCCTGCACTACATGCTCCAGGACGACATCTGCCACTGCACTGCTGCTGTCTCTGCCCCTCTGGACCCTGCAATGGCACGTACTGTGGAGAGAGCCCCAGCCTTCAGCCTTGAAGAGAACCAGGCCCTGCTGGACAGCCTACTTCCACAGTACAGCAAGCTGTATGGGACACCAGGGGAGCAGGTGAGTGTTCTGTGCACTGCCTTTCTGAATGTGCATTTTGTCTGACTAGCAAGGCTGAGAGTCAGCACACCACTGGCTAGCAGGCTCACTGAGTAGTTGTCACCCCCCATAGTGTGTAGTGACTTGCACTGGACAGGTATGGTGCAGTGACAGTGCTTCTGAACAGGGTTTTACTCCCCATGCTATGATACCATGTAGTGACTTCTGGAAAACTGTCCATGGGCAGCCGTGCACTGCCTGGGTACACCATGTGCCCCTGTGATTGCGACATGTATATGCAACTGTGTCATGCACGGATATGTTGCATGTGTAGTAATGTCCTTATCACTTTGTCATCCTGACAGGCTTCTGCCCATCGGAAGCATGAGATCTGGAAGGACATCGTCCGGGCTGTCCGGTCCGTGGGGGTCTACAAGCGCCGGATCCGCAACTGCCAAAAGAGGTGGCAGGACCTTCGGGGCTGGACCCGGAGGATTGCACGGGTCCAGCTGAAGCTGTCGCCTCCTCGCAGGAGGGGCGGAACACGGACCCTGACCCCCACATGCTCAGGATCCTGGCGGTGGTCTTTCCAGACCTGGATGGGCAGCTGAAGGCCAGAGAGCAGCAAGGAGGGGGTGAGTCAAAGACTGCACTGTGTACTCTGTCTAACATGTTATGTGCCGTCCTCGGGCCAGGTTGAACTGCCACAGTACAGCAGTCATGTTGTCCAGGAGCCATGTCCCTCTATTGTGCACTGCCCACTCCTCATCTGATACCCAGGTGTGGCCCTTACATGCAGGGAATTCTGTCACTTAGGACTGTGTCCTTGCAGTTTGCTTGACTCAAGGTGGGAGACAGCATCTGTTTCCCTGACTCTGTGGTGGGCATCATGGGTGGGTCCATTGCTTACACAATGCCTGTATTCTGACATGTATTCAGCGTGTTACTTTGATCTGTGGTCCAATTGCTGAGCTGATCCACCACATGTGGCTGGGGTACCTGGCACACACCCATGCTGCGGGTGGGAACAATGTTTGGGCCCCAGGAGTATGTATATGACGTGTGTCACACATACTTAGCCAGTTGCCTACAGTCCAGGGCTCATCCCTCATTCATGTGGGGCTGGACAGTCATGCCTACTCCAGGCCATACAATACACTCTGTACTCCCACTCCCGTGTATCAGAGGACACATTGTGCACAGTGATTTGCCCCTCAGGTGTCTGCCTCTGTGTCAGTGTGCTGTGGATTAGTCGCCAGGACTGCTGTGGAGTTTCTTGGTAGGGGCTCAGCATGCCACTGGAGATGTGACCATAGGAGACGATACTTGTGTGACACATAGGTGTCTGATCAGCTGCCCATGCAGACTGGGGCATGTAAATGTGAAGTTCAGGCAGCTGTTCCCCATGCACAGCAGAGTGTGAGGGGCTCAGGTTCAGAGGGTAGTGTCACAGGTCTCCCATATGTCCAATAGGTATGACCTGGACAGATGAGGGTTAAGAGGATGTGTTGTGGGGGGATGTACATGTGCACTTGTGCAGCTCCAGGACTTGCATTCCCCATGACCTACTATTGTGACACAGTGCAGAGTGTTGTTGTCTGGCTGCAAAGTCATACATCACTGAGACAGTGATGTATGACTTTGCAGTCATGCCTCCGCCATGGCATGTGTCTACTGATTGGTGATCCTGCAGGGGAGTGACATGTGCTACATGCACACCATAGTGGCGCTGGCTATCAGGACATGGGTGCATCATGGTGTCTGTCGCTGGTATGCATCACATGCATTTCCTATCTGACTCTGGGCATCCCTTACATCCGTAAACCTGTACTGACTCAGTGGCAAGAGCTGTGATGTGTCCACACCGTGTCCTCTGCACTGTCCAACTACTGTGTACTTGGTGCATGTGTCAACACTGGGGTGTTGCAATCCAACAGACACCAGACAGATGGGTGCAAGGCCATGTGGGATGTGAGTGCCATGCTTGGCATCAGACTGACAATTGACTTCTCCTGTTCAATTAGTGCACTTTTAGCAATGCACAACTAATGATGCCAGGGCTTGCTCTGTGATGTGCTGTGCTCACAGTGGTGTGTGCGTTATGTGCAGGTGACTGATGTCTGTCTGTTTCCCCATTTTTTGCAGATACATCCACGGCCACGGAAGGGGACAGCTCCACGGACCAGGAGGAGCCGGAGAGCCAGACTGGGTCAGCAGCCGAGGAGTGGTCGGAGGGACCCAGTGGCACGGAGGGCGAGGGGAGCCACACCGAGGAGTCCTCAGCAGCATCCACCTCAGCTGAGGACCAGAGCAACTCGGAGGATGACTCCCTTGTGGAGGCGGGTGTCAGCAGCCACCACACCCCAGCTAGTGTTGCTGTCCCCGCCACCACCAGCACCACCACCGCCCTCCCATCGGCTCCCATTCCCCAGGTCCGTGGAGGCTCCCATGTCCGGGAGCGTGTCTCCTTTGGGCCAGGCACCGCACCCCCTGCCCCTGTGTCCCCTGCTGCCCTGAGTGAGGAGTCTGTGTACCTCCTTCGCCAGCTCCATGTAGGGCAGACAGCCATGCTGAGTGTCCTCCATGCGCACACCGCGCTGTTGACTCAGCTGGTGTCGTTCATGGAGGGCATCTCATCGGGCATGTCTGACCTACAGAGGGGCAATAGGTCCATGGACTCCTCCCTGACGGCAGCAGTGTCCCTCCTCAAACGGTCCCTCACCCCTCCTGCCTCTGCTCCATCCACACTCCCCAGCACCTTACCCATCCCAGGCACACACACACTGGCACACACCAGCACACACACATCCAGCACACTGACACACACGCCAATGACAAAACGCACACGCACGCACATTCAGGGGACTGAAGCCAGACTCACAGGGGATGGGGCCCTGGCACACACACACGCATCCACATGCACTGCGCAGTCCTCAGTTCCCTCTCCCTCCAAAGCACCCTCCCTTGCCTCACCTGCAACCCCAAAGTCACAGCAGCTCTTCCTCTGTGACCTCGGCCTCTTCCCCACCGATGAAGCTGCTCCAGCATCCCGGGGAAGAGGAAGCCCACCCACACGGAGCAGAGTGCCCCTCGCCCCCGGACACCCTCCCCCAGGCGCAGACGGACTGAGGCCCCCACCCGCAAGTCCCCCGGAGTGCTAAGAGCAAGACCCCGCCACCGCCCTGCAGCTCAGGCACAAGGTCTCCGTCCTCCATCCCTCAGGCCCCCACTGCACAGGTGCCCCCACCACACCCTGCCCCAGGTTCCCCCACCCACAGATATACCATCCCCAAGATGCTCCGGCCTTCTCCCCCTGCCACTTGCTCTCCCAGCACCACACCCCCCGCTGCGCTTGTCTGTGCCACTGATGTGGTGAGGGTGTCCCCCCTCTGTCCAACCCACCTTGCCTGTTCCCCATTCTCCTCCCCTGGAGGTAGGCACTGCAGTGGAGTCCACTACCGCCCTGTCTGACTTGGGCACTGCAGTGGCGGACCTGTCCACCCCATCTGCAGGGTCCACTGCAGTTGTGCCGGCACCCACGACATCTGTGTCATGCCCCCCAGTTGTGCCGGCACACACCATGTCAGACACCTCCACTGCAGTTGTCAGTGGCTCTCCAGCACCCACCACCCCTTCCCTGACTCCCCCTGGTGAGCCCTGATCCTGTCCCTGCGGTGCCTGGCCTGCCCCCCGGTTGCCCCTCCTAGTGGATTGTCCCTGGTATTGTGCAGGCATGCGTAGGGTGACATCTGCCAGTGTCACCCTGTTTGAACTTTGACAATGGACTGGCCATTGGCCTTTGCTCTTTTTCAGGACTTCGTTTGGCCTCAACACATATGCTGAATAAAGCAACTTTCTTTTCTCTACTGCTCATGCTTCAGATGTACATGTTGTTGGTGCAGCTAACCATGCCCTTGCTGCAGTGATGGTGATATCTGGTCTCATGATTATGAAGTGTTACTGTGCAGGAACCCATGTGGTCCAGGGGGAATGTGTCCTATCATGTGGTGTATCCATGTCATCAATAGCAGCATCTGAGGGTGTCATGTGTTCAGTATTTGGCAATGGGTTTCCTACTTACATTGGCAATTTCATATCTGTGGCTTCCACCCCTGCACATCTGTTGTGCCTGCCATCGTTGCATTTGTCTACTTCCCTGACCGTGTTGCCATCTCCAGTGGACATGCAGGTTTGGGCATCAATGGGGAGGGACTCATCCGTGTAGTCAGTGCAACATTGCTATACAAGTGTGTTGGATCTGTGCTGATGATTCCGTTGGCAC
Organism: Calotriton arnoldi; assembly: GCA_963921515.1. NCBI lineage: Eukaryota > Metazoa > Chordata > Amphibia > Caudata > Salamandridae > Calotriton > Calotriton arnoldi. Next base: position 208,261 of record CAWUFW010004243.1, on the reverse strand, counting down.
ATCCATGACCAGGCTGATGTGATGGGAGCCCTCATTTGGTGCTAATTGTTGATTGTGTGACCAAGTGCTCAGCTGACATGATGGGGCCCTACTGAGGCAACATATGGCACAGCTTTCCTCACACAGGAGTGGAGTCCCCTCATGGCAGTGTGTACACGTGTGACATTGCCTGCGCCCAAGGTGTGTGTTGTATGTGCATGTCTGTGTGTTCACTTCCATTCATCTGCGCATGCTGTGATCCCTAGTGTTGTACCTGTTTGTGATGCTTGCTGACTTGAGCTATGTTCCCCCAAAGTCTTCTCCCTGTGTTCTCTGTGATGTGGGTGCATGGCACATTACTGGTCATCAGGGTGTCACCCATAGGTGTGTTTGCTGTCAGGGCAGAGTTTGTGTGCAGACGCAGATGGGTCACAGTCAGGTTTCCCTTTGGCACTTGTTGTTTGCCCCTGTCATGTGATTTCCAGTTTGTGTTATCTTTCAGTGATTGTGACACGTTGTGTGTGTGACTGCTGGCACTCCTTAGGGTCCGGGCTGCAATGTTGGTTGTTGTCTATGTGTGTTCTTTGTGGGTGACCTTGGCTTCTTCATTGGTGTGTGACTGTGGCTGGGATCCCATTGGTCGGTGTGGTATTGCCGTCATGTCCATGTACAGCGTAGTGTGCAGTGTGTCAGACATTCAGGAGTCTTGTTGAGTGTCCATGTGTGATGTGTTTCTACACCTTGGTTCCCACCCACCACCCTGGAATAGTAATGGGTGCATGTGCAATGTCACCAGTGCATGTGTACTTCACTGCTGCACATTGTTGGAGGTCGAGGGGTGTGGTCTTGAGTGTGTGCAGATGAGAGTTGTTGCCCGGCTAGTCCCCTGCCTCCATGTTGGCCTTGGCTTACTGGCCATGCTGATTGATTTGTGCTTGTGTAGGTGTGATGGTAGTTAGTTGCTCAGGACACCTGACTGTGGTTCACAGTGTGAACGACATTTAGCTTTGTCATCACAGTGGTATTTTTCTTCAGCCCAGGGTCACCACATTGTGGGGGCCCTGGGGGTGGTGCTGTGGTGTGTCTGTGACTTGCTGTGTCAGTTGTTGTTCCTACGTGCCTGTGTGACATGTGTGTTTTGTGCTCCCTCTCACCTGTCAATGCCTGCTTGCCCACATAGGGGATTTGGATCCATGAGTTACCTTAGTGTGGCAGTGTATGCACATCTGTATGATTGGTATTCAGCTCTCCTCATGTGTTGTGTTGTTGCCTGGGGACACTGGCACCCCCACCCCTCACCTGCTGTGTATGATGACAGTGTTGGTCTGCCTGTTTGTGTTTGTGCATCTGCACCACTGCATTGGCATATCTTGGGTGTGCCATTGGCTGTATGTTGTTTGGTGTGTTTCCCCTGCTGTCCCTGGGACTCCTAGGTCATCGGTCAGCACAGTGATCATGGTTTGTGTGTCCCATTGCTGCCATGGTATGGTATCTGTTCACCTCACATCTGCTGTCTCCACAGGGTATCTGCATTTGTGTGCCCATTGGTGCAAATATGTGGTTCTGCATTCTGATGGTCACTTCTGTCATTGTGTCATTGATGACTGTTGACGGTCTCAGCCCCCATGGGTGTTGTTTGTCTGCACATGGCCAAAGGAATGTTTCATTTGCACTGCAGTATTTGGCTCCCCCAATTTATGTTGCAATGGGACACATACACTACTTTGCCACAGATGAGTTTTTGGTTCTGTGACCAGGAATGATCCATGCAGTTTGGCAGTTGCAGCTCTTTCTTTGTCAACAATTACCTTTTGGTCACTGTGATGATGAGGGTGTAGACCCCATTGCCACAATGGTCAAAATGTGCTTCAGCTATGGACCCCACACTTGCCTTTTGGTCACTGTGATGATGGGGGTTTAGGCCCCATTGCCACAATGGTCAAAATGTGCTTCAGCTATGGACCCCACACTTGCCTTTTGGTCACTGTGATGATGGGGGTTTAGACCCCATTGCCACAATGGTCAAAATGTGCTTCAGCTATGGACCCCACACTTGCCTTTTGGTCACTGTGATGATGGGGGTTTAGACCCCATTGCCACAATGGTCAAAATGTGCTTCAGCTATGGACCCCACACTTGCCTTTTGGTCACTGTGATGATGGGGGTTTAGACCCCATTGCCACAATGGTCAAAATGTGCTTCAGCTATGGACCCCACACTTGCCTTTTGGTCACTGTGATGATGGGGGTTTAGGCCCCATTGCCACAATGGTCATGGGCTGCTTGCATTGTGGGTGCCACACACATATATGTGTGGCACATGTGCTAGGGGGTCACATTATATGTTCAATGTCATGTTCGGTGTTGTAGGCATTTGACACAGCCTGCTCACACGCTTGTCATGGTGGTGGGGGGATGTCTTAATCTTGCATTCCCTAGGTTGTGGTGTGCTTGTTGTGTCATGCATTGTCCATCCTATGAGTGGGGGTGGTAGTAGTGGTAGGCATCCAGCCCCCTGGCTAAGGGTGGTAGTAGTGGTGGGCATCCTGCCCCCCTGGGTGAGGGTGGTAGTAGTGGTGGGCATCCTGCCCCCCTGGGTGAGGGTGGTAGTAGTGGTGGGCATCCTGCCCCCCTGGCTAAGGGTGGTGGTAGGCATCCAGCCCCCCTGGCTAAGGGTGGTAGTAGTGGTAGGCATCCTGCCCCCCTGTGTAAGGGTGGTAGTAGTGGTAGGCATCCTGCCCCCCCTGGGTGAGGGTGGTAGTAGTGGTGGGCATCCTGCCCCCCTGGGTGAGGGTGGTAGTAGTGGTGGGCATCCTGCCCCCTGGGTGAGGGTGGTAGTAGTGGTGGGCATCCTGCCCCCTGGCTAAGGGTGGTAGTAGTGGTGGGCATCCTGCCCCCTGGGTGAGGGTGGTAGTAGTGGTGGGCATCCTGCCCCCTGGGTGAGGGTGGTAGTAGTGGTGGGCATCCTGCCCCCCTGGGTGAGGGTGGTAGTAGTGGTGGGCATCCTGCCCCCCTGGGTGAGGGTGGTAGTAGTGGTAGGCATCCTGCCCCCTGTGTAAGGGTGGTAGTAGTGGTAGGCATCCTGCCCCCCTGGGTGAGGGTGGTAGTAGTGGTGGGCATCCTGCCCCCTGGGTGAGGGTGGTAGTAGTGGTGGGCATCCTGCCCCCCTGGGTGAGGGTGGTAGTAGTGGTGGGCATCCTGCCCCCTGGCTAAGGGTGGTAGTAGTGGTGGGCATCCTGCCCCCTGGGTGATGGTGGTAGTAGTGGTGGGCATCCTGCCCCCCTGGGTGAGGGTGGTAGTAGTGGTGGGCATCCTGCCCCCCTGGGTGAGGGTGGTAGTAGTGGTGGGCATCCTGCCCCCCTGGGTGAGGGTGGTAGTAGTGGTAGGCATCCTGCCCCCCTGTGTAAGGGTGGTAGTAGTGGTAGGCATCCAGCCCCCCTGGCTAAGGGTGGTGGTAGGCATCCAGCCCCCCTGGCTAAGGGTGGTAGTAGTGGTAGGCATCCAGCCCCCTGGCTAAGGGTGGTAGTAGTGGTGGGCATCCTGCCCCCTGGGTGAGGGTGGTAGTCAGTGGTGGGCATCCTGCCCCCCTGGCTAAGGGTGGTAGTAGTGGTGGGCATCCTGCCCCCTGGGTGAGGGTGGTAGTAGTGGTGGGCATCCTGCCCCCTGGGTGAGGGTGGTAGTAGTGGTGGGCATCCTGCCCCCCTGGGTGAGGGTGGTAGTAGTGGTAGGCATCCTGCCCCCCTGGGTGGGGGTGGTAGTAGTGGTAGGCATCCAGCCCCCTGGCTAAGGGTGGTGATAGGCATCCAGCCCGCCCTGGGTGAGGGTGGTAGTAGTGGTAGGCATCCAGCCCCCCTGGCTAAGGGTGGTAGTGGTGGTGGGCATCTGGCACCCCCTGGCTAAGGGTGGTTGTGGTGGTTGGCATCCAGCCCCCCTGGGTTGGGGTGGTGGCGCGCATTCAGGCCCCTGTGTGCATATGTGGCATTGGTGATGGGCATCCCGCCCCTATGGTGCTGCTGTTGCAAGTATATTCAGATTCCCAGTGTATGTGTGTGATGTGTCGTAGTACGTGTTGTATGTGTTTTGTGGTTGGTGTCTGACTTACCTTCTGCGCCGTACGCGTCCGTGCCTGTTCCGGTAGTAGATGTAGAATATTGGTATGATCGGGACGAAGGGATTCATGGTTGGTTCGTGTCGTTCGTCCTTCTCGTTGCTCGCGTCGTCCTCGTCGCTTGGCTGCGTCCTCGCCGCTCGCTTCGTCCCTCGCCGCTCGCGTCGTCCTCGTCTGTGCTGTGTTCGTCTCGTAGCCGTGGATCGTGTTGTGGCGCGATTCGGAGCTTATGTGCGCCTCTCCCGGATGCTTTGACGTGCCGTGCGTAAGCGACGGGTTCGGCGCGTACGGAAGCGCATCGTACTTGTCCGGCCGGACGGGGCTGCATTTTCCCTTCCGTGCGACTCGATTCGGCGTTTCCGGATTCACCTCGGTCGGAGAACAGGACCTGGTTTGGGTGAGTACGGCTCGGCCGGGATTTTTGCTGTTGTGCGCATCGTACTTGCTCGTTCGGTGTGCTGTACGGATCGGTCGGGAAACTGGCTTTCGCATGGCTTTTTTCCCGACCGAATAGTATTGGGTGCGCCTCCGACCGAGATCGGAATCGGCCCCATTGTGTCTGATTCTTGTGTGTTTGCTTCTCATGGTAATTGGTTTCTGCATTCTTATTAAATACAGGATGATCTTACTTTGAAATATGGCTTGACATTCCTGTCCTCACTATGATTTGATATAACGCATTTATTGTATTTATATTTTCTTTTGTAGTTAGAAGGTTTGTACATTTCCTGGGATAAGTATGTCTGTTTTGATTGTACTATGTCATGTAGAGATGCATAATATAAATTTCTGGTATGAACTTTGTGATAATGGAACATATAAATAAGTGCTGTATACATATATGTATTACATCAATTTAAATAGAATTGGAAACTGATTGGAATGCAATTATGATTTTTTAACAAGATGTTAAATTGAAATGTAATTGTTGTTCCTGTAGCCCTGAAAAAGCAGTGAGATAAGCACGAAACACATGTTGGTTGTTTCACACTGTCTGTTTGAAGACAATAAGGGCCTGATTCTGATGCGGTTAGGAAGGCATCCTAACGGAATTTGCTCCATCCAAATCGGATCGGGAAAGTGTCTTTTCAATCGAGGGACCGATTACGATGTGGTTAGGAAAGCATTCCCACCTAGGGCCCGATTACGATGCGGTTAGGAACATAGGCTCCCATTGAAGTCAATGGGAGTCCAACCAAATTGTATCTGGAAGCATCCGGATGCATCGTACTCGGTAGGTTGGACTCTACCGATCTGATTTGGTTGGAAACTATTCCCAAACCCATTCGGTTGGGAAGCTTTCCAAACTGCATCAGAATCGGGCCCTAAGTTGGAAAACATCACTAAGCTGTCTGGAGTGAACTGTATTATTTGAAAACAATGCAAGAATCATGGACTGAGAATCATGTTGTTCAATTAATTTCTATTTTTGTAATATGGTAACGATTTGTGATAATGAATAAGAAACAGTTTTGAATTGATTTGTGAGTGTATGTTCATTTACTGTATTACATATAGAAATATTTGACTTGTGAAAATTACCCACGCTGTACCATTACTTACCATCACATTACCTTGTGATGTGCAAGTGTGGTAGGTGACAGCTCCTCTCCCCATCTAGTCAGAAGTAACCCATCCTGCCTTTGTTTTATTGTCTGGGGGTAATGCACAAAGGCCAACTTTCAGCTACACCTAGTCATGCGACAGAGGATTATGGCTGCAGGCACCAAATGGATAGGGCAAAAAAAGGCAATTTTCTAAAGAGTAATTTCCAGAATTATGACTTGAATTTCTGACTTTACCATTAAAGAGTGTTTTAAATTACATTTCTTTAGACACTAATCTTGACATTCCTACTTGCTCCCAATTGAAAGTTATCACTTATTAATGTAATAAGTTAACCTAATGTTATCTAATGGGAGAGATCGGCCTTGCAGTAGTAAAAAACACATTTGAGTTTTTCACTTCCAGGACATGTAAAACTTAAACGTACTTGCTCAACCTTTTAAATACTCTGTACCCTGGCCTCTGAGCTGTGTAGGGCCTACCCTAGGGGTGGCTTATATGTATTAAAATGGCAGCTTTAGGCCTGGCAAAAGGTTTATTTTTCCAGGTGGAAACTGCAGTTTAAATGCTCACACAGCCCGCAGTGACAGGTCTGTGACATGTATAAAGGGCTACTTAAGTGGGTGGCACAATTAGTGCTACAGGCCCACTAGTAGTATTCAATTAAAAGGCCCTGGGTACATGAAGTACCACTTTAATAAGGACTTAGGAAGTAAATTAAATAAGCCAATTGGGTGGAAGCCAATGTCACCATGTGTTAGGGAGAGAGGACAAGCATTTTAGAACTGGTTAGCAGTGGTAAAGTGTGCAGAGTCCTAAGGCCAGTGAAAACAAAGTCAACAAAAACAGGACGGTTGAAGGCAAAAAGTTGGGGGAAAACCACGCCAAGGATGTCAGGTCCTACAACCATAGCCAACATTCTGTCAGAATAATACAAATCCAGATATTTGTAATGTGAGAAATCTTTAAAATTGTTTTAGTGTATTTCTCAACTTAAACCTGCCATGTATCTTTTAGAAAACATAAGCTATGTTGAGTTTATCTATTTTCAATGTGTATACCATGGATAGATTCTAAGATTATTTCCCAACATATTTGAAGGAGCTCAAGTTTGAGAATTAACCTGGCAAATTTTCGTAATGTGATGGTGCATCACTACTGAGCAATTTGTTTTCTCAAAGAACTGTGAAATACTGGAGAAAGCATATGTGCCTAAAATATGTCCATGAAGCTGAATAACATACATTGGTATGACTTCCCTAATCTTACTATTTTGCAATGATATTAATTCTCAAATCCCAATACAATTAATTAATTTACACTTGATACATTTTTTTTGACAGTCTACAGGTTAAATCAAGAAGAAACAAAACACACAAGGGGTCTCAATTTGAGTACTGCAAACATATTGCATAGATAACTAAAAACTGTGTTACTTAAAACAGATCTACAGGAATACAAAGAAAGGGGCTGAAAGATGCAAACAACCCAAACATAGGACGGGTTAAAAAAAATGAAGGGGACGATGCAACACGAACTTCTGTCTTTTAATATGTTACAGAAAAATAGAAATATGTTCTAGTGTAATGTGCCTGTATTGTATTGTGAAATGCATAACATTGTTGGCAAATTTTATATAAAGTCTTAAAAGTGTCATAATCAGTTGTGGCAAGCGCTGTTTTACTGGTCACGCTTGATTAAAAGATGTATTTTAGTTTCTCTGTCAAAGTCTATATTTTCTCTATGGATGATGTCTGTCATCATTTGTTGCAACAAAAATGAGCTAGTGGTAAACTAATTTTTCTTTTTCTGAAAAGGTAAATTTTTTAAGTCTGGTCTACAGCTGATTTTGAGGTGTTGCAGGCCTCAGGTTTTCTTTTAAAAAAACTCAAACAAAAATATATTCTTATGTATATTTGTATATATGTATGGAGGATTTCAGTCATCCTTCTTCGTCTATTTGTCTGGTATGGTATCAATCAGATGTTGCCTCTGGTTGAATGTGATTTCATAGAAAAACGATTTCATGGAATCCCTTTACTAAGAAACCATTTCACCTAACCTGTTTATTGGAAATTTGCAGGATGAATGGCATTTACCATTTAATAAAAACACTTCATGGAATGTCTTTTTTCAAAATTGGCTTTTGCATGTTTGTTTTGTAAGGTGTAAATGCAATAGTTGCAGGTCTTACTTCAGAAACATTTTTGTACTGGGTATTTATTTATTTCAGTACTTTACTTCAGGGGACAATATGTTGTATTTATATATTTTACATTGTCAAACAATTACTTTGAATTTTTTTTAATTCACTAACCCTTCACCACCCCTATACACCATCACACCCCACCTCAGGCAACTCCACTGGCTCCCCATACAGAAGATATCCCAATTCAAGCTGCGTACAAGGCTCTACACAACCAAGGACCCGCATAACTTAACCACCGCCTGAACTTTCACCAACCGTCGAGAAGACTACGCTCCGCCACCCTTTCACTTGCCCATACTCCCAACGTCTACCAAAGCGGATGTGGAAGATGCTTCTTCTCTCACATCACATCAAAGACCTGGAACAGCCTCCCCAAGCACCTACGGACCATCACCTCACTTCTGGAATTCCAAATGGCCCACAAGACCTGTTCGAATAAGCCTCAGGGACCTGCAATTGCCTGGATACCCTATCGGGTGATTACTCGCTCTTTATAAATCCTGATTCAATCAATCAATTAGGTATTTATTCAGTGCACTACTCACCTGTGAGGGTCTCAAGGTGCTGAGGGGGTGGAGGGGTGCGGGCAGCTCTGTGGTCATCCGAAGAGCCAGTTCTTGAGGTCCTTTCTGAATAGGTGCAGTGTCAGGCTTCGTCTGATGCTGAGGGGGAGTTTGTTCAAGGACTTGGCCGCGATGTAGGAGAAGGATCTGCCATTCGTTCTGGCCCTGTGGATGCGGGGGACCGTGGCTAGGGCTAGGTTGGCGAAGCAGGGGTTTCTCTGGGGGGCGTGGAAGGAGATTCTTTCGTTGAGGTATTGGGGTCCGGTGTTATGGAGGGCTTTGTAGGCAGTAGGGAGCAGTTTGAAGGTTATTCTTTTTTCGACGGGGAGCCAGTGGAGGTCGCGGAGGTGCTGGGTGATGTGGTCATTTCGTGGGATGCTAAGGGCGAGTCTGGCTGCGGCGTTCTGGACGGTCTGGAGTTTGTGAAGGAGGGTTTTGTTGATTCCGGCGTAGAGCGCGTTTACGTAGTCCAGTCTGCTGGTGATGAGTGCGTGGGTGACGGTCTTCCTGGAGTCCGAAGGGATCCATTTGAAGGTCTTGCAGAGAATGCGGAGGGTGTTGAAGCATGTGGAGGACACAGCGTTGATCTGGTGGTTCATGGTGAGTGCAGAGTCGAGTATGATGCAGAGGTTGCGGGCTTGGTCCTTAGGGGTGGGTGGGTTTCCGAGGGTGGGGGGCCACCAGGTGTTGTCCCATGAGGAGGGGGCGGACCCGAGGATGAGGACTTCCATTTTCTCTGAGTTGAGCTTCAGGCAGCTGCTGCTCTTCCAGGATGCGACGTCCTTCGTTCCTTCTTGGAAACTATGCCTGGTGATGTTGGGTTCCTTAGTGAGGGAGAGGATGAGCTGGGTGTCGTCAGTTTATGATACTATGTTGAGTCCATGTTTTCTGACGATGGTTGGGAGGGGGGCCATGTAGACGTTGAAGAGTTTGGGGCTGAGGGAGGATCCTTGGGGTACTCTGCATCTGATCTCTGTGGGTTCGGAGAGGAAGGGCGAGAGTCTTATTCTTTGTGTTCTGCCTGAGAGAAAAGATCGAGTTCAGTCTAAGGCAGTTCCCTGGATACCGGCATCGTGGAGTCTGGCCGCTAGTGTGCGGTGGGAGATGGTGTCAAAGGCTGCTGAGAGGTCTAGTAGGATGAGGTGGCCTTGATCGAGGAGGGTGCGGATTGTGTCAGTGGTGGCTATGAGGATGGTCTCGGTGCTGTGGTTGCTGCGGAATCCAGATTGAGAGGAGTCAAGGATGTTGTTGGTTTCTTTGAAGTGCATTAGCTGGCTGTTGATGACTTTCTCAATGACTTTGGTGGCAAAGGGGAGAAGAGAGATGGGCCTGTAGTTCTTGAGGTCAGTCAAGTTTGCGGAGGGCTTTTTGAGGAGGAGTTTGACTTCGCCATGTTTCCAGTCATTGGGGAACGTGGCTGTTTCGAGGGCACAGTTGATTGTCCGTTGTAGTTCAGGTGCGATGGCAGCCCTGTGGAAGTTGTGCGGAGGGCAGGGTTCAGTGAGTGCTCCGTAGTGGATGCTTTTCATAGTCTTTGCGGTGTCTTCTGTGGTGACAGGGGTCCAGGTGAGGAGGGTCGGCTGGGTGGCGTCACTGGTGGAGGGTGTAGGGTCAGTGCTGTGGTCTTGGTCGTCGAAGTTTGTCGTGTGATTGATTGATTGATTGATCACTGACCCCCTCACAACCACTAAACACCAGCCATCCCTGCTATCTAAAAGCCCTTTCTACCCTAAACACTGAACCATAACAACCCATGATAGACCTAGTTTATACCAATCTGTGTCCCCTAAACACCACCCATTTCTTTACCCTAAAACTCTTTCTGCCCTTAAACTTAATCTGTCACTGATCTCTAAAAACCCTCATCCACCATTAACTCGTACCATTCCTGGACCCTGAAAATCCTGCACTACCCCTAAACTCTACCCATCAATGACCTTAAAAACCCTCACTAGCCCTAAACCCCACACATCCATCACCCTTAAAAACTTTCAAGAGTCATACACTCCAGCCATCCCTGAAACCTAAAAAAACTCACCACCCTTAACTCCACCCATCCCTGAACCTTACAAACCCCTTTCTTTGCCTGAACTCTACCCATCCTGACCCTAAACACCCGAAACATCACCCGTCCTTCGAACCAAAAACCCTCACTACCCCTAAACTCCACCCAAGTTTACTGTAATTTTGATTTTTCTTTAAAATTATCTTTCTTTTAAAATACTCCCTCTAATTTTCGATTTATTTGAATTTCCTTAAAGTTGTCTTTCCTTAAAATTGATTTTCCATGAATTGGTTTCCTCCAATGTGATTTCTCAGTTTCTGTTTTTCCTTTAATTCACATACATCGGCTGACCATTGTGAATGGTGGTATTTCGTTTTGTCACATCTGTAAAGCTATCTTAAAAGAACTGCACTTCAGTGGAAGGGGCTGGCAGGGCTAGAATGCTGGGTTGTACCTCTATTTTTATATTTTCTGTATTTTTTCCAACTTTTTTAGGTTATTGTAGATTTTTGCAAAGTAAAATGCACTCTTGCCAACACAGACATATTTGCTTTGCCAATGCTTATTAAGTTTTTTGCAAGTACAAACACACCTTGCATGAGGACACAAATCCACAGATACATACATTGAAGAAATGAGCATGATGCCATATCATACTGTTGTGTTTTAGAAACCACATATTAGCTTGGCAAATACCATCTTATAAAGGAAACAGAAATAGTCGGGATAGATGAATGAACCCATTCAACTCAACATACAAATACAAAGTACTAATGGTCATCATATATCTATGCAGATGGGAAAATATATGGAAGACCCGCACACAAGACAGATGTTATTTTCATTATCCATATATGGTATGGAATGAAAAACTACTGATCTGACATCCAACATGGAGTTGCTCTGAGACAGACTGGCTCCCAGGTAAGGCCTCATGCCTGTTACGTCGTGACTCGCGGTAGGAGTCCAACGCTGTCTTCAGTTCAATGCAGCCAAACTAATGGTCACCGCAAGCATGGGGGTGCGCGCTAGATAACAGAGACGGACACAGTGTTAGGTTAACTCAGCCCCGGCCTCTATAGCCTCTCTGACGTCACATCCGGCCTGCGCTCCTTTTACTGTGGGGTGCCCACGTGGTCACAGATCATCCATTAATTCAGACATCACAGGGGGGTTTACACATCACCACCCCTGTGGTCAGGTGGTACATAAACTCTTCCGTGTCGCTCCTGTTACATCACAGGAGCGACACTACAGTGCCCACAGAAGTACTTAGATACTGAGCCCTACACATAGAGCTGCGTCCATGTTGCAATAAGTTACTCTCACACAAAGCCCCAGTGCTGCTTAGATAAGTCCCTTATCACACAGAGCAGGTGGGAAAGCATAAAGGCAGCTACGCACCCTATCCCGCCCAATTGTATTCTGCCATTGGCTGAGCATGTGTGAACTAAGCCAATTAAAAGGAAGGTTGGTGACACTCAGGGAGAGAGAGGAGGTTAGACAACCAGAATTTCAATCAATGAACAACTGTCGAAAGCTTTGGCAGCAAACCCAAGGTTTCAGCACTATCAAACAAGAAATAAATTATCTTTACACATTACTGATTGGTTAGGAACGCTAGATAGAAAAAGCATGATATTGCTTGTCGTATTTACAGGACACAAGGTGTTCATGAAAATATTTCTGATTGGTTAGGAACGCTAGATAGAAAAAGCATGATATTGCTTGTCGTATTTATAGGACACCAGTGGTTCATGAAAATATTTCTTTTGAACCTAAAGCCTGATGCAACATCTCGAAACAGTTTTACTGGATTGTTAATTTTAATCCATTTATGTGACAACGATGCTCAATAAATACACTATAAGCCAAACTCTAAAATAAGTGTTGTGACAACAATAAATGCTACTAATTAAAAAAAGGGAGAACATTGATTTTATGACACTGCTTGAAAAAGTGTTCCACTTTCATTGCATGTCAAGAGCTACTGATGCAGTCATTAAGGAAATGCTATATTTCAAGATGACTATCGAATTGAGATATGTAAAGTAGCTAAGTGGTCAAACACAGAGAGATAAAAGTGATTTAGAAAAAAGGGGTATCGCCAAGAGGCATGACGCATGCTTTTATTGTAGGTGGAAAATGTGTTGCAGCCTGTTAGCACCCAGTGGTGTAAATGCAGCACTAAGAAAATGATAATAAAAAGGCTGTCATCTGCATAAGTCACACTTTTTTTCGAAAAATAATTTATTTTGCAACCTCCTGTTCCCCCACAATAAGTTATCAGCCAGGGTACCTCTTTCACTCCCACTTAAAAAGAACCAAAATATGCATTAACCTTCTATATAATATTTTAAGCGTCTCTTCGGAAATCAACCCCAGTCCAAAGTAAACCCTACGCACACCGTCCTGCCCGCCCCCATGTCTCCTTGGTGACCGGTTTTCTTTGTAAACACACACCTTTCGTCTTACAAATGCATTAATTCCTTCCTTGACCTACTTTTTTCGCTGAGTAAAATGGAAGACCCCTGACAACATGTTCTTCACACATCTCTATCACACATTGTTTTTCATTCTGCTTATGGTGCTTAGTGGAATTTCCCCGAAATGCTAATTTCATGTTCCTTCTTATTGCTAGGAAATATCTTCTGTAAACAAAGCTGTTACTTTTCTGCATCCAGATGAAAGATTGATCTTTGTGTGAAAATCACTATTTTGCGAGCTTACATTTCTATAAAATAATGGATTGTCTTTGCTGATATGCTTTTAATTCGAAATATTATTTCTTACAGCATTTTGTACTCATTACTTTCCGATTTGCACAATTTCAACAAGCAACACATTTCAGAGGCAATTCTGAGATGTACAGTCTCTCCATCGGGAAACGTCCTTTATAACGCGGGCTAAGCTACTCGTGCCGTTTCCCCACTCTTGCCTTAACCACGCATATGCCTTAACCACGCATATGCGTGGTTAAGGCAGTGCATTGTCTAGATGCTGAGATGGGCGGGCACAGGAAGAGGAAGGATCGGGATATGACGCAGTCAGGTAAGTGTGGCTGGGGCCAGGTTTTGAGGGGTGGGGGTAGTTTTTAAAGGTTGTGGGTGGTTTTTAGGCCTCAGGGTAGTTTTTAGGGCTCGGGGGAGGTCGGGGTAATTTTTAGGGCTGGGGGGGTCAAGGTCATTTTCAGGGATCGGGGGTCAGAGTAGGGTTTAGGGCTCAGGGGGGGTCGGGGTAGTTTTCAGGGCTCAGGGTGGGGCGAAGGGGCTGGGGTGGGATAGTTCTATCATTCTAGTTCTCTCCTTTCCACTCTCCTGTCACATCTACCACTTTCAGATGGTCTTAGAGCAGCATAAGGCAATATAAATGAAGCCAGCAAGCAAAACATAACAAAATCCTCTTTTTCTGAGTTCTATGGATGTCATTAAGTCTGTGAACATGGGTGCCTGTTTGTCTGATGCTCTATGTGCACTGATGGTTTACAGGTAGGTTGATTGTATATTCATGATGCTCTGTCAGCTTAGTTGCATGCGTATATCCTCTCGTACAATATGTGTTTGGAATTTGTTTGTATGCATGTATGTTATGCCATAAAAAGTTCAAACCTATTGGCTTTGTTAGTGCTTAACCCCTTCGGTGCTCATGACGGAGCGGTTCCGCCATGAGCCACCGTGGGCGTGTGCTCATGATGGAACCGCTCCATCAGCGCACCCACCCATGGGGGAAGCGCTGGTGCTCCCCCCATAGACAGCCCATCTAGCCCCCACAAAGGGGGATGGCAGTGGAGGATCTTCCGCTGCCGCCCGATCCCCCCCCCAGGCAATCCCATGACATCAGCGCGCACAGCGCGCGCCGACGTCATCAGGAGCATTGGAAGCCATTTGCTCCCAGTTGTCCAGCAGGAAACAGGTGAGTTTACTTGCTCCGGTGGGGCGAGGGGGTGAAATTGGGATGCATTGAGGCATCGTCCTCTCCCCTGATGTCTCAATGCAGGGCATTCCTGCTGCACGATCGCGCATGGAGTCGCGATCGTGCAGCAGGAATGCCCCCACTAGGCACCAGAGATTTCTTTTTTATTTAAAGGAAGCGACCCCTTGGGCAAGGGTCGCTTCCTCAAGGGGCACAATATTTTTGAGACTTTTCTGCCCCCCCTGGGGACAGATCGGCTGGGTTTTGGGGGGGGGGCAGAAAAGCCCACTAGAGCCAGGGACTTTTTAAAAATTAAAATGGAAGTGACCCCTTGGGCAAGGGTCGCTTCTAGGGGGCAGATATTTTTAAATGTGTATTGGGCAGATCGGACTATTTTTTTGGCCTTTCTGCCCCCCGGGGGGGGGGGGGCCAGAAAACCCCACTAGACACCAGGGACTTTTTTTAAGTTGAAATGGAAGCGACCCCTTGGGCAAGGGTCGCTTCCGGGGGCAGATATTTTGTGTATGTTTTCCTCGCTTCCCCGGGGGCAGATCGGCCCATTTTTGGCCTTTCTGCCCCCGGGGGTAGAAAACCCCACTAGGCACCAGGGATTTTGTTTTGTGTGTAATGGAAGTGACATGGTTGCTTCCAAGGGGGTAACATTTGGTTAATTTTTTAACTGCCCCTCCTGGGGACAGATCTGCCCTTTTTTTGGGCCTTTCTGCCCTAGGCGGGAGGGGGGGAGGCAGAAAACCCTACTAGGCACCAGGGATTTTTTTCTTTTGCAAGTGGGCCACATTTCTGTCTGTTGTTTTCTGCCCCACCTGGGGGACAGATCAGCCTGGCAGACAACCTCACCGGATCCCTTGGGCAAGATGACCCCCCATTTTTCTCAGCCCTATTTGAAGGCCCATTTGGCAGATTGACCATTTGGCTAGTGACATAGCGTGTTAGAATGTTAATTGTTTTATTTCTTGTGAATTGCAATTGTAATGCTTTATTTCTCCCTTTTTGTTCTAGTTCAAGGCTTTTTCTCTTTAGACTGTTCCAGGTTGCGGTTTCGTTACTGGTGGTTCTGCTGTTTGTGTAGTTGCATGTGTTTGGTAAGAGACTTTTTTTGTACAATGTAAATGAGTTTCATTTCCCTGCATGAATGTGTTTTTGCAAATGGTGTAATAAGAACAGTATGTTTGGCTTCTGTTTTTGAGTGTCAAAATCTTTTTGCATTTGTGCTCGATGTGTATTTTGTTGTCTTGTGAGTAATTCGTTTTGTTTCTTCTTTCTAGTGGGATATCGTTGCTTTTGCTCTGTCTCTGCAGAGTAGGTGCTGGTGAGAGTAGCTATCTTTGGCAAGTGAGTCATTGTCTTTGAGTATATAGATCTTTGTGCTAAAGCCACACTTTGTTTATTACTTATTTTGCTGTGTTTGTTGTAGTTTACTTGTTTGTGAAGTCTCCTTTCATTGTAAGGACTAAGGCTAGCCGCAGGATTACTGCTCAGCAGGTTGTTGGTTTGCTTTTTGAGTCTTCCTCTGACCATGGTTCAGAGACTGACTATGCATCTGAGGCAGAGGAGGCAGTGGGGGCAGTGGAAGATTCTGGCAGTGAGTTTTCTGTCCACGAGGAATCATCGGATGATGAAGCCACTCTTAGTGCAGATGAAGTGCCTGTCTTAGAGGAGGACATTGATGTGCCGATAGTGCAGCAAGAGGCTTCTGGGCTGCAGCTTCGGGCTGCAAGGCCTCCCATTGGAAGTTCTGACCTCTGGGTTGCCCCAGGCATGGTGCAGCCGACACTGCCAGACTTTACTGGTGTTCCAGGGTGTAGAGTGGATACTGAAAACATTTTGCCTATACATTTTTTTCAGTTGTTTATGGACGATGTATTTTTGGCAGAGATTGTTGAGCAGACTAATTTGTATGCCGAACAGTTTTTGAGGGACAACAGTGACAGCCTTAGGCCCCACTCTAGAGCTACCCGGTGGACTCCCACAAATCTGGAAGAGATGAAGAAGTTCTTGGGTTTAACTCTTTTGATGGGCTTGCTAATGAAGCCATCATTGTCTTCATATTGGTCTACTAGTCCCTTGATGGCAACAGCTATATTTCCGGCAGTCATGAGTCGTGATAGGTATTTGCTTCTGCTTCGGATGCTGCATTTTGTCGATAATGGTTTAGCGTTGCCACGAGATCACCCTGATTGTGACCGTCTTTTTAAGATTAGGCCAGTCGTTGATCATTTTGTAGAGCGATTTTCTGAGATCTATGCTCCAGGGAAAGAAATAGCAGTGGATGAGTCTTTAGTCTTGTTCAAGGGCAGCTTGGTTTTTAGGCAATACATTCCTAGCAAGAGGGCACGCTATTTATTTATTTAAAAGGTTTTATATAGCGCTGGCTAGACCCGAGGGTATCAGAGCGCTTTACAATGGTAAGGCGAGGACAATAATTGCATTATAACATTGGTACAAAAAGGTAAAATGCAGGACAATAAGAACAATATGCATAGGACAATTATAACATGAGCAAGAAAAATAATAAAAATAATTAGGTCATAACAAATATTGGATAATTCAGCTAGGGATGGAGGTCAAGGATGAGGGGGGAATCTAAAAGAAGGAGGGAACTGAGGCGGGTGATGGGAGAGGAGAAAGCATGCAGGAGTAGACAGTAATTATAGGAGAACTAGAGGGGGGAGGTTATAAATATATGAAAAAGGGTAGAGAGGGGGTAGTGAGTCAGGAATAATGGTGCGGGAGCATAGTACAGTCGGGAGCAGGTTGAGACACCATGCTAGGCGGCAGTGGTTAAGGACCCCAGTATTTATTGAGAAGGTGCAGCTTGAGGTCTTTTTTTGAAGCTGAGGTAGGAGGGGTTGCAACGAAGATCTTTAGGGAGTGAGTTCCAGATAGTAGGCGCGTTTCCAGAGAAGGAGCGTGATTGAGTAGATTTCTTGTTTAACAAAGGAGGAACTAGTATGAGAGCATTGGTGCTGCTCATTTCTCTAGCGCAGCCAGCTTTGTGGAGTTTATCTGAAAGATACAGTGGGGTGTGAAGATGCAAGGCTTTATGCGTAATGCAAGCGGTCTTTAAGTGGTTCTGCCTTCGATGGGAAGCCATTTGAGACCTTTGAGGACGGGGGAGATGTGGTCAAACCGTCTACAATCGGAAATAAGCCTGGCCGCGAGGTTGAGGACTGATTTGATTGGTGCTAAATTGACTTTCGGTGTTCCAGAGAGAGCGGCATTACCATAGTCCAATTTAGACAATACCAGTGATTGAACAACTAATTTAAAGTCATCAGCAGGAATGAAGGGTTTGATTTTCTTGAGGTGATGCAGAGTGAAGAGAGCGCCTTTGGCAGAATTATTTATGTGGGGAGTGAGGCTGAGGTTCTGGTCAATGTTGATTCCGAGGGATTTAACTGAGTTAGAAGTGGAAAGAGAGCTGTTGAGAGCTTTAAGGTCGGAGATCCATAGATGAATGGGGAGCCGGTTGTTTTTAGGAGCGAAGAGAATGATTTCCGTTTTCTTAGGGTTGAGTTTAAGATGATTGTGATGGAACCAGTGTAGAATCTTAGTCAGGGCCACATTGAGGTGTAGAATGTCAGCTTGGGATTTAATCTTGTAGTAAAGTTGGGTGTCATCAGCATAGAGGTGGAAGTTAATTCCATGTTGCTTAAGAATGAGGGTGAGGGGTTCCATGAAGAGGTTGAATAGGGAAGGTGAGAGAATAGAACCCTGA
Organism: Calotriton arnoldi; assembly: GCA_963921515.1. Taxonomy (NCBI): domain Eukaryota; kingdom Metazoa; phylum Chordata; class Amphibia; order Caudata; family Salamandridae; genus Calotriton; species Calotriton arnoldi. The sequence continues at coordinate 190,181 of CAWUFW010004243.1, read as the reverse complement.
GGAACACCCAAGGAGACAGGAATGGGTTTAGAGAGGCAATTGCTGATTTTAATTTGTTGGGTTCTGTGTTGAAGGAATGAGGTGAACCATTTGAGGACAGGGCCGTTGAAGCCGAAACGAACTTTGAGGGTATTGAGTAAGGCGGAGTGGTTAACAGTATCAAAAGCAGCAGAGAGGTCAAGGAGAATGAGAAGGAGGCCTCACCCTTGTCAAGGGATTGGTGGATGTCATCAATAACGTTGAGCATGGCAGTTTCAGTACTGCAGCCCTTTCTAAAGCCTGACTGGTATGTGTCCAGAAGGTTGTAAGAGTCAATGTGCTTGTCCAATTGTAGCAAGGCGCATTTTTCGAGGGCCTTAGATAGAAGAGGAAGATTAGAGATAGGACGCAAGTTGTTGAGGTCGTTGGGGTTGGCAGTAGTATTTTTAAGGATGGGAGTGATTTGGCCAAGTTGGAGGGAGACCGGGACACAACCCGTGGCCAAGGAGGAGTTGATGATGGTGGTCCAATATGGTGCAATAATGTGTTTTAAGTCTTGAACAAGTTTAGCGGGAAGAGGGTCCATGGTATGAGAGGAGGGTTTGAGCTTGGAGATGATGTTGAAGACTTCAAGCTCTGTAACTGGGCGAAAGGTAAGCCAAGAAGCATTGTTTTTTGGCAGGGGATTGTCGAAGAAGTGATCAGGAGGGGCGACAGCAAGTTGGAGATGAACAGAGTCAGGGGAGGAAGAAGGCGTGAAAGGAGACTTGGGGGCGGTCATGGAGGGGAGATAAGCAATGTGGGGGGTTAAGCTAAAGGATTGATCGATCTGGGAGATTTTTTCGGAGAAGAAGTTAGCAATTTCTTCACATCTTTCGGTAGAGGCCATCAATTTGGGGGGGGCAGAAGCAGTTTGTTTTTTGAAGATGCTAAATAGCTCCCTGGGTCTATTTCTTGCCCGGTCGAGTTGTGCGCAGAAGAAAGAGGCCTTCTCATTAAGGATGTGCTTTTTGTAATTAGCCCTTGCGGATCTGAGGAGAGCAAGATTTGAGGGGGAAGGGTGTTGTCTCCACATGCGTTCGGTCAGTCTAAGCGAGCGTCTCTCATTGTTGAGTTCAGCATTAAACCAGGATTTGGCTGGGATTTTTTTTGCAGTTTTAGTTTGGCTGGGGCGATTTGGTCAAGGACCTCGATGATGGATTTGTTGTAGTGTTCGGCAAGGTCATTTGCATTTAGTGAGGGAGGTGTAAGTTGAAGTTTTGCTTTAATCTTAGTTTCCAGCTCGCCTGGAGGAATAAGGTGAAGATTTCTGGTTAATTTCCTATGTTTGATGTTTTTAGGGGAAGGGGGAACGCGGCGCAATTAATGGTGAAAAGGATGAGGAGGTGGTCAGACCAGTCAATGGGGACAATGTGGGAGAGGGAAGCCAGATCTTTGCTAGTGATGATAGCATCGAGAGTAGCCCCTTTGGAATGAGTTGGTGAATGGCAGAGTTGAATCAGGTTGTTAATGTCGAGTAGATCCTTGAGGATGTTAATCGAGGGCTCATCCTTTTTGTTCCAGTGAATATTAAAGTCTCCGAGGAAGAGGTTTTAGAGTTGGAGAACGAGGATAGGGAGAGAAGGTCCGACAATTCCTCCACAAAGGGCAAAGGGTCGCCAGGTGGATGATAGATGTTATGTAACCGAATAGGAGGGGAACCATAAACTTTAAGTTCAGCTCCGATGTGTTCAAACGTAGCATAATCAGAGTTCTGAGCAAGGGAGAGTTGGAGTTCCTCTTTATAGATAATAGCTAGGCCTCCTCCAATTTTGACAGGTCTGTCTTTTCTGAGGATGGAGTAACCCGGGGGAGAGAGCAGGTCAAGAATAGGTGAAGAGTGAGCTTTGAGCCAGGTTTCCATAAGAAAAGCGATGTCAATGTCTTCACTGAGGATGGTTTCCGAGATTTCTGTTGCATGTTGTGTAGCCGATCGACAGTTGACCAGCATGCAGTTGAGGGGTTTAGGGTTGTTTTTAGGGGGAGCAAGAGTGGATAGTGGTGAGTTGCGGAGGAGGTCTAGGCGAGCCTGGGAGGTAGGGATACGGCTTCTCCCCAGGATCACCGGAATAGCGGAGTGAGGAGAAGGAGAATCAGTAGTCATGGCAGTGGGGGTAGGTATTATTTGAGTCCAGGGGGTCCGAGGGGAGAGATCGCTTGAGGCTTGAGATGATCTAAGCGAACAGTTACCAGGAGGTGGTCCACCTAAGGGGATATCGCATGGGGTGGAACTCCCTAGTTGAGGGAATGTAGTGTTAGTTTGTATGGCGCTTATGGTATGGGTATGCTTGGCGGGATTAGAAGCGACGAGGGTGTTGAAGTCTTTCCTGAGAGATGAGAGTTCCGACGTCAAGATTGAGAGGTGGAGTTCTATGTTGAGAAGTGAATGAGTGACAAGCGAGGAATTAAGATGTATATGCTGTGTGACAGTAGGACTGGATATGTCTCTAATTTCAGGGTGTACACCGGTAAGGATTCCAGGATTGACCCCCCTGGTTGTCCGTCCACTTTTGGAGTGACTGAGAAAATTGTGTGGGAACTTGGTAGAGGACTGTTTAACAAAGGTCACCATTTATATGTAGATAACTTCTACACTGGTGTGCAGTTGTTCAGGGAATTGGCCAAAGTGGACACTGTTGCTTGTGGCACAATCCGCTCTAACCATAAAGGTTTCCCAAGAGAACTTGTTTGTCAAAAGCTTGTGCGGGGACAGTGCAGTGCGTTGCGTAGCGAGGAACTTCTAGCTGTGAAGTTTTCAGACAGGAGAGATGTCTACATGCTGACTACCATCCATGATGAAAGCACTTCACCTGTGACTGTTTGGGATCAGGTTGCTGAAGTGCGCAAACCTGTGTGCGTTTTAGACTATAATAGGCACATGGGTGGTGTTGATAGAGGAGATCAGAGGTTGGAACCTTACACTGCTGTTCGTAAGGCTTACATTTGGTATAAGAAGTTGGCTATCCATCTCTTCCACTTGGCAACCTTCAATGCTTTTGTTGTATTTAAGGATTGTTGTCCTGAGTCAAAGATGACTTTTGCTAAGTTTCAGGAGTCTGTAATAGGCAGCCTTGTTTTATTGGAACAGGCAAGTGTTCCTAGAGCTGGAGTGGTGGAGGATGTGGCTAGATTGAAAGATCGCCACTTTCCTGATCACATTCCTCCCACACCCTCAAAAGACTTTCCCAGTAGGAGATGTAGAGTCTGTTGGTGAAGAGGTACGCGGAAGGAGACCCGTATGTACTGCCCCGAGTGTCCTTCTAACCCTGCGCTGTGTGTGCCTGCTTGTTTTAGAATGTACCACACGCAAAAGAATTTTTGGGAGCATCCATGAGTGGTAAAGTGAACTGCCTGGTCTGTATTGTTTTATATTTCTTTTTTCAGTTTCAAGGTTGGCATTTGTGCAATGTATTTAGTTTCAGATTTTGTGTTAGTAGATTTGTATCTATTCACAATTGTTTGTGTTTTCTTTTTTGTATAAAAAAACCCCTAAATGTGATGGCGGTGTGTATAGGCTGGCGCTTGGCTGGTGGTGTGCATGGACTGGTGCTTGGCTGGTGATGTGCGTGGACTGGCGCTTGGCTGGGGGTGTGCGTGGACTGGCGCTTGGCTGGCAGTGTGCATGGACTGGCGCTTGGCTGGTGGTATGCGTGGGCTGGCACTTGGCTGGTGGTGTGAATGGACTGGCGCTTGGCTGGCAGTGTGCGTAGGCTGAGGCTTGGCTGGCGGTGTGTGTGGGCTGGCGCTTGGCTGTTGGTGTGAATGGACTTGCGCGTGGCTGGTGGTGTGCGTGGACTGGCACTTGGTTGGCGGTGTGTGTGGACTGGCGCTTGGCTGGTGGTGTGCGTGGGCTGGCGCTTGGCTGGTGGTGTGAATGGACTAGCGCTTGGCTGACAGTGTGCGTAGGCTGACGCTTGACTGGCGGTGTGCGCGGGCTGGCGCTTGGCTGGTGGTGTGAAGGGACTGGCGCTTGGCTGGTGGTGTGCGTGAACTGCCGCTTGGCTGGCGGTGTGTGAGTAGTGACTTGCTGCTGGTCACTACACACACTGTTAGCCAAACGCCAGTCCACACAATCCGTCAGCTGGTGTGGTTGCTGTGTCAGGCATGTGGGCGTGTGAAAGTGATGGGCCCTTGAATGGCGCTGTCTGCTGATGTGAGTGTTGTAATGTGAGGGCCCGCGGCTGGCGGTGTCAATGGTTTTGTATGTGTCACACGTATGAAAGGTGTATGAATGGCCTGTAAAGAGGTTGGTGCCTTGTCGTGGCTTTACAGCTCACGAGCTGTGAGTCAATGGTTCAGTTTCTCGTCCTTTCACTTATTAACAGTGCATTTCATTTTTGTGAAATCTCTTGTTAATACAATTGTATATACTGAACCATCACTCACCCTCGTGCCAAATCCAACCAGTATGTGTGTGTGCTTGAGGAATAGATGGTTGTGCAGTAATAATTGTCTTTTTTGTCTCTCTGTCAAGGTGTACATTCCATCTACGAAAAACCTACCTTGCATTACTGTGCTAAAATTTTCACGCTTCTGAAAGAAACAAATTTCCTACCACCCAGCATTTCCCCAAGTCTCCCGATAGAAATGGTACCTAACTTGTGTGGGTGGGCCAAGTACCCACGGCAAGGATGGGCCCAAAGCGTGTTGTGGAGACATCAAAATTACCTATTTTGAAAGGACCTGGTTTTGCAAGGGGGGAGTCACTTGAAATTTTGGCCCCGGGCTTAGCGGCCATCTTGGGAAACCTACCAAACCCACACATTTCTGAAAACTAGACACCTGGGGGTATCCATCAAGGTATGGCTTGCGTGGGTCCCCCAACATTTGCCTACCCAGAATCCCCTGCAAACCTCAAATTTAGCTGAAAAAATCACTTTTTTCCTCAAATGTCTGTGTGAGAAAGTTCTGGAATCTGCGTGGATCCACAAATTTCCTTCCATCCAGCATTCCCCCAGGTCTCCCAATAAAAATGGTACCTCACTCATGTGGGTGGTCCAAGTACTCGCGATAAGCAAGGGTCCAAAACGTATTGAGGAGACATCAAAATGACCTATCACAAAACAACCTGGTTTTGCAAGGGGAGTCACATGGGTTTTTAGCCCCGGGCTCGGCGGCCATCTTGCGAAACCTACCAAACCCACACATTTCTGAAAACTAGACACCCGGGGGAGTCCAGCAAGGTATGGCTTGCGTGGGTCCGCCAACATTTTCCTACCCAGAATCCCCTGCAGACCTCAAATTTAGCTGAAAAAATCACTTTTTTCTCAAATTTCTGTGTGGGAAAGTTCTGGAATCTGCATGGATCCACAAATTTCCTTCTACACAGCATTCCCCCAGGTCTACCGATAAAAATGGTACCTCACTCATGTGGGTAGGTTAAGTACCCACGACAGGCAAGGGCCCAAAACATATTGAGGAGACATCAAAATGACCTATCACAAAACAACCTGGTTTTGCAAGGGGGTCCCATGAGTTTTTGGCCCCGGGCTCGGCGGCCATCTAGGGAAACCTATCAAACCCACACATTTCTGAAAACTAGACACCCGGGGGAGTCCAGCAAGGTATGGCTTGTGTGGGTCCCCCAACATTTCCCTACCCAGAATCCCCTGCAAACCTCAAATTTTGTTGAAAAAATCAAATTTTTCACACATGATGTAGGATCACCGGGCAGACACAAATTTCCTACCACCCAGTGTTCCCCCAGGTCTCCCGATAAAAATGGAACCTCACTTGTGTGGGAAGGCATAGTGGCTGCAACAGGAAATGGCCCAAATCGTACTGTGGGGACTTCAAAATTACCTATAACAAAACTACCTGGTTTTGGGGGAGGGGGCACCTGGTTTTTTGGCCCCGGGCTCGCCGCCATCTATGGAAACTTACATAACCCACACATTTCTGAAAACTAGACACCCTGGGGAGTCCAATGAGGTATGGCTTGTGTGGATCCCCCAACGTTTCCCTACCCAGAATCCCCTGTAAACCTCAAATTTAGCTGAAAAAAACACTTTTCATACATTTTTGATGGGGTCACCGTGCCGGCAGAAATGTCCTACCACCCAGCGTTCCCCTTGTTCTCCTGAGTAAAATGATATCTCACTTGTGTGGGTGGGCCACAGGCCTGTGACCGGGAAGAGCCCAAAACATAGGGATTAAGGGTATAGCACCGAGAATTCTAAGCGCTACATTTTTAGAAAAATACAATTTTAGCCAATTCTGCTTTGGTCACCCACAAGAGTGAGGTATCATTTTACTTGGGAGACTGAGGGGAATGCTGTGGGGTAGGACATTTGTGCCAGCACAGTGATTTCACGCAAAAATATGTTGAAAATTTGTTTTTTCAGCTAAATTTGAGGTTTGCAGGGATTCTGGGTAGGGAAACGTTGGGGGATCCACGCAAGCCATACCTCATTGGACTCCCAGGTGTCTAGTTTTCAGAAATGTGTGGGTTTGGTAGGTTTCCCTAGATGACGGCGAGCCCCGGGCCAAAAAATGAGGTGCCCCCCCCCAAAACCAGGTCGTTTTGTTATAGGTAATTTTGAAGTCTCCACATACGATTTGGGCCATTTCCTGTTGCAGCCACTATGCCTACCCACACAAGTGAGGTACCATTTTTATCGGGAGACCTGGGGGAACGCTGGGTGGTAGGAAATTTGTGTCAGCCCGGTGATCCTACACCTTTCCCACACAGAAATTTGAGAAAAACTGATTTTCTCAAAAAAAATTGCAGTTTGCAGGGGATTCTGGGTAGGGAAATGTTGGGGGACCCATGCAAGCCATACCTTGCTGGACTCCCCTGGGTGTCTAGTTTTCAGAAATGTGTGGGTTTGGTAGGTTTCCCAACATGGCCGCCGAGCCCGGGGCCAAAAACCCAGGTGACCCCCTTACAAAACCAGGTTGTTTTGTGATAGGTCATTTTGATGTCTCCTCAATACGTTTTAGGCCCTTGCCTGTCGCGGGTACTTGACCCACCCACATGAGTGAGGTACCATTTTTATCGGGAGATCTGGGGGAACGCTGAGTGGTAGGAAATTTGTGAATCCATGCAGATTCCAGAACTTTCCCACACAGAAATGTGAGAAAAAAGTGATTTTTTCAGCTAAATTTGAGGTTTGCAGGGGATTCTGGGTAGGAAAAGGTTGGGGGACCCACGCAAGCCATACCTTGCTGCACTGCCCCCGGGTGTCTAATTTTCAGAAATGTGTGGGTTTGGTAGGTTTCCCAAGATGGCCGCCGAGCCCGGGGCCAAAAACTCATGGGACCCCCCTTGCAAAAACAGGTTGTTTTGTGATAGGTAATTTTGATGTTGCCTCAATATGTTTTGGGCCCTTGCCTGTCACGGGTACTTGACCCACCCACGCGAGTAAGGTACCATTTTTCTTGGAAGATTTTGGGGAATGCGGGGTGGGTGGAATTTTGTGGATCCACACAGATTCCAGAACGTTCCACCACAGAAATGTGAGGAAAATGTGTTTTTTTGATAAATTTTGAGGTTTGCAAGGGATTCTGGGTAACAGAACGTGGTGAGAGCCAGACAAGTCACCCCATTCTAGATTCCCCTGGGTGTCTAGTTTTTAAAAATGTATAGGTTTGCTAGGTTTCCCTAGGTGCCGGCAGAGCTAGGGTTCAAAATCTACAGCTAGGCACTTTGCAAAGAAAGGGTGCGTTTTCACAGTGAAAATGTGGTGTGTCCACGTTGCATTTTGGGTCGTTTCCTGTCGCGGGCACTAGGCCTACCCTCACAAGTGAGGTACCATTTTTCTCAGAAGACTTTGGGGAATGCAGGGTGGGTGGAATTTGGTGGATCCACGCAGATTCCAGATCTTTCCACTACGGAAATGTGAGGAAAATGTGTTTTTTTTTTACAAATTTTGAGGTTTGCAAGGGATTCTGGATAACAGAACCTGGTGAGAGCCAGACGAGTCACCCCATCATGGATTCCCCTGGGTGTCTAGTTTTCAAAAATGTATAGGTTTGCTAGGTTTCTTTAGGTGCCGGCAGAGCTAGGGTTCAAAATCTACAGCTAGGTACTTTGCAAAAACAAAATCTGTTTTCATTGAGAAAATGTGGTGTGTCCACGTTGCGTTTTGGGACATTTCCTGTCGCAGGTACTAGGCCTACCCACACAAGTGAGGTACCATTTTTCTTGGAAGACTTTGGGGAATGCGGGGTGGGTGGAATTTTGTGGATCCAAGCAGATTCCAGAACTTTCCACCACAGAAATGTGAGGAAAATGTGTTTTTTTTTGACAAATTTTGAGGCTTGCAAGGGATTCTGGGTAATAGAACCTGGTGAGAGCCAGACAAGTAACCCCATCCTGCATTCCCCTGGGTGTCTAGTTTTCAAAAATGTATAGGTTTGCTAGGTTTACCTATCTGCTGGCAGAGCTAGGGTTCAAAATCTACAGCTAGGCACTTTGCAAAAAAAAGGTCCATTTTCACTGTGAAAATGTGGTGTGTCCACGTTGCGTTTTGGGCCGTTTCCGTCGCGGGCACTAGGCCTACCCACACAAGTGAGGTACCATTTTTCCCGGAAGACTTTGGGGAATAAGGGGTGGGTTGAATTTTGTGGCTCCATGAAGATTCCAGAACTTTCTATCACAGAAATGAGGAAAATGTGTTTTTTTGGACAAATTTTGAGGTTTGCAAGTGATTCTGGGTAACAGAACCTGGTGAGAGCCAGACAAGTCACCCCATCCTGGATTCCCCTGGGTGTCTAGTTTTCACAAATGTATAGGTTTGCTAGGTTTCCCTAGGTGCCGGCAGAGCTAGGGTTCAAAATCTACAACTAGGCACTTTGCAAAAAAAGGTCCGCATTCACTGTTAAAATGTGGTGTGTCCACGTTGCGTTTTGGGACGTTCCTGTCACGGGCACTAGGCCTACCCACACAAGTGAGGTACCATTTTTCTCTGAAGACTTTGGGGAATGCGAGGTGGGTGGAATTCTGTGGATCCACGCAGATTCCAGAACTTTCCACCACAGAAATGTGAGGAAAATCTGTTTTTTTTTTACAAATTTTGAGGTTTGCAAGGGATTCTGGGTAATAGAACCTGGTGAGAGCCAGACAAGTCACCCCATCCTGCATTCCCCTGGGTGTCTAGCTTTCAAAAATGTATAGGTTTGCTAGGTTTCCCTATGTGCCGGCAGAGCTAGGGGTCAAAACTACAGCTAGGCACTTTGCAAAAAAAAGGGTCCGTTTTCATTGAGAAAATGTGGTGTGTCCACGTTGCGTTTTGAGACATTTCCTGTCGCAGGCACTAGGCCTACCCACACAAGTGAGGTACCATTGTTCTTGGAACACTTTGGGGAATGCGGGGTGGGTGGAATTTTGTGGATCCAAGCAGATTCCAGAACTTTCGACCACAGAAATGTGAGGAAAAAGTGTTTTTTTGGACAAATTTTGAGGCTTGCAAGGGATTCTGGGTAATAGAACCTGGTGAGAGCCAGACAAGTCACCCCATCCTGCATTCCCCTGGGTGTCTAGTTTTCAAAAATGTATAGGTTTGCTAGGTTTACCTATCTGCTGGCAGAGCTAGGGTTCAAAATCTACAGCTACGCACTTTGCAAAAAAAAGGTCCGTTTTCACTGTGAAAATGTGGTGTGTCCACGTTGCGTTTTGGGCCGTTTCCTGTCGCGGGCACTAGGCCTACCCACACAAGTGAGGTATCATTTTTCTCGGAAGACTTTGGGTAATAATGGGTGGGTTGAATTTTGTGGATCCACGAAGATTCCAGAACTTTCCATCACAGAAATGAGGAAAAAGTGTTTTTTTTTTTACAAATTTTGAGGTTTGCAAGGGATTCTGGGTAACAGAACGTGGTGAGAGCCAGACAAGTCACCCCATCCTGGATTCCCCTGGGTGTCTAGTTTTCAAAAATGTATAGGTTTTCTAGGTTTCCCTAGGTGCCGGCAGAGCTAGGGTTCAAAATCTACAGCTAGTCACTTTGCAAAAAAAGGGTCAGTTTTCACTGTGAAAATGTGGTGTGTCCTCGTTGCGTTTTGGGCCGTTTCCTGTCGCGGGCACTAGGCCTACCCACACAAGTGAGATACCATTTTTCACGGAAGACTTTGGGGAATGCGGGGTGGGTGGAATTTTGTGGATCCATGCAGATTCCAGAACTTTCCACCACCGAAATATGAGGAAAATGTGTTTGTTTTGACAAATTTTGAGGCTTGCAAGGGATTCTGGGTAATAGAACCTCGTGAGAGACAGACAAGTCACCCCATCCTGCATTTCCCTGGGTGTCTAGTTTTCAAAAATGTATAGGTTTGCTAGGTTTACCTATGTGCCGTCAGAGCTAGGGTTCAAAATCTACAGCTAGGCACTTTGCAAAAAAAGGGTCCGTTTTCACTGTGAAAATGTGGTGTGTCCACATTGCGTTTTGGGCCGTTTCCTGTCGCGGGCACTAGGCCTACCCACACAAGTGAGGTACCATTTTTCACGGAAGACTTTGGGGAATGCGGGGTGGGTGGAATTCTGTGGATCCACGCAGATTCCGGAACTTTCCACCACAGAAATGTGAGGAAAATGTGTTTTTTTAAAACAAATTTTGAGGTTTGCAAGTGATTCTGGGTAACAGAACCTGGTGAGAGCCAGACAAGTCACCCCATCCTGGATTCCCCTGGGTATTTAGTTTTCACAAATGTACAGGTTTGCTAGGTTTCCCTAGGTGCGGCAGAGCTAGGGTTCAAAATCTACAACTAGGCACTTTGCAAAAAAAGGGTCCACTTTCACTGTGAAAATGTGGTGTGTCCACGTTGTGTTTTGGGACGTTCCTGTCACGGGCACTAGGCCTACCCACACAAGTGAGGTACCATGTTTCTACGAAGACTTTGGGGAATGCGAGGTGGGTGGAATTCTGTGGATCCACGCAGATTCCAGAACTTTCCACCACAGAAATGTAAGAAAAATCTGTTTTTTTGGACAAATTTTGAGGTTTGCAAGGGATTCTGGGTAATAGCACCTGGTGAGAGCCAGACAAGTCACTCCATCCTGCATTCCCCTGGGTATCTAGTTTTCAAAAATGTATAGGTTTGCTAGGTTTCCCTATGTGCCGGCAGAGCTAGGGGTCAAAATCTACAGCTAGGCACTTTGCAAAAAAAGGGTCCGTTTTCACTGTGAAAATGTGGTGTGTCCACGTTGAGTTTTGGGCCGTTTCCTGTCGCGGGCACTAGGCTTACCCACACAAGTGAGGTACCATTTTTCTCGGAAGACTTTGGGGAATAAGGGGTGGGTGGAATTTTGTGGATCCACGAAGATTCCAGAACTTTCCATCACAGAAATGTGAGGAAAATGTGTTATTTTGACAAATTTTGAGGCTTGCAAGGGATTCTGGGTAACAGAACCTGGTGAGAGCCAGAAAATTCACCCCATCCTGGATTACCCTGGGTGTCTAGTTTTCAAAAATGTATAGGTTTGCTAGGTTTCCCTAGGTGCCTGCAGAGCTAGGGTTCAAAATCTACAGCTAGGCACTTTGCAAAAAAAGGGTCAGTTTTCACTGTGAAAATGTGGTGTGTCTACGTTGCGTTTTGGGCCGTTTCCTGTCACAGGCACTAGGCCTACCCACACAAGTGAGGTACCATTTTTCTCGGAAGACTTTGGGAAATGCGGGGTGTGTTGAATTTTGTGGATCCACGCAGATTCCAGAACTTTCCACCACAGAAATGTGAGGAAAATGTGTTTTTTTGACAAAGTTTGAGGTTTGCAGGGGATTCTGGGTAACAGAACCTGGTGAGAGCCAGACAAGTCACCCCATCCTGGATTCCCCTGGGTGTCTAGTTTTTAAAAATGTATAGGTTTTCTAGGTTTCCCTAGGTGCCGGCAGAGCTAGGGTTCAAAATCTACAGCTAGGCACTTTGCAAAAAAAAGGGTCCGTTTTCATGTGAAAATTGTGGTGTGTCTACGTTGCGTTTTGGGCCGTTTCCTGTCATGGGCACTAGGCCTACCCACACAAGTGATGTACCATTGTTCTCGGAAGACTTTGGGGAATGTGGGGTGGGTGGAATTTTGTGGATCAACGCAGATTCCAGAACCTTATACCACAGAAATGTGAGGAAAATGTTTTTTTATTTTAAATTTTGAGGTTTGCAAGGGATTCTGGGTAACAGAACCTGGTGAAAGCCAGACAAGTCACCCCATCCTGGATTCCCCTGGGTGTCTAGTTTTCAAAAATGCATAGGTTTGCTAGGTTTCCCTAGGTGCCGGCAGAGCTAGGGTTCAAAATCTACAGCTAGGCACTTTGCAAAAAAAGGGTCAGTTTTCACTGTGAAAATGTGGTGTGTCCACGTTGAGTTTTGGGCCGTTTCCTGTCGCGGGCACTAGGCCTACCCACACAAGTGAGATACCATTTTTCTTAGAAGACTTTGGGGATTGCGGGGTGAGTGGAATTTTGTGGATCCACGCAGATTCCAGAACTTTCCACCACAAAAATGTGAGGAAAATGTGGTTTTATTGACAAATTTTGAGGTTTGCAAGGGATTCTGGGTAATAGAACCTGGTGAGAGGCAGTCAAGTCACCCCGATCCTGGATTCCCCTGCGTGTCCAGTTTTCAAAAATGTATAAGTTTGCTAGGTTTCCATAGGTGAAAGCAGAGCTAGGGTTTAAAATCTACAGCTTGGCACTTTGCAAAAAAAGGGTCAGTTTTCACTGTAAAAATAAAGTGTGTCCACGTTGCGTTTTGATCCGTTTCCTGTAGCGGGCACTAGGCCTACCCACACAAGTGAGGTACCATTTTATCGGGAGACCTAGCGTAACACAGAATTGTAGAGCAACTGTTATTACCTATTGACTTTCGATGCATTTCTGCCTTCCAAATGAAAGACAATGTGTAAAAAAGAAGTCACTTTGAAAAATGACCTATAATTCTCATGCTAGTATGGGTACTCACAATTTCGGAAATGTGAAAATATCTACTGTTTCTAAACTCTATATTTTGTTCTAATTTCAGAAATACATAGGTGTCTTTCATACCGATTTTTCCATGTATATATTTTCCCAAATTAATTGCTATATACCCGGTACATAATAAAAAACCATTGCAAGATGCTGCTCAGTTATTGGCTCTGGGTTCGTCGGGTTCTTGGTGAACCTACAAGTCCTATATATCCCCACAACCAGAAAGGTCCAGCGGATGTAACGGTATATTGCTTTCAAACAGCTGTCATAATTAGAAGAAGTTACAGGTGAAAACGTTGGCACAAATGGCTGTTTTTTTCAACTAATTTTCAATTTTTCCTATATTCAACTATTAGTTTCAATAAAGAAACCTTGAAGGATCTACACAAATGACCCCTTGCTGAATTCAGAATTTTGTCTACGTTTCCAAAATGTATAGCTTTCCAGGATCCATTATTGCTTTCATACCCAATTCTACCATTAACTGGAAGAAGGTTGAAAGCACAAAAAATAGCAAAAAAAGGCTATATCCCAGTAAAATGCCAAAACTGTGTACAACATGTTGGTTTTCTGACAAAAGTCTGTCAGTCCCTGAAACCTGGGAAAATGGTGATTTCAGCCCCACAAACCGTTTGTTGATACCATTTGCAGGGAAAAAACCAGATGCTTTCATTTGCAGCACTTTTTTCCCATTTTTCCCCCAAAAAACAACATTTTGCTGTATTTTGGCTAATTTCTGGGTCCCCTCCAGGGGAATCCACAAACCCTGGGTACCTTTATAATCCCCATGATGTTGGAAGAAAAGGACGCAAATTTGGCATGGATACCTTATGTGGTCAAAAAGTTACAGGGGCCTAAGCGCAAACTACCCCAAATAGCCAAAAAAAGGCTTAGCACATGGGGGGGAAAAGGCCTAGCAGCGAAGGGGTTAAGACATCTACCAGAGTGGTTGAAAAATAATTTTGGTTCATGGCCTCTAGTGCATGATTTATAATAGAAAAAAAAGATAACAACCATGCAAAAATATGACAGCTTTAAAAAAAGGAAACATTAAAAAAAAATCAGTATAAGACTTGCTCTAACACTAACAGTCCAAGATACGGATAAACATACGCACAGGTAGGGGACCGCACCAATGTCACTGACCCAAGAAACGCCAAGGCCCGAATTAGGGACCCCCCTCTACAGAGAAAGACAAAGAATTGCCCTGAGACAATCAGATTTTGTGTTTGAGAAAACAGTTCTCAAGCTGCATTTATTACACACAGGAGAGAATTAAAACATTTGATTACCATCACACAATGTAAATACTTTTACATTTAAAATGGAAAAGAGTTGAGGAACTTCTATACATTGGAATCACCTAGCCCCATTGCTAAAATCATGTTTGTTCACCTTGCTGGAGCTTATAGCACCGGCTAATTGACTTGGGTGCCCGAGAACTAGCCACTGGGCCTCCAGAACTAATCTTTACAAGGCAAACTTCCCTGCTCCCTCACAAGGAGAGGAGGAAGAGCAAGAGGAAGCCAAAGAGGGATCCCACTTGGCACCAGTCTGGCGATGTGCATGTCCTGCCTTACAGACTGTAGTGCTTCTGCCCCAAATTCATCAAAGATTTAAAGTCAAATGTATACAGAATTCTCCTGCCTTCTTGTTCCAGATGCAAAGATGTTGCCTGACTTTGTAGCCAAACCTGACTCCGTCTGCAGTAAATACAACAAATCATGAGGACACACATAAAGGAAATCAACTCACCCATGCACAATGATATGCCCCACCCCCAAATTATTGAATTTATCACGGGTGGGTGGGTTAAAGAAGCTTGTGTCCAAGGCAGCAGGTTGCGTCGATGGTTGGCAGTGTGACAGCAAACCAGGAAGCGATGTGGGTGATCAAACAATCCATGACTTAAATACCCTTTCTTGTGCCCTTGATCGCTGCCTAGGTGACCCCGCTGACCCCTGGTAGCAAACAGACGCTAATGGAGGCTTCCTGGGCAACGCAGGAAAGTGTGCAAAATTGAAAAATCATCACCAAGCAGCAAAATTGCCATGGGTGTGCCCCTCCCCTAGGCAAATTTCAGCCCACCTGTGTCCGGGGCTCGCCATCATGGTGTTGCCCCTCTTATCAATCTGAGCAATGTAGTATTTGATGTGCTCATTGCACATTGTGCAACAGGGTCACAAATATCTGCCATCTCCCTTTAATTATCTATATATTTTTATGATAGTTCAAAAGATTTTTAAGTCAATACATTTTTATGAAATAGCTATGTAAGGGATTCAATACAGTAACTCCAAGATCAAATGTTTTTTTTAATGTAGGGTGGAATAATATAGATGATTGATTGTTTTGAACACTGGTATTGATTGTGATTGTTGAGGGTTAGTTGTCAAAACTTCAATGTCACAAGATTCTATTCTGATATTCCCATCACAAACAATATAATTACCTTAAAGAGAGGATTGCTGTAATAGAGAATCTAACAAAAAATGCCTTATTTTCCATCTACAATATCAGTGCTTCATTGGTAAAAACAAAAAATATTACTAATAATAAAATAAGAGCCGATTCCCAAATTTGGGAGGCAGGCATTACCTTCAGCACCAGTGCTGCCTGGAGTCTCCGTCACCTCTGTTAGCAGCGCACTCTTTCGCTGTACCATCATCCTGGTGGGCAAGGAGTATGCACACCAGCCGGGAGAGAACACAATAGCCCTACTTTAGTTTTTGTGGTTTTTGGAATGAGAAAAAGGGCTGCCAATACAATGCAATGGAGAAGGATAATTCTATTGGCTATCCTGCTGTTTCTATACTCATTGTAAATGAAGGAAGGGCTGATAAGGGCTGGCTAGGATGGGGGCTGGGACTGTGCAAGATATGGCAATGATTCCCAGTCCCCCGAAATAAGTGCTGGTGGGGTCCACTGGCAACAACTAGTACAATTAACCACTGGCTTGATAACCAACACATTTAAACCAGCATGCATGCAACCAGCAGCGACACTGCCATTTCACCATTAGTTCCACAAGGGTCTGGAGGTCGCTCAAGGAAATATGCCACTTGGAGGATGTAGCTTCATTGGTCTCACACCACATCCGTGGTCATTAATTTCACGAAAGTCCGCCCTGAAACTGGTAGTCAGATGTTCAGAGGAAGATGAATATTGTGACATTAATGTCTTCCATCATGTTATGGGGCTACTATGTGTGCAGTAAAGATGAAACCCTCCTGGGGAGGAGGGCATTACAATGCTCACAACTATAAATTTGGTGGTTGCTGTTGTAAGTCTGCCAACATTGCAGACGGAGAACTCATAATCAAACTCTAAATCAGCCTATAAATGTTCCTGCCAGGAATCAGAAACAGGATGAAAAACCTAGGATTTATTTAGCTTGATTTTGCTTGCTTCTTATTATGAATTGTTTTCTTATTCATTCTTCAAAGCATCAAGATGATTCCGTTTGCATCTAGAGTAGAAAAACTCGGCTCAGTACATTAATGAATACGATATTTCATATATTGTTATAGTGCAGACCACTGCTATTAAAGAGACTTTTTTAAAATGAAGAAACCTGAGAATCATGCTGTGCCTGCTTTGGTGCATCTCGGCATGCTGTTTCAATGTTCTTGTCTACCGTTCACACCCACATGCTGATCTGTAATTGGAAAACTCAATTATTCTCCTTCTTGAACATCACACAGTCTTACTCCCAGGGAAACATCACAGAAATTCAGCTAGTGGTTTTTGTTGAACACAGTGGCGGCCAGCATCTACGGGTCGTGGGGGGGTGTGCACATCTGTAAAATAATATCAACAAAATTAAATAAAACTTACAGAACTTGGCGACATACTCGCTCCAGACCTTTTCTTTCGCTGACACAGGAACCGGATGCTGGAACTCTCTTGGCCAATCCTGGCGCTGCTCTCACCAGCATGAGATCCGTGCTAGGATTGGTGGGAGTGGCCTCACTCTGTGCTCCACAGCACTCTGGAGGCTTTGGCTTGCTTTAACCCAGCTGTCTTAGGTACAGCTGGATTAGAGATGTTTAAAGTGCACATGTGTGGCTGGCTTGTGCACTTTAAACAGTGCAATACCAGCCCACCCTCCTTCCTGCTGCTGTCCCTGAGCAGTGGGCCGCCCCGTCCTGACGCTCTGGTTGAACATGAGCCTTTCTACTATGTTCACTGAATTTGGTTTAATTGAAATATAGGTAAATGATCAGCGAGGATAATCAGTAGCCATTTGTTTGACGTCCAGTTGTTCTAGATTATCTAGCATATGTCCGCACAAAGATTTAGCAATTATCTCAGTTATATTAGTTTATTTAGCATCTGTAAGGAAATAGCTCCTAATATGAGTTTCATTTACATAACTACCATCAGTAAAGGTATTTTACTGAACACAATACAGGTGTACATCTACTTAGTTATCAGCTGTCTATTCATGTATATCATATACAAAACAAGCATTGACAATACCAATAGGTCTGGCTTTAAAGGAATGTTATTATGGTAATGTGACTCATTACAAATAAATAGCAAGTGTGGAAGCAAACAACTGTAGTATAATATTGTATAGGTTTAATGGTCATGTGCCTGTTGCACTGTCAAGCCAAACCTAAAAATCCATTTAGGTTAATGGCTACCCTCTTCCCATCTGTTCTGCTACCAGAGAAAAACAACATAAATTATCTAATTATCTAAGACACTTTAATAGCATTCCAATGTCATGTGTGTACCCCTGAAAGTTCAAGCATATGCAGCTGGATAAATAAGCAAAATGATCACAGATGGTTGAGGGAAAGCACTTTTTTTAGGATGCATACAACTTCTGCTTAATCAAAACATGTACTCGCGACTCCCAACATGTGGGAGAAGCTACAGCCCCTCTCTAGTGATGCTCACATAATTACCTGGCAGTAGCTGCACTGTCAAGTCAGACCATAATGGCCATATTCTTGCCATATTTAAATTATTATGAGTTTATGGAGAGGGCTATTAAGGTCGGGAGGTTAACAATACTGGGCACAACCAAGTGCATGATCTGAATATCCAAGAGGCCGCAAATCCCTTCTTTCTAAGGCCTGTTGGAAGTCGGGTAAATCCTGGCCTAACGCCTGATGGCCCTCTTCTAAGTGAGCTTAGCCATCCCTAGATTGTTATGATCTATTTTGGCTTCCATGATCTGCATCTTCTTGAATAGGCATGCACCAGGGGCATAACGGAGGCCCCCGCATCCCCCCGGTGCATGTGGCCCCCTGGGTACCATGTTTTGGAGCTGGCCCCCTAACCCTCTAAGCCATGCCATTGCATGCCTTGCAGAATGCATGCAATGGCATGGTATTAGAAATATTTAAACGCTCAGGGAAGCCACTCTGCTATACCAGGCTGGCCCCTGTAGTGTAGGAGGGGTCTAACCATTCAGGAGGCCCCCCATTGAGCCTATTCGGCACAGGAGGCCCATACTTTTGGTTATGACACTGACATGGACCTTTGCAGATGGGAACCATGTTGTTACATGACCATCACTTTGACAACCAATGTCTTCGGCAGTTAAATGAAACATTTTGCTGTGAGGGTCACCCCATCTCTCACAGTGTTCTTGCATCTCATCCCTTCCTGAGTGACTGATTTAGCTCTGAAACTTGCCACATTTGTCCTAACAATTATCTCCTTCAACATGCTACCAGACACTGTACCATATTGACAAGGATGCTACTTCTGTAACAGACGTAACTGTCCTGTGATGAGCAGCTCACTCACTCTCGACTAGCCAGCTTCAGATAACTGTGGCGTGGAATTGACTCACAGTTGATTACTGTTGGAAATTGGGGTACTAATTGAGGAAGCTGAATCCCTTACTCAAGCAGCAACCCCACTCTCTATCAGGGTGAGACACAAGCAAACCACAAGTTAACCAGTGCTCAACCCTCTGCTAACTTGGCACAAAGCAGTCAGGCATAACTTAGAGGCAACTGAAAACTATTTTTGAAGCACTTAAAACAGTAATAAAGTGGAAACACCACCAAAGAAAAATCTGCGCAGTAGAATTGGAGATATGCAATTTTTAAGATTTAAGTGAAAATAGTGCCAAAAAACACAAAGCAACAACTGTGGCTATCTGGTTGTGCCAGACCAGGACAAAGTCACAAGTTCAGGCAGAAAAAGATGGGGCTCGGGCTGGATAAAGAGGCAGGGGAGGCCCACTGAACAAAAGTACCTTAAGTCAAGGATGCGTTGCGCAGCAGCAGTTCTGAGGAGCTGCGGGGCTGCAATGCAGAGTCATGCGGCATCATCGAGCATGCCATCGACAAGGGGCTAGCGATGTGAAGGCCTGCATTGAGGATGCATTGTGCAGCTGTGGTTCAGAGGAAACTGGGGGCATTATTAACAAAGGTTGACTTACACTTTTGGTGTGAGCTTACTATTTTCTTGCTATTTACAAACTATGGATGTAGTTTTACGTGTAGTATTTTTACAACTGCAGAGAATGCCCTATCTTTTCATATGAGGAGTTCTTCATCCTAAAGATACTACGTGTAAATCTACACTACTAGTTTGTGAATAGCAAAAAATAGTAAATGTACACCAAAAGTGTGAATAATCCTTTGTGAATACGGCCCTACGAGTTGCAATGTGAAGTCAGGCCCACTTCCAAGGGTCTAGGGCTGGGCTGGCACCACTTGTGGGTTAAGACTCACAGCAGACAGAGTCCAGCTGATGGGTTCAAGGTAGTTAGAATTTTTTCGGTCACTGAGGCTCTGATCAAGAGGCCAGCCAACTAGCCCTCGAAGTCATTCTGGTAGCCCTGTGTTCAAGATGCGAGTCCAGTCCTTCACTCAGGCAGCAAGGCAGCAGGGCAGCAGAATATCTGTCCTTCTTGCAGAGCAGCACATCCATCCTTCTTAGTCTTCCACAGGTCCAGAGGTGTACTGAAGAGTTTGTTCTGAGAGTTTCTTATTTATACCTGGTGCCCTCTTTGAAGTATGAGAAAGTTCTGGAGGCTTCCACCCCCAGAGGTGCCTGGAATTTCCTGCTTCCCTACCCTGGACCAAGCTTGTCTTGGGTCACAAAAGACTAGTGTCAAACCCTTGTGTGTGTGCTCAGGCAGAGCCTTTGTGATGTGCAAGTGTGGTAGGTGACAGCTCCTCCCCCCTCGTCAAGTCAGAGTTTAAAACTTTGCCAGGGCAATAAGGACCTCCTAACTTGCATTACTGCTTTATGTAAACTAGTTTTGGAAACACAGTACCAGTGGAAAATAGGACTTCCCTCTTTTATAGAGGGTTAAGGGATGATTCAAATGATTCCCTGCGCACACTGTAGATTTACCGTCTTATTGTTCAGAGTTCATAGACTTAGTTGTCAGGCTTGACCACCGTTTAATGGAATGCACCCGGGGGTACCCAGACTGATAGTTGTGCGGTCTGAGCAGAAAGAGTCAGAGTCTAAGAATCATGATAACACAGAACCCAGGCAGCTTCGGGGCTTGCTTGATCCTCTGACAGCCAAGGAAAAGAACGTAGAAAGAAATGAGACCTGTGTTTATATTGTGGTAAAGCGGGACATTTTGCACGAGAAGGCTCTGCCAAACCAAAGGTAATTCAGAAGGGTTGTGCCTTGACTTCTGACACGATACTGAAAAAGTTAGAGTGCCCAGCGGAAATAGGGGTCACTCAGTTGGGTGTCGTTCTTGAACCGACCCCCATTTACTTGGCTAATACCAGACTTAAGGTTCCACGACATTTAACTATACCAGTCACCCTTATCATTGCACCCAACAATTGCAGGTTTTACCCATGCTCCTAGATTCTAAGGTCACACAAACTTTCTTAGACCCAGCCTTGGTCAGTTCTTTACATATCCTACAGGTTAGAAAACTTAAACCAGAGCATGTTCGAGCCATAGATGGCTCTGAGCTCTCTTCTGGGCTGATTGCATACCAAACTACTCCACTATTTTTAGTGTGTGAGAAAGGGCATACTGAGACCTTGACCTTTCATCTCATTGACACATCTACCTCTGGCGCTATTGTGTTCATATCTTTGCTGCAGGTAATAATGCCTATGGCTTCACTCCCATTTCTCTTTCTCTTTAAAAGGTGCCTATAAACTATGCCTCAACAGAACTATAACAAAGCACCCATACTGGCCCAAGACTTAATGTTGCACTTATTTTGCATTCTCAATTTACACATCAAATGTGTTGATCACACATGGGTGTTAGTTTACTCCCCTACAGTGGTGGGCCAGAGTTTCCATCGATGTTGCAAATTACACAGATATAGTCAAATTAGGGGTGTGCAAAATTGGTCAATTGTTGTCCCCAAAATTTCATGCAATTTCTATACAAAAATTCCTTGTAATTACTCAAAATGAGATGTGGTTTGAGGGTATCTCGGGCGACTATTTTGACACCATTGCATACTTTGCGTAAAACAGTCTCAGGATACCGACAAGAGAAAGCTTCAAGCATAAAATGACCTTTAACAAGACATTTTCTGAGCAAACGAGGTTCCTTGTATGCAAAAATATATGCAAATTGCAAAATGCTGAATTTCACAACATTTCATGAATTTTGCAAAACCCGAATAAGGGAACGTTCACCTAACTCAAATAAACATCAATTGTCACCTACTAAATAATAAAGATTAACACAAGGAGGAAGGCAATAGCACAGATTTATTGGTGGATTTTAAGCAATCTAACGAATGGTAAATCAGAACTGACTGTTTGCTCTGTTGCTAACCAATATTTCCAAACAGAATTGTATTTTCCATTTCAGTAAGTGATGGCATGCGTGGACAGCTCAATACCATAACAAAAGGAATGTAATACTCTTGCTATGTGCAAATCAATCTGTGTTGCTAGCAAATACGTCAATGAGTCCCCGGCAATTAATAGAAACTACAGAATCTTATTGTGCACCCAGAGGAAACCAAGCAAACAAAGCAAAATTCACAATAAAGCTTTGAGGTGCAAGAAAGGTTGCAATAAAAGAAGAAACATGTATTTGAATGATGAAGCAATCGAACAAGTAGATTACTTTAAATTACTTGTTATCAGATGACACACAGCCAATTTTTGAACTCTCCCAACACACCAGTCTAAAGTCAGAAACTATTGTCTTTAACAATCTGTCGCTCTGTCATTACCTTGTGGATAGCCAACAACTTCTAAAGATAAATCCTACCAGTATGGAGATGCTCTTAACTTCTCTTGAAGCACCCCTTTGGAATGAAAGTCTCTCGTCATGAACCAATGCTCAATTACCCCAGAGATGTCAGTCCAAAACCTGGGAATACATAGCAGCAGTAACCTATCCCTTAAAACCCACAAGGTAAAGGTGACAATGGAATGACTGGATTATAAGAATTCAATGTATCTGACAAAAACAGAAAAGTTGTTTATCATATCCAATTGATGAAACATTCTGTAACCCTCCTGATAATTGGGCTAACAAGGAAGGATTGTATTACTTTCACAATGAACTCACTACATTGACTACGCATGGAGGAAAGGTCACATTTAAAGTCATTATTATTGATAATTCAGCCATTTATCCACATTCGCCATATTTTCTGGCCTCTAAATGTAATTGATATATACACGGACAAGACATTTGTTTAGCTGATCTACATATACTTAAATCTAGGTGGTACACCATGAATGTTAAGCTTTCCCCATTGCTACTTCCAAATTCTGGAACTTTCCACCCAAATACTATTTATTCAAATTCAGGATAATTCACAATATTGCCCTCCTTTCTCCTCTTCTTCAGAATGCATTATCCTGCTGCCTTCTTACAGCATCTTGAGGCTTTGGCATCTTTGTACTTATATAAGTAATTTTAAAATAGCATCTTGATTCGATATTTTCAGCAACAAAGAAACCAGAAACCAAAAGTAAAGACCTTATGTACAAAACCTGGATTAAAAATAGGGCACAATTAAATCAGATCTTCTCTGGTTACCTTTTACATCTTATCTTGCCTCACATGCACCTGTATCTTAACATACTTCCTCTTCTTGTTTTATAGTTCACTCTATGTATTCATATATTCCTTTTACTTTTCTTTTTGTTTACTCATTCTCCATTCCTTTTCCTTTTTTTTTTTTTTTTTTTTTCTCTCTCTTTTTCTGTTAAGCGCTTTCTCATTTTACATTTATGAATTAAATGCTTATATATATATATATATATGTGTATATATGTGTATGTTTATAGCTCTGATAATGTTGTTACCCTTTCTTTTTCTTGTTTTTGTTATCCTTAAAACTCAATAAAATTCTTAAACACAAAAAATAGGGCACATGACTAAATGTATAAAGAAAGCGATCACACGTGTAATATTCCAAAACATTTTGAGGCCAGAATCTACTGCATTTTTACAGTGAAGCAAAGTAAACGATACAAAAAACGTCTGCACATTCGCCAGGCTTGACCAATTTCTCTTCTGGAAGGCGCCTATGTTTTTTTTCTTGTCAGCAAACAGTGTGCTGCAAGAAAGCAAAAAACTAATGAATTGAGGTTGGGCATAATTCTTTAACTCTGCAAGTAATGTACATCTGAAAAACAACTTGAGGAAAAAACTGAACCACTGTAATATTAAAAACTCAAGTTTCTCATTAGTGGCTGTCTCTATAAAGAAGCAACTTGATAAAGCATATCTAAAATGTCTGTCAGATGTCTGTGATGATTTTCTTATATCAAATGATATTTGTGGAAATGCATTTTTAGCAATCTAGTGATCATTTATATTACGATGTATGTGCCAATATCAGAAGGAAAGATGTGTGTATGCCAAGGGAAGAATCAATGTTGTTGAAATTGCAAGATTAAAAAAGATGAAATGATACACGATTAAAGGTTTCTTTGGGAGGGAAAAGCACCAAACAAACTGTTACATCCTCTAGTTTGTATATGGTGCCACTTTTTAATAAAATGGTAGCATGATGAAAGCAGCATTTCAGATACTAAGAAATGGCAAGATAGCTGTTCCGGGGCCAATTTGAAAATGTTAAAAGCAAAACAGCAATTTTCTTTGAGAGACAATTTCAGCTAAGGAAAATACAGCTTATGAGTAACCTATAATATTAGAGACCCAGTGATAAGAAGGAATGTTACCACAAAATAGAATACTTGAATGTACAGTGGGTATTTGATGCAAAAAAATTGTACCGAAAAAAAACTCTCATTCTGTTACCATAAATATAGGCTGGCTCTTCATTTTTATTGAAAAGATAAAATGTTTTTGGGTCTAGTGTATTTATTTCACTTCCTTTTCTATTCCCCATGATGAATATGCACATTCAACTGCAACTTGAATATAATTCTGAGGATATCAGGGAGAGAAGAGCAGAATCAAGATTTTCAATAAACCCTTCTTTGACTATTAATTTAGAGTTTTTGCACACATATGACTTCAGAATGGCCTTTTACATCCAGTGTCAAATGAACTATTTCCTCTAATAAGCAATGAGCTTAGAGTTCCAGTACTGCTACTCTGGAAGGTATGACGCAGTCCTGTTCCCTTCAATCATCATCATTGCAATGAGCAAAGAGATGAAGAGTAAATAGGGTGTTCCTTTAATCATTGTATTCATTAATGTCCAGAATAAAGTACTTCTAGCAGTTGAGAAAAAATTATCGCCCTGTAATGAACACAGAATTTCAAATGCTTGTTACAAGATTGTTTTGATGACTTGAACAGCTCCCAGACATTTGGACAATGTCGATAGCAAGTATGTTGCACATGGGGCATAGACTGTCCACAAAATGTGCCATTTGTGTAGAGTAAAAGTGCATGGTATAAACAAGTTAGTGTTTTATAGAACTGCAATTATAGCTTAGTAAGAATTAGGCTTCAATGAGTGTTTAAGATCAGACATGACTTCAGCTAAAAATGCACCAATTTGTTGAGGAAGACATACATCTACCGTGGGAACTATCTTTGGTAGAAATACATTTGCCATATTGCCATACTGAGAGTAAGGCAAAAGTAATTTCACCATATAGATTTACCATTTCATCAACTAATCAGAGGTATTTAAGTTCAACTCAACTCTTAATCAGGCTATATATTTTTCCACTTGATATAACTATCCAAACGTATTCACAACAGTCCTAATCTTTACACATGGTTAATGCAAGACATATACTAGAGACCTATTTATCAGAACTTAGATGGATTGACCATGTTTAGATATGTTGGTTCAAGTTTTCATCATGATTTCTTACTTTTCAAATTTAATGTTTCTGCAGAAACTTGAGTGCCAGTGATACAAAAGTTGCCCAGTTCTTTCATTTGAAGAAAGTGTAACCTTCACAGTGGCAATTGGTAAGCCTTGCTTTCCAACAGTTTCTGGAGCACGTTACCGATGACGTTCATTTACACACTTTAGACAGGGACAGATCTTTCTCATTCAGGAACTAGCGAAGTTGTTGATCAGTTGACTTTGAGACTAAATGAAACATGGATTATACTCTGAATCTAGTAAAATAATCAAATGGTAAAGGAATTAGGAGAGAGCAGGATAAGCATAGGAATCATCTAGACTATGTTTTTCACCTTAATTTAATTACACCTGCCAGTCTGGGTAAAAATTATTATTATGCTATTGTTTAAACCCCCTTTCATTGCTTTAAAAAGGGAGGTTGCAATTTAAGTATCTAAACTCAAATTCAAATTTATTTTTAAATTTAATATCAAATTGTTTGACTGGGTTCACAGATACTTTGACCCTGAAAATGTCAGCATGGTCAGGAAATTTTTCTGAATTGTACTGCAAGTTTATACATTTCGTTTTGGTTGTTTTATTACTTCAGAATACATATCCTGAACCATTCTTAAGTGTTATACATCATCATCAGTGACTGGGAGTGTTTAAATGGATTGTTAGTTCATATGGCTATATCATGCACATATGACAATATTTTAATTTGCTTCTCAGTACATTCCTTAGGATCAATCAATCAATCAAGCGTTTGTTAAGCGCGACTACTCACCCGTAAGGGACTCAAGGCGCTGGGGGTGGGGGGTGCAGGTTCCAGTCCTTCAGGGAGGGGGTCCGTCAAAGAGCCAGGTCTTGAGGCCTCTTACGAAGATGGGAAGCGATGTTGTCTGTCTGAGGTGGAGCGGAAGGGCGTTCCAGGCCTTGGCCGCGAGGAGGGAGAAGGAGCGGCCTCCTGATCTGGTTTTTCTGGTGCGTGGGACTACGGTGTAGGAGAGCTGGGCTGATCGTAGGATCCTTTGGGGTGCGTGGAATTTGAGTCTGCTGTTCAGATATGCTGGTCCGGTGTCGTGGAGGGCCTTTTGTGCGTGGTTGAGCATCTTGAAGGTGACTCTTGCCTCGATGGGGAGCCAGTGGAGTGTGCGCAGGTGCTGGGAGATGTGGCAGTGTTTTGGCAGGTTGAGGACCAGTCTTGCAGTGGCATTCTGGATGTTCTGTAGCTTGCGGGTGAAGTTTTTGTTTATTCCGGCATAGAGTGCGTTGCTGTAGTCGAATCTGCTGGTGACCAGGGCGTGAGTGACTGTCTTGCTGTGTTCAAGGCAGATCCATTTGAAGGTCTTACGTAGGAGACGGAGGGTGTGGAAGCAGGAGGACGAGACTGAGTTGATCTGGCGGTCCATTTTGAGTTCGGAGTCCCAGGTTGCGTGCGTGGTCCGTGGGGGTGGGCGGGTTTCAGAGGGCGGGGGGCCACCAGGTGTCGTTCCAGGCGTCAGGGTTTGGGCCCATGATGAGTACTTCCGTCTTGTTGGTGTTTAGTTGTAGGCAGCTGTTTTTCATCCATTTGGCGACGGCTTCCATGCCTTCTCGAAAGTTGTGTCTGGCGGTGTTGGGTTCTTTGGATAGGGAGAGGATGAGTTGGGTGTCGTCTGCGTATGACACAATGTTGAGTCCGTAGGTTTTGACTATGGGGGCGAGCGGAGCCATGTAGACGTTGAAGAGCGTTGGGCTGAGGGAGGACCCGAGGGACTCCGCAGGTGGTTGGTGTGGGGCCCGAGAGGAAAGGGGGGAGTCTGACCCGCTGCGTTCTGCCGGAGAGGAAGGAGCTGATCCAGTCGAGGGCCTTGTCCTGGATCCCTGCGTCATGAAGTCTGCGTATTAGGGTGCGGTGGGAGACTGTGTCGAACGCCGCTGAGAGGTCGAGGAGGATGAGGGCTACTGTTTCTCCTTTGTCCAGTAGAGTGCAGATGTCGTCTGTTGCGGCGAGGAGGCGGTTTCCGTACTGTGGTTTTCCTGAAGCCGGATTGGGAGGAGTCGAGGATGTTGTGCTCTTCGATGAATGTGGCGAGTTGGCTGTTGATAGCTTTCTCGATAACTTTCGCAGGGAACGGGAGCAGGGAGATGGGTCTGTAGTTTTTGAGGTCGGTAGGGTCAGCCGAGGGTTTCTTCAGGAGGGGGTTTACCTCGGCGTGTTTCCAGTCGTCGGGGAAAGAGGCGGTCGCCAGGGAGCGGTTGATGGTGTGGCGGAGCATGGGTGCGATGGTGTCGGCGGCTCTGTTGAAGATGTGGTGGGGGCAGGGGTCCGTTGGGGCCCCGGAGTGGATTGACTTCCTCGTCTTCAGTGTGTCTTCGGTGGTGAGGGCTGTCCAGCTGTCAATCGTTGGCTTCAGGGTGTCGGAGGTGGTTGGTGGGGGTTCCGTGTGTTGGTTGTCTTCGTCGAAGTTGTCGTAGATGCTCTTGATTTTGTGGTGAAAGAAGGTGCTGAGTTTGTCGCAGAGGTCTTGTGAGGGAGGGATGTCAGTCGACTCGCTGGTGGGTTGGGTGAACTCCTTGATGATGTTGAAGAGTTCTTTGCTGTTGTGTGCGTGTGTGGAGATTCTGTCTTCAATCGCTTTTTTCCTCGTTTTTCTGATGAGTTGGTGGTGGGCGTTGGTAGCGGCTCTGAAGCTGTAACTCTGTTTTTCATGATGTTTAAAACGGAATGCTTCATATACATTGCAGCAATTAAATGGGCATGGAAAACTGCATTTAATTATTTCCATGCAATGGACACCTTCCTTTTCACTCTTACCTATGTTTACGTAAGCAGCATCTGATGCCTTTGCACAACTCATTCACTGTGGAGAAATCCACACCCTGTTAAATAAGGCCACATGGATGACCCATTTGTACCATAACAAAGGCTCTTTAATTGAAGCATATGAACATAATTTCATCATCCTCTCCTCTTTTAACATCAATAAGGGTCTGTGTGATTCACTACGATCCTACCTAGACAAACGAAGTGCTAAGACAATCCCTGTCTTATTGTAGTAAGACAATTATAAAGTATTGTGCTAACTAAAAATATAGGATGATAGAATTACCTATAGACTTGGAATAGATATAATAATAATAATCTTCATTTAAAAGGGGACATATTATAAATTGCCATTTTAATTTTACACTTTTCTTAAAGATGGGCATTATTATAGAGGTTATTGTTTCGTAGAACTCAAGAAAATCCTTGTGTAACATGCCACATTATAATTGAGATAGGCCGTGTTTGTTGCTTTATTTACATCTTCAGAAAAATTATGTTTAGTGCTATAGTGTATTCTTCACTTTACAGATGAGGTATCACCTTCCAATTTTTTAAATAGTATTTTTTAATTGTTAAAATAGTTACATTTTTGATCCTCTATATGAAATATCAGTTTCATAGATGTTATTATTATGGTTGCATTACCCTCTGACATTTTCAATCCATTCTTACACTGTTGTTCAAATAATATTTTCTTTTTCAATGTGTGGGTCTGTAAATGTGCCTGTATCAGATCCAGTATTAAATCTAAGATCTAAAGTTTATCCCACAGGGCAGCTTTGTCACCTACTTTCCAACCTTTTAGATCTCTCAAAACATCACCTATT
Source organism: Calotriton arnoldi (assembly GCA_963921515.1). Lineage (NCBI taxonomy): Eukaryota > Metazoa > Chordata > Amphibia > Caudata > Salamandridae > Calotriton > Calotriton arnoldi. The sequence goes on along the minus strand of CAWUFW010004243.1, from coordinate 161,411 downwards.
AAAGTAAAATTAGGCGTGGTATATATTGGACTGCCATAAGAGCACACAGCTGCCCAAGAACTGGACACTGAAAGATTTAGCTAAGGAAAAGGGAGAATGAAAAATTGGGAGGAACATTCTAGAGGGAAGAAAAAGGGTGAGTTTTGAGACGTTTGTGCAATGAAAAGCGATTAGTCATAGATCTTAAAGAAAGAGGGAGCTTGTTCTAAGCTTTGGTCATGCCCATTGCAAATACAAACACAACAAAATGATGGACAGAGTGCTGAAACTTTTCAACCACTCACCCCCAGTCAAGAAATCTGGGTTAAATCCATCATTCTTTTACTCACTATGCAACCCCAATTTGGACCCAGCCATATGCTAATCAGCCGTGACCCTGCTCCTCATGGGAACAGTACAGCCCGAACTGCCAGGCCAGGTCCTCCCTGGACTGGAAACAAGCATCCTGGGACCGGTTTTGGGGTATCACCCCCCATCAGCCAGGCTAGCTTGAATCCAGTGGCACAGCAAGCAAAGGACTCACGTCTGGGCATATCCTTGGCCACTTAGAGCGAACATAGCAAACAAAACAAGAGATCGACAGAGTGCTGAAACTTCTCAACCACTCATCCCCAGTCAAGAGATCTGGGTTAAATCCATCGTTCTTTTGCTCTCTGGATTATACTCTACTTTGAAATCCTACTCCTGCAACACTATGACCCACCGACAAATTCTGCTCGAAATTGTATTCAATCCTTTTTCCCAAAACATCTTTCAAAGGTTTGTGATCTATATGCACAACAACCTCGGCACCCCACAGGAATTTCTTTAGTTTCTGTATGGCCCCAAAAATGCACAAGGCTTCTCTTTCTCTGACTGAGTTTCTATACTCAGGTCCAGTAATTATCCTTGCGATAAACATAATGGTTCTTTCACCCTTACCATGCCCCTGTTTTACGACTGCCCCTAACCCTTTTGAGCTGGCATCTGTTACCAGAATGGATCTCTCTGAAGAGTCAAAGTTTTTGTAAAGCCGGGGCATTTGACAATCGCCCTCTTAATATCCTCAAATTCATCTGTGCATTCAGATGTCCACACAAACTGCACACCTTTCTTTAAAAGCAACCTGAGTTTATTTGTAGAGTTAGCGAATGTAGGAATGAATTTATTATAGTACTCCGTCATTCCTAAAAAACTTTATTAACTCACCTTTGTTCTCAGGATTGGGTAAATAGTAAATGGTCTTAACCAAACATTCATTAAGCTGTACTCCCTTTCCAGATAACATATGACCTAGATAAGTAATCTCTTTTCACCCAACTCTACACTTTTCTTATCTTAGAGCAGAGGTCTTCATTCTGTGGGGCGCGACCCCCAGGGGGGCCCTGCAGTCCTGGAAAGGGGGTCGTGCATTCCCCAGCTTCACTTGTCAGTGCAATCCAAAAGGTTTGCTTTCCTTTTGGAAAAAGACAGCTGTCCTGGGAGGGCTAATTTAGATCCTTATCAGCTGCTTGCCTGAATGAAATGCAAACGAGTTAATCTGCAAGTGTAAAGGATGAGCAGTTCTGGCTTTAATTGATCAAATAACTCCAGGGTTTGTGATGACAAAAAACAAATGTTTGAGTGGAAGTGCAAAGAGTTAACAATTGGGCTGGGAAGTGCTTGCTTTTAATTTTACTGCATTTACACAGCCCTTAGTACCCCTGCAGAGATGTTGAAGGGACTGTTATGTAAAAAAAAAAAAATTGCATTACACTCTAGTATTACTAAAATCTACATTTTGGAAGCACCTTTTTATAGTAAAACTACTTGCACGTTTTGCAGCATTTTATTTTACACTGTGTAATGCAAGTATAAAATAATTACTTGCATATTTACAGTGCTTTCTGTCACAGGCTGGGACCTCTTTGCACTAAAAATACACATCACTATTATCCACTGCACTAATCCAGATTTAATTCTGTGGCTCTCTGGTTACACACAGACCTCTGCAGTGCATTAACTAATAGAATTTTCATAATGTACTGCCGTGCATTTCCCAGTGAGTAACAACTTTTTTATTTATTTTTCATTTGCGCTGCGCATTATTTTATATGTAGATAGCTGATGGTGAAAGACCTAAAAAACCTACAGAATATTTTGGTGCTTATTTATGAGAGGCTTGCATCGCCAGAGCATCACTTTTTTTTTATGCTCCGGTGGCGCAAGCGTCTCAACCATACCTATGAGGCAGTGCAAAGTCACCCTGCATGGCTTTGCATGGCTTCATAGATATGGAGTAAGACATAGCAGCGCAAGCCACTGCGTTGCCTTATTCTGCATCAAGGAGGTGTTCCATGGGCTTTGCGTGGGGTTCCCACGCAACACCCATGGATTTTGATGCTACCCCATATTTACAAAATCGCATAAACCTGAGGCAGCTCCAAAAACGGACGCCTCCCCAGTGGAGACTTAACGAGGAGAAAAGTTTTCTTTTCTCCTCTTTTTTCCTCTTTCCATGTGCACTGCATTCTGCAGCTCACATAGAAAGAGGAAAACGTCTCTCGGGATTGTTTTTGTGAAGAAAGGTGCCCCTTCCTGAACATAAACAACCCTGCCTATGTTGGTGCTAGGCAGCGAATTGTGCGCCAACGCAAGGGAAAAGGATAAGAATGCACTGTATTTCATAAATATGGTGCATTCCTGCCCTTTCACATTGGCATAGGGCAGCACCGCAAGGAAACTTGCAGCACTGCCCTACGGCAATTCCTCATAAACGAGGCCCTTTGTTTTTAGCTACACCTTTGACTACCCCCCCACGCTCACTGACCTTTAATTTTCTAAACACTGTTTAATATTATTTGCCCACTGTAAACATTATTTGCTGTGGGAATTGGGGGCTTGTATGGTTGTCGATGATGAGGAGTACCAGGTTCTAGAAATTTTTGTCAGAAGGGGGTCCTTACGTCTAAAAACGTTTGACAAGGGGGTCTCGGCATCAAAAAGTTTGAGGACCTCTGTCTTAGAGTGAGATCTCTCTTGCTGAATCTTGTCAGAACTGTTCTCAACACCTGGTCATGTTCTTCTAGCATATGTCCACAGATTAACACAACATCTTGATAGATTTTAATGTGATCAGCACCCTCCAACACACTCTCCATGACCTTTTGAAAAACAACTGCAGCTGAAATGAGACCAAACAGCATTTTAGTATACCTAAACAATCCTAGGGGTGAGGTAAATGATGTTAAGTTCTTTGATTCTTCATCAAGTCTTATTTGATGGTAGGCAGAGCGCTAATGCAGGGTGGAAAAAATACCTCAGGAAATGTGGCTTGTAAAACTCTTTTAAGTTCATCATCACACGCACCTCTCAAAACATTCAATTTTCTTAACCATGTGAGAATTGGAATCCCTAGTTTGTGAAACAAACTCTTTCAAGATAATTGATTGTTTACTATTGGGATCTAACATCACTCCCAAATCTTTTTGGTGGAACCAGCTGATGATGCTGTACCCTTTAGTTGAAATGTAAATCTTTACTGCAGCAATCCTACATTTATACTCAATTTCACCCAGAAAAGTGCCCCTCTAGTTTAATGGGTTGTCCACCATAGGCCAATTGCTTTGTAGGCATTGAGACCTCCCTCTGGCCTCTCCATAAATCTGATTTAAAAAAAAGATCTTTGTCTAACGCAGTACAGCACATCCACAGAAGGTTGACCTAAATCATCACCAATATGGAAATGATACACTCTTCCAGGAGGATGATGAATAAGTAATAAAAGGTATATTACTGGTCACAGTTAATACAGACACAGAGGTACGTCCCAGCCACCTCTAGGTCCACCTTCTAACTGCTCCTTTGAAGAATGCAAATTCTAGACCCTTTCAACTACAAAAGTCCCCCATAACACATTAAAGGACAAAGGCTGCAGGTGTACTTAAAGTTACAGGCAACAAGATATACCACATCATGCCATTCTCAGCCTTTACCAGTCTGGCCTTCAAGCCTCCTTCAGCAGGGGAACAGTCTTGATCTCAACTAGTTGCGAAATCTGCATGACTATCGACATGGGCAAAGAAAAAATCTGTATAATTTTAGACATCTCTGTTCCATTTGACATGGTCTCATGTTCTGTCCCGCTGCAGCGTTTGACAACAATAGGTAATTTGGTAAACACATTAGCATGACTGTCTTTTTTCACATACAGTATCTCTTGCCCCGTATCAGTCACCCGTGAAATTAATGCTACATAGGGTACCTCAAGGATCGATTCTTAGTCTTGACTTCTCAAATATCTGCACTGTGTCTTTGACTAGTTTCATTCAGTACTATGGATTCACCATATTTACATACACTGGTGATGTACAATTTTGAAACTCAACCTGGATCTGGAACACACCCAGACTCACTTTAGGGAGTGAATGTGAACTATTTTTCACTAGATGGCTGCCTTTTTACTATGTCTAAACTATGATAAATCAGAATTACTGCTCCCTGGAAAATCCTCTCCCTGTAACCCAATTTTGTCACTCTTGGAGCCAGCATCTCCATTGACTCAAGTCTCATCAGTCCACAATTTGGGCATAATCTTTGAGAATCTTATCTTGTTGTTCACTTCACAAATCAATCCACTAACAGCTGTATGCTTCCTCCTATTAAGGATCCTCTAAAAGGTTCATACTCTCTTACAGTTGTTGCAAATCAGTAACTCAAGCCCTTTTCATAGCCGATCTAGACTATTATAACTCTTTATATGTAGGTCTAATAGATTATGCTTTCAATCTGCAGCATGTTAAGAATGCTGCAGCCAGATTAGATTTTGGACTAAACTGAAATAAATGCATTTCAGTCCAGCTCAAAGCCACGGGTCTATAAGTGTGTGAACTGTATTATGAGTGGGTCAATGTTCTTCGACCCCTGCACAGTCGCGGCCGATGCAGGCAAGCGCGATGGGGCGGGGTGGGGGGGAAAGTTGACAGATGACAGAATATTTTTTTTAAATGTATTTAATTTGACCTATTCCATCGTCTGTCGACTTCACCTTATTCTAACAAACTCGGAATCAGGGCCTATATGTCTGTGTCTCAAAGCGCTTCCTTGGAATGCACCTCTAATTCCACCTCCATTCCATAGGGGCCAAGCTCCTCACTATTCCTAAACTCAAACAACCATGAGCAGGAGGCCTTGCATTTGGAATACTACGCAAACAAATGATGGACGGAATGATGAACAAATCGAACATTTGATGGGACTGAAAACTGTGTAGCTGATTGTCTATCTCATTTGGTTACTGATTCTCAAGAAAAAATTGTAGAGGATGATGTGTGGGATTTGGATGATTGCAATGTTTGTGAGGTCACAAAAGGGACAGTAAGCGAGGAAGATTGGAGAAGGTTAGTCAATGGTGATGAGTGCTTGATTGAGGCAATTAATTTTATTGAGAATGATGGAAATCAAGAAAAGGAGTTGGTGAAGAGTGTCTGAAGTATTGGAATATCAAGGAAGACTTGTTGGTGAGTCATGGTTTGTTATGGAGAGGAACAAGACTGGTTCCTCCCCGCTGCATTAGGGGCAATCTAATTAATCTGGCTCATTGTAGACATTTGGGAATTTGCAAAACCTAGGAACCGATTAGGTTGCACTTTTGGTGGTCTGGTCTTGACTTACATGTAGAAAGAATAATTTGAGAGTGTCAAGAATGTATGGCTAGTGACAAAATATGCAAAACCAGGGTCCAACCTATGGTGATAAGCGATTACCCTAAGAAGGCATGGCAAGAAGTTGCGATAGACATTTTAGGACCTATACACTGCAAAACTGGCCAAACTTTTGTGATTGTATTGATTGATAACTTTTCAAAGTGGCCCGAGATACATATTTCTCAAATTCCCAAAACATTGAGACTGGCAATGTGATATGCTTTTTGAAGGAATTGTTTGCTAGGGAAGGGATTCCGGAATACATACTTACTGATTATGCTGTACAACTAGTCTCAAATGAAATGGAGATGTTTTCGAAAGACAAGAATATAAAGCTCAAAAAAATGTGCCCTTTATCACCCAGCTTCGCATGGTATTTTTGAAATGTTCAAAAGTGTGTTAAAGGAATGCAAGATGCCTATTAATTGTAAAAAATATCATTAGTTGAATTTTTTTAAATATATTGACATATGTTATATGGTTGGCTTGGGCTTTACAAATGTATTTTCTGTAACTTTTAAGGTCAAGCAGATAGATCAACTTATCTTAAAAGATGTCATTTATTACACCATTTTAGTTCAAGTTGTTTACACCATTTTCTTGATTCACTGAGAGCATTTGTTACAAAGGTGCTGAATACACAGTTTCCAAGATTGTTTAGTGGTCTAACCAGAATAGTAGGCATCTAGCTTGTGAGATATTCATAAATTGTTAAGCACAAGACAGTATCCAGGCTATTTTCACAATTGGGAATCTTGCTGCCAATTGTTATGGCTCTGCTTTGGATTGTAGTTTGGCTCATGCTCCGCCTTTGTGGGCCTCTGTCTCTGAGGAATTATGAATGGGATGAATCTGTAGAATAATATAGAAACTAATTATATAATGATCTGTCCAGGTTAGATAAACGTACATTTGAATTGGGATATGTTTCAGTTGGGAAAAAATTAAATTTAACGTGTTCCTCAATGTTGGTGCTCTAAATAAACTATTGGTGAAGACCAAAATGTAAACAGTATTCGAAAATGCTTGCTGCCATTGTAACTGTGGGGGGAGCAGTGGCACACATTTTGAAGTCACCCAACTATTGTATAAATACAGAGGAAATCACTTCCAAAAAGTAGTTAGGTACACTGATAGACTACCTGAAGGTTCTATAGTCAAGAAAAGCTTTCAGCTGCATGATTGTAAGTGAGCAATTCTAGAGAATGTAGGGCTACAGCAGAAGCGACAAATTGTGATTGTGTTTTTATAGATTACTAAAATCCTTCCTACAGGGCGGATTAATCTGTCTTTGCAAGATATGTAGTAGTCCTGAGGTACTGCAATTAACTTTCACCTGAGAATGGATGAAATGTGTTATTATATTCGAAATAGGTTCAAGGCAAGTCACTGTATAGCTCTCCAAAAAACCATACATGAAAATATATAAGTAAAATAAAGGAATGAATTGTCACTCCATAGGTTAGTTCATTTTTCAGGGACACACAGATTAGAAGACCTAGGGCCTACTGTATCAAAATGTTTTGTGCATTTGTGTTTATGAGAAAATGTGTTAGGACATATGGGCCCTAGTATGCTAAGGCCATGCTTGTTTTCAGTTTCCATGTTCCATTTTGGTTCTCTGTAATTTTGAACACAAAGGACAGTTTTGAGATACTAGTATGACAGTGGTACCTGACCTTGAGGAACGCCATTCTTTTGCAGTTAAAAAGGATGGAGTTTGATTGAAATGTAGTTATGCTACTGCACTGATGAACGTCTTAGGGGTCGATTCCGATGTCGGACGGACCGGAGTCTGTCCGACATCGGTCAGGAACTGTAACCGACCGACCTCCTGTTGTCGGTAGGGTTCGGTCGCAATCCTATACTTAACAATGGGAGCATGCATTCCGAATGGAATGCATGCTCGCATCGTCAAGTGCAGAGGTGCAGTTCATCCCTGCACCCCGTGGCAGGCACCCCAAGGTGCCTGCCACCGGGTGCAGGGATTAACAGGGGGGCACCGTCGTAGGTGGCCCCTGGGCCACCATTCGGCAGCCACGCACCCATGGGGGCCCTGCTGGAAGCCCCCAAAGACAGTTTCCCACTGCCTTTTTGTGCCGGAAAGACCGGCACAAAAAGGCAGTGGGAAACTGCCATCATACTCCCTCGGCTGGAAAGAGCCGGCAGGGGGAGTACTGAAGGCTTTCCGGATGGTGGATGGGCTCCCAGAGCCCATTGTAACCCATCCGGAAAACCGAGTCGGATTCCTTTCCGAGGGTCGGAGCCATTCCTAACCGCATCGGAATCGGGCACTTAGTGTAGCACATGTATCCAGTCTAGCGTTGTTCAATAGTTTAACAAAGTGGGTATGAATGACGTTATAAGTGACTACTAAAATGAAATATCAGTACAAGGTAGAATTCTGTGTCATTTTTATCAAGTAGTTAGAACTTAGATTAACTTTCATAAACTTGCCAAACTCCCACTCTCCGAGTGATTAAGGTTGTAAAAATAGCAATCTATAATATAGCTTTAAAAGCAGACCTCCCAATGGTGGGCTCTAAAATGATATATCATAAACATTGGACCTGATTCACAAAGATTGTTCTCCGAGTACACATGAATTACTCCTGCAGTACTCCTAAATTACTCTTGATTTCAAGGTGTATGCCAGTAGTACTCTTGATTTACTCTTAAAATGCAGGAGCAAGTCAGTAGCTCTTCAAGAGTCAGTCACAGCAATTTCTTTGTGAATTGGTCCTATGTACTTGTTACCTAGGTGGGTCCCATAATACCTGTTTTGAAGCTGCAAGATGAACCCAGAAAACTAAGAATTACTTCAATATTACATATGGTCATTTAGCTGTATAACAGTTATTGTGGGTTTGAAGAATCATGTATATGCTGATAAGAGGTGTTGTCTACTCCAGGAATTATTGGAGACTTTTGAACATACTGTGTTTCTTTCACAACGACTTTGCTGTGAGTAGGTTTTGCTTGCTCTTGTAGTACATCTATCTTACTACGTAAATTGGGTGTATGGCTGAGCCAATGAGTGTTACTCTCATGGTGGTATGTTCTATATATGAGGGCATGTCCAGAGTGGAATTTTGCTTTACATTCTGGCAGGCAATGTGGACACCATGATAACAATCATGAATTGCATGCTGGGAGCCATGTGAAAATTAGTACGAAATTGGAACGTTTCATTGTGTGACAATGTGGACATTGGCATCCTGGTAATATATGTACATGAGAGATAACCTATGCCTTACCCAAAAACACTGGCGCAATGAGCAGCTCTTTCGCACAATAAGCAGCCCTGAATTATCAGAGCATCAGTGATCACACCTGATGGACTGGCATATTGAGCTAACTCTGATTTATTGAGCACCACCATTAGCTGGTGGACACATTGAGCGTTATGTCATTGGCGGCACTACAACCGCCATCTTTGGCAGCACTACAACTGTGCAATTCGCCTTTCCCTTGAGTAGTGCAGCGACACTCAGCAATATATGGCAAGTACTCTGGCATATTGTGTCAGCACCAATGCTTGAAACAATACCTGCAACCAATCACTTTGCCTATGACTAGATAGTCCGTGTTTTCTCCGTAGTGCTCACTGCATAAAAAGAGCTATACTTCTCCTGTGGCATGAATATTTGCCTTTTGTGTAGTCAGTGACTTATGACATTCACACACATTTCTTACAGGGACATACAAGATGTACTAATGTAAAGAAATATTGCTCTTGAAGTGCGTGGCATACTCGGCCTGATTCACAAAAGTATTCTGAGACAAAATCCTAACTTTACGACTTTCTGTATTCACAGAAGGCATTTAGGAGTACCAAAGTTAGGATTTTGTCTCAGTCAATCTTAAGTTTTGGTCTTAAATTGAACTTAAGACAAACTCAAGTTTAACTGAGACAAAATCCTAGTCGTAAAGTTAGGATTTTTGTCTCAGTTAAACTTAAGTTTGTCTTAAGTTTAACTTAAGACCAAAACTTAAGATTGACTGAGACAAAATCCTAACTTTAGTACTCCTAAATGCCTTCTATGAATACCGAAATTCGTAATGCCTTCTGTGAATACCGAAAGTCGTAAAGTTAGGATTTTGTCTCAGATTACTTTTGTGAATCGGGCCCACTGAGTTTTTCTTCCGTTCCCCAACAAAAGTACCTGCAATGTCTTAGGTTTTCTAACGTGCAATTATTCTAGATTTTTCTTTGGGGCGTGGGGAAAAAATCCTAAACCCTCGGTGAAGGCCAGGAATCTGTCCATGCTTGATCAGTGACACGTGAGGCTGTTTTGAAAACAATTCTCAGGGCCGATGTGGGTTCACATTCCAATCACGCACTAAGACAACGAACCTCATACACATTGTGTTCATTATGTTCACTATAAAAGTCAGACTGCAATCATTCTGGAATTGCATAAGGGAGCGTATTGTCCCCTGTAGCAGAGCACATTGTTTGCTGCATTTGAGTTACAAGTCCTGTTGCTGGAGTACAAATGTAGCGGGCGGTTTTATGAGAACCATGGTTCTTTGTTATGCTAGACATCAGAAATGTGGTACCTAAGTTTACTCTCTTAGGGCATAACAAACCAATGAGAAAGGAAGAATGCACGCGAGCTTGAACCATTAGCACAGCAAGGATGCCACGGCATGGTGCAAGGAAGGAAAATGCTCTCTTCAACTTCTATTGGGATAGTACATTACATCAATTATCAGGGATCAAAGGGTCTTTTTAGATTTTTCTGGGCCCCGGTGCCACTGCACCTGCTGCACCAATGGCAGATAAGCCTTTGACTAGAGCGAACAAAATATATTTCTCATTTCGGGGAGGTTGTATTGGAAACACACACTGGAACTGAGGCACATTACCAAATTTCCTCAGTAGTCTTACATTTGTGAAAACCCCCCTGCCATGCGGGAATTCTGCTAAGTCCCAGCACCTTTCGCTGCATGAGGATGGCTCATTAACAGCGACTCTCTGGTTAGGGGCTATGTTGCTCTAAAAAACTAGCCTGGAATGGAATAAAATATCCTTTTGATCACCATCCTAACCTGCATGCTCCGGTAGTGTAATTACTGAAGAGAGAATGTCCACGTACACAGTAGACAGACAGTAGAGTCCAAATGTAAATAGATGCTTTAGATAGTTGCACCGTGATAGCTTATGGGTAATAGTTAAAATAGAAGAAATGATCAGATCAACCAGAGAAACAGAGAGAAAACGGTAATGTTATATTTAATAGTTAATCATTTCCTCGAAAGAAGCACTGCATGACAGCATCATTATATGTGTTTACTGAGATTCACTTCGGCATGAAGTGTGAATTGCCATGGTTACTGATTATAGTAAAAGCTTTTTTCACAACTTGCTCATCTTTAATAAAATTCCTGCACCAACTTGTTTTATTGGAATATGGTCGCCCTTATGATGTGTAATTTAATGCCAGAGGAGCTCAGTCCCTTTGAGTGCTATTTGTTCTCCTTTTTTATCCTGGTCTGTGACAGTATTAAGGGGACTTAGCATTAAAAAAAACTTTTTGAATATTGCCTTGAAGGTAAACCTATGCTTAAAGCAAAAGCCTGAGCCAAAAGCTGTTTTCAATGTAGGCTTAGCCCTGACGTGCCTTTTTATGAGTGCAAAACCACTTTAGCAATTTAGAACAAGGATTAACAAACTCAATGGGTCTGGCCCTTTCATTTAAAGTGTCGAGTCATTCAAGAGGAAGTGTGTTCACTGTACAAAACCACAAATAAATATATTTGAACAATATGAAGATGAACAATAAGGGCTTTCCCTGGTCTAGCAAACTGAACATAAATGTTCAGCTACCATACTGATTCATTTATTTTCTACATCACGCATGCATATGTCATGCTGGACTCAAAGAAGCAAGCAATGATCAGAAACGTGACAAGTGTATTATTAAAGATCAAAGAGCACACCAACATCAATAGGGCCTTACTAGGCCACTGCTTGTTTGAGCCACATAAATTCACTATTTTGACTATTTTCATTATGAAGACAATTGGGTGTACCCCTATTAAGGCCATTCGCACACCTTTGAACTGTGCCACATTTGGTTGGTTGATCAACTTTAGTAATCTGATTGCCCTTCCATAGTCAAGAGCACAGGATTTCCTCACTTCAGTTCGATTTCAAGTCTCTGGCCTACCAAGTCCTAAACAGATCACTAAAGATATTCGGACCTGACTGCTCCCTGTTGTGCAGTCACTGTTTGGCTCACGTGCTTGTGAAAGCAGAGCTGAAATTTGTCACTCCTGGGGGGATATTCACAAGAACGTGTGCTAAACATCACCAAAAAATGCTAACGCAACTTTACACATCGCAGCCTATCGCGGGAAAATAACCCCGTGTTAACGTGGAATTCACAACACTGCGGTACCATGCGATAGTCCGCCGAAAACGCGGCCAATGTCCGCGATACAACCACCTCGACGGAGATAAAAACACAAACCACAACACAAAAAAACGTGCGAAGAGCCCATTCGCTATGAGGAAAGCAGCGATAAGCATCGCCAAGCCCGCGACACACACACGGCAGGCGGGAATAAGCACAACAAAAGCCTGAAAAAGAAAGACAAACCAAACAGAAAACAACAGCGAAGCACAATGGAGGCAACCGGAGCCAGTACACAACCCCACAAGCCCCATTGGCAAGAAAACATTGTACATGGCAGGCCATCGTGGACAAGGTGAATGCAGCCGGAGAGCGGAGGAGGACAATGGAAGAAAACCAGAACAGTCAGAATGATGCAAAACGCACAAACAAGCAGAAACACGCCAACAACAAGAAGGCAGCAATGCACACCGGAGGTGGGAGTCCAGCGCCACACCAGGAGCTGGATGACATGGAGGAAATGGTGTCCACCACATCAGTCTGGAGATGGTGGCAGGACTCGGGGACCGGAAACTGCCCAAAATCAACAGACACAACAGCAACAGGGAGAGGAACGACCAGGGACTGGGGGCACGGGGGGAGATGGGCACAATGGCACACATGCACAATGAAGCACAGCACAACTGCAGACAAACCATGCCCAAGAGTAACAACACCAACCAAGAGCACTAGTCACACAACCCGGGAATATCACACCACTGAACAAGCACAGAAGTGAAAACCACAGTGCCTGAAAGGGAGAAGGGTGAGCCTAATCAGAGCTGAAGGGACATCTCACACACAATGCAGCACACACACATAGGAAGCAGAGCACCCCATCATCGAACACAATGTGGTACAAACACCAACATTTGCACAACCGAGCACAGGACACAAGTGCACCCGCTTGTGGACGGTAAATGGCCATACGCATCTGGCAAAGCACGAAACAGGGACATGATAATGCACAAGTACAAACCCACAGCCCTGATGGGGTAGCAATGCACGTATGGCAGGGAGCCAGAGAGTCCGTGACACACACATTGGCATACAAATCAAGACACAACACAGTTGGAGACAAGTGAAAGTGCGGAAACTTTATCAACAAGTGCGTGTCAGTACGGCCAAGAGAAGTGCCACGATATGCAGACCAATGCAGCAGCATGTCTGAATGAGGAACATAGGAAAGCGCCCATGTCCACCCCGGGGAAGTCCATCACCAACACAAGTCAGTGCCAACCTGTGTTGGTTGTCCGCGCATGGATCAGGAGTCCAGGCTAATGCAGACATGTCCACTGTCGTCTTGGGACATGTGACCAGATTCCCAACATGCAACCAGGCGTCGGGACACATGCAATGGGTCACATCCAGTTGTGGCTGCAGGTACCTTGTCACTCGTCCATGAACGCGAGTGCAGCAGCGTAGGCCAACATTTCCAATGAGAGATCGTTGTCCAGCACATCTGACATGTCGGCGACGTAATCCATCAGCTGACCCGGACAGATGTGCTGACTCCAACCCCTGGCCCCAATGTGCAACAAAGCCCAATCGGGTAGTGGCTCAATGTGCTCACTGCACACGACGACTCGTGCAATCTCCCAGGTCCAGTTGCCAGCATGCATGCCAAACATCCATGCATGCCATAAACGGGCATCACGGTGACACTCCTGGTCGTGGGCCAACAGGGGGCGCACACACCCGTCGAAATCCAGGTCAGCTACCGTTACGTTGGAGAGGCAGACATCCATGGTCCACTCGAATATGCACGAGCAACAATGCAACACAGGCTGAACGCAGGTGACGTTTGCAAGGCGGAAGCTCAGCCGGTAGCTGATCCGCAGCACTGCCAACGGCAGTGCCCCCAGCCACATGCAGCAGACGTGCACGGTACAGGTCCATGTGACTGGAGTCGAGCATGTGTCCGGGATGGTCTGCCATTGCGTCAGTGGCTCTGCTTGAAGCGGCACTGGCTTGCCCTGCGCCAGTCCTGTGGATGAAATGGCACAGCTCGGAGCAATGAGCAGTGTCTGTGTGCAACGGGTGCAGGCCTGGGGTGGGGTGGGAGTATGTGTGAAGGCCATATCACGCACGCTAACTATGACCAAGGACTTCTGCGTGTGGGATGTGTACACGTTGGTCTCACGTCGGGCAGTGCGTAGTGTGAGAGTCGCAAATAAATGCTATCGTATCTGTCAGGGGGTGCTGGCCACATGCAAGTCCCAGCTCGGAGCTGCAGATGTGCCACCGCCTGATAGTACAGACAAAGGACCCTTCATCCCTACAGTAACTTCACCATCTGCATGCATTCAGGAGATGTACAAAGGCCTGTCGTGGGTGTGGTGGGATGTCTGCGACCCTGGGAATCATGGATGATATGCCCAGCACGTGGCACATGAGCGGCCTCACTGTGTGTTACGTTGCCTCACAGCTGGTCCTCCCTCCCACGAGCCCCCACACTTGTGTGCGCTGCATGGTTGTATCACGTGCACTCCTACGGACACCATTGTAATGCCTGTCCGCGCATGTCCAGCGGCATGCCAACAACACCGTGAAGCTGGCCTTTAAAGGTGTGCGGCCACGTGAGTGTAGGCCAATGGTCCGGACAGGGCGGACACAGGTGTACAGTCCATGGCTGGCTGTGATCGCGCTGCGATTGAGGCTAGGCAACTGACTCATGCAGCTGCAGGACTGATACACATAACACTTGGCATGCATGTGCCAAGACCCCGAGCGGTCTTGCGCTCCTACATTTCCCCGTCCGTGCGGGCCCGCCCTCATGGTGCATGCTACATTGCAACATCGACTACTGTGGCCCTGGTGGCGACAACACCCCAACACAGAGACACACTTACCGCACTTCCTGCCCAAGGCCAGGTCCGAGCCACGCCCTGCTCCCCCTGCCGAATCAGCACACCCCTGCGCTGACCTGACGTACGCCGGACCAGCACACGCCGCTTGTGCATGCAGGGGGTGGGCGAAGCTACATGTCCAAGGGCACTGCCAACGCTGAGGTGACATGGTATCCTCTGCTGAAGACAGCACACTGTGATGTTGCAGGGCCCATGCCCATCATGCTGACACAATGACCACACGGACACACTTGCTCAGATGGTGTGAATGACTACGGGCACATGCGCCCGGCCACATTTATTAGCAGGCACACATATCGAGTGACACCTGTGTTGGATGTGTGTGGGGTGTGTGCACACCAGCCATCAAGGGCTGCCTCGTGCAGTCAGAAATCGACGACAGTGTACATCGTAAAGGACACAACCATTCAACCATAAAGGCCCCATGTTATGTTATGTTATGTTATTGTAGTTTATAAAGCACGCAGCTACCCCCAACGGGGATGTCCCGGCGCTGGTAGCAGAGAAGAAGGGCAAAGTGCGGGCGACCTCAGGGTGCTATGGGAGACCAAAGAGCCAGGTCTTCAAAGATTTACGAAATGTGAGTTCTGGGTTGGCTTTCCTAATATATTCTGGCATGGAGTTCCATAAGGTTGCTGCTCTGAGGGCGAAGGACCCTCCTCCTATTCTGGCCCTAACAAAGCGGGGTATAGTAAGAAGTTCATGGTGATTGGACCTCAGGTTCCTGGACTGGTGATATTTACGAAGTCTCTTCCTTAGATACTGAGGGCCAGTGTTTCTAACTGCTCTGTAGGCCAGTGTTAATGCCTTGAATTCTGTCCTTCTTTTCACTGGAAGCCAGTGAAGGCTCCGTAAATGAGGGGATATGTGATGACGCAACGGGACATTTCCTGATAAGCCTGGCTGCTGCATTTTGTATCGTCTGCAGTTTTCTTATTAAATAAGCTGGCAGACTTAAGTACAGGCTATTTGCATAGTCCAATTGTGACGTAATCAGTGCATGGACTATTGTTTTCCTGCAGTCCAAAGGTAGAAAATAGAGGAATTTCCGCAGGGCTTTCATTTTCCAAAAGCAGGACGATGATACATGGTTTATTTGGGTCTTCCATGAGAGGGTATCGTCGAATTTAAACCCAAGATTCCTGGCCGATTGTACAGGAATAGGCGGAGGAGTTGAGCTCAGCAGGCCACCATAGGGCAGATGGTGGGGCTGATGGTTGATTGAAAAATAAAACTTCAGTTTTATCCGTATTTAATCGCAAGCAATTCTCGGTCATCCAAGTTGATATTTCCCTCATGCAATGTTTGAACCTTGTGAAAGCCTCCTCTGAGTGGTCTTTAAAGGAGAACACAAGCTGAGTATCATCAGCGTATGAGATGACACCTACCCCAAGTTGCTCTATAAGTGGGGCAAGAGAGGCCAGATAAACATTGAAAAGAGTCGGAGCTAAGAGCCGAACCCTGAGGGACTCCACAGATCAGGGGACGGGGGATGAGGTATAAGGATGAAGCCGTGTTTTCTGGGTTCTACCTTCTAAAAGGAGCTGAACCAAGCTAAGGTGGTCCTTATCACTCCCAGTTGCCTAAGCCTGTCTAAGAGGATCTTGTGGGACACCGTGTCGAATGCCACGGACAAGTCGAGCAGCACCAGCATAGCACATCCACCCTTATCCAGAGTTTCACGGACCGTTTCTGCTACTTCAAGCAGTGCGGTCTCGGTGCTATATCCTGATCTGAAACCTGACTGAGAGTCATGGAGTAATTTATTGGACTCTAAGAAGTTGGATAGTTGTTTCTGTACTTCTTTTTCCAGGATCTTGGCTGGTGCCGGCAAGAGAGAAATAGGTCTAAAATTCTTCAGTTCCGCGGGGTCAGCATCCTCTTTCTTCAAGATAGGCTGGACTAGTGCCGTTTTCCAAATTGAGGGGTATATGCCTAATTTCAGTGAGGTGCTCCAGAGTAGATTTAAGGGGGGGTTTAGTAATGGAGCAAGTAAACTGAAGAACCTGCTGGGCATGGATCCATAGGAGAGCCAGATTTTATTTTTTCTAATTGTGAGAGGGAAATTTCTGGCCTAAAAGGGTTGAATTCTGACCAAGTGTTAACAGGTGAAGGGGAAGGTGACATCATATTGGGAGAGTCACATCCGGGAAATGAGGAGTAAATGATTTGACTTGTGCTGCACAGAGTTAGTGGCCCCGGATGCACAGCATCATGCACGGGCCTACCGCCACGGGCCGCTGACTTGCGGTGCACTAGGGCAGGGTCACGAGTGCAGAGCAAGTTTCCGTAGATGACAAAGGGGCTTGTCGCGGAGTGTCTCGGTAGACAGTGGAAGGTGTACCCCCAGGGCATGATGCAGAGGGCAGACCACGCTGAAACAGTCACTATGGTGGAGATGAATGGAGCAGACACATGTCGGACACCAAGTCCGGTTCAGCCAGATGAAGATGCAGAAAACCCCAAAGCCATGGACTCAGACGCCACCAAGGTCCAACCAGATAGTGCCCATGACTCATTGCGCACAGAGTTAGTGGCACCAGTGCTGTTAGGGGATGCCGTCTGCGATGAGGCGTGTCCAATGGTGTGGACTCCTCCACATCTTACCCAAGACACAGTTCCACATGTGTGACCTACTGGACCGCAGTGTAGGCCTGCGGCAGCGGTCAGCACAGGCCATTCACCGAGTGTCGCCAGCTTAGGTTGGATGGTCCCACCAGCCTGCGTAGTTCAGGTTCAGTGGCACCACGGGACGCGGACTTGCGGTGAACAGGGTTTATGGCACCAGGTCAGTTGTTGATAGTGTTCGATCACCTCCGTGACTCTGATCCGGCTCTCGTCCGGACTGAGCCGCATCTTCCTCTCACTCCTCTCTGTGCGTTCACTGGTGTGGACTCTGCCATTCATTATTCGCGACTAAGTGCTGGATGTGGGACCTACTAGTCCGCAGGGTAGGCCTGAGCCCTCATCCAAGTGTCGCCGGCTTGCGTTGAACAGGGTTAGTGGCACCATGTGTCGCCGGCTTGCGTTGAACAGGGTTAGTGGCACCACGTGTCGCAGGCTTGCGTTGAACAGGGTTAGTGGCACCACGTGTCGCCGGCTTGCATTGAACAGGGTTAGTGGCACCACGTGTCGCAGGCCAGTGATGCAGAACTATGCTTCACTGATCGAAGGGAGTATAGTGATGTGGACGCTGCCATGGACTTGGGGTCACTGCCATTCAAGACTCAGGACACAGTTCCACGTGTGGGACCTACTGGGCCGAAGAGGACGCCGGTGGAGTATGTCAATGAGAAAGGAGTAATGTGGGCCAGCGTCGTGGGGGCCAGCGATGGTCTGCGGAGGCTGCAGAGGTCGCGGGACTGGGGCTTGGAGCTTGCACCGGCATGTGGTGGGCCCTCTTTGACACACGCCGGTGTAGGCAGGTGAGCGGAGCCTCGTTGGTGCGCTGGGGCAGGCATGACGGCCCGGGGTGCAGCAGGCGCACAGGGACGCAGGCCCCACCGCGCTCGGCGCCAGACTCATGGCGGGCTGAGAGGCGCCGCCCTGGCAGACGCGTTGTCCATTCCGAATGAGACCCACGCCCAGTGCGACGGGCTTTTTGTTCACACCCCTACGCAGGCCTGGCCTACGCAGGTCCAACCCACTCCGCCCGCGCATGCAGGGGGGGACGTAACGTGCAACATTTCCACGTTCTGCCCCACAGCCTGTGGGGACATGGTAGCATCCACTGGCCACTACACTCCATGCACCAGCAGTTAATCTCCACATGGCCATTTCCGTAGTTTGCACACTGTGGTCTGTCCGGCACCTCCACGCCACACCTGGCATTGGGTAGGTTCACATTCCTTAGTCACTTGCCGCTCTCGCACATGCCTGCTCCATGCCTCTCCTCACATCCTGCTATTGTGTGTCTGTGGTGCCATGCCGTGGCTGGGTTGTGGGCACGGCAAGGCCAAGTTCCCAATGGAGTTGTGTTGTCGTGTCTGGTCAGTTGGCATGTTGTGTGGCATGTTGAATGTAGTTGTGCTGCGTGCCCATTGCCAGTGTCGTGAGTTGCATGACTGTGGGCTGGAGGTGTGTGGTGTGTTCATTTTGGACTTACCAACGAGCACTGCATTTCCATGGGTGCCATCCTGGGAGCGCTGGTGATGATGGACTGTCGGGGGATGTGAGAATCATGCACTCTGCCTGGGGAGTTGGCCACGACATTGTTGATGAGTCCCGGGCGGTCCACTATTGCCTGCACATTCATGGGATGCATGTGCTTTCTGTTGTGGTTGTTGTGTGCAGTGTCGGCAGGGGGCACGAGGGGTACATGTGTGCAGTTGATTGGCCCCGACACGTGAGGGAATCCAGCTATGGCGTAGGGGCCTTGCTTGGTCTCCAGCTGCTCCTGCGCAGTGTGGGTGAAGTGGAGGTGCTGGGGTACCAGGCTGGTGATGGCATCCAGGACAGGTGTGATGACCTTGGATGGGGCTGGCTGTGTGACTCCTCCGACTCTGGCAGTTGTGGGTTGGATGGTACCAGAGGCCGACATGTGCAGCGCAGCCGGCAGCTTTGTCTGCGGAGGGATGTTGGTTGTCCGCTGGGTTGGTACCGTCAGCAGGTGGGGATGTGGGTCAGGAATGGTGGGATGGTTGTCCTTTTGGGCCTGGAGTGGGCAATGTCCTCCTCTGGCGTTGGGTCTGGGCGGCAGGTGCATTTCAGGTGGGTCCGCTGTCTTTGTGTACGCTGCCTCTGTGGTGTTCCCGGGGGGGGGCGTAACGGGTCCTGGGGGTGGTGGCGGGCCTGGGGTGGGTGGCGGTGGGTGCTGTGGCCCTCATGGGTCTCGGAGCTGCATGATCATTGTCTCCATGGCATCTGTGGGTCTTCAGATGTGGCTCTTGGCTGGGCTCCCTTTCATGCTGCAGGTAGTCGTCCTGCTTAACACCAGCAAAAGGCAGGTGTTAAATACCTGCTGCTACCGCGGCTTATCGCGTGGTTTTGACTCGCATCGCAGATCTGGCAGTTCGTTGTGAAATTGGTGTTGTAGTTTTTTCGTGTGTTTTTGCACGGGAACGCCTACTCTGCATCTCATTAGGGTTAGTTGGTGGTGTCTACCGTGGGGGTAAATTTTGGGGCAGTTATTGCGGAAATACTGGCGATGTCTGCAGTTTGCACCCGCTTGTGAATGGGGTGTTGAATCTATCTCCACTTTTGATGCGTTAAGGTGGGGATAACTCGGAGATAAGTTCTTGTGAATATGCCCCCAAGTGTTTAACGTTATGCTATCTTTTAGTGTTCCCCAGTAATTCCCCAATTATCAATTTTAAACATGGTTGTCCTATTCTTTGGTGCCTTTGTTGTTTGAAAGCTGCAGTTGATATTGACAGCAATAAACAGTGCAATTCCTTGGTATATTTCACATCACGCACTCAAATGAAATAGGTGTATAGCTTTAGGGTGGTGTGATATAGAGCGAAGTATTAAGAAATATGCTTAGCTTCTCACCATCAGAACAATTCAAATTTAACTGATGTTCGCTAACATATAACACTAACATGCTCCTTCACTTCAGATAGCAGTCCTATAGGAGTCTTCAAGAAAATAAAGAAAGATACAGGCACGTAGTAAATATGCACAGTAAAGTCTGTATTCTAACTCTGGTGATATAAGGTGCTGATTGAAAAAATAATGTTAAAGTTGTCTCAAAGGCTAGACCTAAAAAACAGCTAGGCACTTATAAAAATACTACCCCAAATATTTTTGGGAGATGTTCTAGTGGGCGTTTAAGAGCCGTAATGTCCTCAACCTTTATCAATGCCCAAAACATATTGGGTTGTAGGTAATCACAAACATTTCACCGCCCATTCCTTCATTGGAGACAGATGGAAATTATGGGGCTTGGTTAGAGTTTGGTGACATAGATGCTCTGTCAAAATGCGGCTGATATTCTGTACACTGTATTAAAATGTAATTGTAATATCAAGGCTGGAACACCCATCACGTTTATGACTATTATTCAGTCCTCCAAACTCTGAACGAGGCCTTTAGTCCTGAAAAGCACAAGAGTAATACCCTTTCCATGGTGGGAATACTAGAGGAACAACCCCCCCAAAAAATGGAGGCACATTTAGAAACTGTTTTTTCTTTATGGAAAAATGATTAACTGTAGAGAAAAAATGGACAAAAGTAGCTAGTACATTTGAATATGTTCCGTGATTTTCACAAAAGTAAATATAAACATGTATATTTTGTTGCTTGAAAACGGAATTTACTAATGGATTCCAGGAGACATCCTGAAAATCTGAAACATTTGCAGGCTTTTAGAAGTTCTCTTATAATTTTTTCCAAGTTTGTGAAAATCAGAAATCTACATCTTTAGGAGGCAGGTGCATATCTGGATTCTTTTAAAAAACCAGGACCAAGCTGTCGCTGTTCCTGCCCTTACTTTTTAATACACCAAAATTAAGTGCAGCCGCTCAAGGAGCGTGTATCAACTGCCCCTCACAGGCCACTTGCAACTCTGTAGAGATACTCGTAACTTTAACTTATCCAGAGATGCTCGACTTTCATACATACCACAGGTGTTGGTAATGGCCCTTTCCACAGGATCATCCCAAAACTTTTTGCCTTTTACCTCCTATTTTTCTGACCCTGTTTTTGTTGGCTATAGGATTCTGTGCACTTTACCACTTCTGACCAGTGCTAAAGGGCATATGCTCTCTGTATAAATTGTGACAATGATTGATTATCCATGATTGGCATATTTTATTTACTGGTAAGTCCCTAGTAAAGTGCAAGGTGTGTGCCAGGGCATGTAAATCAAATGCTACTAGTAGGCTTGCAGCTCTGGTTGTGCCACCCACATGAGTAGCCCTGTAAATGTGTCTCAGACATACCACTGTAGTGTCTGCGTGCACAGTTGTAAACTGTCATGTTGTCTTGACAGGTGCACCCGCTTGCCAGGCCAAAACCTTCCCTTTCCTTACATGTAAAGCACCCCTAAGGTAGGCTCAGGGTACCCCCATGGGCAGGGTGCAGTGTATGTGAAAGGTAGGACATGTACTGGTGTGTGTGACATGTCCTGATAGTGAAATACTGTGTATTTTGTTTTTCACTATTGAAAGGCTATCTGTCCCATGGGCTTATCATTGGGGCTGCACTGTAACATTTTTACATGTGTAACTTGCAATAGGGACAAGATAGAAAAATGGAGTTTAGGCTCTCTAAACTCAGAATTTGTTAACGGACCTTTCGGTAAAGGTGGTTTTGAATTCTGTGTTTGAAAATGCCACTTTTAGAAAGTGGGCATTTTCTAACTTTACCATTCTGTGTGACTCTGGCTGTTTGTGTATACAGCACCTGGTGTTTGAGTACTAGGAGCTGTGATGTGCATTCACTCTAGACAGTCAATAGGGGGGTTTAGCTGTGCCCTGCCTTGCCTGGGTGACTCATCGCAGGGCTGAATAGACCTTGTCTGCATTTAGAGTGGTGGGAGGAGTTTTGCTTGCACCTGAATAGGCTGGGTCTCCTTTTTCACAATACTGTCTCCGCCCCTGTGGTAATGCTGCACCAGGGAGGACAGGACTGGTTTGGACTGGGTTCAAAGACCCTAACAGCAAAGAGAACAATAACAAAATGGGGTATAAGTATTGCACCAAAAAAAACCAGCACTTTAGATTACTTCAAGGAACAAAAGGACCCTGCCAAGAAGAAGAGCGGAATGACTGTGTGAGGAGCGCTGCCTTTTCTGTTTGAGGGGTGGGTTGGTTTGAAGTTGCTGCTTCTGTCTGTGGTGGAGGAAAAGGACTGACACTCTTTGCCCTGCGGTGGTATCCTGCTTGTGAAGAATCTCCAAGGGCTTGTGTGTGTTGGCCTCCTGTTGAAAGTCTCAGGGATACAAAAGGTTTCATGGAAAAAGACTCCTGCTGGGTCTAAAGGTGACCTGCCTGGTGGGGGACCTGAAGAGCTGCATGAGGAGTGCTGCCCCTGATGTGAGTGGGGTGGGGTGGCTTGCACTTGCTGCCCCTGCCTGGAGCAGGAGAAGGACTAGACTGTTCTTCATGTTTTTTTTTTTTTTATATAAAAAAACCTGCAGGAAGCGCTTGGAATCACAATTCCCTTATTAGGTGAGAAGGTAACTGGTGCCTTGTGTAAAACGCTTTGCCGGCGGGATTTGTGACTGAGGAAGTACTAGGCAAACAAAGCAACTTCCATGAGCGCAAGGTGAACACTTTACTGGTGTTCTTATTTTGGCCAGTGAACATTGCAGTCTGCCCCAAGGATCTCCCTAACCACGCATGGTGGGAGCTGGGTGCAGAGCAGCAGGAGGGGAGAGGCCGCCTGTCCTCTTCCGACGCGGCCTTGACCCTGAGAGGTCGCCTAGCAACCTAGAGAGCGGAGTGCGGCCACGCCCAATTCCTGGGGGCACGAGGATTCCGGCAGTTGTTGGACCTCGAGAAAGAAGGCAGCTTATTCCCCCAGCCCTGAGGCCGCACTTTGGGAACCTCGCTCAGTGCGGCCCCAGTAGGCCGAAGGTATCGTGACCAACGGGGGCTGCCGACGAGGAATGTTGACACGGGTCTGAGGCAGCCTGCACCATCACCTGAGGGGGGGGTTGAGGCTCTCCCCTGTGCAGAGCACCAGGTACTGGTTGTCCTGTGTGCCCCTCGGACTGCAGATGGGCACGAGCTGAGGAGCCTCCCCTTTGTTGTGGGGACAAGCGCTGGATGGCAGCATCCCATTGGGGGCAGCTGCTTTGTATTATCCCATTCGTGGGGAACATCGCAAGGTTTTGCCACCGGGGTGGGAGGTGCATGTGCCCCCATGTGCCTACACATACCTTGGGGCACTCGTTTCTTGTGGGCACATTGCGGGGTAGAGCCTTGTCGGAGGGCCCTGCTTAGGAACTGGGTATGCGAGTCTGTCCGCCCCCTCCCACTCTGAGGAGTTCCGTTGGCGGCTGAGGTCGACAAGCGGGTGACTGCCTGCAGAAGCAGGCTTGCACCTGAACAGTGCACTTGTCCCTCGGGACCCGACTACGAGTTTGCTTCCATTGAAACCACTGCATTTGTTATATCAGGAGCACAGAGGCGGCTCCTGGTGTGGTTATGACATGACTTGGTTCCTATGTTCAAAATGGCCAATGGAGAATGAGCTCTTCCCGAGTGCTCCGAGGGAAAGGGACCGCCATCGGCATAAATCCCGGGAAAACCCAGCCCATCGAACCCAGCAAACCAAGATATCAGTCAAATTAGCTTAATTAATAGCTCTGTACCTGCGACCTGGAGTATCCAGACCCACACGGAGGAGGATACAGATTGCGATCTCCTGCTCCGGACTAACCACGACGATCGTGGGCTGCCTGCCACGATGGTGAGCCCCAGATTGTAAATCGGACCCTGGAGATGCCCTCCTCGACCTGCGACATCGGACCCGAGGTCTAGCGGGGCCCTGCTCCACCTCGACGTGATGACTCCCGTTGACCTACTGGTAACCGCCTCCCGTCAGAGGTGCCCCCCGCATCCTGTGTGGGCGTCGTGGCTATCCAATCGGATCGACTGTCCCTGCGGGGACCGCCTCACCTCAGAGGTTCAGCGGTCTGACGATTTCTCGCCGAGGCGGACGCCTTCACGGGGACGACCCAGCACAGGAGGAACCGCCCACGACCCCTTCCCTCCGCTTGGGTCCCGAGTCGACGTCTAACTCCGGGACAGGGGAGAGTGGGCCTGCGACTCGCTCGCTGCAATTGGCTTGGCTCTAGGGGGTTCTCGATGAGCCCTGTCCATCTGGGCGGCCGCACCGCCTTTCGGAGGGGCCTGATCGCTCGGATCTCCATGCTGCCGACTCAATAACAAGGTAAGGGTGTGCCCTTGCCCCACCCGCAGCAGTGGTAGTTACTCGACACCAATTCCTAGGGGGCTTGGCTCGTCAGAACTGTTGTGCCGCCTCGTAAAGAGGCCCGACCGGCCGGAGGGCCAACGATCATCCCTGACCTCCACTCCTCCTCTTCTCCTGACTTTCCCCGCATTGGTACACTGCAGGCTGCCTCCGGGGGCTGTCCTCCTTTTCTCCGCACTGGTACACCTGCTCGGTCCCACACCCCCCTCTGGCTTAAACAGCTACCGGCCAGGCTAAGAAATGGTCACAGGGGGACAGTACACCCCGACGATTCTTCCCTCGAAAACTAACATCTGGCAACACATCTGAATACCGAGCTTACTGCCTCTCTACTCGGTCTCTGCACGGCTCCGCACCCCCGCCGGCACAAACAACTACCAAACAGACAAGAAGCGATCAGGAAGGGACAGTCTACCCCCGTCGATTTTCCTACAAAAAAAAATTAAAAATCTATCACTTTGAACACATCGGATGACCGGACGTGCTGCCTTTGCCATAAATGAAGGGTCTCTGATGGGATCGGAGGATTAGTGAACTCACTAGCTGTGCTTCTCATGTGTCCAGAAGGAGGGGCACTAGCAGATCCCCCCCACCCCCGTCGGTGTTCCCCCTGATGACCGGCATCCATTTTAACTACCCTACCCAGCACTAGACCTCTCTCACTTTCCCTCCCCCTCACCCTACTCTCTCACTGCCCTTTCCCCACAGATCACTTGAAATAGAAAGAGGACTGAGAGCAACTTCCTGCTATGGCAGCCATCTTGGACTGGTCTCCCTCAGACATCTAACCCCTCTACCCACTCCTGCAATACTACCCCATCATCAATTCTAACCTCACTTGCCCCTCCCCCAAGTGAACTTAAGCCCTCCCAACACCCAAGCATAGGCGACCACCCCCACCGGGAGAAGCAGACTAAAGACTAGGCTACTATTCCCACTAAAATTATACTAAGACTCAACCTTTCTCTAAAGCCCTTTAAGTGACAGCCATCCGGAAATGGTCTATGTGACTACACTCCTACACTTTCAACCCCCCCAATGAGCTCAACCCCAGACCTGAAACTGCCCTCCATCACTCTCCCTACCTAAACCCAGGAACCACCTGAATACCTCACCTCTCCTCCCTCCCGAACGACTCTCTGCCCTAGGTTTTTCCCATACCCAACTTCTCTGTGGCCCCCATCCCTGTAGTTACCCGTCAACCCAGAAATCCCACCTGTGTTTTCCCTTCCTCTCTACCCCTTAATCGGGAAGATGTCAACCAACATAAGAAAACGCCACCAAAACACCCCAGTAACCCCCACCCCCCTACTTCTCACCAACCTTAAACCCCACGGCCCCCACTCCTCCTCCATCACCTACCTACCCAACCTCACAGCTAACGCCTCCAAAATCCTTAAACACAGACTACTCAAGCAACACCCTGAAACACTCATAGCTGACCTCTACCATAACTCTTCCAAAGGTAAGACAAAAACAGATCTCATCTTCTACACCACCCACTAGGCCAAATGGAGAAATAACCTAGCTAACCACCTGCGAGTTACGAAAACCACCAACATCCCTCACGGCCAAATACTGACTATCTCCAAGTCTTCTCCCTTCAGAATCAACGCCACCATAACAGTAAACAGAAATGGCAAAGTCATGGTCCAAGCCAACGACTTCAACCTGCGCCAATTTGAACTCGCCTTCCCCAAGCTGCGAAACTCCATCTCTACCCCGTCCAACTACCCTACCCCTTCCCAACACACCCCCCAGAACCTGACCCAAGAAAGAACGGCCATGAAACCTGCAGCAAAACCTCAACTACTGAACCCCTCAGACCTACACTCCACCCCCATGCCAGATCCCTCTCTTCCCTTCACTCCCATCCCCCAACCACACCTCCCACCTCAAGACATCGCGCCCTGTCTCACCCCCTCACCCCACCCAATACATCTACCCCAATCTCCCTACCCGCGGTAACACCAACACCTGCCTAACCAACGCCCAACGCGCAGACAAAACAACACCAATATACTCGAGAAGCACTCCCCCAATCCCCCCCACCAACGCACATCGGAAGACACATGTCTCTCCATTTCCCCTAATCCTACCAACCCTCGACCCTCCTGTCCCTACCCACACCCTCAGTCGAATCTGCCCCCCAACCCCTCCCCCTACCCCTAACCTAGAGTCAATGGCAGAACTAACTGAACGCCTCACACATATAGAAAAACAACTCAACACTCTCTTACCAATGACCCCTACGCACCTCATAACCATAACTGAAAACCTATCCCATCTCCATAGCCAAATCAACACAATCACGCAGGGCATAAACAAAATCCTTCTCAACACCAAAGCCCCCCTTTTCCCCGCCCAACACTCAATACTCCCCTCCCTCATAAACATCAGTGAGCCACCTCAACTGACCAATCACCAGACGACCAGCTGGCGCTCCACCCCTCGCAACACCCAATCTCTCAGACCAAAAAAGAGCGAATCCTGAGATGTCTCTGAGAGAGGCAATGACTCTCGCTAAAACCTATGACCCCAGAACAACCCAAACCCCCCTCCAACATACAGGTAATCACCGGAATAGGCAGAGCCAACAACCAACCTAGGTCTACAAGACTTCCCCCCCAACGCACAACCATTCCCCAAGCTCCCCCCTCCTCCCAAAACCATTCCAACAGCGGCAAGGTCAACTGCATGCTTATAAACTGCAGATCCGCAGTCAAGCACGCAATAGAGCTGGCTGATGTCATACTGGATTACGACATTGACATCGCGTTCCTCACCGAAACCTGGCTCAATGAAACATCCTATCCGCTCCTTGACCTTCTAGTCCCCCCTGGTTTCTCCATCATTAAAAAAGACAGAATAGACCAACGCGGTGGCGGCATTGCCATCATCCATAAGAACAACATCAATATAGTTGAAATCAAAACCCACTCCTTCACTACCTTCGAATACCTCAACACCAACATAACACGTCAAAACAACAAAGTAACAAAATGCCATCTCATCTACCACCCCCCAGGAAATTCTCTTGCATTCGGAGAACAAATATCTGACCTACTTACACATTGCTCCCTATCCAACACCGACAACATCATCCTGGGTGACTTCAACCTCCCCTGGAATAACGAAAAGGACACTGTTATACAGTCACTAAATGAACTCCTTCTCACAAACGAGCTCACCCAACACTGCAAGGGT
This sequence comes from Calotriton arnoldi, assembly GCA_963921515.1. Classification (NCBI taxonomy): domain Eukaryota; kingdom Metazoa; phylum Chordata; class Amphibia; order Caudata; family Salamandridae; genus Calotriton; species Calotriton arnoldi. Next base: position 133,385 of record CAWUFW010004243.1, on the reverse strand, counting down.
CAAACCCACAACAAAGGCTCTACCTTAGATGCAATCATAGCCAAAAACGAAACAATAACCATCAATAACATTCTCCCAATCGACTGGTCGGACCACCACATCATTATATTCAACATCAATCAAACCGCAGCTCCACCAATCAAAACACAAATTACCCATCAAAGGAGCAGAAACCTCAATGCCATCTCCCTCCCTGACCTCGAAGAAACCATAACATCACTTCTCCCACCCTCCACAGACAACCTCAACACGGTCGAGCTCACTACACTGTACAACAGGACAATGACAACTGCTCTTGACCAACTAGCCCCCTTGAAACTGAAAAGAATCAGAGACATCCCTTCCAGAGCCTGGTTCAACAAAGACCTCAACTCCGAAAGAAGAAAAGTAAGAGCCGCTGAGAGACTCTGGAGAGGAAACCCATCCACAACCAACCTCTTCCAGCTCAGAAGAGAACGTAGTAATTACAAAAAACACATAATCAAGGAAAAAACCTCCTTCTTCCGGAGTGCACTAGACAAAGCCAAACACCGCCCCAAAGAACTTTTCAACATCATACAGAAACAGACCTCCAAGCCCACCAAAGTAAACCCCCCTGCCTCCAAACTTCAGTGTAACAACCTGGCCAAATTCTTCAATGACAAAATCACCAATATTGAGCTCTCCCTAGACCATCACCCCCAATCCCAACACAGCAAATCTTCACCCATAACGAAACCTAACCCAACCCCAGTTCACGACATGCTCCCCGAAGCCGAGACCCCTCTTCTGTCAACCACCAAAATAAGCCTACACCCAAGACCCCCATCTTCCCCCAAGAGTTGGAAGAACTTCAAACCTCTCTCTGAAGAGGACATTTCCAGTGTGATTGCCAACTCCAAACCCTCCAACCACTATGGAGACCCTCTACCCGCCTCCCTGGCTAAGAACCTCAACCTCACCCTAACCCCACTGTGGACAAAGATCATCAACAGCTCCCTAAACAACGGACTGAGGCCCGACTGCCTCAAATAAGGCCAAGTCACCGCCCTTCTACAAAAACCAGATGCCGACCCGAATGACCTCAAATACTTTAGGCCCATCACCAACCTTCCTTTCCTAGCTAAAATCCTGGAGAAATGTGTTCTCGCCCAACTGAACCATCACCTGGAATCTAACAACCTACTTGACTCACACCAATCCGGGTTCAGGAAGGGATGCAGCACAGAAACCGCTATACTGAGCATAACCGATGACATTCACAACTCCCTTGACTCCAACAGATGCTGCCTACTTGTCCTCCTCGACCTATCAGCTGCTTTTGACACGGTAGATCACAAGCTACTCTTAGATGCCCTACAAAAGCGTATCGGAGCAGATGGCAATGTCTTAAAATGGTTCTCCTCATTTCTACATAACCGATCCCAATTCATAAAAATCAAAAACTCGATGTCCGACACCTCACCCTCAACTCGAGGTGTCCCTCAAGGCTCAGTCCTCTCCCCCACACTCTTCAACATTTACATGGAACCGCTCACTACCATTCTAAAACAAACAAACATCGCCTACCACCTCTATGCTGACGACACCCAGCTGTACCTCGAGATATCCTCCCTCAATGTCATCCTCCGACTCAACTCCACACTGTCAAAAGTAGAAAATTGGCTAACCCTCAACCACCTCAAACTCAACCAAGAAAAAAACGAAATCCTTGTCTTCTCCAATCGCGAACAACCCCCTCAGATCCAAGAATGGATAAACAACCTTGACTCCCTAAACTGCAAAATTACCCCAGCAATCTCAGCTAAATCAGTAGGGATCTCTCTAGCCGCAAGTCTCAACATGAGCTCCCACATAAACTCCACAGCAAAAGGTGCCCTCTACAGCCTAAAACTCCTCAACAAAATCAAACCTTTCAACCCCCCAATGACCTAAAAATCGCAACCCAATCTCTAGTTCTGTCCAGACTCTTGACTATGGAAATGCCACATTAACTGGGACAGCTAAAACACACATAGCCCCCATGAGAACCACCCTAAACGCAGCAGCAAGAATGGTCACAGGTACCAAGCAATACGACCACATCACACCTGCATTACAGGACCTAAAATGGCTACCCATTGAAGCACACTGCTCTTTCAAAACTGCCTGTCTCACCCATAAAGCCTTACACACAGGCAAACCGGACTACCTCGCAGCCAAACTCACTAAAGCTGGACAATCAAGAAACCTAAGAAGCTCCAACTCGCTCCTCTTAATCCCCCCAAAAAGACATAAACAAAAAGCCATCTCCCGCTCTTTCTCAGGGAATGCCCCAAAAATCTGGAACTCTCTCCTTACCCACATCAGGACTAACCCCTCCTTCACGAACTTCAAGAGACAACTAAAAGAATTTCTCCTCAAGCGTCATCTCTATGCATCTGCTCAATAACCTCGAACTATGTGACCTCCAGTACTCTAGATGCTAGTCACTGTACTCTAATGTTTATGCTTCTATACATGTATGCTGTTGTAAAGCGCTCTGATACCCCTCGGGTCATGTAAGCGCTATATAAAACTCCCAAAAAATAAAAAAATAAAAAAATATGCCATGAGGGGAATTGGTGATTTACATGTTTCTTTTCCCCAAATGTGTGCATCACCCAACTGCTATCTTTCCTGAACTAGGTGTGTTGGTATACATCGCTGTGTCTTGCCCTGGTAGGGTAAGGAATACTATTCCAGGATTACAGTTAGATGCACAGTAATGCTGTTCTGATATCATGGGAAATATATGTCTTTATGTTAGTGCCCTACCTGTGATGTAATGACCATTGCCTAGTTGCAAAGTGATTTAAGTGATTGTGGTCTAATGTGCTTTACATACTACACCGTGATTTATGGTCTATGTGTCTTATATATAATATATGATATTTTTATAGATCCTTGTGTGGAGTCTCTTTTGTGGTGTGCCTAGTGTGCCTCTGGTGTGTGTGTTGCGCAAACGCTTTACTCATTGCCTCTGGGATGAGCCTGACTGCTCTGCCAAGCTACCAAGGGGGTGAGCAGGGGTTATCTTAGGTGTGTAACTTCCTTACCCTGACTAGAGTGGTGGGTTCTGCCTGGCTTAGGTGTATACCCTAGCCAACCAGAAACCCCATTTCTACCACCAGGGTATTCACTATTCACACGAAGAATCATATTCATATAATAACATACGCTAATCTCATCTGTGGTAAGTGTGGAATTAAAGGGAATTGGACCTGAGTATGCATAAATAAATGGAAAGGAAATTTAAATCTATTAATGCGTGACAATCAGCCTATATTTTAAACATGTCTATATTGCAGATATAATTATGTTTTTGTCTTGTGAGAAAGTAGCTATTTAATACAAAAAGGGTCCCATGTTAACCTTCAACAAAAAAATGCACACCTTACAACACAGTGGACAAAGTTCCAAACTTTACCGATGAAGTACATTTGCCAAATTTATCATGAAATAATGGATGTAAATATGTGTACATATGTGAAAGTAGATTTAATAATTTTACCAGTATCGAGAAAAACCAACTATATTCAAGTTATTGAAACTTAAAAACATACGTTTATTTATATGTAGAATACTATGAATTTACTATGCATTCGTGTTTGAGAAAAAATTGTAAAATTTCCGCTCACGATTAGGAAACTGGGAATAACTAATGCATGCATTAAATAGATTAAAATATTCCTGTTATGACACTTCGACCGCCAATAGGACAATTGGGAGTTACTCATGTCTGAATTAGTGACTGGATTATTTTTAAACAGACCGACAAAAGATCTAAAATGGGTGGTAATGGAATAACTGGATCACGAACTGTTTGCAAACATTGGGACCGTTTCTGGCAAATAACAATGATGATGGGCTACTTCTACACAGAGCATTGACACACACTGCCATGTGGAAAGCCTTCGGCTTAAAGATCAGGTGACTGCAATCATGAGACCTGGAAGAGGTTGTGCCTAGAAAGAAAAGCCGCCTACACGGCAAACTCTGCAAGATGCAGGTAACAGGGAGCACATTAGGTGGTGAACCGGTTCTGGACCTTTGATGACGAGAGTAGCCATCAGGATGGACCATGCTCATATGCTCATTTCCTCTCTAAGAGAAGAATCTGACTTAGTTCACCTTGATTTATCTGTTTCTTTCAGTGTGTGACTACAAGGCCTAACCTTCCCTCTATCCTTATGGGGCATGAACTAGGGAACTGAAAACTATGTGTGAGCTGTGTCATTATCATGTTTTGAATGTTGAATATGCATGAAGAATCGATTTCACTATGACAAGCTGATGAAATACGGATACATCATAATAAGCTTACGCATGTTTGCTTCTCATTATACAGTGCATTAATGTGTTTGTCTAGTTTCCTTCACAAAAAATGTCAGAGTTTGCAGTGCTCAACCAATGTATCATAGAGAACAAAAAATAGTCACTGTGATGACTAGAAAGAATAACGTTCTTCTTTTACGTACAGTAGCTATTCTGGGGATGTCCCTCAGGAGGATTCATAAAAGTGACTGACTGTGAGTAATGTGGCACTGAGTAGGGCGCATGGACTAAAACATATCCTTAATAAAAACGTTGAAAGGGATCTTATGACCTGGTCTTGAAGAAAGCCTTCCACCTAGTTTTTGGTGAATTTTGGGTGAATTATGTTGACTATAGATATGGGAGTACCTAATTCGCCCAGACGTGGGTCCCGGGCTCACTGTGCCACTGGATTCAAGCTATCCTGGCTGATGAGGGGTGAAACCCCGAAACTGGTCCTAGGATGTTTGTTTCCGCTCTAAGTGCGCCGGGTATGCCCAGACGTGAGTCCCAGGCTCACTGTGCCACTGGATTCAAGCTATCCTGGCTGATGAGGGGTGAAACCCTGAAACCGGTCCTAGGATGCTTGTTTCCGGTCCAGGGAGGACCTGGCTCGGCAGTTCGGGCTGGACTGCTCCCATGAGGCACAGGGTCAAGACTGATTTGCATATGGCCAGGTCTAAACTGGGGTGGCATGGTGAACAAAAGAATGATGGATTTAACCCAGATCTCTTGACTGGGGGTGAATGTTTTGATTTGTTCTGCATTCCGTCCATCAACTGTGTGTTTTGTTCTTAATTCGCACCAGCAGCATCGAACCCTGTCTTAACCTTGTCGGGGGGACGGGGGGGGGGAATAAAGAAAATCACCATCAGTGAATATAGGGCACCCGAAGCAATTTTAGCCAAAGATCACTTTAAGAAAAACACACAAAAGTGATCCCTTGAATTTTTCAAGGTTGATCCCACCCAGATACCTCTTTGTTTCTGAGTGAGGATTCAATGATGAAGCATGCCACTGAAAAGAACTATGGTGGGTGGGAGTCCTTCAAAAATACTATGGATGCCTGGGGGAGTCTCAGTCGGTCAGTATTTCTCACTGAGGTGTTTTCACTCCCTTTGATGTATAGATTATATATTTGGGAAGCTGAGAGAATCCAAGAGTAAGTTTCTGTTTTCCCCTTCATGAATGAGATAGGACATGTATGTGCATGTGAATATATGCTGGGACGAGGATTGTGGTGTTAGACCTGGCATCTTTGGCGTGTTTTTCCCGTCTTTTTGCTTCTGACCTCCTGTTTTTGTACTGAATTCTGTTTTTGCTGGTTTTAGATCTCTGGGCACTCTATCAGCGTTGATCAGTGCTAAAGTGCAAGTATTCCTTATGTAGATTTTGATTATGATTTGTTATCCATGATTGCTACATTTGGCTTCCTGGTAAGTCCCTAGTAAAGTGCACTATGTGTGCCCAGGGCCTGTAAAGCAAATGCTACTAGTGGGCCTGCAGCACTGATTGTGCCACCCACATGAGTAGCCCTGCAACCATGTCTCAGACCTGCCTTTGCTGTGTCTGTGAGTGCAGTTTTAAACTGCTATGTCGAACTCACAAGTGTACCCACTTGCCAGGCCCAAACCTTCCCTTTTATTACATGTAAGGCACCCCTAAGGTAGGCACAAGGAAGACCCATGGGCAGGGTGCAGTGTATGTGAAAGGTAGGACATGTACTGGTGTGTTTTACATGTCCTGATAGTGAAATACTGCCAATTTCGTTTTTCACTATTTCAAGGACTATCTCTCCCATAGGTTATCATTGGATCTGCCTTTTAACATCTTACAAGTGTAACTTTCAATTGCGAAAAGATAGAGATTTGGAGTTTAGGTTCCTGAACTCACAATTTAAAAATACATCTTTTAGTGAAGTTTTTTTAAAATTGTATGTTTAAAAATGCCACTTTTAAAAAGTGGGCAATTTCTTGCTTTACCATTCTGTGTCTCTGCATGCCTGTGGATTCAACGTCTGGTTTAGACTGACAGGGGTTGTTTGTGCATTCAGTCTAAACAGTCATACAAAGGGAGCTGAGGTGTGCCCTGCATATCCTTAAGGCCCATCACCATGCTGATGGGTCTTCCTGAACTAGAGTGGTGGGAGGAGTTGTCACTGACACCTGAATAGGGCTGTGCCTGTCCTCTCACAATGCTGTCTCCAACCTCTTGGAGTTTGTCTGGAGCCAAGGCAGGGCCAGGCAGAAACTTGTGAACTGCAAAGACTTTCCTTTGAAGTATGCCTACTTCAAAGGCCAAAAGGAGTATAAGTAGTGGCTCTGTAACCCAACATTTTTAGTAACCCTGGGCGTAGTTCGCGGAGTTTTGCTAAGCGGAACTCCGCGAAGTTACAAAAAAACTCTGCGAAGTTCCGCGAGTAGCGGAGTGCAGTGCGAACTGCAGTTTGTGCTGGTATTCCTGCCGCTCAGGTAGAAATTCTACCCGAGCGGCAGCTCACGCTCGCGAACTTACCGTTCGCGATCGCGAGCGGGGAAAAAACTCCGCTGCACATCACGAAGCAGAGTTTTCTGCACTCCACGAGCTCCGCGGAGTGCGGAGTGCAGAAAACTCCACAAACTCCGCGAACGGAGCGAAGTTCACCGCCCAGGCCTAATTTTTAGAACACTTCTGGAACTGAGAACCCAGCCAAGAACAAGAGCTGAAGAGCTGTCATGAGGAGTACTGCCCCTTTGCTGTGTGTTGCTTTGCTGGGTTGGACTGCAGTTGCTGCTTCCATCTGTGGACAGTGAAAGGACTGGACTTTGCTTTGTATCCTGCTTTTCCAAGTTTCTCCAATGGCTTGTGTGTGTTTACTTCTGTTGGAAGTCTCATGGTCATCAAAGACTTCATCTGCAGCATCCCTGAACTCACTGCTGGGAGTTCTGACCTGCCTTGTGGTGCCAATTCCAGTTCTGAGCCCTGGGAGGTTGTTTTGTTGCTTAAAGACTTGAAAATCAATGCTTCGTCCCTCCAGTGCTGGTTTTTTCTGCCGCAACACTGCCGTGTGGGAAAAATGTCCATGCACCGCTGCCGTGCGGCTGAAGAAATCAACACAACGCCTGCCCATGGCCGAAGACATCGCCACAGCCCGAGTTCAGCGCACAGTGTTTCCGAAGTCCGAGGCCACTGACCTGACTCCGACGCAGGCCCTGCTGTGCAGCTAAAAGAATCAATGCAGCATAGGACCGCGGCTGAAGAAATCAATGCAGCACCTGTTCGCTGTTGCCGCTTGGCTCCAGCATGTCCGGATTTTCCATGCATCGCACCTGTGGGCCAAGTCTACATTGACGCTGGGCTTCAGTAAGGAACCGAGGCCTCATGTCTGGAGAAATGACGCATCACCTCCCCACGCAGTAAGAATCAGACGCATCACCTCCCCCCACAGTAAGGTACCTACACATCACCTCCCCTGCGTAGCAGTAAGGAACCAACGCATCACCTCCCCTGGGAACAAAGAACCGATGCATCACCTTTCCTGCGTGTAGGGAACCTACACATTGATTTACTTTCCGGCGCCTCACCTCCCCTGCGCCTGTTTTTGTCTTGTGATTTTGATGCATCCCACATAGTTTGTGGCAAAAGTGATACATCCATAGTTCTATATGGACTGAACTGTTTTAAACCTTTTTTAAGTGATATCTTGATCTGTGTATGCTGGATTTTTGTCATTTTGGTCTTGTTTGGTTTATATCAAGATTGGTTATTTTTCTAAACTGGTGTGGTGTCCATTTGTAGTGTTTTCACTGTGTTACTGTGTGTTCATGTACAAATACTTTACACATTGCCACTGCGATTAGCCTGACTGCTTGTGCCAAGCTACCAAGGGGGTGAGAAGTAGGCCTGGGCAATGAACTCCCGGAGTTAATTCAGGCAAAAATTCCGTCAGCTACTAAACTGCACCCACAAATGCTTTGATAAAGCAACTTTACATGCTAAAAAGCATATAACCAATTCACATAAGTGAACTTTGAAAATGAAAAATATCAGGCAATGAGAGAGGTGATGATTTTAGGGTTGGCTAGAATCGAACATGATCCCCAGCCCCCCCAACCACTGATCGTAACCATTCAGTCCAGTAGGTTCAACCATTTGCCCCAAATCCGCCCATGTCTGGCCAGGCACCCTCGCGCCTCGTAATGACTGCAAATTTTCACTGAGTTAAACGCAAACATAAATACAACACTGCTTTGAAGTTAACTTCCTGTAACAAGACCCACTGTTGAAAACTATAAAGCACCATTCCAGCTGATCTAGCGCCACACAAAAAGATAAATAAATAAATGTAGGACAATGAACTAAAAGTACAGTAAGTTGATGGGAAAAAAACATATGGTCACTATCTATCTATTTATCTATCTATCTATTTATCTATCTGTCTGTCTGTCTGTCTCTCTGTCTGTCTGTCTGTCTGTCTGTCTGTCTATCTATCTATTTCATATGAAATTTAGCCAGGTTCAAAATAATTTTTCATAATCCACAGGAACAGGCAAAAAGAGTGCATGTATATCAAAATACAAAGGGGGCCATTTCGAAGTTGGTGGGTGTGGGGCTTCAGCCACAAAAAATGAAGGCTGCTCGGTCCACCAACTGCTCAGCTCGCTCACCCCATTTAGAAGTGGGGAAACCAGAGGTCTCCACCAGTGTAGCTGCAGCCTATTCCTCCTTTGGAAACCCCTGAATTGGGAGCTCATTAGTCAAAGGACTGCTGGGTCACATTGGTGGACACCCAGCGCTGGATTCCCCTGTCTTTGACTGACTTGTGAATGTAGCAGACATGGGCAGTGAAAACAATTGATGAGCATGACATGCAGGGAGAAAGCTCTATACATGTCAGGGCCACTCATTTCCTGAATTTCTAAAACTCCTGCTTTGGAGTTTGTTTTTCAAACACATAAAAGGATGCTGAGTTGAGGCAAACAAAAGCTTGGTGCACAATGGGCATTCAACTCTGCCTTAAATTCATCTTTTACCCCTGACGATGCACTCCTATCAGTGGAAATCAATTGAATAGGTGGGTAAATCTCTACCAGGGGGATGAATGACTCTGGAAATTTGTCTCCAGTGTGGTCTCCATTGGTGATACTGAACACCCTTCCTTTTGAATATAAAATGTATTGCTACAGCGATCATTTCAGCAATTTCATCATTACTGAGCCATGTCATTTTCTATCAAAGCAGAATTTATCTTCAACGGAAATTTGCAAACATTTGTTACAGGGATAGTACTGATGTAGTACTGTCACAATCACAAGAAAAAAAGAAAAAAACTTTTTCAACCCTCAGTAGATGTGATGGTATGTTTATAGTGCAGAACCAAAAACAGGACAATTACTTCCGCATACAGATGACTGTATAAACCATCAATGCTCTGCTGACGACATCACAGATGGCTAAACAAATGACATCATCACCTACATCACTATACCCGGTGATAACTCTGGCTCCTCAAACAGGCTGTGATGCAAACAGGTGATAACTTGGTGCCATGGTCTCAATTTAGTAAGGACATTACACAAGGCCTTCTGACTGTTTTACATAAATTAGGGACCAGCCTGACAATTACCGCCACTAAGAAACACCTTCCACTCTGACCCTATCTTTCTTCTTATTATTTTTCTTTCGTTTACACCATTCCATGGAAATAGAAGACACTGCCCCGCCATACCGTGAGGCCTTGCTCCCGAGTTTGGATCCCAGAGAGGAACATTAATCATTTGCTCTCTCCCTCCTCGACTAATGCCTGCCACGTAGACTCACACGAGGCACGGCAGACGCTGCTCTGACCTATAAATGAGCCACGGGAGCCGCACGCTGGATCATGTCATTGAACGCAAGGAGGCCGACTTCGGCGGACCTCTCGAGACAGGCAGATCCTTCCCTGTCTAAACACTGCGGCCTACCCAAACGGCCTACGGCCACAATAGAGATGAGATGAATCTCCTGCTCCCTCTTCTCTTGGGTAAGTGCGTACAGATCCCTTCGGGCATTTCCAGCATTACCTTGTGCAAGCAGCATCGTACCGCTTGGTGCATAGACAATCTCTTCTTTTTACTCACAGATGAATTTCACACCATGATCTGATGCAATGATTCGCATTACACAAGGACGTGTGTATTCACCACACGCTCTAAAAACTGTCAGTCCCCTTTCACAGGGGTAAGTTCTTAGCCATTTATTACGCTGCCAATTGCTCATAACTGCAATATATTGAGCCTGACACCCTTCTCTTCTCTCCCCACACAGTGCCAGGCTGGGCCCCATGTGAGTACCCCTCCTATTTTATGGTCACTTCCGATACTGGTGTGCACTTCCTCACACTGACAGGCTATTGTTAAACCTCAGGTAAACCCAGTCCTCACAGTATCATAATTTTGCTTCCCCCCCCAAAGAATACCGACTCAGTCATTTCCCCTTACTATATTTCAGGTGTCCCTCATTGCTAGGTCCTGATGGGACCCCCTACTGGTTGTGGGATCGAAACGCCGTCAACCCGCTTTTAAAAAACAAACCATCCCCTAGCCCTACTAATATGGTAGTAGGCAGTGAATGAATATTGTATACTCATGCCATGGTTGTTTTTGTATGAATGTTATGTTATGTTATGTTACTGTGACTTGTAGAGTGCTACAGCTGCCCCAGCAAAGGGGTGTCCCGGCGCTAAAACCAAAAAGACTGACATAAGCAGATGGAGCGGACACAAACTATGGTGCAGGGAAAAGCAGCGTCTTGATGGCCTTCCTGAATTCTAAATAGTTACTAAGGCCACGAATATGCGCAGGGAGTGAGTTCCAAAGGATGGCCGCTCTACTACGAAAGGAGCGGCCACCAGCACGAACTCTTCGTGTCTGGAGAACCACCACCAAATGCTGACCTTGTGAGCGGAGATGTCGTGAGGGAACATATGGCAAGAGGAGGTTGGCCAAAATAGAGGGGGTGGTCAGTTTCAAAGCTTTGAAGGCGATGCATAAGGCTCTGAATTCAATACGCCTGGCTACAGGTAACCAATGAAGACGGCGAATGGCCTCAGACACAGAGCAAGGTTTGCGCAAACCTAAAAGGGTTCTTGCTGCCGCGTTCTGTGCCCTTTGTAGCCTCCAAATCTCCGCCTTATTAGACCCCAGATAAAGAGAACAGGCATAATCAAGTCTGGACAGTACAGACGCCTGAATGATAACCTGACGCGTAGGTGCATCGAAGAAGCCCAACAGCCCAATTGAAACCTAAAATATGTCACAAACTGTCACTCTTGTAAATAGTAGGTTTGGATTTCACTTGGGACACCGCGCACTTCTTTTGATGAACTTTATTACATCTATATAAACAGTAATTGTTTTTCAACCTTATTGTATGTAGTCCTGACTCTTTCTTTGACAGACTTTGACCATTGAATATTGCCATTGAGCTTAATCATTATCGTGTACTATACACATTGACCATAGGAACTATTGTTACCTGTTATATGAGGCAAATGTGGTACCTTCTTGATTATTTTTGTAAAATAAATGCAAATATTTGTGAACATTGTGTCCATTAGCTTAGCAATAATGATTGGGAGCATAACAACATTTGTGAATGTGACCTAGATTGTGATCAGTGCACGTGCCAGCAGGGTACTTTAACTGATAGTTAAAATAGTGCATGGATGGCGCTTGCAAGATGGAGAATGGCTGCTACCACAGTAAATATCGAGGACAACCCCATACCTCACTCCATGTTTTGTTCCTTTTGTCTCAAAGGCCAATTGGAATGTAACAGAGGTTTCTCACAATAGAAGAATTATGATGGCTGTACAGGATAAGCTGCAAGCAGACTCTGACCACCAGACTAAATTCCAAGAAGAAGACATGAGGAGCCTTTCTCTGAAACCATTCTGATGCAGAACTGTCCCATCTTGGTTGGATGGATTTATCAATGTGAAATACAGTGGCTCAGAATGAGAATGACAGCTGGCTGCTAACCAGAAGCTAAGATATGGACATAAAAACTGTAGCTTAGCGTCACCAGAGGTGCTTCTCGTACATGAAGCTGAGTGCTGCCTGTTTCCTCTTGGTAAGAGCAGATTGACTAGAAATTCCCTCATGCTTTAGATACCAGAAAAGATCTGTATCAAATAATCAATATGTCCAAGTGCAGATGAGCTAAGCGAGGATTCTGTCTGATAAACAAACTTCATCACTGCACCATCTTTTATTGCTTTTGTCTCCTCCCACATTATGCCTTTGTGTTCTAAGTTTATTTGGAGTAATTTTGGTAATTCAATAAATCAAAATGTTTATTTCGGATACACAAATACATAAAACACAACACAGCTGATAAAAAAGTAAAACAATGAGTTAAAACAATAAATACCAATGACACATAAGCAGAACAATGACACACTCGCTAAAAAAGTATAATAAAATGGGAAAAGGGAAACTCAACAGAAATATAACAGCAAGTAGCATGGAAAGCACCTAAAAAAATGCACTAATAAAAGTCAAGGCTTACATGCTGGCACGTTGTGCATACGAATAAACCAAGTGGCATTAAGATATTTGATCATCACAACAGCGTCTTCATGCGTATCCGAGCGTAAGGTGCATAGTACACACTCATAGTGACGAAAGTCAAAAAGTTTACACACTGGCCTAATCCATGATCTGCGTGTTCTGATATAAGCTGGACAAAAGAAGACAAAGTGATGTGTGGTTTCCACTGCTAAATTACAAGAAGGACATAAATTGAAAGTACAGTGCTAGGTACCCCACTTGATACAGAAACTATTCAACAGCAAAACCCCATAATGCCATTTCAAAAAATGTTGCAAGGGGATGGGAGCTGGAACAATATTAAAAACACTTTGTAAGCAGGAGCAAACTTAGGCCCTCAATACGATGCTGGGGGGACTTGTGTCCACCCGACACCATTGCGGGAAGGAACCACCCGACCAGAGGTCGGCGGTTCCGACACCCTAATTTGGATGCAACTGCACATAGTGTTGTCGGAAACATCCATTTTCCAATTGGAGCTTGTGCGGCGGGCTGAAAACACCCACAGCACAAGCTCCCATTGAAAAATGGAAGTTGGTTAACATCTCTGCACCGTGTGGCAGGCAATTCACGGTGCCTGCCACACGGTGCGGGGGTGTTGAGGGGGGCGATGAAAAATAACAAATGGGGGAGGAGTAAAGAGGTGTAAAGATAGAATCTACCTCCTGGTTCAACTTACTTATAAACAATATGATTCTACCCTTCTAATAGAAATTATTATTTTATTTATTTATTTCTCTAGTGATTCTGAAAAAAGGTGTGATAGTGATCCATGAAATGTCATGGAAAAGCACTAGGTGTTTGTAAAATACCCCTCACACACTATGAATCCCATAGTGTCATGCTTCATCATAGGGGTCTTCCCGTCCCTCTATGGGGCGGGGCGTGCTGCAACTTACGGATACGCGGGAGCACTGTTTTTGTGAAAATAGGCTATGTGGTGTAGGGGTGAGAGTGGTAGGGTCTGTGATAAATTAAAAGTTAAGGGGGGCACCATAGCTGCCCCACAAGCCCATATGCGGAGGGCCAGGCGGAAAGAGGCCCTGCTAGGGGCCCCCAAAGTCACTTTCCGACAGCCAATCCATGTCGGAAAGGCCGACATGGATTGGCTGTCGAAAACCGACATTATAATACCGACGGCAGAGCCGAGCCTGGCTCCGTCATTGAAGGGATTACTATTCTGCTCCTGTTCCGACGGGCTCACACAGCCCATCAGAAGAGGAGCGGAAACCCCATGCGTTTTTTCATCTGACCGCCGTAATCAAAATACAGCAATCAGAGGGAAACCTCAGGATGTCTGGCGGAGAGCCTCCGACCGCTGGTCGGAGGCTCTACGTCCGACATCCCAATGGGGCCCTTAATATCTAAAAAAAGGTTGGGTAAACTACCTGCTTTAACTCATTTCAGTTCCTTCCACCTCAAATAATCTTTTAATCACTCTTTATCAAGAGAGTGGGGTACTCTCTGTAGTAGGTTGATCCCAAAGTGAAGGAAGGCCTATCTCATACAATGTTGCCTTAACATGGGCAATCCAGGCAATCCTCTCAGAACCCGGGGATTTTAAGAGCACCATTATCCCAATTTTATATGATTCTAAATCATCAGTGGACCATAGTCTGTGCCAATATAATATGAGACAAGACATAATTAAGTGATTTATGGGATCGATCCCCAGATCCAAGAGTTGAGGGAGGCATGGGGCACCCTGCGGGAGATTGAGAATAATCCTTACAAACCTATTCTCAGTTTTTCAAAAATCATCCTCTTGGCATGGCCCCACAGTTCTACTTTGGTAATTTCAAGTTACTCTTTGATGCAAAATTACCAAAATTGATATGATTATGTCAGTTCACGTAAATATGAGTAATTTGCTAGAAAAGGCCAACTGTAGTAGCACAGAAACAACAAGCTTAGCAAGCAGCTGCTGCTGTTCATGTTCCATTGCATTTAACTGTATTTTCTTAGCGTAAGATGCATCCTCTGGTCTAAGATGGTGAAACGTTCGCCCCTTGTGCAGAGCCTCTGTGCCAACTACAGAGGGTGTAGCCAGGGAAATGAGGAACGCTTCCCCTGTGGTCACTCTACACCAGTTCTGGGGGCAACAGCTATCCTTCTGTGATTGGAGCCTGCCTTGTTGGGGAAACAAAGGAATGGCCTGTCCAAGTGTCAGCTAACATTTGCCTGAGACAGGGTAGGCCCAATTGAAGTTAATCAAGTTCCTAGGCACAGCCCAGTTGGTCCTTCTGCTGGAGGAACAGAAACTCCTCCCAACATCCAAGCCTTTGTCCTGCTCTGGGAGCGGTATTCACACCTCATCAAGGGGAGTATTCAGTTGATCATCATCTTTTCCAAAGTATTTATTAAAAACCAGATTTCACCAGTGAATTGGGCTTTTAATAAGGAAATGTTTCAAGAGTCCAAGAATTAAATTTGCAGCTATTTCCTAGCCAGAGATAGCATTATTAAATGTAATATTGTATCCCAGTGCTATTCTACAGAGCAGCGAGCTTTGCTACAGTGAATATAGCTTTTGTGGCACTTTTGTTGTAAGAACACATGTAACATTAAACATTTACATGTGCTACTTTTAAATACCATGCACCTTTCTTTATGGGTAGTAAGACCTACTAATGGTTGACTTAAAAAGAAATCTTTTGACCTATCAACAATTTTTTCCAAAGGGTTGAATTTGCAGTTTTCACACTTTATAGCCAGGCTACAAATGGTAGGCCTGCAGTCATATTTGTACTATCGCTGCAGTGGGTGGCACAATGGGTGCTGCAGTCCACTAGTGACATTTACCTTACAGGCCCTGGGTTTCCTAGGTACATTATACCAGCGACTTATAAGTGCTTAAAAATACCTATCAGGGGTATGCCAATTTTATCATGGTAAAAGATGGGACGGGCGTAACTCGCTTAACAAGAGTATGCAAAATTAGGCAAGAAACGTAACCCTGCATTTAGTGCTATCTTCATAGCCTGAAATGCATCCCTCCATTCAAAATTGACCCAGGGATTCATTTTGCTCTAAGAAAATAGTGTTAAATGCAACAGCACAGGAACGGTGTGCTGCTCTCACTCTGTTCCTGTGCTCTTATGAAGGCATTTTGACTAGAATTTTGCAAAATTATGATAACGGGGTAATGGCATAATTTTTGGTAATTTCGCATCATAAGAGTAAAGCAAAATTACGTTAATTACTTTGATTAGTCCTGTGCAATCAAAAAGTTGTCCAGGCCTAGTTGAAAGGTGGAGTACAAGCACTTTACCACTGGTTAGCGGCACAGAGGTCTACAGCCAGCAAATAGAGTCATAGCAAAAATCCGTCACAGCACATAATCAATGGTCATTTCCAACACAGACTGATTGCCTGACAGTCAACAAGTGACTCCTCTTTAAAGAACAATAGCCCAACATCGTTGGTGAATTAGCAGAGCGGTGTTCTTGTCT
This sequence comes from Calotriton arnoldi, assembly GCA_963921515.1. Taxonomy (NCBI): domain Eukaryota; kingdom Metazoa; phylum Chordata; class Amphibia; order Caudata; family Salamandridae; genus Calotriton; species Calotriton arnoldi. The sequence continues at coordinate 117,049 of CAWUFW010004243.1, read as the reverse complement.
GTGTTCTATTTCTGATATTCCCGGCAGAGCTTTCAAACCCGGCTCCCATATTAGAACGATTCTATCGAAAATCTAGTTTGAGCATGCCTTTGTGTACTGGATTCACTGTCAAACTACTCGAAAGTAACACCGGGATCAACATTTCATTAAAAGATACAAATCTTACAAAAACGGATCTAGGATTTTTAACCTTGATTTGTTACTCATGAAGTTGCTGCAACCAGGGCTTATTTATGAATGATAGATTTTCTTCTATTTTAAAGTCTCAGAGCACATGCTTGTTTGCAGCTGAACATTTTTCTACAGACTACTTTTAAAATTGCTACATGTTCTGTAAGGGATCTTGTCTACAATCCGCAAACAATTTCTAGATAAGATTTCATTTATTTTAATGGCTCAATACAGATCAGTGTTCAGCTTCACTTATGTTTCCCGTGTTTTATTTGGGGTCAAGTAATTATCTAATTTAAAGTAGCACACGAGGTATGAGGCAGAAATACTGTTCTTAGTCCCCAGTAAAGCTCATCAACTAGGTACATAGAAAGCAAACTATCTGGGTGCTCAAGGAAGGGAAGATGGAATTCTTATAGTCATTTAATAGGGATTATTAACATTGTTTTACTGCTTCAATATACAAGGCCGGACTGGCCTTTTATTCCATCGGGCATTTCCCCAGTGGCTTGGAGTCCTTGGCGTCTGGTTTTGAAAGGGCAAGACCGCTGCTAGACCCTCTGTCATGTTCCCCATCATCCTGAGGATCATTGCAGAGGGCACGGGGAGGCTTCAAGAGACAGAGGGAGCTGAAAGGTAGGTAGGGAGAAAGCGATCAGAGAAGAAGAGAGAGTGGAGAAAAGGAGAGAGATGGATGTAAAGAGAAAGACTGTGCAGGGAGACAAAGGGAGCGGGTTGGTTTGAGCATTTTTGCCAAGTCTGATTTGGTTCCCCAAGCCAACCCTGTTAATATGTACGTGGAAAGGTACATTAGCACACTTACATGCCAAAGCATTAGTTTTGTTCACAAAAGGCAGCAAACAATATTCATATTTTATTTTTTATATTTTATATAAATTAACTCATAGGCTCTTAATGTGTAATTATTCTTTCAGCATTGCATTGTTAAAGCAAATGTTAAGATACATACATTTTACTTTGCATTTAATTTGAATAAACCGAGGATGAAAAACTACCTGCTACCAATGAAATTAACCTTGTGGAATGTTGGGCTGGAAGAGGTGATTTATATTCTGCACTCCAAAAATGTCGATTCTGCATGGTGCAGTATTTAAGTATGCTACCACGTATTACAAGCTTTACTTGGGAAACCGAGGAATTTTATGCAAAATCCAGGACTTTTCTATGCCAAATTGTCAATATGAAAATTAAGGGTGTGAGATAATAGCTGACAATTCCAGAATTTAAATAGGGTTTCAGTGGTGATCTGCACTAAGCAGCCACTGAGAAAAAAACACATTGGACGAAACATTTGGACAGCAATGGAAATCAGGACATTAAAATTCAGGTATTGCTGAAATGTTGTGAGCTGATAGCAGGGTTAATAATAACTCGCCTACAAATGGCCAGGGCTCCGAACTCCCATCAGTTGCAGGAGTGATTACATACTAGTTCATCAATAGGAAGGGTCACCGGTCAGAACCGACTTCAAGTCAGCACCAGGGAAACAAGCATTTGCAATGCAATCGGTCTCGCCTTTGGGACCTTATATGTATTTAGCTATGCAGCACATCAGCCTGGGTGCTGAAACATCAACTGTTCTTTTACATGGAGGGAAAGTAAGCACCAAACTGCGTGACACGTCAGGTATGGGAACACATGGAGAGAAATATTGCCTTTCAGCTGGAAATAGTATAGTCCAAAGCTCTGTTTTTAATATAAAATCAGGGCCTTCGGTGGTCATATCACTAAAAATACAAGATTTGAAAAAAAAATTATTGTCTACGGATGCTCATGGAAGACAATTTCTATGGACTGGAATCTAGAGAATGCTAAAGTGGTTCTGGAATTTTACTGACTTCTGCTGGTCGTTTTCTATCAAAAATGTTAAATAGAGGCAGTTGCCAGAAAATTTAAAAAAAGAAATTACCTAAGCAGAAAGCAATTCTGGTATTTTACTGACCTCTGCTGGTCGTTTTCTATCAAGACAGTTAAATAGAGGCAGTTGAACAGAAAAAAAGTGCCTAAGCGGAAGCAGACAAGTCCTAGGGCTGATCTCCAGAGCCCACAAAGTACATACACATATAAGTATATACTAAAGTATATACAAGAGGTCTCAAATGCTCGACCTAAAAACTAACCTGCCATACAGCTCTAGACCCCATTCTGTTGACCAAAAAACCCAATCAAATTAGAATACTGTACAATTAATTTTAACTGTAAAGTAAAATCAACAAGGAGAACATTTCCTCTGCCATTTATTTCACTATATAAGGTTACATCATTCCCCAGAACGCTGCAGTTTAAGGACAATAGTCCACAAACTTGCAGGGACACAATAGGCATGTGCTAGTGCAGAGTGCCTAAGTGCTTCCTTTTTAGTTGCTAGAAGCCCTCAAAAGGAAGTGTGATGTGCCATTCTAATTTTCTCGCTACGTGATGCATCCATCTATGTCACAGACAAGTTTGTATCAGCAGTAGTGGTTCTCCTGAATAGGAGAATAGAGATCCTATTGTGCCAGATCCATGAGAGAGAAACAGGTAATTCTGTAGAATATTTCTCACTTCTCCCCCACATTATCTAACACTATAACTTCAGGTTTGCTACTGTGCTGGCTAAAAATGTAAATTATTTATCGACCATTTGAACTGCATTTACAGCTCGAACCACCCCTGTGAACCGCTAAACTAACTACTTAAACAAGGTGCAAGAGTTCTGCCCACACTTCATTGTCAGTTTCTTCCATGGATACTACTTTTTTATGCAGCATTTTTTCAATACTGATGCTAACCACAGAGAACTGTATGTAGGGTGGCCACACATTCATTTTCATTTAAGGAGAGCATTCTACTTCCTAGTTGGAACACACTGCCTGATCATTTTTAACTAATATCTTAAGCACAGGCTTCCTTATAATTGTGTGTCTACTGCTCCAGCAAGGTACTCAAAACCAAGAAGCCTTGCGCCAGAAACTGAATTCACATACAGTGATGCTGAGCCTAAATAAGAAATATAGGACTCATATACAAACTGTATGCCAACAAGAAACATTATAGCTACTACATATAATTGAAATATGATTCACTGAAGACTAGCTCAATACAGTAGGAAGTATATGATCCTACTTCCACTGGTAGGGCAATGGGTCTCTCTTTGGTGTTGTCCCAAGGCAATTTGGTATCACAAAAGGCATCACTGATGTTTTTGGTACCTTCTGTAGTAGTGATATTTGCGCAAAGCTGGTGTACATGCTAGGAGAAGTGGACACTTTCTCATTTGCATGGGAAAGCGACCGTATACAAATACAAGAGCCCTTTGGTCCTTGTGCATGCGCCATAATTTTGAGCAACATGAGTAAAAACTAGAAGATGTGGCACAACTAGCACAGTGTTTTTTGAGTGTTTAATGAGGTATCTGGATTCCTCTCCTGCCATCTTCTAAAAGCAACAAGAACCTAGAAAGGGTTTTGGCTAACACTGCAGCAAGGCTAAGCCGACAATATTCAAAAAACAAAAGAGATGCCCATGCTGCTTATTTACTCCAATCAATAAACTTTGAACATTGAACACAAAACAATGCCCACACCAACCACTTTTTCCGTTGGATTTAATCAAAAAACTTTTTCTTTTCTCTATTTATCAAAAATTCTTTTCACCTACATAATACAAAACATTTTACAATTTATAAAGAAGCCTTTTCAAAGCAAAATTTCAATGTACAAAAACATTTACATATATATACAAATCTACAACATGTATACCACTGCTTACACCCCATTCACTCAACTTCGCACATACCCTATTACCATTCAGACAAACATGCAAAACAACGTATTATTTTTCAATGTTAATACAGACATTTTAAGCACAACACAATAGATCAACAGGCCATCTGTCGAGTTAACTGAATTAATCAAAAAAATGAATTATGAATCCATCTAAGATTGGCCTTGAAAATAACGGTCTACGCGTTTCGAACCCCTGCCAATTCGGGAGTTCTCATCAGGACCAGAATAGCTGAAAAAGACAAAGATATTTATTTTGTCTTTTTCAGCTATTCTGGTCCTGATAACATTGAAAAATAATACGTTGTTTTGCATGTTTGTCTGAATGGTAATAGGGTATGTGCACTCCAGGCATGCCTTTAGAAGCTTCTCCCCCACTTTAAAGGCACACCTGTGTATAAAAGAAGGACTTCAGACACTACCACTTCAGTACACTGCTGGACCTATGGATACTCTGCCAGGAAGAAGAACTGCTGTGCTGCTGAAGGACTGCTACTCTGCTGGACTCCTGCTTTGCTGTGCTGCCCTGCTGCCTTCTGCCCTCTTGCCTTGGTGAGAAGGACTGGATCTGCATCTCTTGAACTCAGAACTCAGAGTGACTCCAAGGGCTATTGGTTGGCCTCCTGATCTGGAACCTCAGGAACATAACATGCATCCAACCACTCTGTACCTGGACTCTGCCATCTGTGAATCCACCCTGCCAAGTGGTGCCACCCCAGTCCTGGACCCTTGGAAGTGGGCCTAAGGTGCTCGCTAGTGGAAACGATGCATCTTCTCTAGTGAGTGACGCATCCCCGAGCAGAACCGACACATCTCTTTGGCTGAGTGGCTTATCGCTGAGCAGAACCGACGCATCACTGCTGCTGCGTGGGTTGGACCCCTTGCAAAGACCCACATCTCTAACTGCAGTCCTTGGAACGACGCATCACCCTGCAGCATGGTGCATCCACAGCCCAGGTTCTCGCATATTTTGCAGATGGCAGCCTTGACGATGACACCGAACTCTGCATTACAACCTTGCAGCTCCTCAGAACCGAGGCATCACCAGCTGCGTGCCACATCCCCGACATCGGAATTTGCATCGCAAGTCCCGGCGACGAGATCCTCGACAACGATGCAATAGGGCTTCGCACCGCAGCCTCGCCACATCTTGGACCCGACGCATCGCTTCGGTTCAGCAGCACATCTTCGACACAGATCCATGCAATGCTCTGCAACCATGTTTTAAGGTACTCTATTCAGCAGGCCTAACTGGGTTCCTGTAGCCGCTCAATCACCGTTGGCCTGAACTTGAAACTTTATCCCAGTACCGAGCAACCAGACATCCCCAATTGGTGCTTTGTGCTTTTGGTGCTATTTTCACTACAACCTTTAAAATTCAATATCTCTGGTTCTACTAATTGGATTTTTCTCATTTTGGTCTTTTTTTTCATTAAAACGTACTCAATTGTTCTAAATCATTTGAGGGCTCCTTTTGTGGTGTGCTTTCACTGTTTTACTGTTTGAAGTAATGCATAAATACTTTACACATTGCCTCTAAGTTAGGCCTGACTGCTCTGTGCCAAGCTACCAAGGGGGTCAGCACATATTAATTTGAGGTTTGCTTGAGCCTCACCATGACAAGGATTGTGGTTGCTGCTTGACCAGGGTTTCCATAACATTGAACCAGCAACCCAATTTCTTACAGATACTACATCTCAATAGAGTACTAAAGTTCCTTTGAACATGTAACAGGAAGATGATAGCAAATCACTAAAACCTCTTTTACTATTTAAAAAGACTCTTCTCTGTTTATGGCTTCCACCAGGTAAGAATGGGCTCGGACTGTGTGATTCTCTTTTGATGGCTTCCACCAAGTAAGAATGGGCTAGGACTGGGTGATTTATGTTTTTGTAAAATGCCAAATCTAAAAAACTGCAGAATCCTCCCTTTTCACAATGTTTCACGTTTGGGACATTTTGATAGTTCATGACATTTTGCACCAGCTTGGATAATGAATACCTCAAATTCCAAAAGACGTGGAATTCCAGAAAATCTGCCCAGTGGATCTGATTCACAAACAGGCATGAAAATCTGATTTGTGAACCCATTCCATGAGCAAAACGTCTCACAAGACACATTTGGTGCATTGCCCAATTTGCCAAATAAATTAACCCACTAAGAGGTTAGCCTGCCTTGTCATTTTAAAAATATGTTTTGGGGAATTGTGACTATTTGAACAGACTGTCCAGGGAAGTATAATTCATATTTTTTTGATAGGCAGCTTTCTGGCTTGGAATTCATTCAGCAGCTAAAGAGTCCCTTACACTCAGACAGTTGTTCCTTGTCATTAAAACATAATGTACTAAATAAAATGCTGACAATTGACCCACTATCTAGAAAGAATAGGAAATTAGGACATAACAAATGCCAACAGGGAAAATCAATGCTGCTTTAGGTACACAGGATACTTGAGACCTTCGGAACGCTGCTAATTTTAATGTTGGTATAGAAGATGTTGCAATCAGGTTTGGATGATGGTGGGTCAAGAATAATTCATATCACTGCCTTGATGAGGAATGATTTTCTCATTAGTCTTTATTTCAGAAAATTATGGTAATTTATTTTTAAGTTTTTCTCGATACAGTTTCATGTAGTGGGTAAGCCTTCATATTGAATGTTTGCCGGTGGTTTCAAAGATTATATTTCACAAAAAAGAGGAATAATTGTGAATTACTTTCCATAATTCACAGTGCTGAATTTATTTACAGGATATTTAGCTTCCCTAAAAAAAATTACAAAGTTAAATGATGGTTTAACTGAGCATTGTGTTTTTTGTTCTCTCAGTGCTCGTAATAAAAACGCTTTCATAATAACAGCTCAACTCTCAGAGCATTAATCATCACACCAGACAAGCTCACTCTTTCAGACCCATCCTTGATGCAAGCATGCACAAATTAATCCTGTCCAGTGTGGGAAAATAAATAGTGTAAACTGATCACAAAAAATTACTCTGTTACACATAATTTTCTTTATTTATATATGTCTTGTTAAACCTTATGACTTTGACCCATGGTAAAATACATTGTTGCATAAAAAACATTTTAAATATTAGCAAATTTTCCCAAACAAATACCTGTCTCAAATCATTGACAGATATATCTGCAGTCTCTGGAAAACACTGACTACTAATCAATTGGCATTCAAATCGTTTTAAAGAATACTAAAATAACTTAATCATGCAATATAAATATACATAAGGAGTAATATTTGCAATATGCCATATGGGAGTCCAGGTGACATTTATAAACAACTCAACCTTCCTACTTGTGGTTTATAAATGGTACCAAAACCTCTATAGTAATATAGCCATATATTACACAGTTACCCATAATGAATGTCTTCAGTGTGTGTGTGTGTATATGTATTATCTACTGGCGGTCGCCAGTAGATAGTTATAGTTAGGACCTATTTTCCATAGGAAATCCGCAACATTCTATTTGAAATAACTCTTGCGCTGGTTGACGAATCTTCGCGAAATGTTCAAACTTTGTGGCCCGCTCTGGTCCGCTCCTACCCTGAAAGTCTCGGGGTGATTCGTCAAGCGGGAGCCGAGAAAAAAGGGGGGTCCCAAAACGTGTTTTCCCCATTCATTTTCCCATAGGAAACTTTAGCCACGGCTACAGCCCGAACTGCTGAACGGAATTACACCAAATTTGGCAAAGAGGTAGTTCTTGGTTCAGAAAGAACCCTTTTTGTTAAATGGTGTAAATCCGTTCAGTAGTTCCTGAGAAAATCAAAAGGAAAATCACATATATATCTATGGCCGCGTCGGATTCGCGCACCCTGAGCGCACCCTGCGCGCACCCTCCCGATCCACGAGCTGCATGCTAATTGGCTTTCAAGTGGCTGTCAACACTCCAAATCAGGAAGTGTTGGCAGCCATTTTATCCCTCGGTAGAACCGAGGCACAAGAAACAAGTGCGCAAACGCACAAAGGGGGCAGGGTAGAAACACCCTGACCCCTAGGTCTGCTCAGGGGGTCCCACAAGGACCCCTGGGCAGAAAGCATTTTTTTTTTTAAATCGGCGGGATGCGCTTAGGGTGCGCGGATCCCGCAGATTTAAAAAAAAACATAAGAAACAAGTGCGCAAACGCACAAAGGGGGCAGGGTAGAAACCCCTGACCCCTAGGTCTGCTCAGGGGTCCCACAAGGACCCCTGGGCAGAAAAAGCACACACAAAAAGACCGGTATCGTGCCGGAGGCTCCGCCCCTTCCCTGCTGCAGTCTGCAAACGCGCCCCTGGCGCATTTTAAGAAGGGAAGTAATTCCCCTTGAATACTGGGGGTCCCTGAGGGCCAACTAGCCCACCAGGAACCTCCGGTATGCGCCAGGGGCTGCGTTGCAGAGAGGTGTACAGAGGCCACGCCCCTTTTACACCTCTCTGCAACGCAGCTCTGTGGCGCTTTTGGAGGTACATGGTGGGCTAATTGGACTCCAGGGACCCTCAGTATTCAAGGGGACTTAATCCCCCAACTTAAACGCGCCACGGGGTGCGTTTGCACAGTGGTGAAGGGAGGGGCGTGGCTTCAGGTGACATGTGTGCAAACAGGCCCCGTGGCGCGTTTTAAGATGGGGAATTAAATCCTCTTCAATCCTGAGGGTCCCTGAGGGCCAACTAGCCCACCAGGTACCTCCAGTAAGCGCCACGGAGCTGCTTTGCAGAGTGTTGTAAAAGGGGCGTGGCCTCTGAACACCTCTCTGCAACGCAGCTCTCTGGCGCATACTGGAGGTATCTGGTGGGCCAGTTGGCCCCTAGGGACCCTCAGGATTGAGGAGGAATTAATTCTCCAACTTAAAACGCGCCACAGGACGTGTTTGCAGACATGTCACTTCAGGCCCCACCCCCTTCCTTCACCATTGTGCAAATATTCCTCTAAAATCAGCCGAACTACGAATTCCGATTTACTCACCTGTTATCAGGAGAGACCTCAGTGCTGCATCTTTGAGCCCAGTACTAATCCTGAAAAGTAATTTTAACCGTACTTACCAGTAACTTGAATTTCCTTCCATAGGATATCATTGTCTGCTTTTTGCTGAAAAAGTTTCTAAGTGTCGATTTTTGAAACATACAAATATTCCTCTAAAATCAGCAGAACTACGAATTCCGATTTACTCACCTGTTATCAGGAGAGACCTCAGTGCTGCATCTTTGAGCCCAGTACTGATCCTAAAAAGTAATTCTAACCGTACTTACCAGTAACTTGAATTTCCTTCCATAGGCTAACATTGACTGGTTTCACTTGGAAATTCTTCTAAGTGTGGAGTTTTGGAACTATATAATATTCCTCTAAAATCAGCTGAACTACGAATTCCAATTTACTCACCTGCTATCAGGAGAGACCTCAGTGCTGCATCTTTGAGCCCAGTACTGATCCTGAAAAGTAATTCTAACCGTACTTACCAGTAACTTGAATTTCCTTCCATAGGCTAACATTGACTGGTTTCACTTGGAAATTCTTCTAAGTGTGGTGCTTTGGAACTTTATAATATTCCTCTAAAATCAGCTGAACTACGAATTCCAATTTACTCACCTGTTATCAGGAGAGAACCCAGTGCTGCATCTTTTAGCCCAGCACTGACCCTGAAAAGTAATTCTAACCGTACTTACCAGTAACGTGTATTTCCTTCCATAGGAATCCATTGTCTGGTTTTCAGCAGAAAAGCTACAAATATTCCTTAAAAATCACCTGTATGACTTAAACGCATTCTTTCAACTGTTTACAGGAGATGCACCAGTGCTGGATCCAGGATCCACCACTGAGTAAGAAAAAGTAACGATAACACTACTTACCTGCTAAGTGAATTTCCTCCCATAGGATAACATTGGTGATTCTATGTGAAAAAGTTTCTAAGTGTCAACTTTTAAAATACAATAATATTCCTTAAAAATCACTACTGTAACCAAAACGCTTTTACTCAACTGTTTACAGGAGATGTCCCAGGACTGAATCTAGGATCCAGTCCTATGGTTAGAAAAGTAATCCATAAAGTAACTAATTGCATTTAACTAGAAATTCACATTGAGCTCAATGTTGCATTGTGTTTGAAATTGTGTTGCCCATTGCAACAACTGTAACTACTGTACTTAAAAGTCTATTGCCTATTTGCAAAGTATTTAAACTAAAGTAATTCATTCTGAGAAAGTATATTTTGTAATGTAATGTATAATGTAATTACAATGTAATTTAAAAAATAAAATATGTAAAAATAAATAGTTTAAAAAAATGTAGTAAATCAGTATCAAAAAAATAAATATAACAATTAATACATTTAAAAATTGTCATTTACAAAACCTTTGAAATTCACTGAAAAAAACCATAGGTTTCAGACATGTTATAGTTAGGAATTAGCATTTAAAAACCTTTGAAATTCCCTGAAAAAAACATAGGTTTCAGGCACGTTATAGTTAGAAATTAGCATTTAAAAAACCTTACAAATTCACTGAAAAAACCATAGGTTTCAGGGACAGTTATAGTTAGTTGGACATTGCACTCGTACAAAACCCGTGAAATTCCCCGTTATAGTTAGTTCAGCTAACTATAACTCGCGCCCACAATGCACTGCTGATGACGTCACATATTACATCACTCATGACATGGTCAGTGACATCACTGATGACATCACTGATGACATCATCCACGTGATAATCTGATGCACCTCCTCACACCCTAATATAACCTTTGATACACCCACTCTAAATTACAGACTGCCATTCGCAAAACCATAGACACTCCAACACCAATAACTACATACCCACTCACTGATTCTTAGGTCTACACACACATCCACTCACTCACCCGTACAGTCACTCATACTTACGGTCACTCAGTACAGGACTATCATATGCACTCATACTCCTATATAGACACTCAAACACCGCCACTCATCCATAGAGGTACTCACACACCTAGTCAGTCATGCAAATAATTAAACACACTGCCATTTACTCACCTATACAGTTATACACACACCAGCTCACTTACTCATACAAATACTAGCACATTCTTACGCTCTTATACAATCACTGATACAAGCACACACTCATCCATACAGTCACTCTCACAATCACACACTCTCGCTTATAGCTATTTATATACTCCAACACACATATATACTGCCTTTCACATATGTAGTTACTCACACATGTACCACTGGGACATACATTCACTCACTAACACACTCTTACACACACTTACCCACCCATTCAGTCTATCTCAGATGCACTCTTGAAACCATCCACCCAGTGAATCACCCACTCACACATCTATGCACAGAGTCGCACACACCCCACCCACACAAACACTCAGGCACCCATACAGATACTCAGCCAACCAATCAATAACTCATATAGACACTCATGTAGCTATTCACAAACCCATGCAGCCACTTACACAGCAATAGACAGACGGATACAGACATTCACCCAGTTTAGTCACTAACCCATGCATTCAGTAAGATACGTTTAATCACTCACTTATAGAGTTAGTCACGCACCTACTAAATCATCCATACAGACACTTATACACCCACTCATTCTTCAATACGCCTTTCCCTATATATATTAAAAATATTTAAACTTTACAGAAACACACAGTCACTGGATGATGTCATCAGTGATGTCACTGACCATGTCATGAGTGATGTAATATGTGATGTCATCAGCAGTGCATTGCGGGGCGCGAGTTATAGTTAGCTGAACTAACTATAGCAGGGGAATTTCACGGGTTTTGTACGAGTGCATTGTCCAACTAACTATAACTGTCCCTAAAACCTATGGTTTTTCAGTGAATATATATATATATATATATATATATATATATATATATATATATATATATATATATATATATATATATATATATATATATATATATATATATATATTACTCCACAAACCACAGCGTTGCTGTTGGGGGTTCTGGTGACATCATAAACCATTAGGCTGTTTTGAGTTTGAGGTGGTTGTCTTGAAAAATGTGTTTTCTTCAAATTACAGCTAACAATGGGCAATGATTGTAATTAGACTATTTAGAATTACTTTTCATGAATTGCTGATAATATCATAGAAGATGGTGAGGCCTGAGGATTTATGCAACTCTGTGGCTGCACTATTTACCACATAATTAGAGATGTACTGCATTTGCCAAATAATTTGCAAGATAGTTTACAAAATTTGTAGTTTTCACAAATAATATTCTTTTCTAACTAAAATGGGTGGAAATAATACTCCCAGAGAACGTGCCACATAATTTGCAAATTTTGTTGCATGATTAGGAAAACCTTGCTGCTAAACTTGGTCCCCTATGCTACATTATCCTATTAGCCTAGACAATTATGTAGCTCTGCAGAGTGGTTTTGGGGCTGCCATTATAATGCTAAACCCTGTTTTTCAAAGGGAAAGTGAAATATTTCCCAAATTTCATGGTTCACTGTGAAATGTGGGTTTTTATACCACTGTATGTTGTGCAGTAAATGCACCCAAACAATTAATACACACACACACTCACACATACAGAGATACATACACCTGCACACATACACACACACATATATATATAAAAACTATTTTGTAAACATGTCTTATTAGCCACATATGTATCAGATCGGTCAAATTATTTCAAGAAAAAATTAATTAAAAATAAACTTCATTTTCTCATATAATTAGTGAAGGTATCCAGATGTGGAGTGAAGGACAATTAAAGAATAGCTAATGTATTAAGTCTATACTTACCTACATAAACTTACATTTACAATATTTTATTAGTCTGTATTCACGCTACAGTTTTTTTGTAGCATAATATTTTTCTATTCAATATTCAACCAATATTTGCACCACAAAAGAACCCCTTAAAAGCTGCAAACGTTCCCAAATTAAGTTTGGGCAATTTGCTGAATAAAGTGAGCAAATAGGAATAAATGGAGATAAAAAAATTAAAAACAACTTTATCGCTTCATAGATTTTGAAATAGTCATGTTTTCTTTATTTGCACTGGTGACCATGAAGATTGATGCTTCTGATGAAAACTGGAATGTTGTAGTCTTGTGCACGATATGTTCTTGTATAGCACAACGTTGGTGGCATGTTTATTAAGCGTTACTTTATCTTTTCTTTTTGTTCCGTTTTGTCTGGTGATTAGTGCTGTGTTTTATCTTGTGGGAGACTGGTGTGTGTGTGTATATAGGACTCACTAAGAAAAACACCAGTTTTATTAGAGAATATTCTTTATGCGTTCATAAATATTGCTTGTAACAGATATCATGCTATTAATATATAATATGGATGTTATATTAAGAGGTATATGATCTTACTCTATACATTAATAATATTATTAGGTAAATATAAAAAAATTAGAAAATGTAAGACGGCACCTGCAGTCAGTAACATGCAGCAGGGAAGAAAAATAATGAAGGGAAGAAAGGAAAAGTTGCTGCCTCGTCAAGCCTGATGTTAATTAGGTAGCTGGGAAGGTGATTCGGGCACTGGGCTGTGCATGTTCTTACTTAGAATGTATGTTTCCTTTTACGAGCTACTAGAGTATTACTTCACCTTTCAATATTCAATAAAATACAAAAAAATGGATACGTTTACATTTAAAACACTTTGGGGCATATTCTCAAGGAGCCATCGCCGATTTAACGGCACTTTAGTGCCGCAAATGTGGCGATAGACTCATCGCCCTATTCACAAGCTGGTGCAAACTGCCGACATCGCCAGTTTTCCTGCTATAGCTGCCGTAAAACACATCACCACGGAAGAGAGCGACAACTAATGCCAATGATATGCAGATTAGGCGTTCCCGTGCAAAAACACACGAAAACACCACTTCGCGATATTCTCAACGACCAGCCAGATTAGCGATGCGATCCGAAACCAGGCGATAAGGCGCGTTAGCAGCAGGGATTCTACACCTGCCTTTTACTGGTGTTAAGCAGGACGACAACCTGCAGCATGAAAGGGAGCCCAGCCTAGAGCCACATCTGAAGACCAACAGATGCCATGGAGACAATGATCATTCAGCCTGGAGACCCAAGAGGGCCACAACACCCACTGCAACTACCCCCCGGACCCTCCCCCCCCCCAGGTCATGAAGTCCAGTAGTCAACGGTAGTGGAAAAACAGAACTTTATTACAAATACATAAACAACAAGACGAAAAGCTCAGCCAACGCGTTCCATTCCCAACGGGGAACTTTTCCAGGGCAACGTGTGGATTCAATGAACTGCAAATGCTGCGGGAACTCCCCAATACCATTCCATAACCCGAAATCAGTAGTCAGAAACCTGTTTGAGAAATGGTGACAATGGTCAAGCGTCCTCATAGTCACAAACGTAATCTGGTACAGTGTATTGCACTTGGACAAACCGGAATGCATACAGGTATGATGAATCCAGTCCAAATATACTGTAACAGAAGTCCGTGTGCTCGTAACCTCCGCAGGAAAGAAAAGGAAGGTTACGACCACACAAACATCTGTTACGGTCTCATTATGCAGGATTCATCATACCTGAAAACATCACGGTTTGTATCATCCTGATACCCCTGCACCTTCACTTCCCCCACGCTGTGCATGAACAGCTGGAGACCATGCAAGGGAATTACGCCATAGCTGTCTTACCGCACGTGTCGGGGGCAATTCACTGTACACATGTACCACTTGTGCCCCCTGCCGACCCTGCACACAATTACCGCTACAGAAAGCACACGCATTCCATCAATGTGCAGGCAATATTGGACCACCGGGGACAGTTCACCAATGTCGTCGCCAACTTCACAGGCAGTGTGCATGATACATACATCTTCCGACAGTTCATCATCAACCAGCGCTTCCAGGATGGCACCTTTGGCAATGCACTGCTCATTGGTAAGTACTAACTGAACACACCACACACCTCAACTCCACAATCACACAACTCACAACTGTGGGAGAGCACACGTAACACAATCACATACAACATGCCAACCAACATGCCCAACTACCGGACATGACAACACAAGTAACCGTGGTAACAGGGGCCAGACATGTAGACAAACCATTTACAAAGGCAGAGCCCCTCTGTCACACAATTGCAGAATGTGGGGAGAGGTGGGAACCAAGAATGTGCGAAGGAGGCAAGTGACCAAGCAATAAGAAAGGACACAATGCCAAGTGTGGCGGAGATGTGCTGGACAGACTGCAGTATGCAGAGCACAGACATGTCCATGTGGACATCTACTGCTGGTGTTTGCAGTGTAGTGGACAGTGGATGCAAACAGGTTACCCCAGGCAGTGTGGAAGACCTTGGACATGTAGCCATGTGGTCCCCCTGTAAGCCTGAGCGGAGCGGCCTTGGCCGGCGTATGTCGCGAATGAATAGCCCAGGGCCCTGGGCGTGGTCCAGTTCCAGGATGGCCACCACAGTAACTACTGCGTGTGTCTCTGAGTCCACCATATTGTGACCGTAGGCCTACACACACGTGCCCGACCACATTCAACGGCCGTATTCACACTGGAGACGAGGTGACTACGTCCCAAGCCAACCCGTGCACATCTCGTCAGCGCATGCAGGGTCGTGTCTGCCAGGGCGGCGCCCCCCTCCCAGCCACGAGGCCACTGCCGTGACCGGTGGTGCCTGCACAATCCTGTGCGCCTGCTGCACCCCAGCCCTGGACCCCAGACCGGTCCGCCGCCCAGCGATGACTGCCCGCCCCTGCGCACCCAGGCCTCAATGCTCACCTGCCGCCACTGGCGTGTCTCCAAGAGGGCCCTCCACATGCCAGTGCAACCTCCTCAGCCGATCGCTGGATTCCACGCCACAGGCCCCGAGCGCACCCTGCGGCACCGCACCGCGGAGTCATGTGTGTGCTGACTGCTGCCTGCGCGTACACTGTGGTCCAGCAAGGCTCACAATTCAAATCGAGTCTTGATTTGCTGGATGCCGTATCGAGGCCAACGCATCATTGCAGGCTGCACACCCGCTCAGCTCTTCAGGTGGGCCTAACTCTGTGCACCGCAAGTCATCGCCACGTGACGGTAGTCCTGTGACGGATGCAGGCCATCGGGTGCCACTAACTCAGTGCAACGCAAGTCATCGCCACGTGGCGGTAGGCCCGTGACGGGCGCAGGCCATCGGGTGCCACTAACTCTGTGCAACGCAAGTCACGGACTCTTTATGATTGAGTTCCATGGATGCGGATGCCATCATGTCACCTCTGGCAGTGGGGGATGTGCTGTGGTGGGCCCCTTTTATTGGCAGGGTCACATGTCCCGTGACGCCTGTGCTGGATGGGGGTGGTGTGGGTGTAAACCAGCCCTCAGGGAGTGGCTGTGGCATGCTGACAACTAGACCAGTGACCAGCAGATCACTACAGGGAAGACCTGGGACATGTAGCTGTGTCGTCACCCCCTGTGAGCGTAAGCGGAGTGGGCTGGGCTGGCGTATGCCAGTCCAGCGTAGGGGTGTGAACAATGAGCCCGGGGCTCTGGGCGTGGTTCAGTTCTGGCCTGGACAAGGAAGTAACCAATGCGTGTGTCTCCGTTGTAGTGTCTGCGCCACCCGGACCGCAATCGGCAATGTTGCACCCTGTGACCCAAGCCCCACAACATGTGCAAAATGGACGTGAGGGGAATCAGTGACCCTACATTCATCCATACTGTCATACTTGAAGGATCATAGACATGACACATCTGTGTGAATTTGAATCTTTTATTAACATTCAGTTAAGTGTTGCAGCTGGAGCAGTACAGGGCCATGCACACCCCACTTGACATTGTTGCCCCGTGGAGAACCAGCCAGAAGCCATTAGGGAAGTACAAATTCATCGGAAGAGGAAGAGTTCAGTCCGCAGTCTGATTGCTGTGTCATTGGTAACCAAACAGAATATGGCAGTCCATGTCGAGGTCCAAGGTGAGTGCTGCAGAGTGTATCGGGGGACAGTGGAAGGTGATGATGCAAAGGGCCGAACCAAGCTGAAACAGGCCATATGGCGGAGATGAATGCCACCGCTTCCTCATTACCACAACGGCAGTCTCATCCACATCATCGTCCTCTGATGTGTGATGTGCCTCACCTGTGGGTGGTGGGGTTTCGGCTGCAGCACTGTGTGGCACTGACACATCAGGGGCCGGAGGTGGATTGTCGGCCGCACTGTGTGGCAGTGACACATCAGGTGCCGGAGGTGGAATGTCTGCCGCACTGTGGGGCAATGACACATCAGGGGGTGGAGATGTGGATGGTGTAGGAGCAGCAGCATTCATCTGCGCCAGGCCTTGTGGCAGCAATGCCATAATGAGGATCTGCAGGGCATGGAAGATCCCAGCTACATCTCGCTGATGTGCAGCCATGGCAGCCATCCTTTCCGCCTCCATCCGCACTGTGTCCTCCATGAGCCTCCACATGTGTCCCAACTCCCAGCTGAGATTGCTGGAGCCACTCTGACTAGACAGGTGTTCTTGTCTCCAAGTCATGACTCCAGCGATGTCAGCCATGGCTCATTGGAGACCATGGAGCGGACTGTGGGTGTCCGTTAGGGACTGTAAGTGGTCCCTGATGGGACGTAGACACCCATGGATGGCATCTAGTTTGGCTGCCATGAGGTCGAACCCCACCTGCACCTGCTCAGCCATCTCCTTCTGGCCCTCCAACACACGGCGTTGGAAGGCCATGTGTTGTTCGTAGGGGTCCTGGGAGACAGCCGGGGTGGTGTGTGCTTCCTGCTGTGTGGTCTGTGCAGGGGGTGGGGTCTCCTTGATGCAGCTGGGCTGCCCTGCTCCTGGGGGTGGGGTGCTGAGGGTGTCCATGAGCTCTTCGAGGGCATCGGTGTCGAAGGTGGGGAGGTCCTCCTCGTCATCAGTGAGGAGGTGTTCGGTCTGCTCTGCAGGAGGTGATGATTCTCCCTCTGCAATGTAAAGGGGAGATGCAGTTTAACAGTGTGTTCCATGTATGTTCACGCATTGGCCAAATTTCCAAACCGACTGCATGGCAATGTACATTGTGACTGTTTAGGAGGAGCTGCCTATTTGAAGCGGGACAGTGGACATTTGTGCATTATCAGGGATGTGGGGTTGTACTGGTCCATTATCATGTCACAGTTTCCTGCTATGCCAAATGTGATTGGCCAGTTTCTACACACAAGCGGCAGCAGTTGTGTCCTCTGTTCTGTTGTGGAAGTGTTGCAGTTTGTACCACATTGTTGTCAATGTTGAAGTGCTCTGATTCTTGTGTGTGTGCTGCATTGTGGGAGAGTCGCCCTGCAGCTCAGACTTTGCTTAGCCTTCTCCCTTTCAGGCGGTGTGCCTTTGACTTCTGTGCTTATGCAGTGCTGAGATGTTGCATACTTGGGTAAATTGGGCTCTTGGTGGGAGTTGGGACTCTTGGGCATGGTTTGTCCGCAGATGTCTTGTTGCCGTCAGGGGTTGTTTGTGCACGTGGATGTGTCAGTGTGTGACCTGCTCCTTTCCGGATGTGGACCACACTCAGCCACCTCGGTGTCGTGGCGTGCAACATGTCATGATGAGTGGCCTGCAGATATGCTCATCGTCATGCAGTGTCACTTGCATTGTCAGTGGGGCTCACGGATCCGCAGCTTTGCTGGGTTCAGCACATGTGCATGGGTTTGTTGTGAGATTGGTGATGTGTGGGGAGGGCCCCTCTGGGCACATTGTGGACGGGGGACTACTTGCTGTTTCTATGTGTGCTGCGAGTATGGCAAGGAGATCAGGGACATGATCCAGAGTCATTGTGGTTGTGCAGTGTGCTATACTTCATTGTGCATGTGTGCCATTGTGCCCATCTCCCCCCGTCCCCCAGTCCCTGGTGGTTACTCACCCTGTTGCTGTTGTGTCAGGTCATGTTGAGCAGTGTCCGGTCCCCCGACTCCTGCCACCGTCTCCACACTGATGACTGTGGACACCATTTCCTCCATCTCATCCAGCTCCTCCTGTGGCGCAGGACTCCCACCCCCAGTCTGCATTGCTGCTTTGCGGTTGTTTGTGAGTTTCAGCTTGGTTTTGCGCTTCACATCATTCCAGCGCCTCTTGACCTCGTCCATTGTCCTCCTCAGCACTCCGACTGCATTCACCTTGTCCACGATGGACTGCCATGTTCCATTTTTTGTTGCCAATGACACAGTGGAGGTGAAGAACAGTTGTTGATGGTGTTCTATCACCTCCGTAATCAGGATCCTGTTTTCATGTGGACTGAACCGCGTCTTCCTCTTCTTCTTCTCCGTGCCCTTCCCTGACCCCGAGGTCCCAGGCTGGTCCTCCGTGGGGCTTGTGGGGTTCGGGTTGTCCTCTGTACTTGCTCCGGCTGCCTCCATTGTGCTTCGCAGTTGTTATGTTTTTTTTTTTTGCAGCTTTTATGGTGATTTTTCCCGTTTTGACGTGGGAATTGCAAGCCTGGCGCTGCTTGTCGCCGATTTTTCTATCGCGGTTGGGCCCATCGCGACTTTTTCACGTTCGGGTTTCCTTTTTTATCGCCGTCGCGGTAGTTGTATCGCGGACATTTGAGGCGTTCTCGGGTAACTATCGCATGTTACCGCCGTGTTGGGAATACGACGTTGACACTGAGTTCTTTTCCCGCGATATGAATAATTGTGTTAGCCTATTTTGGCGAGGTTTATCGCACGTTCTTGGGAATATCCCCCTTTAAGTATCAAAACTATTTTAGTACACCTTAAAAGCAATGTTTGCACATGTTTGTTCTACATATTTTACTTTGTGTGTTTTCTTTTTGAACACGTATAATGTATATTACTAATAAGTAATCCTGTTTTTTCCTCAAAAGCGCATAATTAGATGAGGCAACATATCCCATTAATTCCTAATCGCAAACAAAAGCACATTGACACCCCCACAAAGCACCATAAACTGAGCTGAAAAACACAAACATAAAGAAAAAATACATTTAGTTTTTGTGAATCGTTTTCATGTAGACCATGCAAATATTAGCAATAGTAAGATTGTTTAAGAAAATGACATTGACTTTTGGATAGTTTACAACAGTCTGGCTCTGTCAAAGATACCAGCACAAAAGTAAATAAACTCTGACAGCAAAGTGCACTCATGAGACCGCCCAGAACTCTCAGCGATGTGACCTGGACTATCAGGGACATATACGAATTGAATGTTAATGTTCTGCTATTGCTATTCCAAACATGAACATGGAATAAAGTACAGACAGTGGGCACATTGTCACAAAAAAAGGAAATAAAAGAACACCAACATTTAATGGAAACATTCTACTTACATTAACAAAAATGAGATATAAAAATTAACAACCCAGGAATAGGTCATCAGAGAGAGAAAAGAAGACACGAATATGTTTGAAAATGAAAACATCAAGAACTGGGTCACACAGAAGAGAATAAACTTCCAATGGAGCAAAATAAATGTTAAAATTAAAAGGTAGAACACGCTGAGACTATGACACGTTCAAATAAACTTTTAGGAAGAAAATAGCCTACAAACTCCCAAGAAAAAACGTTTGATAACGTAAAAAATAATATATTCTTGCAAATGTTAAATAGTAATGAAGAATAATATTCATCAATGGGTTGTTGGAATGTATCAGACGGGCACATATGACTCGAAACATAAAATATTAAATAGACCTATCTATCATAAGTCATACAATTATGATTGGCACAAAGACTGCCCTGTTTCAATCAACAGAATTATGACACCAAAGGTATGGGGGTATCGGAGAATGGCTGAAGATGCCTGCAGCATCCAAGCTACAGCATCTGGACTATACCATTAAGCAGCCATGTGAAGCATGACAGAAATTTCCCAGGAAAATACTAGGGGCCTTATTACGAGGTCAAGGGCTTGGCAGCGGGCCGCCACACAAGCGCCCTGCCGCCACACCGTCAAACCCGTCGGATCACTGCCCGCCAGATTAAAAGTTGTAATCCTGGCGGGCAGGCCTGCTTTGGCGTTCCCACGGCGGTGCCTTTCAAAGGCTCGTATGTGAGCCTCAGAAAGGCACCGCAATGGGAGCGCCAAAATGCGTTCCTGCATGGCACAGACTGTGAAGTCAATGCCATTCAGAAACGGGGGTGCATACAGACAGGGGGCACACCATGTGCCCCCCTGAAATACACCGCCAGGCCAAGAGGCAACAGGGGGCCCTGCAGGGCCCTCTTAGTTTCCTCACCGCCACACTTTTCATGGTGGACTCACTGCCCTTAAAACTGTGGCAGTGAGGAAACTCATAATATGCTTGGAAGTGCCGCAGTGGCACCACCAGAATATTGTGGTCTCACACTGCTGCAACACCGCTGAGGGATCACGGATCCCCAGCGGTTGCAGCAGTCCTTTGGCGGTCCGACCGCCAAACTCTGCCTGCACTGACACTGTGGCTTAGGAGGTTCATAGGACCACCATAGTAATAATAACCCCCTAAGTGATTCCATACCCTCATGCATGCACTGTTGTCAGTGGATCTATTGGATTTCTTGCATTTTTGCAGAAGCCAAATTGTCCCCTTCAGTGGCCACACTAATGCTTCTATACTCATCAAAGTAGATAAGCATCTGAGAAACTCCAGACTATCTGGCTTTTCTGATGATGTTCTATCGCTCTTTTTTCTGTAAGATACTTGATTCTTTACCATGGCTGGACTAGAGAACTCAAAAGCAGCACTTAAACCGCAGGACTGCACCTTCCTCTCCTCATTCTTTCTCTCTTTTTTAAAAATCCATCCATCATTTCTTCATCTCTCATTCGTTCATCTCCTTTCTGCCTCTCTGATCTCTCACTGTCATCCATCCTTCCTTCCTATCTTTCTCTGTATCTCTGTGCCTGCTGCAATTAATCTCAGGGAACTAGCGAAAGTGCCAGAGTCACCTGGAGCGACCCTGGGCTATTATCCCACCCTCCAATACCTCCAGCTCAAAGGGGAAATGCCCGATGGAATAAAATGCCAGTCTGGCTCTGTTCTTCACATCACTTGGTACGCAAGAAAGAGAATGCCACACGTTAACTGTATTGAATTGCCTTTCTATATCCACAAACCCTCGAAATACAAACAATTACACCAAGGATATTGAATTGCCTTTCTATATCCACAAGCCCTTGAAATACAAACAAATACACCTAGGATCTGAACCAATATCCTTGTATTCATCAAAATGGTTCCAACACTCCTCCAACTTAAAATAGCGCAGAAGACAAAGGTCTTTACAAAACACTACACCTCCAAACAATTCTTGACCATGTGTTTGCCTTTTAACCAGTAAAGCGTTCTGCTGCCATTTGGTTATGATTTTATGAGCAAATTACACAAACATTTATATATACCAGCAAAACCACTACCAAATTGTACATAAAGTGTGAGTTGGTGCATGAACTTTGTGCAGAGCCAGGGAGTGAAATGTGGAGATAGCCATTCCTTTCTCAGTCTTTACATTTAGCAATTCAGTGGAGATTTCTTTACTCCAAATAAGAACAGTATTTATATTTGTTTTGGGAGATAGGAGCCTAATTATAACAGTTGATTTAAATATGTGGACTTATCAGTTGTATATGGAAACTGGAAAGAGCTTTGAAAAACAAAGTTAACCAAGTAGTGATTTTGAACAAATATTCAAGATAATTCCAGTAACGAAAAGGAGATAGAAGTCCACTTACTCCCAGAATTCCATGACTGGAGAAGTAGCGTTTGCCAAAAA
The DNA here is from genome assembly GCA_963921515.1 of Calotriton arnoldi. Lineage (NCBI taxonomy): Eukaryota > Metazoa > Chordata > Amphibia > Caudata > Salamandridae > Calotriton > Calotriton arnoldi. The sequence goes on along the minus strand of CAWUFW010004243.1, from coordinate 94,398 downwards.
GGACTGACTGCAATTGCTCATGTTCAACTTTTGAAATTCCACACAATTCTCTGTGAAGGAAGAAACACAAGTAAAGACAGATATAAGCAAAACTTATTTTCACTATTTATCTTATATATGATCAGCACTGTAAGGCATATAAAAAGGGTGCAATTCCAATATAGGTCCTGATTCGTAACAAAGCCGAAACTTTGACAGTCAAATTAAATACCAAGGGGTGAAAGGTGCGGTCAGCCAATTAAAGGAAGGTTGGTTTTAAATATAGCCACCATAGGAATGGCACAACTTATCACATTATCCTCTAGATGGTGCCTTGTCCTAAACAGGAATTCTCAAGAGACATAGATCAATTTCAAGAACCATTGTCAACATTTTTAGGCATGGAGATTTTTTATAAGTAAAAGTGCTTCTTCAATAATCGGAGAGTTTGTCTGTGTGGTTGGGTGGAGCAGATGAATGTGAGAAAGCAGAAATGGGTGGATGGGCTAGTGAGAGGATGGATGGAGTAGGTGATTGCAGGGCTTTAAGTGGTAAGGTCCCTCTGGTATCAAACCTGGTAGTAATTAAAAATGGAAAATGAAACTGGTTCCAGTTGGGCCCGATATTCATGTTTTTTTACTTTACAGGAAAAAACACTGATCTATTTCTGCACAATTAATGGAAAAAACACGTCCTCCCCGTTTATATTTCAAATGCTTTACTTAATCTTGCATTCACTAAGAGTGTTTGCCTCTTCCAAAATGTTGTTTTCTGTAGTTTTTTTTTTCGTGCAGCATATTACTCTTGTATAGTGCATACTTTTCCTCCAGGAGTTTATAAAGTGCCAAGATTGAGATCTTTGGAGCTGAGGCTGAAGGCAGTGCAAGGTTCTCATAGTGCCTATCAGTTCAGTGGGTCATATATCTGGATGCAATAACAGAAAACTCAGATGCACCAAAATACTGGTCGAGTGTCATGCTGGGAAACACAGAATTTTAATGTTAAGCTTAAGTCATGCCCTATATCACATAGGCCACAATTCTTTGAAAGAATTCCTAGTTACACTTCTCAGGCCCCACCCCTTTTGGATACCCCCACTTTTCCATCTCATTTGAGGGGATGGACGGTTAGAGACCGCCACACCAGTGGTCTGACTGCCGTAATACAACTACATCGGTCGGACCGCATTAGGACCGCCGTAACCGAAAGGGATCAGAGATCCCTGGCACTGGTGTGGCGGTCTGAGGCTGCAATATGCTTCATGGTGCCTCTGCAGCACCACCAAGCATATTACGAGTTGGCTGTCAGCCACCTTTCATGGTGGTGAGATCACCATTAAAAGGGTGGCAGAGAGTCAACAAAGGGGGCCCTACAGGGCCCACGTTTGCCTCAAGGCTTTTGGGGGGCATGTGACTCATGTTTCAGCACGGCATGGACTTTACAGACTATTATATCACACATTAAAATGGAGGCGCATCCTCTGGTTTCATTTAAAGTAACCTAGTGGTGATATGTGATGCTGCACTTTATGCACAGCAAGACTCAACAAAGTTGTTCAACTATGTTAAGTCTTGCTAGTTGAGTACTAAATATGTTAGGAGTTAGTCTGTCTGCACTCAATCTTGCAGTTCTCTTTATGGAGAAAGATAAGATTGTTTAAATGTAATACAAACAGAAGCATTACAACCATGACTATAGAAGACACCCCAAATTTCAACTAGGACTGCACAGATCCCCACCAACGTCATTAATGCATGAAAACAGACTACCTCTAAATGCGAGAAAGAACAATTTAAAAAAAATTAAAATGTTCCTGATATAATCCACAATTTTGTAACATCAAAACAACATATACATTTAAAGCCAAAATACATGATTCTTATTCCACATTAAAAAAAAAAAGGCAATTTCACCTATTAACAATAAAGAACACTCCAGTTTACCGTCATGGACAATAGAAAAGGTACCACAGTTCGAAGGATGTTAAATAAGTGCCCAACAGTTCTAACATGGACCAGCAACCTCTCCTTATAACCTTACCATTGTTAATAAGGCACACCAGCTCATGTTCACCAATTCCAATAAAAAACTCACTTCCCAAATGGCACTAAGGTTCACCAATGCCAAGAAAAACTCCCCTTCCCTAATTTCTAATCAGAGAACCTGGCTCAATTTTAGAAGATGACGCTCAACATATATGAAAGAAAAGACATCTCAAACCCTATTTCATTCACTCTTCCCCACCAGGACATTGTCCTCCAGGAGATGTGAAAGGTTCAAATGTTTGTTGTAACTCTGTAAGTTCAACTTGCAAATCAAATATGTTGTAGCAATGAAAGTGAGAGAGGCTGAGACACATGAGAGGCAAAGAGCAGCTAGAATCTGAATAACAATACAAGAGAGAGGACTGGGGAACTTCAATAGACCCCTCTTTTTGGTCCGCCATCAGAGACACTAGCTGAAATGATTACTTGCGCCTCACAAGAGCCAAGGTACCTGCTATTAAAAACCCTGACATAAAATTGAGCATACACATATGAAGCAGTGAGGTGTCTGAAAATACTTCTGGTGCAATATGAGGGAGGGTGTGAGCAGAAAGTAAGAAGTCAATAGTGATTTGTGCTTTGACTGAGGCTTTTTTTGAAAAAAACAGGAAGATCTCCAGTTCAGGTGATGCATAGGAAGGGAAGCTATGGAAGCCCAGAACATAGATGTTCCTGACAGCCATGCATATACAATATCTCCAGTACAATATGCTAATGATCAGTCATAACATCTTCTACACCAACACTAATACCTCATACTTTGTATTAGCTGCCTGAATCCCAGTCCACATCCAAACAGAGTCAAGAGTTGTCCAGCCACAGTATAGACAGATATGAAAATCCTCCACCTCTTTGCTTGCCAGGCTCAGCTCCAAGGTAAAATGTGCATGAAGTGGTAAACAGTATTGGAAGAGATTTTAGGTCACACTAGAGAACTAGGCTCGACAGAAGGTGCCAGTGGAAATGGGGAACAGAGAATGAAACTAATCACTGACTAACACCTTAGAGTAGAGAAAAGGGAAGTTGTGTACAGTATTAGTTGTTGTACAGTGAGGTACTGACCAACAATTTGGGTCAAGGAGAGAAAACAGTCACTGTGTACAGTAGTAACTGTCCTGCAAGATAGTACAATCCAAAGAAAGAGATTGGGTTGAGTAGTAACTGGAGTACAGTATACTACTAATTTTCAAGCTTCGTGGACCAAGCAGAGAACAATGAGTTTGCATTGCACCGCTAACAGGAAGGTGGATGTGCTGGTGTCCCCAGCAGTGACAGTAGAAGAGCTGTAAGGTTTGCATGCAGCAGAAGGGTTGCTGCAAGGTTTTCTTTTGCCAGGACAGGAACTCATAGAGCATATATGTTGGGCTGACATCATATTCCCCTGCTGGGCTGCAGACCCAAAGATCATGTGATTTTGGAATCTTCCATCTGCGAGAGTGTGCACATTCATCCCTTGTACTGTTTATATACTTTATTAAAATTGCAATTTTGTTGATAATGCATATTTTCATCATGATGTGACACTGGTCATGCTGATGCTGGAGCATATTGCATTACATGCTGTTACTTCTCTTTGACTTTACTTTGACATGGCATGCAACACAGGGTGTTCTTCAGTAGTAGGAGAAGTGATTTTTTTCTGTGTTAGTAGGGCAGAGATAATATAAAATGATAAAAATGCTCCCTTGGCAGTGTTTGTATACTTCAATATCCAAGACGTGAATCTAAAGGGTTGACCCAAAATCCCATCTGGGTATTCTCATTTATTTATTGCATGACCGCTGTTACGCATATAGAGCTGCCTCTATCTAGGACTAAAAAGAACAGGCATGTAGACGGAGCTTCTCTTCACATGTGCCACTACAACAACCTCTCAACCATATTCTCTTGCCTATGTGTAATCCTAGTTTCTCTTTGAGAAGCAGAATAAGTATTGATAGGATCTTCTAAAAATGGGCTAGAATAGGACACAAAGCTAGTGGTCACTATTCCAAGATTTAGGGTCCAATGCAGTCCCAGGAATACCACCAAGCCAGTTGTGAGCCCACCCACCGGATTTTGACTTGAATCCAGGGTGGGTGGAGTGGCGGCAGTGTCACAGTGGCAGTCTGTTAGGCTCATAGGAGAACCTAGCAAGCAGACTGCCACCATGAGAGTGTCTACTGCACGTTCCTACACACTGTGGCATGCACCATGTCATGCATGCTACACCGTGCAGGAACCAGGGTGCAATTCTAGGGGAGGCACAACATGTGCCCCCGCACATATCTCCAGGTCCAGATTTGGCCAGAGGCATGTCCACCACCCTTTTCATGGTGGGGCCCCGCCATGAAAAGGGCGGTGGATATGCAGGTCGTAATATGCTCGGCGGTGCTGGCATTGGCACCACCAGCCTATTCAGGCCATTTGCAGACTGCCGCTGCAGCGGGGTCCTTGATCCTGGCGAAGGTGGAGGTCTCTATGTCGGTCGCATGCCACACTCAAAATATGGCGAGCGGATCTGCCATTGCGGTCAGACTGCCACCGCAAGTACGGTGGTCCCAGTACTGTTTGATGGTACAGTGGCAGGACCACCCTGCCACCGCTCCACCAAACACGCGTGAGAACCACGTGCCATATAATGATTTTTTTGGTGGGCAATTCCTTTGACGTTCCCACAGCGGTTCCTATAAAATAGGCACCACAATAGGAATGTCAAAAACAGTTCCAACACGGCATGGACTGAAAAGTCCATTCCGTGCTGGAACTTCTGTGCATGCACACAGAGCGTGAGGCACAAGGGGGCCCTGTAGGGCCTCCTTTGTTTCCTCTCCGCCGGGGTTTTCATGCAGGAGGAACCTCCATGAAAACCCTGGTGGAGATAAAACTCGTAATATGCTTGGCGGGACCATGGCGGTCCCTCAAAGCATATGGATGCCTTTAGACCACCACGCCACAGCCAGGGAACTGGTGGTGTTGGCAGTCCCAGGGAGGCATGACCATTAGGGTCATAATGTGGCAGTCGTAAGACCGCCACCGCCGTCCCACCACGTAATTAGCCCTTAGAGTCCTATATTTATAGTTGGGCATGATCGGGTTCTCAATCAAAATGTGGTGAATATCCTGTCCATTGTATCACAGGTGCTATAGATTATAATATACTTGTAATGCAGAGTGCTGGACATCCACTATGTTTGTGACAGAGTATCCCTTCTGGAAACTCTAAATAAGGCCATTAATGAGGTATTTCACTGCTAGGATGTGATGATCTGACAATTGTAAAATTTGAAATCAGTGAAATGCTTTAAGTGGTGTTACTTAAAACCAATCAGCAAATATATAATTTATATATATATTTGCACATTAAATCAATATTCCTTGTTGTAAGTCAGTCTGTCCTTTGATGTCCTTTGCTTGGCTTTGATTTTATGGAAATTCTCTCATAAATGAAGAGACCACATTATTTGACATGGACTAGGGCTTAAGAGGGTTAAAGGCTTACATGGTATATAAGATGTTTGAACAGACTATCAAAAAGATTGTAATACAAAAATATTGCTGCAAGAATGTTGTGTTGTCGAAAATATTGCAGACATAAATATTGAAGATAAGTATATCATTTTTTGTCTTGTTTTAATATCATTATAAAATATATCATTTACAAAAATATTGTATAGTCTGTCATTTTTTACAATATTTGTTAAATAGATGCCATAGTTGTTACATTTGTTAAAGTATTTCATTTAAAAATAGTTTGATGTTATGTATATTCATTATAAAATAAAGCTATTACAATGTTTTAAAATCTATGTATTTCTTTCATTTTTAAATGAAAATAAATGTATAATAACATTTTTAGTAGCTATATGTTGGGTATATGGGTAAAAGGGTAAGGAGATTGTTACAGAATATTTGTGCAAATATTTTTTTAATTTAATTTCAATATATTTTTGGTAATCTCAAAATGTTGAAATTTATCATTTTAACTGTATATGTAAAGGTAATATGTTTGTTGTTGTTCTGATAATGTTTACATTTACAGAATGTATTTCTTTTAAATTATAAATGTATTTAAAAAGCATTCTTATTTCTAAAATGTATTACATGTATTTATTAAAAAATATTATGCTAAATTATTATTATGTATATTGTGTGTTTATGATAAATCAAAAGGGAGATATTTAAAAAATCATCAATGCAATATTTTAATATGTATTACCATTTCATTTTAAGTTATACATTATTTTTCACTTTTTTAATAAACATATTCACATAATAAATGTGTGTTTATTATATATTTTAGTAAAATTTTAATTGTGTTTGTGTTATTTTTTATTTTTATGGTTTAAATCTGTTTTATTGATGTATTCAAGACAGAACAAGAAAATGGCGAGAAGACAAGAAAGCCAAAAGCACTGCCAGCAAACAGTAAGCTGTCTTCGTGGGCTACGTAGAGCCTCTGCTTCAGATCATATATACAACAAAGGAAAAATAAAGGGACAAAACCCCCACCCCTCCCTCCCCCACCCTTCCTCCAATCCACTCTGCCTGGTTGTAAGAACAGCCCTCCCCACGGTCAGCCCAGAGCAGGTGGTGCCCCGTCTTCTGGCAATCGCAGCAGGCGTAAGTATTTAGGGCATGTGAGCTCGCGGAATTCCTGTGTCAGTATAGCTAGGAAGGGAAGCCATGCTTCCCGAAAGGTGGCACCCCTACCAGCGAGTGTGAGTGTTATTTTTTCCATGCCTAGGATATGCCACAGGCGTGTTAGCCAACCAGTATGTGTGGGGGCCTGTGGGGTCCCCCAGTGCATGAGGATGTTCTGCATGGCTGCGCCTAGCGCCAATCCTATCAGACGACCCCTCTTGGACTTTAGTGGGTATGCTAGTGGGTCTGGCACTCCTAGTATAATGTGTGCAGGGAAACGGAGAAGTTGCATCTCCAGATGTTTATTAACATCATCCAGTATTTGTGACCAGTAAGCTTGAATGTGGGGGCAGTCCCAGAGTAAGTGGAGCAATGTACCTGATCCCCCGCAATTCCTCAGCAAAGTGCGCTAGCCGTTGGATTGATCTTATGTACCCGTTCTGGCGTGTAGTACCAATACATGGTCACTTTCGTGAGCGTGTCAGTCAGTGCCATGTTGCTGGCCGTGTGGCATGCCCTGTAACATATGCCTTCCCACTCCTTGTCGCTAAGGGGTCTACCAATATCCTTTTCCCATCTACTACGTCCAGCGTGATATGCGTGTGAATTTCGGGCATTCAGCAACTTATACAAATCGGAGACTATTCCCCTGTTGGAGGACTTTGACAAGAGCCATCGCTCGTAGGTAGTAAGGTGTCGACTAGCCGCCTCTCTATTGTGCGGCTGCAAAACCCAGTGTCTAAGCTGCAGGTATCTCATGCACTCTGTCTCGGGGATATCAAAGTGCTCTTTAATTTGTGAGAATGAGAGGACCCCCTGAACGTCGAAGAAGTGGCCCATGGAGCGGCATTGGGACTGACGCCAAACTGGGAAGGTTGTTTCCCCTAGCCCTGGCTCAAAGTCCGGGTTGCCAAACAGTGGGGTCAGGGGGGACGGAAAGGTCGTGAGTTTGTGTCTAAGGTTAGTCTGGTCCCATGTCGACATGGTCGTCTTTGTGACGTCTGAGACATTGAGACTACGGGGCCTTTGGGCTTTCCGCAAGAATGGAATCTTCATCAGCGAAGTACCCGCCCACAGCCCTGTCTTGGAATAACCAATGCTTGCCAGATTCTGTTCAGTTCCATTCCACTAAGGGGTCGATTCCGATTCGGGCCGGAAAAAGCACCGACCGACTCGGATCCGGAAAAAATACCGACCGACACGTACCAGTGGCGCCCGACACGCCAAGTACGATGCAAGCCGCGATAAATCCGACCGACACGTCAGGAAACCAAGCCGACCGACCGACCCGCTCGGAAAATAGCAATCCGGCCGGAAAAACACGCGAATCCAACCGACCGACACGCACCCGGAACAAATCCGACCGAATCGTACCCGCCAACTCCAACCTGCAAAGTACGATGCAAGGCGCGAAAACACGACCGAGTCGGACGGAGGACAAGCCGTACGACCGACACGCATACAAAACCGAGCCGAAGCAACACAATACACCGCGACCGACGCGTACGCAGCATACAAAACTGCACAAACACAGCGTGAACGAAACGGAAAACACCGTACGAGACCAATGCAGGGTCCGACTCGGTCACAAGAACGTTTCCAACATACACAAACAGCACAAAGGAAAAATCAACCAAAAAAAGGCCAAACAAGCAATTACCAAGCCAATAAATACTGGGGGGGTGGGGACAGAGAACAAAGACACACCAACAACTCCACCTATATAAAGGACACAAATCACTACCATGAGCCTTTGCAAATGCCATTCCACTGCCAGCACCCAAGAGAAAGCAACCACACACCCACAGCTCATCCCTCACACAAGCCACACACCAGCAGCACACCAACAAATACCTACCTCACATACACCCAGCACAACACACACCCACACACCCTCACCTGCACACCAACACACACAGCACCCACTATCACCACCCATCACCATGCCCCCCAAGAAGAATCCCAAGTTCCTAGATAGTGAATTGGAAGTCATGGTAGACGAGATCCTCAGGGTGGAGCCACAGCTGTTTGGCACTCTGGTCCAACAGACCCCCATGTCGCAGAAAACCAAGATGTGGGAGAGGATCATCAACAGGGTGAACGCCCAATCACCATGTCGGCGCACAAAGACCGACATCCAGAACAGGTGGTATGACGTGCGCAGGAGGGTCCGGGAGCTGCTCAAGAAAGACTACCACCTGAGCCAATACACCGGCAGTGGCCCTCCTGCCAAGCCAGTATACCTCAGGCCCTGGGAGGAGAAGGTGCGGGCCATCCTTCCGCCAGTGAGCGTATATGGACTAGAGGACATCCCAGAGCCTGGTGAGTACACAACAAATGTACACAATAAACTGCCACAAAACACACACATCACTGTCAAGGGGAGAGTCAAACCATGCACTCATAGCAATTACACAGCAACTAGAACAGAATCATCCCAAAATGTGTATGTCAGTCAGATAAACACAACACATGCCATCAAAAAAGTCACATCCAACTGTGCCAACACATGTACAAACACAACCACAACTACAGCTAGGCAGTGGCACAAATAGAACTAACACACACATCCACACATGTAGCCACCACAACAACACCAACACACAGTGAAGACCACTCAAAGGAAGGAATTCTGTGTATGCTGGCCAAGTCAGTGTAGCCAATAGCATCATGGGAGTCGCACTCACACATATTGCCCCCCCCCACAACTGTCCCATCAACACCACCCTGAACCATGCTCACATCACAGGGAGTGGAGAAGGACTCACAAGATGGCTGACACTGGCTACTGCTGTGGGGAGCACAAGGCTCTGCTGCCAACTGTGCACCAACAAACAGCAGGACACCACTGACTGACATCCTGAGAGACAACTTACACTCCCTGCAATGCAAGCACGTTCCATGGTGGGATATCTGGCTGGCTGGCTGGGTGGGAAGGGGGACTTGCAGCACTGACCATAGTCACCAGCACCTCCCCTCACACCCCCCCCAACACAAACTCCACAGTACCCACCTGGTAGAATGCAATGCCCTCCATCCTAACACAAGATCCCACAAAGCACCACCACCCTGGGTTATGTTGTGTGAAGCACAGGGACACTCTTGGGACTCTTAGCCAAACAACTGCCAGGACAACACTCCCAGCCATCCTGTCAGCACAGCCAGCCCACCCCACAGGGAAGCAGAGTCAAAAGGAAGGAAGCATGGGCATGCTGGGAAGGGGGTGGAGGCAATAGCATGATGGGAGTCGTAGTCACAGACATTGCTCAGCCTCACAACTGGCCCATCAACACCACCCTGAACCATGCTCACATCACAGGGAGTGGAGAAGGACTCACAAGATGGCTGACACTGGCTACTGCTGTGGGGAGCACAAGGCCCTGCTGCCAACTGTGCACCAACAAACAGCAGGACACCACTGACTGACATCCTGAGAGACAACTTACACTCCCTGCAATGCAAGCACGTTCCATGGTGGGATATCCGGCTGGCTGGGTGGGAAGGGGGACTTGCAGCACTGACCATAGTCACCAGCACCTCCCCTCACCCCCCCCCAACACAAACTCCACAGTACCCACCTGGTAGAATGCAATGCCCTCCATCCTAACACAAGATCCCACAAAGCACCACCACCCTGGGTTATGTTGTGTGAAGCACAGGGACACTCTTGGGACTCTTAGCCAAACAACTGCCAGGACAACACTCCCAGCCATCCTGTCAGCACAGCCAGCCCACCCCACAGGGAAGCAGAGTCAAAAGGAAGGAAGCATGGGCATGCTGGGAAGGGGGTGGAGGCAATAGCATGATGGGAGTCGTAGTCACAGCATCTACATCCCCACCACATGGCCCAGCAAGCTCACACTCACGCATGCCACATCCCACAGAGAGTAGAAAGGACCCATCAAAGATGTCTGACACTGTTGCTGCTGTCGTGGGGAGCACAAGGGCATGCTGGGAACTGCACATCAACCAACAGCAGGACACCACTGACTGACATCCTGAGAGACAACTTCCACTCCCTGCAATGCAAGCACGTTCCATGGTGGGATATCCGGCTGGCTGGGTGGGAAGGGGGACTTGCAGCACTGACCATAGTCACCAGCACCTCCCCTCACACCCCCCCCAACACAAACTCCACAGTACCCACCTGGTAGAATGCAATGCCCTCCATCCTAACACAAGATCCCACAAAGCACCACCACCCTGGGTTATGTTGTGTGAAGCACAGGGACACTCTTGGGACTCTTAGCCAAACAACTGCCAGGACAACACTCCCAGCCATCCTGTCAGCACAGCCAGCCCACCCCACAGGGAAGCAGAGTCAAAAGGAAGGAAGCATGGGCATGCTGGGAAGGGGGTGGAGGCAATAGCATGATGGGAGTCGTAGTCACAGACATTGCTCAGCCTCACAACTGGCCCATCAACACCACCCTGAACCATGCTCACATCACAGGGAGTGGAGAAGGACTCACAAGATGGCTGACACTGGCTACTGCTGTGGGGAGCACAAGGCCCTGCTGCCAACTGTGCACCAACAAACAGCAGGACACCACTGACTGACATCCTGAGAGACAACTTACACTCCCTGCAATGCAAGCACGTTCCATGGTGGGATATCCGGCTGGCTGGGTGGGAAGGGGGACTTGCAGCACTGACCATAGTCACCAGCACCTCCCCTCACACCCCCCCCCCAACACAAACTCCACAGTACCCACCTGGTAGAATGCAATGCCCTCCATCCTAACACAAGATCCCACAAAGCACCACCACCCTGGGTTATGTTGTGTGAAGCACAGGGACACTCTTGGGACTCTTAGCCAAACAACTGCCAGGACAACACTCCCAGCCATCCTGTCAGCACAGCCAGCCCACCCCACAGGGAAGCAGAGTCAAAAGGAAGGAAGCATGGGCATGCTGGGAAGGGGGTGGAGGCAATAGCATGATGGGAGTCGTAGTCACAGACATTGCTCAGCCTCACAACTGGCCCATCAACACCACCCTGAACCATGCTCACATCACAGGGAGTGGAGAAGGACTCACAAGATGGCTGACACTGGCTACTGCTGTGGGGAGCACAAGGCCCTGCTGCCAACTGTGCACCAACAAACAGCAGGACACCACTGACTGACATCCTGAGAGACAACTTACACTCCCTGCAATGCAAGCACGTTCCATGGTGGGATATCCGGCTGGCTGGGTGGGAAGGGGGACTTGCAGCACTGACCATAGTCACCAGCACCTCCCCTCACACCCCCCCCAACACAAACTCCACAGTACCCACCTGGTAGAATGCAATGCCCTCCATCCTAACACAAGATCCCACAAAGCACCACCACCCTGGGTTATGTTGTGTGAAGCACAGGGACACTCTTGGGACTCTTAGCCAAACAACTGCCAGGACAACACTCCCAGCCATCCTGTCAGCACAGCCAGCCCACCCCACAGGGAAGCAGAGTCAAAAGGAAGGAAGCATGGGCATGCTGGGAAGGGGGGTGGAGGCAATAGCATGATGGGAGTCGTAGTCACAGACATTGCTCAGCCTCACAACTGGCCCATCAACACCACCCTGAACCATGCTCACATCACAGGGAGTGGAGAAGGACTCACAAGATGGCTGACACTGGCTACTGCTGCGGGGAGCACAAGGCCCTGCTGCCAACTGTGCACCAACAAACAGCAGGACACCTCTGACTGACATCCTGAGAGACAACTTACACTCCCTGCAATGCAAGCACGTTCCATGGTGGGATAACTGACTGGGTGGGTGGGTGGGTGGGAAGGAGGTCTGGCTGTCAACCAAACACAATCAATGCAGACCATGTTCACACCCCAGAGAATACATAGAAATGCCCAAATAATGCAGGACAATGTGCCACACCAATATCAACCCCTGACTGTGACGACTTAGGACAATACAATGTACAGGCCCGCACCCCGAGGCACAGTCACAACTGTCAGGTGTGTCAACCACTGATGCCTGCAGAAACATGACATACATTGTTTGTGTCTCCCAAAAACAGGTGATGATAGGGACACAGCAGCAGACGCTGAGGAGTCCCAGTCCCAGGCTCAAGAGGATGCCGAGCTCACTGGCGTCGTACAGCCTCTGTCCTCCTCGGACGATGAAGAACAACCTGGCACATCCGGTGCAAGTCAACATGCTGCACCAGCAGGACCACCAGCTGCAGCACCAGCAGGTCCACCAGCTGCACCCCCTGCACCCACCCCTCCAACGACTGTCACCACGAATACCATCCCTGCCGACATGGACAGAATAAGGAACAACACCAGCGCAGTGACCCTGGACCAACCTGGGGCCATGGACACCACCACCACCACCAACCCCCAAGGTGGACCAGGGTTATCTGTGCGTGCAACTGCACACACTGCACATGTCAGCAGGGGTGGTGGGAGGGGTGGGAGACAGAGGTCGCTGCTTGCAGACGTTGCTGGTGTGCATGAAGACCCACAACTGGTACGCATAGCTGATGCGTACCAGTCCAGCACCGGAGAGCTCAGCCAGGTAGTGGGGCTCCTCAGAGACATCAAACAGCAGCAGGCTGCCCATCATGCCCGCTTGGACTCCCACATGTCCCATGTGGAGTCACACATGTCACGTGTGGACTCCCACATGTCACGTGTGGACTCCCACATGACCCGCGTGGAGTCCAAGTGGGATGTACTACATGAGATGACGGCGGTGCACAGGGACATTTTACAATGCCTCCGCCAGATGAACAGCAACCAGTCCACACCTCCCTGTGTGCCAACAACATCTGGTACCGAACAAACTGCAACTGCCACAGGGAGGGAGGAGGACTCTGGCGGAGAGTCCCCTGCACCGCAGCAGCCTGCACTTGAGGGCCCCCCCCCCAAGAAGAGGGGTCGTCCGAGGAGGGGAAAGTGAGAGGCTGATGGCCAAGCGCAACTCCCAGGAAGCCTGAACCTGTTCTGGATTTTCGCCTTTGTGCACAGACTGTTCACCCTGTTGATGGCAACACTACTCCCACACATTGCATGGGGAGTACAAGTTGGAACAATGTGTCAGACAACTGTGGCCCCGATACTGGGGATCCTGTCTACCTGGACTTTCTATTCATCTAGGAACTTGGGATTGCAAGATTCATGTACAGCACAATCCATCCTATGCACTATTATCACAGATGTATCACAATAAACACAATAATACACCATACTTGCCTCTGTCGTGATTCCAACGTGGGTACTGTTATGGGGATGATGAACAACAAAATTACACTGTGTATGCGAACTGCAACAGCAAGGACAACACAGGCATGTGAGTACAGGCAACGTGACACATATGAGGGAGACACACCACCAGGGCTACACAACACATACACACCTAGGCCATCTGACTCATTGCCTACACTGATGTTGCCAGGGAAGACGGTGCAATGCACAGACACCACACCCATTCCCAGTTGTAGTCAAGTAGCCCACAGGTGCAGTAAGCAAATGGCAGTCAAATGTGTGACCACAGACAACGCACATCACTAAGTGAAGCACAGGTTTATTACACAGTAGCAACATGCCGTAACCACTACAGATGCAAGGTAACCCCACCTGGTAGCGGGCACACAGTCAACAACTGTAGACAGAAGGAAGTCCATGGGTGTGGCGCACATCACCTGTAGGGACACAACAGCTACCAGCCTGGATGTGCAATCACGTTGTCGGTGGACACAGTTGACCAAACGAATCTGAAAGTACCCTGTGAAGGACAGAAATGACACACAGTCAAAAGCAATGGAGTACAGGACAGAACAGCAAAACTCATGCACAATACATGTTACAAGATACCCACCCAGAACCAAGTTAGCATGTCAACACTGTTGGGGAGTACAGCCCACCTGTCACCACACATCGCAACACACATCCAGTCAAGTAGCCCATGGACACACTCCAACAGCACCAGAGCACCACCCACACATCATGCCAACTCACATCATTGACATGACACCTCAGGATACTCACATTCAGCTAAAGAAGTTGGTGATGAGCTGTGTGCGGACATCACCATCACCATCATCATCATCATCGTCACTGGCATCGTGGTCCAGGCCAGGATCCTCCACAGGTGGCGGATGTTGGTCATCGTCATCCTGGATGAGAGGCAACTCCTTCCGCACTGCCAGGTTGTGGAGCATGCAGCAGACGATGATAATCTTGCACACTTTCGCAGGGGCATATGGGAGGGACCCTCCGGTCTTGTCCAGGCAGCGGAAGCGGCTCTTCAGGAGACCAAAGGTCCGCTCAATCACTCTCCTGGTCCGACCATGTGCCTCATTGTAGCGCATCTGGGCAGGTGTCACAGGGTTCCTGAGGGGTGTCAGCAACCACGGCATGTTGGGGTATCCCGAGTCACCTACGGACAGACAAGTGCACATCAGCTGACTTGGAAAAGTGGGCGGAATACTACAGATCAGATCACACACAATGGCACAAAGTCAGTACACACCGACAAGCCAGGCACGCTGGTTCTGCATCTGTGCCATCAACCTGGGGATGCGACTACTCCTCATCACAAAGGCATCGTGTGCTGAACCAGGGAAACGGGCACACACGTGTGTGATGGTCATGTCTGCAAGACACACCACCAGTGCATTGACCGAGTGGTAGTGCTTGCGGTTCCTGTAGGCCTGCTCCTGGGCCTGTGGTGGTACCAAAGCCACATGTGTCCCATCAATGGAGCCAATGACATGCGGCATCCTCCCCAGGGCATAAAAGTCACTCTTCACGTCAGTGAGTCGTCGCAGTCTAGGGAAATAGATGTACCGGTTCAGGAAGAGCAACATTGCCGCCAAGAAATCGCGGAGCACACGGCTGAACATGGTCTGTGACATCCCACCAGCAGACGCCACAGTATGTTGGAAGGTACCGGTGGCAAAGAAGTGTAGGGCTGCCATCACCTTCACCTTGGGGGTCAGCGCTGTAGGATACGGCCGGCCAGGCTGCAAATGTGGGGACAACTGCACTGCCAAATCCTCAATCAGCTGCCTGGTGAAGCGGTACCGTCGGATGCTGTCCCGTTCCACCATCGTTGCCAGGTCTGGGAATGGCCGATGGACAGCAGGAGCCCTGCAGTGCAGAGGAGAAGTAAGCAAGATCGTCAGTCACCCCACATATGCGGCATTGAACACACTCAAGATCCCAACATACATCATCATGAGGCACAACTACATGAAGTGTGCAGTACCGGAACGACATGTATGGTACATACATGGCCAACATCTGTCAACACGGTCCTACAGGTGGCATCAATTTGTCCCAGGTTGGCCCATTGGATATCATGATGCTGTGTCACAGTCACCCCCCAGTGACATGTGAGGACAGATGTGCCCCAGGCACCACAGCTCAACGACAGGCACATTCCCAGGGACCCTGTAATGCCACATGGACACTGGCATCACCTGGAGTATCATGTGTACACCACAACAAAACAAACATGACCCCCACAGGTAGTGGCCACACTTGCCATGGCAGGAGAGCCATGGACGTCTGTGACACACACGCACAACATCAGAGTCCATGCACACACAACGTGGATGTGGAGACTGTCTCCCATTGTGCACATGAAATCAGAGACATTGTAAACACTACATGCACAAAGACTGTGGAGGGCCATCACTATTGTGCCACTGGGACACCCTGGCTCAAACATACCGTCCCACATGGGACTCACGGGGTATGTGACATGACATACACAAACACCACTGTGAAATGTGACCATGGCACATGCACAGATATGAACAGTTGCACATCACAGTGGTCACGTACACGTAACACCCAGGATCCTGTCCCCATTAACACGTGCACAGCCTGGGGGTGGCTGCCCACAGGTGACACCCACAGGACAACATGTACACCAACATACACACAATAGGAAATGCAGCCTTACATGCCTTATGATAAGGTTTGGACAGGCTGTCGTGATGTAGGTGTGCCCCTCACTCCCTGGGAGCTATCTGTGGCTGGCATATGTCCATCTGAGACAGGCATGCTGACATATGCCAGTCACATGTACAGTGATGCGTTGAACAGCAATGGACCGATCGGTGCCTCCGGCCGGCCCATTGCTTTCAATGTGTGCGGGTACGCGTTGTACCCCTGTGCGCGTTGTACTGCAATGGACCGATCGGTGCCTCCGGCCGGCCCATTGCATTCAATGTGTGCGGGTACGCGTTGTACCCCTGTGCGCGTTGTACTGCAATGGACCGATCGGTGCCTCCGGCCGGCCCATTGCATTCAATGTGTGCGGGTACGCGTTGTACCCCTGTGCGCGTTGTACTGCAATGGACCGATCGGTGCCTCCGGCCGGCCCATTGCATTCAATGTGTGCGGGTACGCGTTGTACCCCTGTGCGCGTTGTACTGCAATGGACCGATCGGTGCCTCCGGCCGGCCCATTGCATTCAATGTGTGCGGGTACGCGTTGTACCCCTGTGCGCGTTGTACTGCAATGGACCGATCGGTGCCTCCGGCCGGCCCATTGCATTCAATGTGTGCGGGTGCGCGTTGTACCCCTGTGCGCGTTGTACTGCAATGGACCGATCGGTGCCTCCGGCCGGCCCATTGCATTCAATGTGTGCGGGTACGCGTTGTACCCCTGTGCGCGTTGTACCTCAATGGACCGATCGGTGCGCACCCATTGACAATGGGCTTGCCTGGCAACGGACGCGTTTTCGAATATTCGAACGAGTCGGTTGCTGGAAAATCAGTTGGTCACCCACAACAATGTTGCAAAATCATGTATGTCATGAAGTTGAAATTTTGAAGGATGCTGTGGGCGTGTTTTGGTGCTGCTATTCCATGGATTGGCCAGATTCAGAAGATGCAAACGACTTGGACCTATCACTTTGGACACAAGGGACAGTATCTGCCTCTCCAGCACATATATATTGCTGCATGTTCCCCTGAGAGCCCACTTGCCTGCACTACATGCTCCAGGACGACATCTGCCACTGCACTGCTGCTGTCTCTGCCCCTCTGGACCCTGCAATGGCACGTACTGTGGAGAGAGCCCCAGCCTTCAGCCTTGAAGAGAACCAGGCCCTGCTGGACAGCCTACTTCCACAGTACAGCAAGCTGTATGGGACACCAGGGGAGCAGGTGAGTGTTCTGTGCACTGCCTTTCTGAATGTGCATTTTGTCTGACTAGCAAGGCTGAGAGTCAGCACACCACTGGCTAGCAGGCTCACTGAGTAGTTGTCACCCCCCATAGTGTGTAGTGACTTGCACTGGACAGGTATGGTGCAGTGACAGTGCTTCTGAACAGGGTTTTACTCCCCATGCTATGATACCATGTAGTGACTTCTGGAAAACTGTCCATGGGCAGCCGTGCACTGCCTGGGTACACCATGTGCCCCTGTGATTGCGACATGTATATGCAACTGTGTCATGCACGGATATGTTGCATGTGTAGTAATGGCCTTATCACTTTGTCATCCTGACAGGCTTCTGCCCATCGGAAGCATGAGATCTGGAAGGACATCGTCCGGGCTGTCCGGTCCGTGGGGGTCTACAAGCGCCGGATCCGCAACTGCCAAAAGAGGTGGCAGGACCTTCGGGGCTGGACCCGGAGGATTGCACGGGTCCAGCTGAAGCTGTCGCCTCCTCGCAGGAGGGGCGGAACACGGACCCTGACCCCCCACATGCTCAGGATCCTGGCGGTGGTCTTTCCAGACCTGGATGGGCAGCTGAAGGCCAGAGAGCAGCAAGGAGGGGGTGAGTCAAAGACTGCACTGTGTACTCTGTCTAACATGTTATGTGCCCTCCTCGGGCCAGGTTGAACTGCCACAGTACAGCAGTCATGTTGTCCAGGAG
Source organism: Calotriton arnoldi (assembly GCA_963921515.1). Classification (NCBI taxonomy): domain Eukaryota; kingdom Metazoa; phylum Chordata; class Amphibia; order Caudata; family Salamandridae; genus Calotriton; species Calotriton arnoldi. The sequence goes on along the minus strand of CAWUFW010004243.1, from coordinate 75,908 downwards.
CCATGTCCCTCTATTGTGCACTGCCCACTCCTCATCTGATACCCAGGTGTGGCCCTTACATGCAGGGAATTCTGTCACTTAGGACTGTGTCCTTGCAGTTTGCTTGACTCAAGGTGGGAGACAGCATCTGTTTCCCTGACTCTGTGGTGGGCATCATGGGTGGGTCCATTGCTTACACAATGCCTGTATTCTGACATGTATTCAGCGTGTTACTTTGATCTGTGGTCCAATTGCTGAGCTGATCCACCACATGTGGCTGGGGTACCTGGCACACACCCATGCTGCGGGTGGGAACAATGTTTGGGCCCCAGGAGTATGTATATGACGTGTGTCACACATACTTAGCCAGCTGCCTACAGTCCAGGGCTCATCCCTCATTCATGTGGGGCTGGACAGTCATGCCTACTCCAGGCCATACAATACACTCTGTACTCCCACTCCCGTGTATCAGAGGACACATTGTGCACAGTGATTTGACCCCTCAGGTGTCTGCCTCTGTGTCAGTGTGCTGTGGATTAGTCGCCAGGACTGCTGTGGAGTTTCTTGGTAGGGGCTCAGCATGCCACTGGAGATGTGACCATAGGAGACGATACTTGTGTGACACATAGGTGTCTGATCAGCTGCCCATGCAGACTGGGGCATGTAAATGTGAAGTTCAGGCAGCTGTTCCCCATGCACAGCAGAGTGTGAGGGGCTCAGGTTCAGAGGGTAGTGTCACAGGTCTCCCATATGTCCAATAGGTATGACCTGGACAGATGAGGGTTAAGAGGATGTGTTGTGGGGGGGATGTACATGTGCACTTGTGCAGCTCCAGGACTTGCATTCCCCATGACCTACTATTGTGACACAGTGCAGAGTGTTGTTGTCTGGCTGCAAAGTCATACATCACTGAGACAGTGATGTATGACTTTGCAGTCATGCCTCCGCCATGGCATGTGTCTACTGATTGGTGATCCTGCAGGGGAGTGACATGTGCTACATGCACACCATAGTGGCGCTGGCTATCAGGACATGGGTGCATCATGGTGTCTGTCGCTGGAATGCATCACATGCATTTCCTATTTGACTCTGGGCATCCCTTACATCCGTAAACCTGTACTGACTCAGTGGCAAGAGCTGTGATGTGTCCACACCGTGTCCTCTGCACTGTCCAACTACTGTGTACTTGGTGCATGTGTCAACACTGGGGTGTTGCAATCCAACAGACACCAGACAGATGGGTGCAAGGCCATGTGGGATGTGAGTGCCATGCTTGGCATCAGACTGACAATTGACTTCTCCTGTTCAATTAGGGCACTTTTAGCAATGTACAACTAATGATGCCAGGGCTTGCTCTGTAATGTGCTGTGCTCACAGTGGTGTGTGCGTTTGGTGCAGGTGACTGATGTCTGTCTGTTTCCCCATTGTTTGCAGATACATCCACGGCCACGGAAGGGGACAGCTCCACGGACCAGGAGGAGCCGGAGAGCCAGACTGGGTCAGCAGCCGAGGAGTGGTCGGAGGGACCCAGTGGCACGGAGGGCGAGGGGAGCCACACCGAGGAGTCCTCAGCAGCATCCACCTCAGCTGAGGACCAGAGCAACTCGGAGGATGACTCCCTTGTGGAGGCGGGTGTCAGCAGCCACCACACCCCAGCTAGTGTTGCTGTCCCCGCCACCACCAGCACCACCACCGCCCTCCCATCGGCTCCCATTCCCCAGGTCCGTGGAGGCTCCCATGTCCGGGAGCGTGTCTCCTTTGGGCCAGGCACCGCACCCCCTGCCCCTGTGTCCCCTGCTGCCCTGAGTGAGGAGTCTGTGTACCTCCTTCGCCAGCTCCATGTAGGGCAGACAGCCATGCTGAGTGTCCTCCATGCGCACACCGCGCTGTTGACTCAGCTGGTGTCGTTCATGGAGGGCATCTCATCGGGCATGTCTGACCTACAGAGGGGCAATAGGTCCATGGACTCCTCCCTGACGGCAGCAGTGTCCCTCCTCAAACGGTCCCTCACCCCTCCTGCCTCTGCTCCATCCACACTCCCCAGCACCTTACCCATCCCAGGCACACACACACTGGCACAGGCACACACCAGCACACACACATCCAGCACACTGACACACACGCCAATGACAAAACGCACACGCACGCACATTCAGGGGACTGAAGCCAGACTCACAGGGGATGGGGCCCTGGAACACACACACGCATCCACATGCACTGCGCAGTCCTCAGTTCCCTCTCCCTCCAAAGCACCCTCCCTTGCCTCACCTGCAACCCCAAAGTCACAGCAGCTCTTCCTCTGTGACCTCGGCCTCTTCCCCACCGATGAAGCTGCTCCAGCATCCCGGGGGAAGAGGAAGCCCACCCACACGGAGCAGAGTGCCCCTCGCCCCCGGACACCCTCCCCCAGGCGCAGACGGACTGAGGCCCCCACCCGCAAGTCCCCCGGAGTGCTAAGAGCAAGACCCCGCCACCACCCTGCAGCTCAGGCACAAGGTCTCCGTCCTCCATCCCTCAGGCCCCCACTGCACAGGTGCCCCCACCACACCCTGCCCCAGGTTCCCCCACCCACAGATATACCATCCCCAAGATGCTCCGGCCTTCTCCCCCTGCCACTTGCTCTCCCAGCACCACACCCCCCGCTGCGCTTGTCTGTGCCACTGATGTGGTGAGGGTGTCCCCCCTCTGTCCAACCCACCTTGCCTGTTCCCCATTCTCCTCCCCTGGAGGTAGGCACTGCAGTGGAGTCCACTACCGCCCTGTCTGACTTGGGCACTGCAGTGGCGGACCTGTCCACCCCATCTGCAGGGTCCACTGCAGTTGTGCCGGCACCCACGACATCTGTGTCATGCCCCCCAGTTGTGCCGGCACACACCATGTCAGACACCTCCACTGCAGTTGTCAGTGGCTCTCCTGCACCCACCACCCCTTCCCTGACTCCCCCTGGTGAGCCCTGATCCTGTCCCTGCGGTGCCTGGCCTGCCCCCCGGTTGCCCCTCCTAGTGGATTGTCCCTGGTATTGTGCAGGCATGCGTAGGGTGACATCTGCCAGTGTCACCCTGTTTGAACTTTGACAATGGACTGGCCATTGGCCTTTGCTCTTTTTTCAGGACTTCGTTTGGCCTCAACACATATGCTGAATAAAGCAACTTTCTTTTCTCTAGTGCTCATGCTTCAGATGTACATGTTGTTGGTGCAGCTAACCATGCCCTTGCTGCAGTGATGGTGATATCTGGTCTCATGATTATGAAGTGTTACTGTGCAGGAACCCATGTGGTCCAGGGGGAATGTGTCCTATCATGTGGTGTATCCATGTCATCAATAGCAGCATCTGAGGGTGTCATGTGTTCAGTATTTGGCAATGGGTTTCCTACTTACATTGGCAATTTCATATCTGTGGCTTCCACCCCTGCACATCTGTTGTGCCTGCCATCGTTGCATTTGTCTACTTCCCTGACCGTGTTGCCATCTCCAGTGGACATGCAGGTTTGGGCATCAATGGGGAGGGACTCATCCGTGTAGTCAGTGCAACATTGCTATACAAGTGTGTTGGATCTGTGCTGATGATTCCGTTGGCACATCCATGACCAGGCTGATGTGATGGGAGCCCTCATTTGGTGCTAATTGTTGATTGTGTGACCAAGTGCTCAGCTGACATGATGGGGCCCTACTGAGGCAACATATGGCACAGCTTTCCTCACACAGGAGTGGAGTCCCCTCATGGCAGTGTGTACACGTGTGACATTGCCTGCACCCAAGGTGTGTGTTGTATGTGCATGTCTGTGTGTTCACTTCCATTCATCTGCGCATGCTGTGATCCCTAGTGTTGTACCTGTTTGTGATGCTTGCTGACTTGAGCTATGTTCCCCCAAAGTCTTCTCCCTGTGTTCTCTGTGATGTGGGTGCATGGCACATTACTGGTCATCAGGGTGTCACCCATAGGTGTGTTTGCTGTCAGGGCTGAGTTTGTGTGCAGACGCAGATGGGTCACAGTCAGGTTTCCCCTTGGCACTTGTTGTTTGCCCCTGTCATGTGATTTCCAGTTTGTGTTATCTTTCAGTGATTGTGACATGTTGTGTGTGTGACTGCTGCCACTCCTCAGGGTCAGAGCTGCAATGTTGGAAGTTGTCTATGTGTGTTCTTTGTGGGTGACCTTGGCTTCTTCATTGGTGTGTGACTGTGGCTGGGATCCCATTGGTCGGTGTGGTATTGCCGTCATGTCCATGTACAGCGTAGTGTGCAGTGTGTCAGACATTCAGGAGTCTTGTTGAGTGTCCATGTGTGATGTGTTTCTACACCTTGGTTCCCACCCACCACCCTGGAATAGTCATGGGTGCATGTGCAATGTCACCAGTGCATGTGTACTTCACTGCTGCACATTGTTGGAGGTCGAGGGGTGTGGTGTTGAGTGTGTGCAGATGAGAGTTGTTGCCCGGCTAGGCCCCTGCCTCCATGTTGGCCTTGGCTTACTGGCCATGCTGATTGATTTGTGCTTGTGTAGGTGTGATGGTAGTTTGTTGCTCAGGACACCTGACTGTGGTTCATAGTGTGAACGACATTTAGCTTTGTCATCACAGTGGTATTTTTATTCAGCCCAGGGTCACCACATTGTGGGGGCCCTGGGGGTGGTGCTGTGGTGTGTCTGTGACTTGCTGTGTCAGTTGTTGTTCCTACGTGCCTGTGTGACATGTGTGTTTTGTGCTCCCTCTCACCTGACAATGCCTGCTTGCCCACATAGGGGATTTGGATCCATGAGTTACCTTAGTGTGGCAGTGTATGCACATCTGTATGATTGGTATTCAGCTCTCCTCATGTGTTGTGTGGTTGCCTGGGGACACTGGCACCCCCACCCCTCACCTGCTGTGTATGATGACAGTGTTGGTCTGCCTGTTTGTGTTTGTGCATCTGCACCACTGCATTGGCATATCTTGGGTGTGCCATTGGCTGTATGTTGTTTGGTGTGTTTCCCCTGCTGTCCCTGGGACTCCTAGGTCATCGGTCAGCACAGTGATCATGGTTTGTGTGTCCCATTGCTGCCATGGTATGGTATCTGTTCACCTCACATCTGCTGTCTCCACAGGGTATCTGCATTTGTGTGCCCATTGGTGCAAATATGTGGTTCTGCATTCTGATGGTCACTTCTGTCATTGTGTCATTGATGACTGTTGACGGTCTCAGCCCCCATGGGTGTTGTTTGTCTGCACATGGCCAAAGGAATGTTTCATTTGCACTGCAGTATTTGGCTCCCCCAATTTATGTTGCAATGGGACACATACACTACTTTGCCACAGATGAGTTTTTGGTTCTGTGAGCAGGAATGATCCATGCAGTTTGGCAGTTGCAGCTCTTTCTTTGTCAACAATTACCTTTTGGTCACTGTGATGATGAGGGTGTAGACCCCATTGCCACAATGGTCAAAATGTGCTTCAGCTATGGACCCCACACTTGCCTTTTGGTCACTGTGATGATGGGGGTTTAGACCCCATTGCCACAATGGTCAAAATGTGCTTCAGCTATGGACCCCACACTTACCTTTTGGTCACTGTGATGATGGGGGTTTAGGCCCCATTGCCACAATGGTCATGGGCTGCTTGCATTGTGGGTGCCACACACATATATGTGTGGCACATGTGCTAGGGGTCACATTGTATGTTGAAAGTCATGTTCGGTGTTGTAGGCATTTGACACAGCCTACACACGCTTGTCATGGTGGTGGGGGGATGTCTTAATCTTGCATTCCCTAGGTTGTGGTGTGCTTGTTGTGTCATGCATTGTCCATCCTATGAGTGGGGGTGGTAGTAGTGGTAGGCATCCAGCCCCCCTGGCTAAGGGTGGTAGTAGTGGTAGGCATCCAGCCCCCCTGGCTAAGGGTGGTAGTAGTGGTGGGCATCCAGCCCCCCTGGGTTGGGGTGGTAGTAGTGGTGGGCATCCTGCCCCCTGGCTAAGGGTGGTAGTAGTGGTAGGCATCCAGCCCCCCTGGCTAAGGGTGGTAGTAGTGGTAGGCATCCAGCCCCCCTGGGTTGGGGTGGTAGTAGTGGTAGGCATCCTGCCCCCTGGCTAAGGGTGGTAGTAGTGGTAGGCATCCTGCCACCCTGGCTAAGGGTGGTAGTAGTGGTAGGCATCCTGCCCCCCGTGGGTGAGGGTGGTAGTAGTGGTGGGCATCCTGCCCCCCTGGCTAAGGGTGGTAGTAGTGGTAGGCATCCAGCCCCCCTGGGTTGGGGTGGTAGTAGTGGTAGGCATCCAGCCCCCCTGGCTAAGGGTGGTAGTAGTGGTAGGCATCCTGCCCCCCTGGGTGAGGGTGGTAGTAGTGGTAGGCATCCAGCCCCCCTGGCTAAGGGTGGTAGTAGTGGTAGGCATCCTGCCCCCCTGGGTGAGGGTGGTAGTAGTGGTAGGCATCCTGCCCCCCTGGGTGAGGGTGGTAGTAGTGGTAGGCATCCAGCCCCCCTGGGTGAGGGTGGTAGTAGTGGTGGGCATCCTGCCCCCTGGCTAAGGGTGGTAGTAGTGGTAGGCATCCAGCCCCCCTGGCTAAGGGTGGTAGTAGTGGTGGGCATCCTGCCCCCTGGCTAAGGGTGGTAGTAGTGGTAGGCATCCTGCCCCCTGGCTAAGGGTGGTAGTAGTGGTAGGCATCCTGCCACCCTGGCTAAGGGTGGTAGTAGTGGTAGGCATCCTGCCACCCCTGGGTGAGGGTGGTAGTAGTGGTAGGCATCCAGCCCCCCTGGGTGAGGGTGGTAGTAGTGGTGGGCATCCTGCCCCCTGGCTAAGGGTGGTAGTAGTGGTAGGCATCCAGCCCCCCTGGCTAAGGGTGGTAGTAGTGGTGGGCATCCTGCCCCCCTGGCTAAGGGTGGTAGTAGTGGTAGGCATCCTGCCCCCCTGGCTAAGGGTGGTAGTAGTGGTAGGCATCCTGCCACCCTGGCTAAGGGTGGTAGTAGTGGTGGGCATCCTGCCCCCCCTGGGTGAGGGTGGTAGTAGTGGTAGGCATCCAGCCCCCCCTGGCTAAGGGTGGTAGTAGTGGTAGGCATCCAGCCGCCCCTGGGTTGGGGTGGTAGTAGTGGTAGGCATCCTGCCCCCTGGCTAAGGGTGGTAGTAGTGGTAGGCATCCTGCCACCCTGGCTAAGGGTGGTAGTAGTGGTAGGCATCCTGCCCCCCGTGGGTGAGGGTGGTAGTAGTGGTGGGCATCCTGCCCCCCTGGCTAAGGGTGGTAGTAGTGGTAGGCATCCAGCCCCCCTGGGTTGGGGTGGTAGTAGTGGTAGGCATCCTGCCCCCTGGCTAAGGGTGGTAGTAGTGGTAGGCATCCTGCCCCCTGGCTAAGGGTGGTAGTAGTGGTAGGCATCCTGCCACCCTGGCTAAGGGTGGTAGTAGTGGTGGGCATCCTGCCCCCCTGGGTGAGGGTGGTAGTAGTGGTAGGCATCCTGCCCCCCTGGCTAAGGGTGGTAGTAGTGGTAGGCATCCAGCCCCCCTGGGTGAGGGTGGTAGTAGTGGTGGGCATCCTGCCCCCTGGCTAAGGGTGGTAGTAGTGGTAGGCATCCAGCCCCCCTGGGTTGGGGTGGTAGTAGTGGTAGGCATCCTGCCCCCTGGCTAAGGGTGGTAGTAGTGGTAGGCATCCTGCCCCCCTGGCTAAGGGTGGTAGTAGTGGTAGGCATCCTGCCACCCTGGCTAAGGGTGGTAGTAGTGGTGGGCATCCTGCCCCCCTGGGTGAGGGTGGTAGTAGTGGTAGGCATCCTGCCCCCTGGCTAAGGGTGGTAGTAGTGGTAGGCATCCAGCCCCCCTGGGTGAGGGTGGTAGTAGTGGTGGGCATCCTGCCCCCCTGGCTAAGGGTGGTAGTAGTGGTAGGCATCCAGCCCCCTGGCTAAGGGTGGTAGTAGTGGTAGGCATCCTGCCACCCCTGGGTGAGGGTGGTAGTAGTGGTAGGCATCCTGCCCCCTGGCTGAGGGTGGTAGTAGTGGTAGGCATCCAGCCCCCCTGGGTGAGGGTGGTAGTAGTGGTGGGCATCCTGCCCCCTGGCTAAGGGTGGTAGTAGTGGTAGGCATCCAGCCCCCCTGGCTAAGGGTGGTAGTAGTGGTAGGCATCCTGCCCCCTGGCTAAGGGTGGTAGTAGTGGTAGGCATCCTGCCACCCTGGCTAAGGGTGGTAGTAGTGGTAGGCATCCTGCCACCCCTGGGTGAGGGTGGTAGTAGTGGTAGGCATCCAGCCCCCCTGGGTGAGGGTGGTAGTAGTGGTGGGCATCCTGCCCCCTGGCTAAGGGTGGTAGTAGTGGTAGGCATCCAGCCCCCCTGGCTAAGGGTGGTAGTAGTGGTGGGCATCCTGCCCCCTGGCTAAGGGTGGTAGTAGTGGTAGGCATCCTGCCCCCTGGCTAAGGGTGGTAGTAGTGGTAGGCATCCTGCCACCCTGGCTAAGGGTGGTAGTAGTGGTAGGCATCCTGCCCCCCCTGGGTGAGGGTGGTAGTAGTGGTAGGCATCCTGCCCCCCCTGGTTGAGGGTGGTTGGCATCCAGCCCCCCTGGGTTGGGGTGGTGGCGCGCATTCAGGCCCCTGTGTGCATATGTGGCATTGGTGATGGGCATCCCGCCCCTATGGTGCTGCTGTTGCAAGTATATTCAGATTCCCAGTGTATGTGTGTGATGTGTCGTGTACGTGTTGTATGTGTTTTGTGGTTGGTGTCTGACTTACCTTCTGCGCCGTACGCGTCCGTGCCTGTTCCGGTAGTAGATGTAGAATATTGGTATGATCGGGACGAAGGGATTCATGGTTGGTTCGTGTCGTTCGTCCTTCTCGTTGCTTCGCGTCGTCCTCGTCGCTTGGCTTCGTCCTCGTCGCTTCGCTTCGTCCTCGTCGCTTCGCGTCGTCCTCGTCTGTGCTGTGTTCGTCTCGTAGCCGTGGATCGTGTTGTGGCGCGATTCGGAGCTTATGTGCGCCTCTCCCGGATGCTTTGACGTGCCGTGCGTAGCGACGGGTTCGGCGCGTACGGAAGCGCATCGTACTTGTCCGGCCGGACGGGGCTGCATTTTCCCTTCCGTGCGACTCGATTCGGCGTTTCCGGATTCGCCTCGGTCGGAGAACAGGACCTGGTTTGGGTGAGTACGGCTCGGCCGGAATTTTTGCTGTTGTGCGCATCGTACTTGCTCGTTCGGTGTGCTGTACGGATCGGTCGGGAAACTGGCTTTCGCATGGCTTTTTTCCCGACCGAATGGTATTGGGTGCGCCTCCGACCGAGATCGGAATCGGCCCCTAAGTGTCGTAATTGGGCCGCTTGGAAATACAACTGGAGACTCCTTTTCATTCTAGGTGTACGGCCCTGCCATATAAAGGTCATGATTTCCGCTTGCAATTTGGAGATCGTACCCAGGGGTGGGCACAGGGGGAGTGTTTGGAACAGGTACAGAATTTTAGGGAGGAGCGTCATCTTAGTGGCTGCTATCCTGCCTAACCAGGAAATCGGATGGTGTTTCCATCTAAGTATATCGGAGCGCACCTGCTTAAGTAAAGAAGTGTAATTTGTCTCTGCTGTGGCGCACGTCGTGGCAGCTAGTCGCACTTCCAAATAGGGGATTGTGTCTGCGGACCATTGGAATGGGTATTCTCCCTTAAGACGCTCCACCACCTGCGGGGAAAGTGAGAGATTAAGGGCCACGGATTTCCCTACATTGACTTTAAACCCCGATACTTTGCCAAAATCCTCTGGTTCCTGTAGGATCGACCCCAAGAAGGTCTCAGGGTCCTTAAGCGTCACTAACACGTCATCAGCGTAAAGACTGATCGTGTGGCTGTCCCCCGCGAATGGAACACCCCGGATCTGTGGGTTTGTCCGAACTCTATGTGCTAGGGGTTCCATATACAGCGCGAAAAGCAGAGGTGATAACGGACACCCCTGCCGTGTACCTTGCGCTATTGAGAGTGGGTTTGACCGAAGCCCGTTGACTCTCACAGTGGCAGTGGGCAAGCGATAGCAATTTAAGACTTGTGTGCGGAAGCGTTCCCCAAAACCGAAGTGAAGCAACACCAGCTCCAGATAGGGCCAGTGCACCCTATCGAACGCTTTTTCGGCGTCGATTGTCATGAGCATGTAGTTGCCTGGGAACCTGGAAGCTTTATCTATAACATGGAGGACCCTTCTAGTGTTATCGCTAGTCTGCCTTTGAGGTATGAAGCCGGCCTGATCGGGGTCAATTAAGTCCGGCATGTATGGCCCCAACCTCTGCGCCAAGATACCCGTATAAAGTTTTAAATCGGTATTGAGCAGCGAGATGGGCCTGTATGCGCTGCAGTGTGTAGTATCCTTCCCTGGCTTGGGGATGACTGTTATAACTGCCTCCAGCATGGAGGCCGGGATAGCACTAGTGGCGGCAAAGGAGTTGAACAATCTGGTCAAAAGAGGAGCTAGTTCGGGGCAGAAGGCTTTATAGAAGGCGGCTGTGAAGCTGTCTGGGCCCGGGGCTTTAGCTGGTTTTAACCTAGAAATGGCCGAGATTACTTCTTCAATACGGATCTCTGCCTCCAGGGCCGCAGCCTGCTCCGGTGTGAGCCTAGGTGTCTGGACACCCTGGAGGTAGCTAGGGCTGTCGCCCTCGTCCAGTGACTGACCTGCATAGAGCCTCTCGTAAAAATCACTAAAAGCCTCCGCTATTGCGTCATTGTCCAACACTAACTGTCCCTCTGTGTCCCTGATCGTCTGGATGCTCTGTCGCTGTCGTTCTTCCCTGAGTCTATTTGCCAGTAACCGCCCCACTTGTCCCCACCACATAGAAAGTGTGCCGCAATCGGAGCACGGCGTATTCCACCCAATCTAAATCCAGAGCCGCTAGCTGGGCACGAACAGCCGACAGCTGCCGCCAGACCCTGGGGGCTCCCGTCCTTTGATGTATGCTTTCCAATTCCCTGACCTGTAAAGAGAGGCTATCTCTCTTTTCCTTCCTCAGTCTATTGTCTGCTACCGAGATCGCTATGAAAGCGCTGCGGAGCACTGCTTTAAGTGCCCCCCATATGTTGGAAATACTAATCTCAGGGATGTCATTATGGGAAAGATAATCCCCTATGGCTTGTTTTATTTGGTCCACCACCTCCTGGCGCTGGAGGAGAGTGTCTCTCAGTCTCCATTGTCTACAGGGCGGCTTCAGGGGTGGGAGCGACAATACCGTCACCACAGCTGCGTGGTCCGAGAGGGCAGCTGGGAGTATTTCCGTGCTAGACGTTAACGAGTAGAGCTTCCTGGTGCCCAAGAAGTAGTCCAATCTGGTGTACGTTTTATGGGCGTTGGAATAGTAGGAATATTCCCTGTCGTGTGGGTGGGAAGCCCTCCAGAAGTCTACAAGGCCTAGTTCTCGCAGCCAGAAAAGCCCAGCTTTCGACAGTGCACCTACTTGCCCATATCGTTGAGCCGACCTGTCGTATCGTTGTCAAAAACCAGGTTGAGGTCGCCCCCCAGGAGAAGGTGTCTTTCATCAGTCGATAGGGCCTCCTTAATTGCGTTATGTAAAAAGCTCTCCTGTCCCTCATTGGGAGCGTAAATCGTGCCTACCACTAACCCCCTGCCTCCAATGTTAAAGCCGCAGGTGAGCAGCCTGCCTCTAATCTCTGCTTCTTTCTGGACCACTTTGCCTCGGAAGGCCCGTGAAACCAAAATGGCTGCCCCAGCTGTTTTGGTCGTGTTGGAAGAGAACATCTGTATGGGGAAAAACTTGGATTTGGGTCTGCCCCAGTCCCTGGCCAGAAGGTGAGTTTCTTGTAGCAGACAAATATCTGCCTGTGTCTGCTCCAGGAACCAAAGCACAGCCCGGTGTTTAATCGGGTTATTGAGGCCTCTCACATTAAGTAAGAGGATCTTAAGGTTGGAGGACTGCACACTCAACGAATTTGCGTAACCTCTCAACTGGCATGTCCTGTCCCCGGTGTGTGCGTTGCTCTACATCTCATTCCATTGTACCTGGGCGTGTGTGTGGTGTGTCGAGTGACGAAATAGCAGGGTGGATGGAGGACCCCAACATTACCCCAAAATAATCTGTAAGACATAAAAACCGAACTTACAAACAGCAACGTAAAACTAATGGTAACAAGTTTACCCAGTGTGTAGTCCAATGTCCCTGCGGGGCCATTCGGAAAAATGAGTGGGGTCCATATTGTGGCCAAGTTCTCGCCGCTCCCCCTCCCCCAACCCACCTGATAGAGGATCCCAGAGGGACCCAGGAGTGTTCAGTTGCTGTCGGCCTTTGCTAAAGTAGAGAGGATGGTTTCCAGTGCCTCTTGTTGGCCTCTTGCAATTTCGGCCGAGTCAGGCTTAGTTACATTACGGCGTCTTCCCTGTCGTCGCCAGCGAGGCAGTTGCTCCCCACTGGGTGGGGGTCCGTTGTCGTCTCCCTCCTGATCTCCGTGTGGCTCCAGTCCCAGCAGGCGGCACGCCTCCTGCAGGGACCTCAACTGCCGAAGCTTCCCCTCCCAGCGGAAGATTATTCTAAAAGGGTGACCCCAGGAGTAGGCTATGTTCTGGTTCCTCAGGTGGGAGGTAACAGAACGGAAGTCCCTGCATTTTTGCAGTGTTAACGCAGATAGATCCTGGAAGATGGTGGGGGTATGATCACAGAAGTTCAGGGGATGCATCGATCGTGCTTTGCGTATGATTTCCTCTTTTGTTTGGAAGTCATGTATGCATACTAAAATGTCTTCTGGGGGGGCTTTATCCGAGCACGGGGCTCCCACTCTGTGTGCTCTATCTATCTTGAGGGCAGTGTCCTGAGCGTTGCCTAAAATATGATTGAAAAGGTCCTTGACAAAGCAAAATACGTCACTCCCTTCAGCCTTTGCTGCTACTCCCCTGATGCGAACGTTGTACCTCCGAGAGCGATTCTCGAGATCTTCCAGGTGGGCCTGCAAATCGACGTGTTGCTCCTGGAGGCGTATAATCTCCTGTCGCATGGACTCTGCCTCTCCTTCTCGTGCATCGCCTCTGTCTTCCAGCTCCGCCACCCTATCGCCGAGAGCATCAGTGTCCCGTCTGATCTCTTTGATTTCGGAGGTCACGTCTTTCCTGATCGCCTGTATGTCCTCTTTAAGCGCTGAGAAAAGTGACTCCAGAAAAACTCGAGTCACCGGCTCCTCCGCTGCGGCGGCCGACAGGGCAGGCGGTGGACCCTCAGCGGCTGATTGTTCCAGCAAAGCACTGCCCCCTGGTTTTGTGAGCATGTCTTTAAGGGTGCGATCCTTCTTCCCTCGTCGCGCAGCCATCACTCCTAGCTCCCGGCTCACCCCGGCCTGGGGGCCCCTGCTGGTCTGCTGTCTGGCGGTGACTTCTCCCACCCAGGCGGGCCTGTACTCGCTCCAGCGACTCTCTACCGGGGCCTACAGCGGGGTTACATCTTCATTGAGGCGCCGACCGTCGGAGTCCTGGTCGCGCCTCTCGTGCTGCTGCGCTACAGAGTGGGGTCACATTGTTCAAGTGCTCGTCAGATGCGGGCCTCTGCAGCCAGATCCTGTTACCCCACGCCTCAGGGCAACTTCGTGTTCCTCCCTGCAGCTGCTCCGAACGTGCCCCGGGCGTCCAACCCCAGCCTCCGATCTGCGGCCCAACACCGCCCCGGTGAGCGCGGGTTCTCCGCTGCCGACTCTGCATGCTCCCACCAGGCCACTCCCGGTGTGTTCCAGCCTTGCCCTTCACTCTGCTCCTGTGTACTTGGGGGCCAACAGGTCTGCAGGCCTCCCCCCCACGTCTCTCTCGCTATCGTGGCACTAACCGTGTCTCCGGCGTTGAGCCGCGCCTGCCTGTGCGTCTGGGAAGGCCCGTGAACGGGACAGGCCTGTCTCTCAGTCTATCGGCCCTAGCGCGCTGTGGGAAGTGAGGCCGTAGTGGGGTGCACACCTGCCCCTGAGTCACCGGCTCATCTGCCGCGGGCCCCGACAACCACCCGAGGCCACGCAGGCGGTCGCTCACCTAGGCACCAGAGAGCTCCGGAGGTTGCTGTTCCAAAATGGCGGGGAGGCCCTCCAGGCCCAAGTCGCCGCATCGGCTCCCCAGTTACAGGCGGGTCTCTCCGCTCCCGGCGGCACCCACCGCTTATGCTCCGCTGTGGGGGCCCTACGCGAGACAGCGCATCCACACGTCTGCAGTTCGCCGCTCTCAGCCACGTTGCAAAGTCCCGGACCCGCTTCAGCTCCTCCCACGGCCCTCCGCACTGGGGCCGCCGCCGCGGGACCGGTGGTGCAGCCTCGCGGCCCTTGGCCCGATGCTGGCGTCTACGGCGCCTCTGCACGTTGCCTCTAGTCACCCCGAAGTCTCAGGGGTTTGCGCCGTGTCTGCTGCCTTTTCCCAGCCGCTTTAAGGCTTGGAAGGGCTGAAGGACGGTGCTATGTATGGCGGTCAGTGGGAGAGGTAGCGAGAAGCGTCCTACCTCGCTGCCATCTTGGCCACGCCCCCCAATTTTTTATTTTTAAATAAAGTGATTCATAATATTTTCATTAGTGGGATGCTAAGTTTATAGGGGAATATGGTAAGGAGAATGTTGAAGTATTTGTTATTAGAGTTATATTTTATTTAATATTTTACTTCTTAAGTATTGTACTTTTATTCTTTTGTAAAAGATTTAAAATTTTGAAATTAATATTGTAATTTATTTATTGTTAAAAATATATTTGTAAGTTTACATAAAGTATTAAATAAGGTTTAATATTTACATTAATTTTCAATAAATTTTTCATTTAAGTAGCTTTAATATATTTTACTTTGATATATGTGTAAATATTGTATATTTTTTGTGTTCATCTTTAATTAAATTCTGTAAAGTTTTATAATGAATTTTAATTTATATAACTATTATAAATTAACTGAAATGATACTTATATTGTTGGTAAAGGTGTTATAGATAATTATATATTAATAATTATTTAAATAATTATTTTTTACTTATACTTAAATGTAATTGCATGATTGTTAAATGTTTGTTTTAATTTGTTTTTAAATGTTCATATTTTCTGTTATATTTCTTTATAGATTGTTTTATGTTTATTTTTAGAGTATTTATATCAATTGTAATATGTATTGTAAGTTATAATTATTTTATGTTTATTGCTATTAATGGTTTTGAAAAATTATGTATTGTCTTTTGGGAATATTAAATGTTACCCTTGTAGTGCACAACAGATTCCCAAAATTGTATAGGTGGGAGGGGGAATAGTAAATGTAGCCCCTTTAGTGCCCAACACCTTCTCCAAAATGGTTGAGATTGGTGTGGGAGTAGTAAATCTAACTCCTTTTGTGTCCAAACACCTTCTTCAAAAGGGTTTACATTGGTGTTGAATGTTAAATGTAACCTCTTTAGTGTCCAAAACCTTCCTCAAGATGGTTTACATTGGAGTGGGAATAGTACATGTAACCTCTTTAGTGTCCAACACCTTCCCCAAAATGATTTAGGTTGGAGTTGGAATATAACGTGTAACCACTTTAGTCTCCAACACCTTCCCCAAAACAATTTAGATTGGAGAGAGAATTGTAAATGTTGCCCCTTTAGTGTCTAATACCTTTCGCAAAATGGTTTTCTTTGGAGTGGTAATAGTAAATGTCACCCTTCTAGTGTGAAACATCTTCCCCAAAATAGTTTGTAGTTTATTCTTTTGTATAGTGTGCAGTTTTATTACAATAATATCCAATGCATGTCTAGGGTTTTATATATTTTATTATTTATGTATTTTATTCATTTCATTTAATGTGCATTTTTTAAACAGAAATTTATGCATAGTTTTTTTGCAAAGAAAAACATATTTTTCACATTTTACAGTGGTACCCAATTTTTTTGCTGTAGCATGGCATGTATTGCATTTTTAACATAGTTTTAACACATGTATTTTTTAAATGATCATACAAAAATGTTCAATAATTATTTTTTCCTACATATATTTTTTATACATATTAGCTTGTATTTTTGCATTTTTATAAAGCATATTTTAGTTTATATTAATTAGTACTATTTAATACAGAATATGTGTAACATCTTGGCGCGAAGTGCCACCATCTGTGAGTCAGTTAGTAGTAGTCAATAGATCTGTGGCATCTGGCGGAATCTCTCCCCCTTTATTCGCCTCTGAGGTACGTGTCTGTAGACCAAGTCATATATTAGGGGGGGTGGGTAAGCTGCTCTCACATCATGCCCTTCAGCACGTATTGTTGCATTGTTCTCCAATCCTTTTGGGGTTGAGTAGGGTAGGGGATTGTTTAAAATATTGTCATATCTTTTGAGATACAGTTTGCGATTAAAGGGGAGGAACAGAGACTGAAAACTACGTATAGTATGAGATAGGAAGCACTGAATCAAATGTTATGTCACCAGCAGGTAGTGAGAAATATGCTACTTGGAATGTTTGAGGGCTGAATTGTCCACAAACAATCAGGAGAGTAAGGGCATACTTAGATAGGCACAACATATACCTACCAGAGCTGCAATAGGCACACCTCCCAACAAACATTCCAATACTGGCTAAGAAATGGGGATCACAAATGTACTTCTCATTATACAATTCATACTCGAGGGGGTGTGCATATTGATAAAGGGGCATGGTGATTTGTGCCTGCTTAACCACTAGACAGGCAGAGAGGGGTGATATGTTATCCTAAAGAGTATGCTACACAACAAGAAAACCATGATGTGAATATATGCTCACCTAATATTGACACCACTGTAAGATATATGCAATGCTGAGAGATGTAGAAGTGGAGACTCTAATGTGGGGAGGCGACTTTAGCCTGGCACTGGATCCAGTAGTAGACAGGTCCAGCAGAACTGACACACATAAACTACAGTTCAATATAGTTCATAGACATTTGGGCTGACAGATGTATGGTGATTGCATAACTCCATGGGTTGGAGTTCTCCTTTCATTCCTTCCCACATAAATCCATGTCTCGTATAGACAACTGGCTCTTAACTCCTGGGTAGAAGACATAGCATATCAGCCCTGAGTTCTTTCGTATCACTCCCCAGTGCTTCTGGTAATTCATATACCACAGCCCAAACTACAAATTACACAGTGGAGGTTTCCTTCAGAGGTTCTTCTGAAGATGGTATTTAGAAAGAAGATCCGCACAGCAATAGTTGAATTTTTTCAGCTAAAGGAAGCCTCAGAGGCTGCTGTAGCAATGCTTTGGGATGCCTTTAAGGTATATATTAGGTTTATAACAGTAGCATTGAAGCCTCTTGTATGACTTATGTAAACAGCTCTTGGACCTAGTGGAGGAACTTACGTGACTGGAACACAAGGCACCCTTGATTCCCTAAGCTTAGGTCCTAAAAGAAACTGCCCTTTGCTGCAAAATTACAGTGAATTAACCAACACAGAGGTGGTATATATGGGCAAATATACTGATACCCACCCGTACAGTGTGGGAGAGATGACAGGCAGGCCAGATGACTACTAAAATATGTTCACCAACAAAACCATATATTGCAGCTCACTACAGAACAAGGTAGAAAGGTTTCAGCTAGGGATGACATAGCGGAATAACTTGTTAACTATTATAGATGAGATCACTGCAGCAATTGAATGATTAGCAGGCGAAGTCACCGTGTTCTGATGCCCTATTAGCCAAATTCTATCCGACTTTGAAACATATTTTAGCACCTCATCTACTCAAAGTGTATGAAGAGGCCCTAGTGAATGGAATCATGCCATCCTCAAATCAAAAGGCCATCATAAGAGTTCTCCCTAAGCCCTCAAAGAGACCTCAATATTTGCACATCCTATCACCTTCTGTTACTACTGAATAACAATAATAAGATTCTGGCTTAGGTGTTGGTAACTTGGCTGTCCCTGTTGATGGAAATTATGGTCTCACCCATAAAATCGAGCTTTGTGCTGCACAGGTCCATTGAAATTAACTTGTGCACTTCTCCATTATGCATCAGTTAGACCCCAAAATGGAGGCAGCTGCTTCCCTGTTAAATTTGCAAAAAGCATTTGATCCCCTAGAATGGCTCTTAAGGGCCACACTGGAAATATATAGTATCACAAGCTTCATTCTTAAACTCCAGATATTGCTATACAAGCAATCAGTGGTGAGAGTTTGTGCAAATGGGATAATGTTTCGAGCCTTTGATGTAGCCAAGGGAACAAGGCAGGGTTTCATGCTTTCCCCTTTGTTATTTATAATGTCTCTGGACCCTCTGGGGCCGATTCCGATTCGGGCCGGAAATCTCTCCGACCGAGCCGGACCCGGAGAGATTTCCGACCGAATCGGACCCGTGCAGCCCGACCGAACGAGTACGATGCGTCCGTATGCTATCGTACTCGAGTCGGTCGGACTCCCATTGAAGTCAATGGGAGCCGGTCGTACAACACGTACGCGGGCTCCCATTGCCTCAATGGGTGCGAGGCGAACAAGGGCGCCCCCTACAGCGGGTATGCGGCGAAGCAACTCGCGCCGTACACGCACAGGTAGGGGGGACCCATGGGTCCCCCCTGTGTGTGACTCGCGCGGCTACGCATACAGGGGGGTCCGACACGGACCCCCGAAGTACGGCTCCGACTGCTCTTTCGAGCCGGACGGCGCGTGTCAGTCGGACTGCTCGCGGCGCGCATCGTACTTACCCAGCCGGGGAACGTCTCCATTGCGCGGTGCGAGTCATGTCCGAGCGAGTCGGTCGGTGCGGTTCGACCCGGGAACGAGTCAGTCGGAGCGGTTGGGACGCCCGAACGAGTCGGTCGGCGATTTCGCATCGTACTCGCTCGTCCGGACGCGCGTACAGATCAGTCGGGAAATAGGGCTCCGAATCGGATCCGGTTAAGCCGAATCCGATTCGGAGCCCTACCGGCCGAGATCGGAATCGGCCCCTCTGTCTACATTGTCTATGAAGCCTGCAACTTTGAGACCCAAGGATGTTTGGGGCCCACTCAGATCCTACTTGTGCTAGAAATCTACAGGAATATCACATACACAAAGGCCTGGTATTCCGTATGGGGCAGATACTCCATTCCATATACGCTGATGATATTTTACTGCTCGTCAAGGATCCAGGAGAATACTTGTCACCTTTGATCAGGGAGGTGATAAAATTTAGAAGGTTCCCCAGAATAACCATAAACTGTGATAAGACCAAGCTGTTTCCATTCACTCAACATATAAAAAAAGCCTATATTGGAGTTTCCGGCTGAAGACTATAGAGCTACACTGAGATCTAGGAGAAATCCCCAGATGAAAATAAGACCCCGCCATTGAGCGACTGACACTGCAGATAAACTCTTGAATTCGGCTCCCTTTGTCTATTGCAGCCTGAAAAGCACTTATAAAGATGGCCGTTCTCCCAGGTTTTTCTACCTGTTCATGAATATCCCCATACCATTAACAATCCTCATCCTCCCCCTTCACACTTCCCCCTTCCCCCCTCCGCTCTATTTGTCTCACCTACCTTTCCTCTCTCAATGTGTTGATTATTCTTGATGTTATGTGTAATTGTTATCATTTTTCTGTAACATTGTGTAACCTAATGTAAAGCGCTCTGATACCTACGGGTCTAGCCAGCGCTATATAAAACTCTAAAAATAAAATAAATAAATAAAAAAGAGGTTTTTTTCATACATTGAGATCGCACATCATCAGTCGAGTATGGGCAGAGAAGCAGCCTAGAATCAGATGGAAATTATAGCCCTACCATATAAGAGGTTAGTTAGACTTTGAGGTGCATGATTTGGAAATGGATTACATGGCAGCACAGGGTCAATATCTTTGCTACTGGCATCAGCCCAATTGTAGAAAAAGGTGGGAGTCTCCTTGTTGTACTCGCCTGCATTACCATTAGCATACAACTGCACACTTCCCATTACGAGTGAACATATTGTGTTAAATTTGATGGTTAAAATGGGACTGTGGAAATGTGTGACCTATATTTTGAAGACTAGTTTATCAAATTAGAACAGTCTCAAGTGGGAGGTGAGCTCTCCAGACTAGAGTCTCATACTACAGACTGAAGCACACTGCCTGCGAAAGAATGCCTGGGTTCCCGTCCAAACCACAAACCACAGGAGCTTATACCATTAACCTAAATGATAAAATCCCAGGATGCCACTAGCTGAGTTTCCAGACTGTACTCTCAGATCTTATACCTAAGGACTGTGGGTGCAATACAGCATAGATTTGCATGGGAGAGGGATTTGGGAGTTCAAAGATAGGATTTGGTTATGCTGCTGCATGCAAACCAAACTTTTCTCTAATAGCCATAGTCATACATTATTACACTATAACTATTTATGTTGGGCTTATGAAAATTCTGAAAAACAAGTTACAATAGACCAGCAGATGGCAAGGCTGTCCTCGCTAGTGCTGGAATACTGGAGGAGGATTCTTAGTTGCATATAACAAATGACTGGCAGAAGATTTGAACCTAGCCCGCTGATGGCGTTACTGAGTTGTGTTAAACTGATCTGCAGCCTTGATAGAAGATTCATCGCAATTGCCTTGCTGTTAGTTAAGCATAGAGTTGCTATGTGCTGGGGGAGTAACACAGAGCCTGAAGAAAAATGACTGGTTGAGAGACAGGGTCTTCTGTAATGAACGACCAGAAACGTATACAGCATTACAGCCTGCCACCTCAAGACGCAAGGATATTTGATGCCCACTCAGATCTTCCTAATCACAGGATGAATACACGTCCATGATTGATTGCACGCTTGACATTCATTCTTCATATGGGCTTGGTTTACTGTACATTCCCCATGAGATTCCTGTGGTGTGGCTGGGAAATTTGGAGAGCACGTTATTGTTTTGGAACAAATGGCTATTATTGCTGAGGTCATTGCATAACACGATATACATGGCAAACCTAAGACATTAGGAGGCATTAATAGGTTGCAAGCACAGTAACTGGAACAATCTTAAAACTGGTGATGATTGTGGACAACCCTTATGAACCTCTAAAGTAATGTATGGCTGAAATAATTATATATGCTCTGTACTTTAATGATGTTACAGTATATATCATGTACTGCACTGTTTTTAGAATTATACTAATACAAAACTTTACAAAAAAGTAATGGAAAAGTCATCTAATAAATAGCTATATCTTCATATATATGAAGAATGCCTTTTTTAACGAGTAGCCCAGTAATGTGGATGGATTTTCCCCAACCCTGAAGTTACCAATACTGGAGGTGCCGGGAACTCCATGGTCAGGGACAATCTGGCACACGAGTAAGGGGAAGTATGGAACTTTCTGAATAGGTGATAAGAGGCAGTGAGGTCCGGCATAGGATAGTAAATGGTGGCATTGTACTTAGTGTGTTGGTAGTAGAGGCAGGAGGGACAACATGCATTAATATAGGAAGACACTGTTCTTTCTTCATTAGTAGGATTTAGGGTAGCGAGGAGCTAGGGTTAATGATGAGTGATATTATTCTCTTTGTTTTGGTTCTGGGGGAATTAGAGTATGAGTTAAAAGTCATGATGACAGGTTTTTTAAGGTTATTAATGCTGAAGTCCGGCACTCAACATATAGCATATAAGAAGCTTGCCTATTATAACGGCATGTGAAAAGTTCAAAAGGCAGAATTAGATATATTAACTTGTTGAGACAGATATTTGCAAAAACAACAATTGATGGACAGAATGCAGAACAATGTCGTACATTCACCCCAGTACAGACCTCTGGGCCTAAATCCATCGTTTTTTTGCTCACCATGCCATTCCAGTTTGGACCCAGCCATATGCAAATCAGTCTTGACCCTGCGCCCAATGGGAACAGTCCAGCCCGAACTGCCAGGCCAGGTCCTCCCTGGACTGGAAACAAGCATCCTAGAACCGGTTTCGGGCTTTCAGCCCTCATCAGCCAGGATAGCTTGACTCCAGTGGCATGGAGAGCACGGGACCCACGTCTGGGCATACCCGTCCCACTCGGGGTAACAAATGCAAAAAAAACACAATTGATGGACAGAATGCAGAACAATGTCGTACATTCACCCCAGTACAGAGATCTTGGCCTAAATCCATCGTTTTTTTGCTCACCATGCCATTCCAGTTTGGACCCAGCCATATGCAAATCAGTCTTGACCCTGCGCCCAATGGGAACAGTCCAGCCTGAACTGCCAGGCCAGGTCCTCCATGGACTGGAAACAAGCATCCTAGGACCGGTTTCGGGCTTTCAGCCCTCATCAGCCAGGATAGCTTGACTCCAGTGGCATGGAGAGCACGGGACCCACGTCTGGGCATACCCGTCCCACTCGGGGTGACAAATGCAAAAACAACAATTGATGGACAGAATGCAGAACAATGTTGTACATTCACCCCAGTACAGAGATCTGGGCCTAAATCCATCGTTTTGTTGCTCACCATGACATTCCAGTTTGGACCCAGCCATATGCAAATCAGTCTTGACCCTGCGCCAAATGGGAACAGTCCAGCCCGAACTGCCAGACCAGGTCCTCCCTGGACTGGAAACAAGCATCTTAGGACCGGTTTCGGGCTTTCAGCCCTCATCAGCCATGATAGCTTGACTCCAGTGGCATGGAGAGCACGGGACCCACGTCTGGGCATACCCGTCCCACTCGGGGTGACAAATGCAAAAACAACAATTGATGGACAGAATGCAGAACAATGTCGTTCTGCATTCCGTCCATCAACTGTCTGTCATTTGCTTTCTCGCCCTAAGTGCGCCGGGTATGCCCAGACGTGGGTCCCGGGCTCACTGTGCCACTGGATTCAAGCTATCCTGGCTGAGGAGGGGTGAAACCCCGAAACCGGTCCTAGGATGCTTGTTTCCGGTCCAGGGAGGACCTGGCTTGGCAGTTCGGGCTGGACTGTTCCCATGAGGCACAGGGTCAAGGCTGATTTGCATATGGCCAGGTCTAAACTGGGGTGGCACGGTGAGCAAAAGAATGATGGATTTAACCCAGAACTCTTGACTAGGGGTGAATGTTTTGATTTGTTCTGCATTCCGTCCATCAACTGTGTGTCTTTTGCTTTCTCGCCCTAAGTGCGCTGGGTATGCCCAGACGTGGGTCCCGGGCTCACTGTGCCACTGGATTCAAGCTATCCTGGCTGATGAGGGGTGAAACCCCGAAACCGGTCCTAGGATGCTTGTTTCCGGTCCAGGGATGACCTGGCTTGGCAGTTCGAGCTGGACTGTTCCCATGAGGCACAGGGTCAAGGCTGATTTGCATATGGCCAGGTCTAAACTGGGGTGGCACGGTGAGCAAAAGAATGATGGATTTAACCCTGATCTCTTGACTGGGGGTGAATGTTTTGATTTGTTCTTCATTCCGTCCATCAACTGTGTGTCTTTTGCTTTCTCGAGACAGATATTTGAGCACCAAAGTATAGTTATTTTTTCTCAATGCAAAGACTGTTCTTGAGAATTTGTTCTCATTGCAAATGTGGAATTAGTTTTATGACTTATAACTTGCATCTTCATCTACACTGTGATCATTCCCTCTCAGAACCAGACTGAACATCATACATACAGAGATGACCCTGTGCCAGTTCAAGTCCATATAATATCCATTCATTCATTTTCAGGAGGCCAGCCCCCACCTTTGTAAAGTATGCAGTAAGATATCATGTGTGCAACATTGCTTAGATCATACACTGTCACTTCACATACAATCAACAGTCACTATCACACCAAACATGCAGTCACTGCAGACTCTTACACCACATAGAGTCATCATCGCAAAATACCACTTTATTGACAGTCAATTTTGACTATATGATTTGAAAGTCACAAGAAACATCAAATCATTACAGACAACCTCATCACACATAGCTGACAGTCACTGTCACACCACACATGTAGTTAATACAGACTGTTGCCACACACACAATTAACAGTGACTATGAGGTCTTAGCTTTAGCACACAAATGCAGACACTTGACCGACAATCGTGTCTCTCCTAGTCACAGCAGATGGTCCAGTCTAAAGAGTTTATTCCCTGCATTCACAACAAATGGTGGCCCTTTTTCATCTCATCCATATGGCCTAGT
This sequence comes from Calotriton arnoldi, assembly GCA_963921515.1. Taxonomy (NCBI): domain Eukaryota; kingdom Metazoa; phylum Chordata; class Amphibia; order Caudata; family Salamandridae; genus Calotriton; species Calotriton arnoldi. The sequence continues at coordinate 51,994 of CAWUFW010004243.1, read as the reverse complement.
GCAAGCTGCAGCACTAGACATACTGATGTGGCGTCATAGCAGTAGGAGGTAATGTCAAAGGCTGCTGGGCTGGTAGTGTTCTCGGAGAGTTGCTGAAGCTGTTATTACATTTTCTATTAATGTGTTCCTACAAATTAAAACCTCAAATACTGTACAAAATATTCATTCCTATCAAGCTATTTGGAAATTCATCTGGAGTACAAAATGTCTTGAATGCACGGGGCACTTTACATTGTACTTACTGTTAATGAATTGCTTAAGAAACAAAATAGCTATCAATACAGAGGAACAGAAAAGCCACAACATGTAATAAGGGAATCTTGCTTTTTTGTTAAATACATCTTGTTGTGTCCTGTGCTTGTGTGTACAAGGACTCTAGTAGTCCTCAGTGAACTCCTTACACATAATAGGTAATCTGTTGGGTGTGGCTGGGTGTGGTTAGTAAAGTTTGTGACGCAGTGCATACAGTTAACAGTTCCAAGCTGAAGAATAAAGACGTGCAAACCAAAGCTCTGGGTGTGGTGGGGTCGGTTATGTGCTCCCGGGCTGGGGAGGATGCTACAACTGGTGACGAAGATGGGATATGTGACCCCAAGAATACAAGACTGCTCTCCCTGAGAATTTGGCGTGGTCAAGCAAACTGCTTGTGTGTGCCATGTGCACCCCAAGAAGTAGTATACAGTTGGCAATAATGGAGTCAAAGCGCAACTCCAGCTTTTCAGAGGGCCTTGAAGAAGGTGAAGGCCCTACCGTGGGGGCACAGTTACTAAACCTGCCAAAAATCTACTCATAAGGCCGAAAGAAGAGATACTGCACCACAGCATAACACAGAGCGAGCACAGATACAAAGCAGAAACACTAAAGACAGTAACAACTAGGTACGAAGAAGCACTAAAGGCAGCGACAGCTAGTAGCAGGAAAGAAGTAAAGGCAAAGATGAACAGTCACAGAGAGAAGCTGTAGGCAGCAACAGCCAGATAAAATGCATAAAGTTGAGAGGGGTGAAGAGCACATGCAAGAAGCAAAACCATTACTCACCATGAAGAAGGAAAATGACGCAAGCCGACCTCAGCTTGGGCGCGATAACCTGAGTACTAGTGAGCAGGCTGATGCTTGCAGAGGTGCCACAGGGCCAAGGGACACTGAAAGACAAAAGCTGTCTGAACAGCACACGCTAGAACACATGGAGGATGGGAAATGTGCCAAATACAGCACAGCCGTGTTCCTGAAACCACCAGCTCCATTTGATACCACCAATAAGCACAATATTGGTGCCAGTTCGACTGCCTAGATCAAAACGTTCGATGACTTCATAGATGCTAATGAAGAAGCAGATGGCACAAAAGATCATCAAATTGTTAAAGAACCTTACAGGTGATGGAGTGACAGAAGTGATAAAGAAAATATCCCAAGCTGATGAAGTATCATACTATCAAATCAAGAAGATGTTGGAAGCCAAGTTTAATCCAATGCTGAATATCAACTATGAAAGGTACATTTTCAACCAAGCGAGACAGCAACCTGGTGAGATGATGATTGAGTTTGTTGAGAGACTTGACACGCTCATCAAGCACTGCAAGTTCTGTGAATTCAACGATAAAGAAGCCATGCGTCTTAGAACTATCGATGGTTGCCCCTCCGATCATTCTGATGACGCATTCTGCGAGAAGCACTGGAGAAAGTGCTCATGGCAGCAAGAGCGGAGGAATGTGCTGGTCAACAGGCTGCTAATATGGAAGCTAGAACAACCCAAAATGAACCAGCATTGAGTATGGAAAGTAAGCAGAAACACAAGGCAAAGGCCCACAGAGTGATGTCTCTGAAGAAAAAGAATTTGCGTTTCCGCTGTGGATTCTCCTTTCCACATGAAGATAAATGTCTTGCCATCGGACAGCTATGCAAAGGCTGATGGAAAGAAAACCATTTCATAATGGTTTGCAAAGCGAAAGAGAAAGTGTGTTACGGAGAGACAAGAAGATGGATGTCAGAAAGTTTCAGAACCAATCTAGCCACTCCCACAAGGCCAAATAGCAACATTGACTTAGGCAAGTGAAAACATAACGAAGTCAATCAGTATCAAATCAAATTTATCTACCAAAGGTTAATTAACATCATCGTGCGCATGTAGGATTGGCCGCTTGCAGGCATGAACATAAATCTAAAAAGAATCGACACACGAAGCAACAAAGTTCATTTGGACATTGTCCTAAATTCACGCTCAAGGTGAAAGCTTGCCCTACAACTTTCATTATAGACAGTGGTGCATCGATAAACATTATGCCGGCAGAAAAGTACAAAGAGTTATCTCTGAAACTACGTCTCACACTGTCGAGAACAAAGGTGCACATACTTGCAGTCAAGGATCCTTTGTAGTGACCATGCGGCACAAGAAAATGACAGAGAAAGCTCCAATTCATGTCCTTCAAGGTAAGTCACCCAGTGCATGCTTATTAAGTTTCGATACTACTGTTGACATGGGGATGATCTCTTTTAACTACAACTTGAATGCCCATTCCGAAAGAGTGAGTCAATTACCGACATTGTTTCATGGACTTCGGAAACTAAAGACAATGAAGGTGCAGCGTCACATTAATTAAGAGATTCGCCCTGTTGCACAGCGACACAGTTAAATTGCTTTTCACTTTCAGGAAGCCGTTAGGAAAGAACTAGAAACACTGCTAAAGCATGACATCATTGAGCGATCTACTGGTCCAACCCCGTGGGTTTCACCCATTGTGATGGTGCCAAAAAAGGACAGTGGCAGTTCAGTGCGCATTTGTGTTGATATGCGACAGGCCAACAAAGCAATCGAAATAGAAAGACATCCAGGTCCACACATTGCGGACATGATCAAGCAGCTGAATGGTGCCAAAGCCTTCTCCTGCCTTGATTTGAACAAAGGCTACCATTAACTTGAACTGGAAGAAAACTGTAGGTACTATTGTACCTTTTTTCAACTCATGTTGGTTTGTTCAAATATAAAAACTCAGTTTTGGTGTTCAATCAGCTGCAGAAATCTTCAGGATGTCATTCGTTGATAAAATTTAGCCTGTTACACATGATTTTGGCTACAGTGATGATATATTGGTGTTTGGGCCTACACGAAAGGAACATGATAAAGTACTCACACAAGTATGCCATCTGCTTGCTGATGTAGGTCTCACACTAAATGCAGAGAAGTGTGAGTTTAAAAAAAATAGATTTAAATTCATTGGCCATGTTTTCACTGAAAAGGGAATGACTCCTGACCCCGAAAAGGTACAACCATTGTCGTTTACTTGCCCTCCAGAAGATGTGACCATGCTGCGATCCCTCTTAGGCATTGCCAGCTACTGCTCCAGGTACATTTGTGATTTTGCCACTGTGAGTGCCCCTTTGAGAGAACTAACAAAGCGAGATGTTCCATTTGAATGGACATCTGAATGTGACCGAAGTATCAGGAAAACAAAACACGCAATTCATAATGCAACTGAAATGGCTTACTTTGATCCGAAATTGCATACAGAGATTGTGGTAGATGCAAACCCGGTGGGGTTGGGCGCGATCCTTGCCCAACACAATAGACAGACACATTGTGGCCTCTGCTATCTGGAAACTATCTCAGACCGAACATGCTTATTCTCAACCTGAGAAAGAAAGCTTAGCTGTAGTATGGGCGTGTGAACACTTCCATGTGTTTCTTTAGGGAAAGCCTTTTACCCTTGTCATGGATCATCAGGCTACTTTTCACGAGTGCTGCTACAGCATCTTACTACAACGTCCAAAGCAGCTGAGGTCTACATCAATTTTATAGTAAAGTCATGTGTGCCTGCAGCTTTTTCTATTGAACAGATTCTTACTGCTACTAATACTGACAAAGGCATGCTCAACCTTAGAGATGCAATCATGGAGGAAACATACTCTGACTCTTACAGATGATGTTGAGTACCAGAAATTCAAGAATGTTCGGGAACAACTTTCTGTTACACATGATGGTGTCATACTAAGAAGGGCAAGAATAGTCATCCCTGAAAGCCTGAGGCAACAAGTTATGGAACTGCCACACGAAGGACATCGTGGCATTGCGCCGCTAAACGAGCACTCAGGGATCGAGAGTGGCTCTGGCGGCTTGATGAACTAATCATCAACCACACATGACAAAGTCATAGAGAAGCTGGATGATATTTTCGCAGCATGGCATGTTCCTTCCATTCTCAAATCTAACAACGGTCCACCTTTCAATAGCAGAGAGTTAAAAGACTTTCTTAATCTTTTGAACGTCAAACAACAGAAAAGCACACCTCTCTGGCCACTGGCAAATGGCGTTGTTGAATGCTTTATGAGTACTTTGAAAAGAGTGGTTCAGCGTCCTGTACTTGAAGGAATCAACCTCAAGTCAGCTTTACGCCCAGCCCTCCATACCTACCCTTCCACTCCTCACTCCATGACAGGAGAAAGTCATGCCACCTTGCTGCTTGTTAGAGCTCTTGAAAGGAAGATAATACAATGGACCACCAGTCAGCAAACAGACCATGATGAGATTCGTGTCACTGACACCTTTCACAAATGCAAAATGAAGGCGTATGCCAATAAGCACTGATGCGCTCGAGATACAGTCTTTAAGAAGGGAAACCAGGTTCTTGTCAAGCAAAAGCGGGCATGCAAGACTGAAACTCTGTTTGGTGCTGAACTGCTAAGAGTTGTGGCGAGCAAAGGACATATTGTAACTGCCTAATGTCCTGGAAAATCCATAACCAGACACTCATCACACTTTAAGCATTTGCCGTCGATGTTCATTAGCTTCAGATCTCATGAGTGAGGCAAGTCATCCTTAGTGCCCGAGTCAAGCATCCGACTCAACTCCAAGGATGCCAGATGAAGGCGCCCCTCCTCTCTCTCGTGCAGCTAGATCTGGAAGACTGGTATGAGCACCTTGATGACTCATCGAGGAGTTATAGTTTTTATTTATCAAAGGGGAGATGTTGTGACCTGTGTTTGTGTGTATGAGGCCTCTAGCGGTCCTTGGCAGACTCCTTACACAGATTACATAATCTGTTGGGTTTGGCTGGGTGTGGTTAATAAAGTTTTTGACACAGTGCGTATAATGCATGTGGAAAAATAAAGACGTGCAAATCAGAGCTCAGTGTGTGGCGTGGTCTGTTATATGCTCCCGGGCTGGGGAGCACACTACACCACTTTACACCTGTAACTCGCTCAGGAGGCAAAATTGTCAGAGTAATGTCTGACCATTTAGTACTGGGATCAGGAACAGTTCTAGTCTTTGAAGTTGGAGCTGAAGCTCATAAATCTCTAACGCCCATAGGACATCATAAAAGTCATTGACTAGCGATTATTTTGGAGTCATGCACGCTGAATAAGAGGTGTTGTTTCGTCTGACAAAGGTTGCAGAGCTGAAATTGGGCAGCCATCTTGAAATGGTAAAATTGCTAATCTATTTTAAATAAAATGCTTGCATTTTGAATTGCACTGATGGGACAATTTAAATTTGAATTGTAAATGGCAGCAGAATATGTGCTAATTTGTCGGCAAAAGTAAAGCAAATGTTATTTTTTCAAGACACAACAGTTGTGAATATTAGGTCTATAAGTACAATAGGAATTTGTATTCAATTGCTAATGGGTAGGATTTCATATGTAAAGAAAACTCGGTTTGAATGAAGCAAACAGCAACTTCAAGCCTACAAGATTTATATTGCTTCATGTTGACCAAATCAAAGGTGTATCTAGTCTCATTTTCAGCTTATAATGCCATGAAGAGGCAGAGATTCACTCATTCACTCGAGAAGTTGTCAGGATAGAAAGCTTTGAAGTCCCCAGCTCAACACACAGGTGTGTAAATAGGACAGGTACTGCTGACTGTACTCGATATGTTCTGGGTGCATGGTGGGAGTTGTAGTTATAGCAGAGGCTCCGGTGAGAGGCAACTCTACAGAGACTATGGTGCTGCTGCCTCCAGAATCTCATATCCCACCTGCAACTGCAGTAACCACCATAAATGCTGGCCTTTTACCCACTGTCATTAATGGTCACAGAAACGTCTACTGAGGTGGCCTCCTTCATCGACCAGTGTCAGACCTTCACATTTGGACTTAGACATGTAAACGAGAAAAATACTATCATTCATGATGCCAGGCATTCCAATTTCCAAATTTATGTTCTGTGGTCTGATCCAAAAATGTGGATGACAAAAGCAATAATGCAATGAATGAATGGGAATTACTCACTGCCCCACTCTACCGGTGTATGTTTTCCTGCATTACAAAAGCCCGGCAGACAGCTAAACAGTCTTTAGGCTAAACCTAAAAAATGTGAAGTGCGGCCTGGGGTCCCCAATCAACAGCTACCTCTCTTTTGGAGTGGCAATAAATTCACAATAGAAAAGATATGGGGGCATATTATCAAGGGCTTTATCGCCGCGTTAGCGGCACTTTTTGCCGCTAAAGCGGCGATAATTTTATCGCCCTATTAGCAAGCTGTCGCTAACAGGCGTTAGCGACAGCTTTCAGGCGTTAGAGGCCGCGTTTTCCATCGCCTTGCATGTCAGCGATAATTATCGCTAATGACATGCAAGGAAGGCGTTCCTCTACTAAAAGCGACTGAATACAGTCGCTAACACCACTACCCCTATTAGCAAGGCAGGCGAAGCGATAAAATAATTCGAGCTAAGCGCGTTTATCGCTAGATTTTAACACCTGCTAGTGAGGATGACTTACCTGTTTGAAGTATAGGAGGTGGATTCTAATGCTGAATCCACCTTAGCGTTAATGCGAGAATATCGCTGGTTTTCCAGCGATATTCTCGCATTCTATTGCTATCGCTGGAATAATCATCGCCATAGCGCTAATTGTTGCTAATACAGCGTTAGCGTGGCGATATATTCCAGCGATAGATGCCGATAAAATATTTCGCGCTAAGCGCGCTCTGCGATATTTATCGCATTTTGTTGCTAATATGGCCCATGTTCTTCCACAATTTTCAGCTAATTAGCCATGTAGTTTGTTGCTATAAGCTATGGAGGCATTCTTAAAGTCAGCATGGTGTGATTAGTTTTATTAGACCCGGAGGATGTCCTACTCTAAGAATGCATAACTCTTGGTTTCAAAGAGTATCTGACATTGTGTAAGGGGAAATGAATACAGAAACACAAGCAAACAATAATTATCATGTTCAATAATTATGCAGCTCCGACATATGTTCAAATTTGCGCTTACATTTCACCAAGTTAAACAAGTCCTACTAAATATTCTAACCGGAAAATACACATAAAGGAAACAATTGAAAGGGTGTTTACAAATTATGGATATTTTCTGATAAATGTAACATGCGTTGGATGATTGTAAAGCTGCATTTGAACTAGTAAGAGCGTACTTAGAATGCTAGCATAAAAGTGATCTATTATAAATGTGTACAGTGGGTTTATTAGACCCTGCAACGAATGCATAAATGAAATACTGATAGTGGTGATGTTTGTCCTAGGTGTTGAAAAAGAGATAGGCATCCCATTTAATGAGATAGTGTATTGCTATGACATAAAAGCCCTGATTTTAATGTTGTTGGTCTTTTCGGACACCCGCTCAAAACCCCTGTTTGTGGAGAGGTCAGAATTCCGAGTTTCATTTACCTATCCCTGTAATTACTGGGTATGTTAAATACCTCACCCTTCCATAAATTTTGGCAGGTCTAAACCACTGAAATTTAACAAGGGAAAGCAATATTTACAATCCCCTTGCGCCGCCAGAACGTCACTTTTTCCCACATTAAAAGTGACGCACTGGTGGCGCAAGGGGCTTGTGAATACGCCCCACGGAATTTACTGAGACATGCAGATTTTGCCGCAGTAAACACCATAATCTGCTTATTATTCCTCAAAAACTCAAAATAAGTGCTATTTATAACACCCGATAAATTCCGAACCCAACATTGTTGGATCTTATTATGTTCAATAAACAGCACTTTTAGTCTGAGAAACTCGACTCAGGGCCACAGAATATGCCTGCTCAGCGTTGCCCCTACGAAAAAGAAGGGTAAATAAACCACAATGCTCATTGCACTTCGGGTTGCATTAGCCAAGAGGTGGATAGGGTAGAGATTGAAGCATCCTAAGAGTCCCTCATACCGCTATGGTTATCTGGTATGATGCAATGGTTACAAGCCAAATGTGACATTCAGGGAGTGCAAAGACTACTCAGTAACACAAGAAGTGAATCAGATGTTTGGGAATTACCTTTGACAACCTTTATATACCATTCAGATGACAGACCACCATAATGACATCTACTTGTGCCACCCCTAGCAATACCAGAATTGCTGTTAAATTATATTTGTGATATACCATATGTACTGACTGCAGCTGGCTGATATTTTCATTGCATTTTCCCGCTATTGACAACATATATAATATTAACATGCAAAGAAAAGTTATTGTGAGTTACCCAAGTACCTTTCATGGTGTTGCTTGGGATTTTCTGCTTTGCCTTTCACCTCAAGAGATCTTTCCTATTTGCATGATGCTTTTTTGTTACAGCACTTAATACATATGAGATAAATACAAAAAAACTAGGAAATACACATTCGAACTTAAAATAGTAAAATGCATTAAAGTCACAAAAGACATCATACCTGTGTTCCATTCGTGTCCACATGTGGCCCAAGGAAGCTCTGCAGAAAAACAGTGGAACAGGTAGAAAATTGCCCATGACAGAATAATGATATAATAAACATTCAAATGTGCCTCTATGACCTGGGTGGCATATCCAATACCTGAAAAAGAGAAAGGTGAATTTGCATCATAAACCTGATGTATGGGATTAATTTGAGAAACAGCAAAGAGACAGTATTTTCAAAACATCAATACTTTTCTGTTGTCACCATTATTCTCTAGTGACTGTCTCTATTCTTACACACACACAAACACACACAGACACCTGTCAGTTTCAATTGGACATTTACAAAATGAAAGCAGACTCCTACTTTACCCAAAACATTTACCATTTAAATATTTTAATTGCCTGTTTTCAAAACAAGTCCACAAGGTTGTAAGAGTAATGGCGAAAAAAGGCAACCCTGGGCACCATCTAAATACTTTTTAGTGAAAGTGAGCAATTTGATGAGCATTTATTTCTAAATGTCTGTTTATTCACCAAGAGAGCACAAGGAGATTCATGCAAATCGTAGGTTGCCATTTTAACACCTCCCCCACTAAACCTATGCTCAAATTCCACGAGTAAGCTGTGAGAATTTCTGCTTGTGGACTGAAGAGCTTTTTTATCTTTGTTTCACTATCATGAATTTTCTTCTGGTACAGAAATGCCTTCTTTTCTTCCCCATGTCATTTCGGGTTTTTAATGAGGAAGAAGTGATGTTTTTCTCCTGTTATGCCTGACACCTGCTTCTGTGATCACACCCTTGAGTGATATGGTGCCAGCTTGAGCATCTTTTTCGAATGTTCTGCCTGCTACCACTGACGATGCAGCTCAGTGGATATCCTTTATGCTGCCCACATCAATCAGATCAGGGCTGCTGGTAACTGGAAGAAACATTGCTGTAAAGTGCTGCTCCTTCCAAAGCAGATGATTATGCAATTATTTCTTGCTGTACCTCACAGAGACCATCTCAATATCTCACTAGAATATCTACAGCTGATGATAGGCTATTTGATAAAAAAGTGCATACATCTCTGACTGCTTAGAATCTGTTCAATTCGTGGAGATATAGATTTTGACCGTAGTTCTGTATGTAGAGTTTTGAATTTTGCATTAGGTGGTTTCTTTTTTAATTATTTTTCAACATGAAATTATTCAACGTCAGATCAATTGTTTTGCCCCTTTCCTTGTTGGAAAATTAAAATGCAAATCTTGGAGCTGTAATACACCTGTGCTGCGCTTCTTTTCAATTATCAGCCAGGTGTGTTTTGTGTTTTTTTGATTAATTACCTAAGAGCCTTCTTCTCTGGCGAGTAATGCAGATGGGTTGACGATTCTTTAAGAGTTAAGCTGGGTGGGTGTGATGATTCTTAAAGAGTTAAGCTTGGGTGGACGTGATGATTCTTAAAGAGTTAAGCTTGGGTGGACGTGATGATTCTAAAAGAGGTAAGCTTGGGTGGATGTGATGATTCTAAAAGAGTTAAGCTTGGATGGATGTGATGATTCTTAAAGAGTTAAGCTTGGGTGGATCTGATGATTCTTGTGTATTTACACATCCACATACATGAGAAAGGAATGTGCCTGCCACGAGCAGTACTCTGCTCTGGCTGGTCTGCTGTTAAATACCCTGCATTAAACCATGGCAAGGAAAATGCCTATTTTTATATATTCATAAGTCTCTCCATAAGTGTGCCTTGTAGGCCCAAAGAGCATAGTGCTAATATTTAAAAATATGACTCACTACATATTGGAAGTTGGGTGCTCCTACAATGAAAGAAAACCTAAAAGCTATTCCACAGTGCATGCTTTGCTATAATGTTCCCAAAACAGGCCTAGATGGGCTTAAAATCTTTATATCCTATCTACACTTGGGAAAATACTAAACAAATACTTCAAAAGTATTTCTAACTTGTAAAAAAAACTCATTTAAATAAAAAATCTGATTTTAGATAACTTAAGTGAAGAAGTAACTTCTGCTTTGTAAAAAAGTATTGTTACCTTCAAATAATGGGCAGACTTTTCTCCAGCATGTAATGCCTCCTTCACTAGTGAATTGTCCAAGTGCGGTCTCCAGGAAAAATACTGGTATACCACAGAAAATGAAGAAGATGACATATGGAATAAGAAAGGCACCTGAAAAGAAACAATTGTGTTGTTTATTATACCAGTAACGCACTGTAATATTCCCAAGAAAACAAAGATCCGTGATCAAAAGTCATAACATTTCCATTTTAGGCAACACTAAAAATAATAAATCAATAACATTTTATTTTGCAATCAACAATAATGCATTTTTAAAACAACAAAGGATGTAGAACAATACAGAGGTGTATGCCAAATTACACAGAATATAAACATATTTGATCAACCGTCAAATCAATTCAGATACATTTAAACCTTGTTCTAATGCACTTGCATCAGGATGAACGAAGTCTAAAAATGTACATATTTGTAGTTGTTTTCCATGCTTGGTAACATTTTAATATCATCCAATGACCCCATAACAACCGTGAATACAAGTGTATTTGTAATGTTTAAGACTTGGGTGATGTTCAATAAACGATATGAAATGCTGGTGATGAACCATTAAACAGTTGAGCAGTACATACTAGCCATATACATCATTTAGCAAGCAAGCGGGAGAGACTGACATTCTCCAAAGGGTCCTTTGGAGGGTCTCTCCCTCCTTTTAAGAGACTTTAAGAAGTCAGGCTTAACAGGAAATTATAAGGAGGCACTTGTGCCACATCATCCAGAACCACTATTTCTCAACACCTGAAAATCATGTATGTGTGATCAGAAAAATGAAGTGGTTACTATTCAATATGAACCAGGTGTGTTCAATGTCTAAGCAACCTTATTTGGAGTGCTTCTCAAACATACCAGTGGTGCTCATTATTACAGTCCATTGAGCTACCCTGTTCCCCTGAAACAAGTGCCAGTGAAGCCAGGAACCAATCTGCGATTGCTAAATCACTTAGGAGTGGTGTCTGAACAATTTTCAGACTTGGGGTTCAGCCATCAATCTTACATCGCTGAACAGATAGAGATTCTGAAAATTCTAAGCATCACACAAATAACCCGTGTAACAAATTAGCCACGCCTATTTAGCAGAAGAGGGGTAAGGGTGTAGTATGTAGCTGGTGTTGCTTTTAGGAGTACACTGTCTCAAATATATTACAAAAGCATGGTGTGATGGCAGCACATTTTCCATTGATATGACCACTATATTTAGAAAGACATACACTTTTACTGATAAAACTATATAGCGTTCAAATGATAATGTGTGAAAATTGGGTTACGGCGAATATTTGTCATTTGCGAATCACTGAGTAAAGTGTCTTTGTTTTGATTGTACTAAAATCTTTTTACATCACATTACAGAATTTAAAAAAAGTTTCATTTGTGCTTTCCTAACTGTTTATTTATTTTTAAATATTTGTACAGTTCATTTATAGGTATATACATTTTGCTGTGTGGTAGAAGAAAATGACAACCTACAGCCTTTCCTTTCACACCAGCCAAGTTGTCACATAGTTCACTTTGCAAAATTCTCACACTTTGCAGTAAGATAAAGAGAAGTAAAAGTTAAAAGAATAGGCATCAATTTGTCAGAATACTAGACTGCCATTTGATCTCTATCTTTGAACAAACTTAAAAGTCATCTTTAATGCTTGCTCACCTTCAGAACTCCAGCATGGTTATTTTGGGGGCGCTGCAGCACCCACCGCACCCCTACTACCAGCAGCGATATAACTTTGGCAACCAACGCACTACCTAAGAAAGTCTCTGTACACTAGTGCCAATTTACTAAGCTATCAAGCACCCCTAAAGCAAGTCCCTTCAGCCGTTCATCATTCCCTCAGATCGGAACGTCTCCGGACTACTGATGACAGCTTCTTCTCCGGTGCATGCTCCTGCATACTTAAGCTATTGACTGTCATCAAGTGTTTGCCTCCCTTTCCTTTACATAAGTTTTGTAGCATTTACCAGGTGCACAGCATTGGGCATGGAGCAAAGTATGGCAGTTTATAACATCAAGGCATTGGCATCCTTGCTGAACCAACATCAATCTTTACTTGTTTGCTGCTAAAACTTTCAATTGGACACAACAGATCATCAACTTCTATGACTAATCGTTTCCACCTGAGCAAGTTTCCACATCTTATGAAATGAGCTCAATAGCTCACTGAAACCAATTTCACAATATGCAGATAAACAAACATAGGTTAAGAATTATTATTCAATAAAATGTTTCCTGTTTAAATTCATATCTGCTGTAAAATATTGGCAAGTGTATTTTGCTATTATGGTCATGAACAAACTGGACCTACGCTGCCTTGCTAATACTTGCATTACCCTTGATATCAGTGTCTTTATCTCTAACCTGGTTGCTCCAGGATATTGTATGCCCTACTAAGCAACATGCCAAGGATGATGGGATCTCCAACATTTGCAATCACACTTTCAAGACATAGTTCTTACTGTGTCCCGATTTTTGAAGCGGGTTAGTGTGTATAACAATCTCCACTCAGATCTCTCATAAACATTCCACTATGTGGTACTTTATCACCCAGATGGTTGTAGTCTATGAACCTTTCTAGACTTTATTTTCTCTGATGTCAGTTCAACAAATCCACAAAAGAGCTGCTCTAACCTTTGTGATGGGTTGTCTTTTGGCATGAAGATAAAACACAGCTCTTCCGTTGCAGCTCAGTTTTTAATCTGCAGCTCCCCTGCTTTATTAGTATGATATCCCTTACACAGCTTTGCCAATTCACCACCTTTCTGACTTGTATCCCCTCAGATATTCCACTACTGCAAATTAATTCCCTCTAACCATGTTTTGTCTTTGTTCTTGTCTCTGCTTCAGTCTCTTACCAGCTGCCTAGCCACTTCTATACTGCTCTTTACCTCTCATAAAGCCAACGCTGTGTGCATTCGTTTTTGGGTGGGGATGATACTTGAAGTAATATAGACGTGTCATTGTTCACACTAGGAGTGGTAAACCTATAGAAACCATTTGCAGCAAAGAAAAATCTAAAGTCATGGGGCAAGCACTGGGGGGTAATCATAGCATAAGAGCAAACTCGGTGGCCGGGTAGCACTTCCAATCTTGTAGCAGGCCAATACCTATATATCAATGACCATGGTCTCCCAGTTTAACCTCGCTTGATCAAGGTATATGTTTCAAATTGCCTCTTTATCAGCATTTATTTTATATATACTCCCTATGTCTATTGCAGGTTTTTTTTTAAATGTCCATCAGATTTATGGCTCCACACTGAGAGTTGGTAGTTTGTTGTATGTCTTCATTTATCAAGGACTGGCCTAATCCAGTAACAGAGTGTACACAAGCAAAACTGTAAGGCCAAGCTGATATTTAATAGAACCATGTCTTTTACAGAAGCCAGTAAATTAAGCATGGACAGGCTTCCCCAACCGTGCAACCCAGCTGCAACTGGATGTCACTAGAGAAGCCTTGTTCGGAACTTTCTAACTTCACCAGGAATGAAGAAGCTATAAGTGGCTGTGCCAAGATAAGGGGGTTGTAAGAAAAAGTATGCATTTAATTTTAATGATTAAGCCTATTTATATAGCACCTACTTAGCCATATGGTCATGGAAGAGGAAACTCTAGCAATACCAAAATTACCATCTCAGACATTCCCAGTGTTATTGTACTGCAAGATTGTAGCAACAAATAATTTATTAAAAATAATGTTCTTCTCTATAGGCACTCATTTATGGTTGCACACAAATCATATTTTTGAGAGTCTACCTAAATATAGCCCATGGACTGATCATGATATGGCTTAATACATAACAAAGTGACATTACAACACAAAGAGGTCTTACCACTCCGCTATTCAGAAGAGAAATATAATATCTCCAAGGCAAGATGGGCCTCAATTAGAGCGAGATTACAATGCCCGTTGAGCCCGATTACAATGCCGGTCGGGCGAGCATCCAACCAGCATCGTTGCGGTAAAGGGACCAGCCGACAGGTAGTCGGCGGTCCCGACCACCAAATTAGGATCCAACCACTGTGGAGGCAGTCAGAAACACGCCACTTTGCATTGATGCTTGTACTGCAGCAGTCGAAAAGAGCCGCAGCACAAGCCCCAATGCCAAAAGGAATATATTTAAACATCCCTGCATCCGGTGGCAGGCACCATGCCTCATAATGAGGCCCTTAATGTCTGGTGCAAAAACCAGGAACAAAAACCTAACAGCACAAACAGAATGTGCACCAGATTATATCAGCACCATATATGGGAAACAATACAAGCAAGATGTTGTCCTATGATTTTACTCAAATAATGTTTGTTTTTCAGTTTTTTCCCTTACATTTACTTCCAGCTAAAAGCTGGTGGTGTGCATTGGCCTCTCCCCATTTGCTTGATATTTAAGATATGCTTTATCCCCACCATCTGTTATATCCCCTACCTGAAGCACATTGTGTCCATGTACAACTAATGTCTTGCTTCTTACCACGGACCTACCAGATTAACACTCCTGCAATTCATGTTGAAACCAACAGAGCTCTATAAATGTGTCTAAGAAGTAACATAGAGCATCCCCCTTTATTATTTTCTGGGAACCCTTCACCCCCACCTTTTGTCCTCCCAAAAATGCACAGTCAGTTGTGTTCTTCTTTTATTAGATATTGTTATACTGTTTTTAAAAATGTTATACGCTGCATTATTAATTATTATATACTGTATTATTTTCTGTTTGCTTATTCTTTTTTCTTATTGTTTTCCTTCTTCTTTCTCTTTGTTATTTTGTGAAGGGAAGATGTGTTGTATCTGGCCCCTTTAAGTGTAAATGTTCTTTATAGAATGTGTAATACATAAGGGGGAATGCTGGTGGGTCAGAGAAGAGAAGACCGTGTAGTCTACTGGTCGCTGTCCTGTAACCTCCGGTGGATGCCAATAAAGACTGTTGGTATACTCCTTCTGGCGGTGTCTACCTTTTATTATTGGCGACAAGGTGTGCATCCACCTAGAACCCAGTGTGACTATTTTAAACCGAGTGGCGAAAATTTCTTCGGCCGGTGATCTCCAGCCCAGTGGACGAAAGCTAGCCTTTAGAGAAGGTTAGTTCAGCTTTATTTTGTCTAAATAACACAGGACGACCATCGTGTGGGTGGTATACTTAACAAATATTAACATTAAAGCGGAGAAAAGCTTGGATATATTTGTTTGTACGCGCGTGAGTCCCTATTTGAAAAGAAACACTCACCGCGAGCTGGAACGGCTTTCCTTTCGACTGAGCGTGCGTTCTTGCTGACGTGAACTGAGACGCTTCAGTCAGTATTTGTTATGACGCATGACGCAAGGCTTTGCAAACTAGAGCACTCAACGACACATACGCTGATTAACAATTATACTGATACGCTGGCTTACGGTGTGTGAATTTCATCACGGAATCTTCAAGAATTTGTGGTGCAGTGAGTTTTCCAGTGGCCTTATTATTATTATTCATTTTTTTTTTTTTAATTTATATTGTTATTTCTAGATTTCTCCATTCGTTTAGTGTTTTGAGAATTTGGAGAAAAAAAACTTTATTCACACATACTATTCAGATCCTGCTGTGTTTTGGAAGATCTGAAAAGACAACTATGCTTTTATTCATCACTTTGGTATAACAGTATGGCCACATTTCATTTAACTTATTATTTTATCTTATTGTGTCAGATTATTAATTTGGGAGTTCTTATGTTAATCTCTTATATTAGTTTATTGTGTTAGCTTGTTAATTTTGATTTATTTACAGCATGGCATCAAGTGGCATGAGTCAGCCGCCACAATTTTTGTCGGAACGAGGTGAACCAACACTCCCCTGGAAGAAATGGAAGAAATGGAAACCCCTTTTTGACTCTTATTTAATTGCCATATGGGGAGAAATATTTTCGGCTGCAAGGAAGCAAGCTGTATTACTTCATAACTTGGGAATAGAAGGCAGGAATATTTATGACAGTTTGGACCCTGTACCCATTGGTAGAGGAGTTGGGGAACATGGTGATGTTTACGAGATGTCTATCCTGTTACTTCAAACACATTTTGGAGCTAGAATTAATGTTGCTATGGAAAGGCATAAATTCTTTATGCGAGTTCAAGCAAAAGGTGAAAGAGTTGGGAACTATGTAGCAGCACTTAAATTGTTGGCGCACACGTGCAAATTTGAATAATTGACTGATTCTTTAATACGTGACCAACTAGTCCGTTGCAGGAACGACACTAGAATTCAAGAAAAACTGCTTGCTAAAAATCCAAACCTGAAAGAGGCAATTTGCATTGTGGAGAGTGTTAAGAACACCTCATCCTGGGTGAAGGAAATGCGCAGTGCAATCACACCCAATGATCCTGTAGCTGAAGTACTTTCCGGTGATAGTGAAAGTAATATTCCAAACTCACAAGTAGCTGTAGTTAAAAAAACTGGCAAACAAGACAAGTTTTCAGGAAAAAATGAGAAACCTAAATGGAACGCTTATCCTTCAAGAGATTCCAAGTTTAAATGCCCCAAGTGTGGAAGCCAGAGTCATGGTCCCAATTATCCTAACTGTTTTGCTAAAAGTGTTAATTGTAGAAATTGTGGAAAAAGGGGACATTATGCACGTATGTGTAGAAATACCAAGGTAAATGTTATTGATGACGAGACAACTTATTCTCAACAAATTATTCACCACATTTCTGAAACTTCTAACTGTGCAAATTAAGCCATCCAAGATGTGAAAGGTGTAGACTCTGACGTAGGGATTATGCCAAAGTGTGATATTTTCATTGGTGTCAAATCTGTTTCTGTTTTAGCTGATTCGGGTTCTCCATACACCTTGATTAGTGATAAAATCTGGGATTGCACTTTTGGTAAAGACAATATCACTCTTATATGCCTCCTGACATCAACCCTGTGGGTTATGGGGGACAGAAGATTGATCTGGTTGGATATTCCACTCAAACCATTACATTTAAAGATAGAGTAACTGTAGGGAAAATTTACGTAGCCAAGAGAGGTGACAATCTGCTGGGATGGCGTCACCAAAGAGACCTTGGTATTAACTTAAATCCCAACGCTCGTGAGCAAGTTATGTTAGTCTTGCAACAAAGTGAAGAAATTGACATTTTTAATACATTTCCCACAGTTTTCAGTGACAAACTAAGATGTTCTAAGCATAAAATAATTTTGAAATCAAAAGCACAACCTGTAGTCCATAAGGTGAGGAAGGTACCCAACCTCATGTTAGAGAAATTGCAAGAGGAGCTTAATAAATTACTTGAATCTGAAGTCATTGAGGAAATAGAGTCCTCTGAATGGTTGGCTCCGATAGTTTTGGCCCCAAAGGATAATGGAAAGAAAATTAGGATGTGTGTTGATTTAAGAAGTCTTAATAACTGTATATGGGTGGACAGACAACCATTACCTAATATCAATGAAGCCCTGGCCAAACTCAATGATGCTTGTGTTTTCAGTGTAATGGACTTATCGTCAGCCTATCACCAGGTGCTGTTACATGAAGAATCGAGAGCTTTGACCTCGTTTGTCACTCCTCTGGGAGCTTTCTGTTTCATCAGGATGCCCTTTGGCTTAGCTTCGGCTGCTGCTTGCTTCCAGAGGGTGATGAAGGAGGTCTTAGCTGGTATCGATTCGGTTTTGTTTTTTCAGGATGACATTCTTGTCTTCGGAAAAGACAAGCTTAGCCATGACATGATTTTAGACAAGGTTTTGTCAAGACTTCAAGAGCGTGGTTTAACTTTAAAGAAAGAAAAGTGCAAATTTAGTGTGAGTTCTGTTTCTTATCTTGGTCATACCATCTCCAGTAAAGGTATCAGTCCAAAAATCAATTTAGCAGAGGCAATTTTGCTAGCTCCAACACCTGTGAACAAAGACCAGGTCAAATCGTTTCTTGGTCTTTCTGAATACTATTCAAAATTTGTTAGAAACTTTGCAAGTGTGGTACAACCTTTAAGATTATTGTTAAAAAAAGGTGCTGATTTTGTCTGGTCGGAAGAGTGTATGGCAGCATTTAAACAAGTTAAGGAAGAAATTTCCTGCATGCCGACCTTAGGACATTTTGATGTCACTAAAAAAACAATTTTAACCACAGATGCAAGTTTACGTGGTTTAGATGCTGTACTTTCTCAAATAATTGATGGCAATGAAAGTGTAATTGGTTTTGCTTCACGTTCACTCAAAGGAGCTGAAGAACGTTACTCCGTCATTGAACTCGAAGCGTTGGCATGCACGTGGGCCATTAACCATTTTAGATTTTACCTTTGGGGTTTGCCTTCCCTAGTAGGGACAGATCACAAACCTTTGGTCCACATGTTTGCTTGCAGGAAGACAGAAAACACCACACCTAGGATTAAAAGGCGGATTGAAAGTTTGTGGGAATACAATTTCTGGGTGGTATATTTACCTGGCTTGAAGAATATCCCTGCTGACTTTCTCTCTAGGATGCCTTTAGACAATGGGAACTATTTTATCAATGTGAATTCTGTGTCTTGGGTCAAAGAACCAGCCCTCAACAAATCAGAGTGGGATTTGGGTGTTGTCAGTGATGAATCCAGAAGGATGGTGATGGATTTTGTAGTCAATGGTTGGCCTGTTTTTTCCAATGTTCCCCAGAGAGCTAAAGGTTTCTGGAGTGTTCGGGATGAGTTGTGCATAATTGCGGAAAATCTCTACAGAGGGGAGAGGTTGGTCCCTCCTATCTCTTTATGTCAGAAAATAATCAATCTTGCACATGAAGGCCATCTTGGATGTAGTTTAAGCAAATCCAGAATCAGAGAGTCTTATTGGTGGCCTGAGCTTGACAGACAGGTAGAGGATGTTGTTAGGGATTGCATTTCCTGTGCTACCAATGACAAATCTAAGAAAATTAGGGCAACACCTCTTTCTCCTGTTGAATTACCTGAACAGCCTTGGACAAAGTTAGCTATGGACATTGTGGGTCCTTTTGATATTTTAGCACCCAATGAAAGATTTGTGGTAGTTCTTGTTGATTACACATCCAAGTGGGTGTCTGCCTGTTGTATGAGTTCTGTAATTACAAAAAACATTATTGAATTCTTTAGGGATGTTTTTGTTTGCGAAGGCATTCCTGATGTTATAGTTACCGATAATGGGGTGCAATTTACTTCTTTGGAGATGGAAGAGTTTTTTAAAGACTTATCCATCACTCATCACCGCAGTGCTCTTTATGCTCCACAGAGAAATGGACTTGTTGAGAGCATGAACAGACTTGTAAGAGCTAGTGCACAGTCTGCTGTGGAAACGAATGTGTCTTTGAAATCTATTTTAAGGGAAAAATTGTGGGCTCACAGGAATACGCCCAACAACATTTCTGGGGTGTCTCCCTTCAAGGAACTCAGAGGTAGATTAGCAGGATCCAAACTTACACCGTTATGGCTACGAGGAAAGAAGGGTTTACTTTCTAGTGAGCATAATTTGAGAGTGAAGTGTTATCAAAATAAATACAAACAAAGGTATGATGCCAAATGTGGGGCGAAGGAGAATTTTTGGAATGTTGGTGACATGGTATTTGTGAGAAGGCAGTCTAGTCTCCTAAAGGGCAATCAAAATATATTTGGTCCCAAACGCATCATCAAGGTCATGAAAAATGTGGTTATGTTAGATAGTGGTGATGTTTGGAGCATGTCTCGACTTTCTAAATGTAATGGAGTGGTGGCGGGACCAAAGAAAGACTCTGTTGTTCACAAGAAGGATTTGCAGACTCATGATGCAACTCAAGTGGGAATTCATCCTGAACATGTTGTTCACAAGAAGGATTTGCAGACTCATGATGCAACTCAAGTGGGAATTCATCCTGAACAGCCGCCTGTGGAAAAAAGGAGGAAGAGATTTCCACGATATCTCAATGATTTTGTTCTAGCGTAATGTCACTCGTTATTAATTCACCCTACTCTGTAACCTTTCATATTTTTAAGGTTGCTATGGTAGGAGGACTTAGTTGTGTTCTTCTTTCATTAGATATTGTTATACTGTTTTTACAATTTTTATACGCTGCATTATTAATTATTATATACTGTATTATTTTCTGTTTGCTTATTCTTTTTTCTTATTGTTTTCCTTCTTCTTTCTCCTTGTTATTTTGTGAAGGGAAGATGTGTTGTATCTGGCCCCTTTAAGTGTAAATGTGCTTTATAGACTGTGTAATACATCATAGGGAATGCTGGTGGGTCAGAGAAGGGAAGACCTTGTAGTCTACCGGTCGCTGTCCCATGTCCTTCGGTGGATGCCAATAAAGACTGTTGGTATACTCTTTCTGGCGGTGTCTACCTTTTATTAAATTGCATGCCTAACTTTAAATAAGATGAAAATAATTGTCACTTGTGAGGGTAAAATCCCATTCCTGATTCATAGAAGCAAGAAAGGTAGAATTGACTCTTGCAAATAGGATTTGCCAATGCAAAAACTCCAAAAGGGTTGTGGAAGTTCTTCCTTTACACATGGAGGATTAGCAAACTTTTAGTGGTTCTGGATGGGTCACCAGAAAAAGATGGTAAGCATCTAGAAACACCTACATTTTTCAGATAGTTTCTAATTTCGCACTTTACTTTTGGGGATTTACCAATTGCAGAATATTTGCTCAGTGTATTATTGTTGTTGAACAGCTATTCTGGCCTAGCAATGAAAATGCCACACTTTAGGCTGCACATTAGCACTTTATATGGTATTCTCTCGCCTCAGTGCTTGGGCATAACAGCCCTTTACTCTTGGGACCACTTAATTGCATGGCTTCTGCCATCTCTCGCCTAGGTCCTATTTTATGGAATGATCATGCACATTTGTCTTTTGTGTTGACCTTCAGCTGATGGATATGTACACCTGTTATAAGTCAGCATATAGAAACAACTATACATTTTGCCTGGCTATCTACAACTTTCGTGAATACTCCCAAAAATGTCTGAAATTTAATGTAAGCATAAGAGTACCCTAAAAAGAATAAGGACCTTATCTAGATTTCGGTTGACGTCGTACTCCCTCACAAGCATTGCAGGTGTCCCGTCTACTGTATTACACGAGTCATTAATTATAATGCGCGTGTAGGACAGGGGAGAGGAGATCCACCACATTTGTGATGGAGTGTCCTGTCTGGCAAGCTCTAAATAAGTTCCTAAATCTCTGACCTTTTCTGGAGTTTTTTTTTTTATGGAAACCTACTTGTTAAACTTCTGTTACTTTTTTGCTAATGTACTGGAGTCCTCCAGACATGCTGCAGAATCCTTTACTATCATAGCTGGCTGAAAGCCAAACATTGTATGTGCAGGACACCTCAACGCTGACATGAAGCACCTACTTTTATTCCACTATAGGCCTTAGGTCCTTTAGAACAGTCTTGCACAGCACAGATGAAGTGAACACTCCAATATAAATGAGAGTTGACCAGCTCAACAGTTTGAGAGAGAGGACTTACCACACAGTGTCACCTGACTCTGAGAATTTAGGAAAATTACTAGATTTGGAAATAGGGAGGATAGTGGCCAGTCATATATTTGAAATCATGGCAAGGTGTTTAGGAGTTGAATAATGATGAATTCCGGAATCGTGCAGTAATACCACACTGTAAGTTACCACACACTATGGTATCAGGACTTTCAGTTGTGATACTATCACACTGGAGTAGAGAAAAAAACAATTATCTTTACCCAGCAACACATCACTAACAATCACCAACAATATGCATTCAAGAATGTTGATTTCCTTGATGAGGTCGCTTGTGCATGTACATTTCACTTATTTGCGTAATTAGCTTATTTTACGAGTGCTCAAGGTCAGACAGGCACAATGAGAAAACCAGCAACCTTACAGATTTGGAGGTATTTACTAACTCCTCTCTGGAAATGGTCCATAATGTACTGATGAAAATGGTAAGATCACTTTCCAAGGCAGGAAGGGAAAGGCAAGAGCCGCAAAAATTAGAGATGTTTTCATCAAGAAGTAAAAGTTATTAAATAAAATTGCACCTTTTCATCTGCAAAAATCATGCATGCAACTATTGAGTAAACAGAGTTCTCAAACCTTTACCAGAATTATCTGAAAAGCTGTGACAGGCTCTGGTATACACGCATAACTTGGAACAAGTTTGAGAATTTAAGCAGTCATAATTCAGCACCCAACATAAACATGTTTTTTGCATTTTGTGAAAGTTTAATAAACTTTTAGAAATGTCCCTCTATTTCACCATAGAGAGAACTCCACCCCAGTGGTGGAGCTCTCCCTATGGCAAAGTATAGGAAAATGAACCACGTTTATTAAATATTAATGTTAATTATTTTAAAATGTTCATTTTAAAAATTAAAAGCATGCTTCAGCGCTACTAACAATATTGAATTATGTTTTTAACTAAAGTAAATACATTGAATGCAAATTATATTTTGAATTGTAAACTAACAAAGTTAAAATTAGAACAATCACACCTAAAAAGATTATTAAAAGTGATGAATAGAAATAATAAAAAATAGTGTAATTATATTTTTATAAAAAATAATGTTACATTTGTTTAAATCCAAAATGGTTACTAAAATGCTTTGAAATAATAAATATGTTTTACTCTCAACAGTCAATTCAATGTAATTACTTTTTAAAAAACACAAAATCAATTGTTTTAATTTAACATTATTTTTTATTTTCAAATCAAGTTACCAGCACTAGTGGTTGGCATTGTGTGGTGCTGGATTTGCTACAACTCCTTGTTGGCAGTAGTAACCTACACTAGTAAATTTGTCTCCATACCCGGTTTCAGGGGTGGAGATGTGTAAGTCTACACTTTTGAGTAACTTTGCACTGTAAATGGTTAATAGATAAATGTAGTGAAATTATTTAAAAATGTTAGACCTAGCATCTTTAGTTATGGTTTCCCCTGTCTTTTTGCCTCTGACATCCTGTTTTTGACTGTGTGCCCCATTTCATTTTTGCTGGTGTTAGGACTCTGGGCACTTTACCACTGCTGACCAGTGCTAACGTGCAAGTGCTCTATGTCTAAATGGGAATTGCTTTCTCCATGATTGGAATATTTGATTTATTAGTAAGTCCCTAGTACAGTGCACTGTGTGTGCCCAGAGCCTATAAATCACATACTACCAGTGGGACTGCAGCACTGATTGTGCAACCCACATGACTAGCCCTGCAAACATGTCTCAGACCTGCCACTGCACCCACTTGCCAGGCCCAAACCTTCCCTTTTATTACATGTAAGGTACCCCTAAGGTAGACCATAGGTAGCCCAATGGGCAGGGTGCAGTGTATTTAAAAGGTAGGACATGTATTGTTGTGTTTTACATGTCCTAGTAGTGAAAAACTGCTAAATTTGTTTTTCACTACAGCAAGGTCTATCTCTCCCATAGGTTAGCATGGGAGCTGCTTTGTAACATTTTACAAATGTATCTTCCAATTAGGAGCTGAATGAAAATTGGAGTTTGGTGTCTCTAGACTCACAATTTAAAAATATATCTTTTAGTGAAGTTGGTTTTTGAATTGCAGGTCTGAATTTGTCACTTTTAGAAAGTTGGCAATTTCTTGCTTTAACCATTCTGTGACTCTGCCTGTCTCTGAATACACTTCTGGGTCAGGATGACAGTTGCTGTTTGTGCATTCCCTCTAGACAGTCACACAAAAGGAGCTGCAGTTTGCCCTGCATATCCTGACAGACTATCACCAGGCTAATGGGCCTTCCTGAGATAGAGTGGTGGGAAGAGTCGACACTGACACCTGAATAGGGCTGTGTCTATCCTCACACAAAGACATCTCCACCCCCTGTAGTGTGTCTGAAGCCAGGGCAGGAAAAGGCACGGTCTTGTGCACTACAAAGACCTTTCTTTGAAGTTTGCCTATTTCAAAGGCTAAAATGGGTATAAGTATTGGACCTGTGACACCATATACTCAGAACACTTTTGGGTTGAGGACATTCTGCTAGGAAGAAGAGCTGGATGCTGTCAGGAGGGACTGCCACTTTGCTGTTTTCTTTGCTGTGTTGGCCTGCTGCGTCTGTCCTGGGAGTGAAAGGACTGGACATTGCTTTCTACATCCTGCTTCCAAGGTTCTCCAAAGGCTTGATTTGAGCTTGCACCTATTAAGTAGTCTTTGTGACATCAAAGACTTCACCTGCAATCACCTGGACTCTGCTGCTGTGAGTCTTACTCTTCCAAGTGGTGTCAAATACAGTTCCTGGGACCATGGAAGTGAGTTATCGTGAGACAAAGAAGAAAATCCATGCATCAACTCCAAGCATCGTTTGTAATCGGCGCAGCTCTGCCAAAACTCAATCGATCGCAGCATCCTGCACCGAAGTGTGATCTCCACTTGACACAATGACCGCGGCTTATAACGCACGCCCCAGCTTTTCGTTGCAGTGCCTCCAAAGAACTGCCTCTGTGGGAGTCTCGAGTACCGCATCACCGAAGACCGTGACGCATCGCCCGACTCCGTTGCAGCGCCTTCTTCAACGCTGTGGAATAGACACAGGGTGGCTTGACTTTCGACGCATTGCCTCTGGGTGCCGATTTCTTCATTGACACCACGCCAAAGTAAGGAACCAAGGTATCATGCCTGCAAATGACTCGTACCGCCCCTTCCTAGCTGTAAGGAACCGGCGCATTACCTGCCTTTTCAATGCTTCACCTCCCATGCGCCTCGCATCATCTTTGATTTTTGACACATCTTTTTTTTTATACTCAATTTTATTGGTTTTATAGACAACAAAGTGAACAGTACAGCATTGTGATGCAACAAGAGAGAAGGATACATTTTCATAATTTTTCCCTGAGGGCCATGCAGTAGTCAAGAACAGTATTACCCCTCGGAGCCTACCCACCATGAGCTATGGAATCTCAGCCTATCAAGCCTAGCCACTTGCCCCATATGTGTTCGTGCTTGACCGGGCAGCCTCTGGCCTCATAAACAGTTCTTTCCTGAGTGGTGCACCAATCCACTCCTTTACGCCACTTCGCAACAGAAGGAGATGTCGAGCTCTTCCAGGCCACCGCAATATCTCTTTTGACCACTAAGCTGGCTGTCCCTAGGAAGAACCGGTCAGCACGGGAACCATCCAACCCCTCCATCACCCCAGGAGAAGAGCAACAGGACTATGGGGGACCACCCAGCCCAGGACGTCGCTTAGCTCAGCCACAATCGACGCCCAGTAATTAGAAATGATGACGCAGGACCAAACCATGTGGTAGTAGTCAGCTGGCTCCGCCCGCACCGCGGGCCCCTGGGGGTGGGAAGAAAACCCGCTTTGTGCAAAATGCAAAATGGAAGAAGTAAATTTGAATGGGGTGGAGCCTGGTCGATATAGTGAGCACCCTAGGGGCCATCAATGCATCCCTCCAGTCCTCCTCCTCCAGAGGGTCCACCCATTGCTCCCAAAGGGCCCTAAGGGAGTCTACTGTGGATGGAGTATTGTTTATTAGAGATCGATAGATTTGTGATATTCCCCCTTCCCCAGGCTACCCATAAGGAGCTTAGCCTCCAGAGGGCTGAATTCCGGGATTGCTGTGCGTTCAGGGACGTGGAAGGTAAGGGCATGTCGTAATTGGTGGTATTTGTAGAATTGGTTAGAGTGTAGGGAGTATGCGTGCTGCAGTTCTTGGAAAGAAGACAGGTGTTCACCCCATCATACATTCCCCAGGTGAGTGATTCCTATCAAGTCCCAGCGCAGGAAACCCACCAGTGTCCCAACTTCCCGCAACCAGGTGCCGTGCCAAAGGGGTGTCTGAAGTGTAATTTTGGCGTCCCAATGAGTATGTCGCAGCACAGAACGCCATGCGAGGAGGGCTGTGCGAGTGACTGCTGGTAGGGTGTGAGGAATTGGAGCCCCATAGAGCATCGCCTGGATCCGGGAGAACTCGAGGCAGTCCAGCTCCAGCCGGTAGGCCGGATCCGACATGCCCCCATTATATCAGTCATGAATCACCAGGAGACGGGTGGCGAGATAGTACAGGTAGGGGTTCGTCATCCCCATGCCCGTCATATGGGGCTCACTGACAGCACTGGAGGGCCAGTCGTGATCTCGAGCTACCCCAGAGCGAGGTCGTGATCACCCCATCTGTCCCCGGAACCAACTGCGGAGAAGGTGGAGCAGAAGGTTTTGGAGTACATACAGGAGACGCAGCAGGATCAACATTTTGAAGAGGGCGATCCTGCCTAGGGGGTTGAAGGGGAGGGATTGCCAACGATGAAGGTCGTCTTTTGTGCATTTGAGCAACCGGGTGACATTGAGGGACAAAGTCAGCTCTGGAAGCAGCGCCACCCAGATACCGAGATAGTTGAACGAAAGTCATCGCAGGGGGATTGTTGTTTGCCAATCCACACTCTCTCTGGAGGTGTGGAGGGGGACCAAGGTAGATTTTGCCGGGTTAAGGCACAGGCCCGACGCCCTCTCGAAGGATTGGAGAATCTGGAGGCAGCGCAGTCCGGATTGGGCCGGGTTAGCCAGGAAAAGCAGGACATCGTCCATATATAGGGCGATCCGGTCTTCGTGGGAGCCCTGCCAGCACCACCCCTGTACCCACTCGTCGGTCTGAATAAGACTAGCCAAAGGCTCTATTGCTAGAGCAAATAGGAGAGGGGAGAGCAGGCACCCCTGCTGGGTTTCCCTATTTACAGGGAAGGCCTCTGATAGTGCCCCGTTTATGAGGACCCTGGCAGATGGATGAGAGTAAAGAATCCCCACCAGTTTCCGATACTGGGGGCCGAAGCCCGCCCTTTCCAGCACACTCCCCAAATAGTGCCAGTCAACCGTATCAAAGGCCTTCTCAAAGTCGAGTAGGACCAGCGCTAAGTATGGGGGGAGGAGGTGCCGGTGAGCAAGGGCCATGTGGAGATAACTCAGACAGTGCCTCGTGGGGCGGTGCGGCATGAAGCCACATTGATCTGGGTGTATAAGGGTGTGAATCACTCGTCTCAATCGGGTGGCAAGAATTGTTGTGTAAATTTTGATCTCAGTATTAATCAGGGAGATGGGGCGGTAATTTGAACAGGAGGCGGAGGGGTGTCCGTTTTGGGTATAACTACAATTGTGGCGGTGTTTGTGTCGGAGGGGAAAGCGCCACATTCTAAAACTTCCTCAAACAAGGAGTGGAGGTGCGGGATTAGGATGTCCCGAAATGCAACGTACTATTCTGCGGGGAGACTATCTGTGCTGGGGGTCTTACGAGTCGCAAGTGAAGAGATTGCTTCACCAATTTCTTAGATCGTTATGGGTTCGTCCATGGCCTTGACATCTTTCACGGAGAGTTGCGGGAGGGGGACACCCTGTAGGAAGAGGGAGCTGGTGACAGGCGTGTGTGCGTAATCTGTTGAGTAAAGCGCCGCATAATAGTTTGCAAAGGTCTGCGCGATTTCAGCAGGAGTGTGGAAGACTTGCCCATGCAGGTCTTGAATTTGTGGAACTATCTGGTTGGCCAGGGGATGGGAAGCGAGCCAATGAAGCAGCATGCCATTCTTGTCTCCCCACCCATAAACCCAGGCCACCGATGATCGCCACATCAATTTAGCAGATTCGAGGGATATGGCCTTGATCTCTTCGCAAATTAGTTGGAGCTGCCGGCGCTCTGCCTCACCGCCTGCCGCGACTGTCGACATCTCCAGGCAGAGGGCCTTGGCCTCAAGCTGGGAGAGATGGCGATCCTGGTCTTGCTGCCTCTGTTTGAGGAACCCCTTGGCATACCCTCGGATTGTGGCTTTTCCTGCCTCCCATAGTGTGCCACACAGTTGGACAGTGCCCTTGTTAGTGTGGAAGTAGTGCTTCAGTTCTGCCTCAATCCCCCGCTTGTATTCCTGGTCCTGGAGGAACCTGGTGTTTAGCCTCCATATAGGGCGCAGGGCTGCTGTGGAGCCCCCAAGTCATAGGAGGAGTGGTGAGTGGTCTGAGACACAACGCGCGAGGATCTGGACCTCGGCAACTGTCCTTCAGTCCGTGGCCGGCATAAAGACGACGTCAATTCGGGAGTGGGTATGGTGTGCGGCAGATGTGTGTGTATATTGTAGTGCTCTAGGGTGCCAGGTGTGCCAGACATCGCAGTGGCCCAGCCTAGAGGCCCAGTCCCCTAGCCGCTTAGCACCCATTCTTCTATGGGAAGATGGTGTGCCCGTGGCATCCCTGGCTGGCTCTGGGACAGCATTGAAGTCCCCCCCAACCACAGTCAAGCCCTGGGGAAGGGAGGATATGGTCCCTACAGTGTCCCAGAGAGTGGACTCTAAGTTCGCCGGGGGAGCAAATAATGACATTAGATTGACAGTGGTGTCTCCGAGAGTCCCTGTGAGGGTGACAAAGCCTCCCTGGGGGTCGCTAAATGCGTGGGTCGGTGTGAAGGGAAGGGAGCGTCACAGAAGAATCACCATTCCTCGAGCCCCTCTTGAGAACCCGGGGTGCCACACTTGATCAAAGCCCTGCCATGCTAAAAAGGGGCATCAAGTTCCTAGCAAGCACGTCTCTTGCAGTAGAAGGATATCCGGGGTGACCCTCCATGCATGCTTTAAAATAGCAGTTCGTTTAATTTTATCTAAGAGTCCGTTAACGTTCCACAAGAGGACTCTAAGGGGTTCACCCCCGCTATAGGGCTGTGACATTATGCCAGAGTGGCAGTGTGTGGGGCAGGAAGTCTGACAGACCCAGGTGCACTGACAGAAGGTGATTTTATTCTTCTTGGGTACCACCGAAACGCGTCAACGCTTATCTCTGTGGGGTTTCATCCAAGGAACGGATAGTATTGATTGTAAAAATTAGATGTTGTCAATACTGTGTTGGATTCTTTTGGAATAACCATTACCAATGACTAATTTTATGTCTATAAACCTTTTTATCTCTCTTTGATGATGGTTTCTTAATGTGTTTTGATGTTTTTTCAAATATCATGTATTCTGATGATGTTTTAATTAAAATAACTTTTTGTATACACACATATTCCTTGGTTTCTCCCTTTCTGGACTTGTGAAGTATTATGGTGTGATTGTTTATATGAATTGTATATATACAGATTAGGTATCTTATCGCCAAGAGCAGTTATTTTTTTAATATAGTCCCTGGAGGAGGCCTACAAGAGATTTCAGCCAAGTGCGCACCAACCGGGGGCCAGGGGGCCTCTCAGAGCTCTCTCAGGTCCCCAGATCCGCTGAACTGTATCCTTATCAAGCTTGAGAAGACCAAAAGGGTCAGCATCCACTGTGCGGTAGTGTCCTTGAGTGATTTCAAGTTCATCCGGTCCTAGTTCTGGACCCACCGCCAGGCTCCCCGGCTTGCTCATGGTGTGGCCCACCCCCAGACCCGATGTGTCCATCCTGGGTAGAGGGGCCCCTCTCAACAAGGAAGCAAATCACCGCCACCGCGGGCCGAGCAGCGTTCACCGACCAGGGGCAATGGACTCTTGCACCTTCCAAAATCCCGCTTGGGCTCACCCAGGCAGGCACAGAGAGCAGCAGTCCACCAGGGGACGATCCACCCCCGATCACCAGCCCCGTCGGGTGCCCCACTCACTCCATCGGGCTCACCTGCCACCAGCGGCACCTCAGGGCGTCCCCGCAGAGTCACGGGGCAGGCAGCACCCAGGCAACGGAGGGGAGGGGGGTCTGCCGCTGGAAGCAGTATGGCGGATCCGCTATGCCTCACGAAAGCCCCCACTCCCCCGGGGCGGGTCACGCAGGCCTTTCCCTCTTTCCGAATCGCGGCATCAATAGGGCCCCAATTACAGCAGGTCCGTGGTCCCGCCGATCACGGGCTTGGCAGCAGGGTGAACGCGGGGAGTTGTCCCGCCAACCGCGGGCCGAACCACAAGTCCCCAGAGCAGGGTTGCAGCACTCCCGGGTTCCTCCCTCCCTCAGTTCACGAGCCTCACCTCTGTCAGCAGTACTTCAGAGGCTGCCTGCCTGTCAGGGGTCGGATGTCTCCACCGAGTCACGGGGGCAGCACTTAGGCGATGGGGGGTCAGCGCTGACACCGGGGGCATTCCAGCAGCTCTGCTACATCTCACGGGTGCCCCCCACGCATCCCGGGCGCTGCCGCAAGCAGCACCAGCTACAGCCCCGACTGCCGGGGTCTCAACACCAGCGGGGCCAAAGACGTCCACAGGAGGGGCCAGCTGAGTGCCAGGATCCCCTGAGCGGCCCGCCGCCAGCACACAGTCACTCAGGGCACACAACCACCACCGCTCTCCGCAGGCGCCCTCTCCACACTTCAGGCATCGGCACAGAACCCCATCCGGGTACCCGAGGGGCCGGTGCGGATCACAGCAGGAGTCAGGCCGAAGTTGAAGCCGGAGCTCTCGGAGCAATCTGCAAAGGTCTTCCGCGGCCTGCACCGCACGCCCGATGACCCCGTAGGCAACATGGCCGCCATTATATTGTATTTGTTGTCTCCTCATCAGTCAAAGCCAGGCGCTCTCACAATCCCGGCCGGCACCGGTTTCGAGAGTCAGGACCGCTGTAGGTACGGGAGCCCCAAGGGTAGAGGGGCCCCCACTGGTCAGGATACACTGGAGGAGGATAAGGATGTCTTTGGATGGTAGAGGGTCCGGGACACTCCTAGAGTGCGACCACCATCTTGGCGCGTCAAGCCACGCCCCTGATTTTTGACTAATCTAAGGTACTTTGTCTTGAGCAAGCGCATCCACTGATTTTTAGGAACTACAACTTTATTTAATCTTTGAAAATTCATATGTTGACTTGTGTATGCTGGATTTTTGTTGTTTTGGTCTTGTCTTGTTCAGATAAATATTGACTATTTTTCTAAACTGGTGTGGAGTCCTTTTGCAGTGTTTTCATTGTGTTACTGTGTGTGTGCACAAATACTTTACACATTGCCTCTGAGATAGGCCCGACTGCTCGGGCCAAGCTACCAAGGGGGTGGGCAGGGGTTATCTTAGGAGTAACTTACTTACCCTGACAAGAGTGAGGTCCCTAGATGGACACGGTGTGAACCACATCCAACTGGAGACCCCATTCCTAACTTTAAAAGTATTAGAGTAAACTTAAATGTTTAAATTACTCACATGTAAGTTATTTTTGTATATAGCGATGCTCCAGTTGAACATATGATAAATTTATAACAATATTAGTAATAGTTGGCCCAATCTGGGAGACAAAATAAAGAGGTGGTGCAAACATGTGCAAGATCTATATAAAGTATTGCATACCATTCATAACAGAGAGAGATACCTGTTTATGGACAATTTGAATGTCCCTTATTTAGGGTATAAAGAGACAAAGACAGGTCAACTGATAACTTGGGCTTTCCTAAAATGTCCACATATGTATGTGTGCAACATATTATTTTTCGGCATTATTCTTCTTATTCCCAGGAGACTTCAGGGATTTGTAAGGCTCCTAGTTCAGGTGCTCACGATGGGAGTGATAATAAAATCTTTGCTCCACATAGCTCCTATTTATTAACATAAAGTTGAATTTATGCCATTATTGCTAGATTGACATCAACAATAGTAATACTGGTACTGATATTAGAGTGATATAAAATCCGAGGTTTCAACAAGGTGTAATTAATTTAGGCCCTAATCACGAGTGGGGTAAAGAGTTATTTATTGGGTCTGGTAAATACTTCCAGCTCTGGGTTGAAATTCAGAAATGTGGAAAAACGTGTAGGTCTATTGCACTGAATTCCGAATGTCTCGGTAACTGCCAAGAATTTCCTCGAGTCAATTTTGGCAGATTTGACCTGCTGAAAATAACCAGGGGGGCAGAGTTTGCAAGACCTGATAAGTAACATGGGCAGTAATCTCCCCATTGCATAGAAATCTGAGGCCTGCACAAACGGGTTGTCACAAGGAACAGAGTTTTATCTCCCTTCTAAGGTACAAGCATTAACAGCCAAGATGAAACCTAATAATATATTACTTTATGTGAATAGGAAATCGCCTTTGACATTTTTAAGTGAATCTTAGGTTACACTGAAAAAGTGACCTGGAAAAGACATCTTTCATAACAAATGGTATAACATAAATAATCGTTTTTCTATAAAAGATGACAAATACTTGAATGAAGTGATGTTCAGTCCTTGTCCACACAACAGTTCAGTATTGTCGATTCATTTCCTCAGGGGCAGTTTTGATTATGACAAACATTAAAGCAAAATATATACTTCAACATGCTGGCAGATATCTTTATGGTGCCTTCTTCTAAGGCCATTCAATGGCATGCCTTGAATGTTCCATTTGCCTTATTGAAGCAAAAACCTCCAGATAACTGTAGTAGAAGATCTACATTTCAGTGTCAGTTATCTTGTCAGGCCTAGAGACATCTTTAAGCGACATTTCTCCTATTATCAAGCCTCAGGCAAAGAAGCATAGCGACAAGAAAAGTAGCGATAACCTCTGTTATCGCTACTTTCCTAACGCCTGCTTTGAGACTGACTTAGCCATGATATCCTATGGAAGGTGGATATCATGGCTAAGTATGTCTTGCCCTATCAGCAAGCTATCGCCAAACCTTGTGCGATTATCGCTGTATTTCAGCGATAATCGCACAATTGGCAGCTTGCGTTCTGAATTTTATCGCTTTGGAGATAAGCGTTGCTGATAGCACGCTATCTCCGCGATAAAATTCAGTTTCGGTCGGCGATAATTATCCTCGCGCTAAGAGCGCTGAGCGATAATTATCGCATGGCCTTGTAGATATGCCCCTACATTTCCTTGTGTTAAGTGGCATCCTCCACCTAAATCATTTCTAAAAATATTTTTGATGCTTATAAATATGGCTTGAATCTGACACCCAATATTTTGTTAGCAGTGAAAGGTAGTTTTTCTTTTCACTAGGTCTCATCTATAGGGATCTATTACCTGTTCTTTATCATTCAGTCGATTGGAAGATCTGTATCCTCCCACTGCTCAAACTTACGGAACTATGATATTCCGTTTTGTCAGACCTCTGTCTCCGTATATTGCTCCTTCCCTCAAAAAGGCACGTTGCTAAAAGCTTGTATAGTGAATCCCCCATCTTTTATTTACACCTAACTTTCTCCAATGCTCCCTGTTCCCCATTATTCTCAGAGGTGTTTTACTTATTTTAATTGTATTTACTAGTCAAAGATAGTCATCTGCCATGTTGGAACCATAAAAAATTGAAAATGGTGGCCACCTCATGTCACAGGCACGTGCATGTGTGGGTGCACATGCATGCACATACATCACATGGGACCATCATAGTATATCATGACACATAAAGGCGCAGCTCAATGTCATTGCATTTTTTTATTTTAAAAATATTTTTCTTTTTTTCTCTATTTACTGATACTAAAGGGCAAGGGCAAAACCATTGGCAAAGCCAATAGTTAGGCATTAGCAGCTAAAAATGAGAGACCTATTGGCTTTGCCAAAGATTGTTCACTGTTACTGAGTTACTTCAACGAGTGCTTTCAGGGTCTGTGGTGGTTTTATTTTGCCTATGGCCGTTCTACTTCTACATAATGAAATGATTAGTGCTTACAAAATGCTGCAGCGCCTGCTTCAGTGCGGTAGTCCATCTGCTGATTACCTTTAACCAGACTGCTACAGTACAAGATACTCCTGCTGGCAAGCAAGGATGGCTATCAAACCGGTTTGCCAAGTCTAGGCAGACAAGTCGGACATCCTTCCTCATTACTGGATCTTCACTTCACAATTATTCTGCTCTTGAACATCCTTCATCGCCTGGTCTACATGAGGTATTTGGCTGAGTGGTCAAACGGCATGTTTAGAAAGAATCCCAAGATTTCCACACGGAGCACTGCAGGACATTTGTTCTTTATGGACGTTTACAGCTGTAAACAGGTGTTATTATTACACTATTCTGTGGTACAAATTTTTTCAATCTCATAAGGATGAAAGGCTTAATTCGGCTTCAAATGTGTGACCTGCAGTTGGCGCAAATGTTGCTCCATTAGGCACATTAGCTCAAACAGCTGTAACATTCTTTAACACTGCCAAGATCCTCCAGCCAATGTTTGTGTCCAGCGTGTATTGATTGTTAATTGGGGAGGGTGTTTTTTTGTTTCTAAAGCAAATGGCATAGACCAGGACATTTATATGAAGCATAGGTAAATCTAATTTTACTAACTGTATGTAATTTTTATATGTTTATATAGATGGTAGCTGAAATAATCCAGCCTGACATGAAAATTTCAATTGTGGGATTGTAAATTAGCTTTCTTAACTCGATTCAGTTAATAGTTTGACTAGCTTGATTCTGACAAAATATGCTCCTTGAATGTAGGCATGTGTAGTACAGTATGCTGCCTGGCATGAATGTAGTTCTGTTAAAAGATACCCCACTTAATTGTATATGTTTGTCACATATGGACGTCCACTTTACTTAAGTGGCAACTTGCATACATTTTATGCTGCAGAAGACACACAACCGTGCCTGCATACATGGTTAGAGTATTGAATTCTGGTAGAATAATGTGGCCCTTTAATTTGAGGGAAATGTTGGCCTTTATAACAACTTACCACCCTTGCAGCCCTTCCAGTATGGAGAGGGTGTGGTTTAACAGCTAGGGTTGCCGACTTTGAAGCGAGTGAAGCAGGTTCGAGTCTTGCGGGAGGCTCAAACATCCTGTGATTCCGCGCAAATCACGTAATCTCCCCGTGCCTACCTATAAATTAATGTGACTGTCTGTAATACTACTAGTGCTCATGTAAAACTGCGAAAAATAGAAATTTAGGGAGTTGTACCTGCAGGCTTTTATAATGATAAGTGAATTGATACAATGCCTTGTGTCACTGTGCTTCACGGTTTTAAATTCATTTCCTGTAGTTATTTTTACACTCATATTACATGAGTTGTATTCAATATTATTTTGCATTTTTAGCCTTAGATTATATATCAAAGTATAATCTTTACTTTGTTAGAAGTGTTGGAAGTACTAGAGTGTAGCTGTCGGTCTGCTCTGTACATAAGCAACCCCCCCAAAATTCATCAGCAGTTTCTCAGTGTTCATCACATTTGAGCCATTATGCATTCATGCTTGCCAGCTCACCTTTCATGCATCCTATACCCCAATATTATCTATAGGCTAAATTTACTATTGTGTTACGTTATGAGCCAATTTGGAAATATCCAAAGATCGGGCAACAATAAAACAAATGAAAGCAAAACTATATCCACAGATTTATGAAGCAACCACTACCATAAAACTCAAGAGTGACTGTATATACTTAGGGACATCACTTAATTCTCAAGGTCAGATGCCAGAAGAAAGCTAATGTTAGTCGATACGCCAACATGGGGGCTGCGCTAGTCTGTAGAATTAAGGGGCTTATTTATGAGCCCCTTGCGCCGTCGGTGCGTCACGTTGCGTGATGCACCGACGGTGCAACCTGCTGCGTGAAATTTACAAGCACATGTAAAGCCACCCTGCCTGGCTTTACGTGTGCTCGTAAATCTCCCCCCATTTCATGCAACACGTTGCGTGTTATGGGCGTGACATGGGTGTTGCTGTGGGTGTTCCCATGCAACACCCATGTCCACTGATGCATTTCCAGATTTACGAGCAATCGTAAATCTGGAAATGCGTCAGGATGCTACGCCACCCCAGGGGTGGCATAGGGAGGCGCAACGTTTTTTCCTCTTACAATTTGTGCTGCTTTCTACAGCACGCATTGGAAGAGGAAATCACCTCAATCTCTCCACGACACAGGCACCCTTGCACCATTGTGCAAGCGTGCCTGCGCCAGCGCATGGCAGCAGTTTGAGCGCCAGCGCAGGGAAAGGCACAGAGATGCGACATGTTGCTGTAAATATGTCACAGCCCTGTGCCTGGAAACTAACGCAGCGTGGCACAGCAAAATAACTTACGGCACCGCGCTGCGTTAGTTTCCCATAAATAAGCCCCTCAATCTTTACTACTGATCTATGAATTTAAAGACACTTATGTACTCAAACAATCAATGAATAGATTCACAAACCTGGATATACAAATCACACATTGCGAATTCACGCTAGTCAAATGGCAAAATCACTTCACAAACATATGAACTATCCTTAGTAAATTATCATGCTTATTTATTTCACGGTTTAGCAGGATAGTGTTACTAAAATGAATATTTTACCTTGCATGCCCTTTATCTTTCTGGCAAACAGCTTCTGCTGCTACCCAGATGCTATCTCTTCTATGTAGTACTCAAGCTTGGAATAATCTTATCAATACCCAAAAGCCACCACTTTATTATAAAGTTGAATTCTTAATCCTGGGATCTTTAGGACATCAATTACTTGTAGATCTTAGTGTTCTTTTAAAGATATAAAACAAAACCTTGTTTTCTTATTGTTCCACAATAGACAGGGCTACCCAGGTGGGCAAATGTATAGATTAAAGGAAGCAATCACAGCTAAACACTTTTGGCCACATTTTATGCCTAATGCAAAATTATGTTTGTAGAGTAGAAAGTGATTTCCTGGTATCTCAGATGACCTTTTTATGTTAATATGCATTTTGTGTAAAAAAGTAATGCAAGAAACCATCAGGAGAATGCCACAATTTGAATTGATTTTTAGGGTTTACAAATTTCACTGGTGTGGTTAAAATTTTGCAGAGGCCTAGTTTAAATGAAGTACACATGATTTACATATACAGATGCGACATAATTATTAATCGTTTCAGTCCTGGCATTTAGGGACACTGCATAGTGAAAGGTATTGTGTAACATTTGAGCAGAACTCATAGTCAATAAAGGAAGATAACAAATAACTTGTAATGCATATTTCCTCTATGTTGGAAGTTTTCTGACCTCGTTTTTGTTGGCTTTAGGACTCTGAGCCCTTTCCATTGCTGACCAGTGCTAAAGTGCTCATGCTCTGTCCTCTAAACATGGTAGAATTGGGTTACACCTGTTTGGCATATCTGATTTACGTGTAAGCCCCTTGTAAAGTTGTATACCATTACTAGTGGGCCTGCAGCACTTATTGTGCCTCCTACAGAGGTAACCTTTCAAACCTGTCTCAGGCCTGCCACTGCAGGGCCTGTGTGTGCAGTTTACTGCCACTTCAACTTGGCATTTAAAACTACTTGCCAGGCCTTAGACTCCCCATTTATTACATATATGTCACCCTTATGGTATGCCATAGGTAGCTCTAATGGCAGGGTGCTATATAAGTAAAAGGAAGAACATGTACTTTTGTGTTTTGCAAGTCCTGGTAGTGAAAAACAGTCTATTTAATTGTTCACAACTATGAAGCCTACTCCTCTCCTAGGTTAGCATTGAGAACTCCTTAATACACTTTGAAGCTGTAATTCCTGATTAGAGAATAGTAGCTTTATCATGTTTCGTGTGTTAGGAATGGTAATGATAAATCCTCCTTACTGGTGGAGTTGGATTTAACATTACTGTTTTAGAAATGCCACTTTTAGAAACTGGACATTTCTCTGTGCTTACAATTCTGTGTGCTTGGCAGTCTGTCTTCAATACACATCTGGGCTGGGTGACAGCTACACTGTGTGCATCCTCTCTAGACAGCCACAACACAGGAAGGATAGGTGTGTGTGAGTACCCATCTACATACATCTGCATTCTGATGACCTTGACTTCTATACATTGGATTTTTGTCATTTTGGTCTTGTTTTGTTCAGAATATAATAATCTATTTTTCTAACCTGTGGTGTAATTACTGTGATGCGGTATGAGTTATTACACAAATAGTTTACACATTACCTAAGTTAGGCCTGCCTGCTCTGTGCCAAGCTACCAGAGGGTGAGCACAGGTTATCTTTTAGTGTGTATCTAGCTTACCCTGACTAGAGTGGTGGTTCCTGCCTGGCCTGGGTGAAAACCCCAGCCAACCAGAAATCCCATTTCTAACACTCTCCAACATAGGCGATTAGTAGCATGCATTAAAACTGAATCTAATGACACCATTCAAAATCTTCACATACTTCCTGAAGAACTATGTAACACTGCATTTAAGAAGGCACACACTGAAGTAGACATATGTTTTAACATACTGAAATCCTGATTAGAACTCCAAAAAATTTCTAGTGGAAGGCTGCTTTACAGCCCAAAGAACTTTTGAGATATGATTGTGTTGATGCAGCTTAGAATGGATAAATGAAATGGAGGTAAAAATTCCAATGAAAACTTCATTAGAATTTTTGAGAGAAATGTCCAAAGTGAACATTAAAGTGCAGCATGTGTTGATGCAGGAACAAATGTTATGGAACATATTGGTGTCTTGTTACAATACACAAATTGAAACTGGCAAATGATGATAACACTTAGAAGGGGAAAAGAACCAAAGATTCTCCAAGTTAACTACAGATGATATGCTTGAAGAACGGTGGAATGAGACTTTGCTGAAAATATAGCTTGTCCCTAGAAAACAAATTGCTAAAAAAGATAGTGATCATTTAAATTGATTGTATGATGATAGAAACATCTCAAAAGTGATAAACTATGAATCATAAATGCTTTCTGGAACAGGGCAGTTTTGACACTACTTCTACTACTTCAGTAGTAGAAGTGTAGGAGACAAACTATAATTGAATATTGGATATCTGAAATGCTTAACCTGGCCAGCAGGGGAAAGAGTTCCCATAAAAAAAGACTAGAGGGGGTGTCTTCTAGGGGACTTGAAAAACGTTATTGAGCTACATGCAGATTACAATGGCTTTAAAACATATGTTCAAAAGCTGTTCCGTATAATAATTCTGTTATCTGCCCACTGAAAACTGACAGCGTGTAGTTAAATAGCAGAAAGTTTGATCACCCAGATTTAAACCAAACTACTTTTTTATATTGATAATTGTGAAGTGTAAAGGCTAACTTTCTACTAGTGATATAGCTTAATTTACATTTATTAGGCTGTAGGGTTCTTTATCTACTAAAAAACGCCCATGTTTATTTATATGGGGATATATACGCTATAAATATTTTGATTATGTATTTGTCTAAACACATTTTATGTTAAATGTTATTTGTTACACACACTATTACCAGAGGTCTCTAGGTGCATTAACAAGACAAGGCAATGGCTGGGAGATCGGCGCACTGGACCAAAATGTCTCAATAAAGTATTGTAAACAGAGCAATTTTTTAAGACAAATGTGTATATATTCGCTGGTGCTCCGGAGGAACATACCCTTTAGGATGTATTACTGACACTAGAACATGTTAATGAGTTGCATAGCGGCAGGACTGCCACTACATCTTTTGGTAAGCATCCTCCAGGCTGGCAAGTATGTGCATACAAGTATGAGAATGATGGGTCCTTGCAGCATGGCACTTGTGAATACAAAAGTAATATTCTAATCTTATATAACATTGTATCAACTCTGATGATAATTAACTTATGTTGTTTGCAGGACTTACTTGCAGTAAGGACCTCCAAAAGATATAGATTGTCATTATGTTAATAACTCAAGAGATCATGAACAATCGTAATAGGATATGAAAATGACTCTGCACAAAGTATATATGTATATAACTTCTTATGCACAGGATGTGCATGATATATATGGATACCATGACATACCTGTAAAAAGAGCATACACTAACTGCGAGAACTATAATATGTCTGTAACCAATTCTCCTATGACCTACTTTCTACACTGCATGAAGTATTGGTGAGACCTTAATCCAGTTAGTATAATATGAGGCCCAACGAATGGTATGTGAACACCAGAGATTTGTGCGTGAATGTATGTCTGAGAAGAAAGCGTGGCAATACTTTATCTGCCATGGCTTAGGTCATGGCAAACGATTGTTCAAATAAGAAAAAGCTGACCCAACCCAGTAATGTGGGTGAATACCGCGAGACACTGACTAGTAGGCAGGATACGCTAGAATTATAGATCGACTTAGTAATAGGTTGATACACCTGTAACTGATCCAGCCCATGACAATATGGCAGCCACCGTCAACTGAGTATAACAGGGAAACAATAGGAACACATAACTTTCTGGGATATGATTACTGCGATAATTTATACAAGGCCCCTCGCAATTCAAATATGTTCGCCATCCACGACGTCAGTTTGTGGAAACAATATGGTGATTTATGGGGATATTTATCGCATTGACAGTGACGAGGTCGTGTGCTATGGCTATAAACACCATTTAAATATGGCCGCCATGCACGACATCAGTCTGTGATACAAACTGTCCCAATATGGCCGCCATCCACAACACGTTTTAGTAGAGACTGGAAATGGAATGGCGTTCACGTCATACAGAACGGGTTTTAAAATGCGCTCGCAGTGGACACATGTTGTCCAAACACTTGTTGCCGAAACACACGGC
The DNA here is from genome assembly GCA_963921515.1 of Calotriton arnoldi. NCBI lineage: Eukaryota > Metazoa > Chordata > Amphibia > Caudata > Salamandridae > Calotriton > Calotriton arnoldi. Next base: position 11,112 of record CAWUFW010004243.1, on the reverse strand, counting down.
GGACCGAGATATGTGAAGGAGACACATACAGCGTCTAATAGTAAGTACGAAAACTCTGCGGGTGGGTAAGACTGAATGTGACATATCGGTTATATTGGCTTTAATGCGCCATCACCTGGAAATGTATAGTCACACTACTGACGCTTGCGGTAGAGTTTATTGATATTCAAATGTAATGAGACCACTTAGCTTAAACATGGAAGATGCGTTTGAATCCAGAAATGTAAGGTTAAAATGCCATGATGGGTAGATACTTTATCTACCTTGAGTTTGAGATGTGCGGTCACTATGCAAACACTTCTGCCGATACTTGCATCAGAGTTAATTGACCTGCGCAAATATAGTGAGACTACTCAGCATACATATGGAATATGCGTTTTACCCAGAGTAGTGTGGTTTAATTGCCGACACTTGCGGCAGGCGGTATTTATTACTTCTAATGTAGAGGGACTTTTCAGTGCTTAACTTTGAGGACTTGCGCTGGGTAGAGCGTTGCTCTCCTAACCGAGGCTTAGGATAGATAATTACATGTTGATTTACGGTCAGAGGGAATCTTGGAAACACGGTCTTACCCGGAGGTGAGCGCCGATACCTACGACAGACTGGTTTAATGATTTCAAATGTAGAGAGACCAATCATTTACAGATGCGCGCAGGTTGTGTGCCAAGGCTTAATGTTAACAAAGGGAACCGTCAGATTTGTATGCTGTATGAGGGCTTTAGTTGGGTCAGACTGTTCTTAAATGATGTTCTTCATTTACAGATACATCCAACCCATTTACTTGCGAAACCAAGCTCAGCAATTCAAGATAGAGGTAAGACTGGGCACTGTGGTGAAATAGAACCATGGCTAAGAATCTGAGGAAAAAGTTTGACATTTAATAATGTACTTTACTTTGGTTTTAGCCTGACGTGACGACCGATGATACACCCTGACAAGCCATAAGACGGAGCTTGCGTGAGGAGACTAAGTGAGTGTTGACTGAGTTGGGCCTAAATTGAATAATATCACCGCACGTGATGCGAATTAGTATAGTACACCTAAAAACCACAGCACAATGGGATATAGACTCAAGGTTGACACAGGGTGTCTATGAGCTGGATATGCACTTAACTACTAACATAACACTTCGTGAAACACTGCACTTTGGGATACAAGATTGAGGCTCGACACAGGGTGCCTTTGAGTTGAAGAATACACCAAACACCTAATAAAATACCTTGTGAACCCTTAGAGCAAGCGACCAAGGTTGTGGGCCTGTCACAACTCCTAAAAATAAGAAAAAACTTTTTCTAATATGAATCTAATATTAGTTTTTAAATCCGAAATTATGATTTGTTGTAGAATTTTGCCCTGAGGAAGTCTGCTGTGACATCAACAGCTTGAGACGAAATACGTGTTGGCAAAAGGGGTTTCTTCATCAGAACAAAGGAATAAAAAGACTCTTGAAACCACGATCTCAATTTAATTCTGTGTGCCTGGAGAACAATAACATTAAGGGGCCGATTCCGATCTCGGTCGGAGGCGCACCCAATACCATTCGGTCGGGAAAAAAGCCATGCGAAAGCCTGTTTCCCGACCGATCCGTACAGTACACCGAACGAGCAAGTACGATGCGCACAACAGCAAAAAATCCGGCCGAGCCATACTCACCCAAACCAGGTCCTGTTCTCCGACCGAGGCGAATCCGGAAACGCCGAATCGAGTCGCACGGAAGGAAAAATGCAGCCCCGTCCGGCCGGACAAGTACGATGCGCTTTCCGTACGCGCCGAACCCGTCGCTACGCACGGCACGTCAAAGCAACCGGGAGAGGCGCACATAAGCTCCGATTCGCGCCACAACACGATCCACGGCTCCGAGACGAACACGGCACCGACGAGGACGACGCGAAGCGACGAGGACGAGCGAAGCGACGAGGACGACGCGAAGCAACGAGAAGGACGAACGACACGAACCAACCATGAATCCCTTCGTCCCGATCATACCAATATTCTACATTTACTACCGGAACAGGCACGGACGCGTACGGCGCAGAAGGTAAGCCAGACACCAACCACAAAACACATACAACACGTACACGACACATCACACACACACACGGGGATGCTGAATATACTTACACCAGCAACAGCAGCACCATAGGGGCGGGATGCCCATCACCAATGCCACATATGCACACAGGGGCCTGAATGCGCACCACCACCCCTACCCAGGGGGGCTGGATGCCTACCACTACTACCACCCTCACCCAGGGGGGCAGGATGCCTACCACTACTACCACCCTTAGCCTGGGGGGCAGGATGCCCACCACTACTACCACCCTCACCCAGGGGGGCAGGATGCCTACCACTACTACCACCCTCACCCAGGGGGGGCAGGATGCCTACCACTACTACCACCCTCACCCAGGGGGGGCAGGATGCCTACCACCACCCTTAGCCAGGGCGGCAGGATGCCTACCACTACTACCACCCTCACCCAGGGGGGCAGGATGCCCACCACTGCTACCACCCTCACCCAGGGGGGCAGGATGCCTACCACTACTACCACCCTCACCCAGGGGGGCAGGATGCCCACCACTACTACCACCCTCACCCAGGGGGGCAGGATGCCCACCACTACTACCACCCTCACCCAGGGGGGCAGGATGCCTACCACTACTACCACCCTTAGCCAGGGGGGCAGGATGCCTACCACTACTACCACCCTTAGCCAGGGGGGCAGGATGCCCACCACTACTACCACCCTCACCCAGGGGGGCAGGATGCCTACCACTACTACCACCCTCACCCAGGGGGGCAGGATGCCTACCACCACCCTTAGCCAGGGGGCAGGATGCCTACCACTACTGTTAAATCAGTTGAGCATCTATGTGAAAATCCCTTAGATTTTCTATGAAAGCCCTCACTCACCAACCTGGTTGGTGACATGCTTCATCATTGGGCCCACCAGGAGAGGCCGAGTGCCACCCTGGTGTGCTTCGACGCCAGAATTACTGCGGAGCAGGGAAAAATGTGGAAAAAGTGATATGTGTAAGTGATTTAAAATTGACTGGTTGAACTCAAAGATCCAGTTTAATAGTTGGCCAATCAGTCAAGGATAAAAAGACGTGTAGGACACTTCGACTAAATAAATTGTTCAGCCATGTCCATTAATAACTGGTCAACATGTTTCTGCCTATGTGTTGAAACTATCTCAGGCTTTCGTCAGGACCAAAAAGGAAAAAGGTGAACCCCGGCGGTATGGGCACGCTAAGGCCCACCCTAACCAGATGTTGAAATGTTAAAATAGGTTATCCTCGTGTAGTGAGAGGAACCGAGTTTATTATGAGGCGCAATCATTAATTACACCATAGGTCTCGGGAGGGGGGTGGTGGCAAAATGGCACACCGCCTTCGCTGCCAGGCACCCACTAGGTACCTACGGGACTCCCTCTCAGTGGCCGGACCCCGCCTACCACTACTAGCACCCTTAGCCAGGGGGGGCAGGATGCCTACCACTACTACCACCCTTACCCAGGGGGGGAAGGATGCCCACCACTACTACCACCCTCACCCAGGGGGGGCAGGATGCCTACCACTACTACCACCCTCACCCAGGGGGGGCAGGATGCCCACCACTACTACCACCCTCACCCAGGGGGGGCAGGATGCCTACCACTACTACCACCCTCACCCAGGGGGGGCAGGATGCCTACCACTACTACCACCCTCACCCAGGGGGGGCAGGATGCCTACCACCACCCTTAGCCAGGGGGGCAGGATGCCTACCACTACTACCACCCCCACTCATAGGATGGACAATGCATGACACAACCAGCACACCACAAACTAGGGAATGCAAGAAGAAGACATCCCCCAACACCATGACAAGCGTGTGTAGACTGTGTCAAATGCCTACAACACCGAACATGACTTTGAACATACAATGTGACCCCCTAGCACATGTGCCACACATATATGTGTGTGGCACCCACAATGCAAGCAGGCCATGACCATTGTGGCAATGGGGTCCAAACCCCCATCATCACAGTGACCAAAAGGTAAGTGTGGGGTCCATAGCTGAAGCACATTTTGAACATTGTGGCAATGGGGTCCAAACCCCCATCATCACAGTGACCAAAAGGTAAGTGTGGGGTCCATAGCTGAAGCACATTTTGAACATTGTGGCAATGGGGTCCAAACCCCCATCATCACAGTGACCAAAAGGTAAGTGTGGGGTCCATAGCAGAAGCACATTTTGAACATTGTGGCAATGGGGTCCAAACCCCCATCATCACAGTGACCAAAAGGTAAGTGTGGGGTCCATAGCTGAAGCACATTTTGAACATTGTGGCAATGGGGTCTAAACCCCCATCACCACAGTGACCAAAAGGTAAGTGTGGGGTCCATAGCTGAAGCACATTTTGAACATTGTGGCAATGGGGTCCAAACCCCATCATCACAGTGACCAAAAGGTAAGTGTGGGGTCCATAGCAGAAGCACATTTTGAACATTGTGGCAATGGGGTCCAAACCCCCATCATCACAGTGACCAAAAGGTAAGTGTGGGGTCCATAGCTGAAGCACATTTTGAACATTGTGGCAATGGGGTCCAAACCCCCATCATCACAGTGACCAAAATGTAAGTGTGGGGTCCATAGCTGAAGCACATTTTGAACATTGTGGCAATGGGGTCCAAACCCCCATCATCACAGTGACCAAAAGGCAAGTGTGGGGTCCATAGCTGCAGCACATCTTGAACATTGTGGCAATGGGGTCCAAACCCCCATCATCACAGTGACCAAAAGGCAAGTGTTGACAAAGTAAGAGGTGCAACTGCCAAACTGCATGGATGATTCCTGGTCACAGAACAACAAACACATCAGTGGCAAAGTAGTGTATGTGTCCCATTGCAACATAAATTGGGGGAGCCAAATCCTGCAGTGCAAATAAGACATAACTTTGGCCATGTGCAGACAAACAACACCCATGGGGGCTGACACCGTCAACAATCATCAATGACACAATGACAGAAGTGACCATCCGAATGCAGACCCACATATTTGCACCAATGGGCACACACATGCAGATACCCTGTGGAGACTGCAGATGTGAGGCGAACAGATACCATACCATGGCAGCAATGGGACACACAATCAACAATTAGCAACAAATGAGGGCTCCCGTCCCATCAGCCTGGTCATGGAAGTGCCAACGGAATCATCAGCACAGATCCAACACACTTGTATAGCAATGTTGCACTGACAACACAGATGAGTCCTTCCCCATTGATGCCCAAACCTGCATGTTCACTGGAGATGGCCACACGGTCAGGGAAGTAGACGAATAGAACAATGGCAGGCACAACAGATGTGCAGGGGTGGAAGCCACAGATGTGAAGTTGCCAATCTAAGTAGGAAATCTCATTGCCAAATACTGAACACATGACACCCTCAGATGCTGCTATGGATGACATGGATACACCACAGGATAGGACCCATAACCCCTGGACCACATGGGTTCCTGCACAGTAACACTTCATTATCATGAGACCAAATATCACCATCACTGCAGCAAGGGCATTGTTAGCATCATCAACATCATGTACATCAGAAGCAAAAGCACTAGAGAACAGAAAGTTGCTTTATTCAGCATATGTGGCATTAAAAGTAGTAGTCCGGTAGAACATAAACAAAGGCCAATGGCCAGTCCATCAACAAAGTCACAAGTGGGTGACAGTGGCAGATGCCACCCTACACATGCCTGCACAAAACCAGGGACAATCCACTAGGAGGGGCAACCGGGGGGTAGGCCAGGCACCGCAGGGACAGGATCAGGGCTCACCAGGAGGAAGCAGGGAAGGGGTGGTGGGTGCTGGAGAGCCACTGACAACTGCAGTGGAGGTGTCTGACATGGTGTGTGCCGGCACAACTGGGGGGCATGGCTCAGATGTTGTGGGTGCCGGCACGACTGCAGTGGACCCTGCAGATGGAGTGGACAGGTCCGCCACTGCAGTGCCCAAGTCAGACAGGGTGGTAGTGGACTCCACTGCAGTGCCTACCACCAGGGGAGGAGAATGGGGAACAGGCAAGGTGGGCTGGACAGAGGGGAGGACACCCTCACCACATCAGTGGCACAGACAAGCGCAGCGGGGGGTGTGGTGCCGGGAGAGCAAGTGGCAGGGGGAGAAGGCCGGAGCCTCTTGGGGATGGTATATCTGTGGGTGGGGGAACCTGGGGCAGGGTGTGGCGGGGGCACCTGTGGAGTGGGGGCCTGAGGGATGGAGGAAGGTGACCTGGTGCTTGAGCTGCAGGGCGGCGGCGGGGTCTTGCTCTTACCACTCCGGGGGGACTTGCGGGTGGGGGCCTCAGTCTGTCTGCGCCTGGGGGAGGGTGTCCGGAGGCGAGGGGCACTCTGCTCCGTGTGGGGGGGCTTCCTCTTCCCCCTGGATGCTGGGGCAGCTGGATCGGAGGGGAAGAGGCCGAGGTCACTGAGGAAGAGGCGCTGGGTCTTTGGGGTTGCAGGTGAGGCAAGGGAGGGTGCTTTGGAGGAAGAGGCAAGTGAGGACTGCGCAGTGCCCGTGGATGCGTGTGTGTTTACCAGGGCCCCATCCCCTGTGAGTCTGGTTTCAGTCCCCTGACTGTGCGTGCGTGTGCGTTTAGTTTGTGGCGTGTGTGTCTGTGTGCTGGATGTGTGTGTGCTGGTGTGTGCCTGTGACGGTGTGTGTGTGCTTGGGACGGGCAAGGTGCTGGGGAGTGTGGATGGAGCAGAGGCAGGAGGGGTGAGGGACTGTCTGAGGAGGGACACTGCTGCCGTCAGGGAGGAGTCCATGGACCTGCTGCCCCTCTGTAGGTCAGACATGCCCGATGAGATGCCCTCCATGAACGACACCAGCTGAGTCAACAGTGCGGTGTGCGCATGGAGGACACTCAGCATGGCTGTCTGCCCTACATGGAGCTGGCGAAGGAGGTACACAGACTCCTCACTCAGGGCAGCAGGGGACACAGGGGCAGGGGGTGCGGTGCCTGGGCCAAAGGAGACACGCTCCCGAACATGGGAGCCTCCACGGACCTGGGGAATGGGAGCCGATGGGAGGGCGGTGGTGGTGCTGGTGGTGGCGGGGACAGCAACACTAGCTGGGGTGTGGTGGCTGCTGACACCCGCCTCCACAAGGGAGTCATCCTCCGAGTTGCTCTGGTCCTCAGCTGAGGTGGATGGTGCTGAGGATTCCTCGGTGTGGCTCCCCTCGCCCTCCGTGCTACTGGGTCCCTCCGACCACTCCTCGGCTGCTGACCCAGTCTGGCTCTCTGGCTCCTCCTGGTCCGTGGAGCTGTCCCCTTCCGTGGCCGTGGATGTATCTGCAAACAATGGGGAAACAGACAGACATCAGTCACCTGCACCAAACGCACACACCACTGTGAGCACAGCACATCACAGAGCAAGGCCTGGCATCATTAGTTGTACATTGCTAAAAGTGCCCTAACTGAACAGGAGAAGCCAATTGTCAGTCTGATGCCAAGCATGGCACTCACATCCCACATGGCCTTGCACCCATCTGTCTGGTGTCTGTTGGATTGCAACACCCCAGTGTGGACACATGCACCAAGTACACAGTAGTTGGACAGTGCAGAGGACACGGTGTGGACACATCACAGCTCTTGCCACTGAGTCAGTACAGGTTTCCGGATGAAAGGGATGCCCAGAGTCAAATAGGAAATGCATGTGATGCATACCAGCGACAGACACCATGATGCACCCATGTCCTGATAGCCAGCGCCACTATGGTGTGCATGTAGCACATGTCACTCCCCTGCAGGACCACAAATAAGTTGACACATGCCATGGCAGAGGCATGACTGTTAAGTCATACATCACTGTCTCAGTGATGTATGACTTGGCAGCCAGACAACAACACTATGCACTGTGTCACAATAGTAGGTCATGGGGAATGCAAGTCCTGGAGCTGCACAAGTGCACATGTACATCCCCCACACAACACATCATCTCAACCCTCATCTGTCCAGGTCACACCTATTGGACATATGGGAGACCTGTGACACTACCCTCTGAACCTGAGCCCCTCACAATTTGCTGTGAATGGGGAACAGCTGCCTGAACATCACATTTGCATACCCCAGTCTGCACGGGCAGCTGATCAAACACCTATGTGACACACAAGTATCGTCTCCTATGGTCACATCTCCAGGGGCATGCTGAGCCCCTACCAAGAAACACCCCAGCAGTCCTGGCAACTAATCCACAGCACACTGACACAGAGGCAGACACCGGAGGGGTCAAATCACTGTGCACAATGTGTCAGCTGATACACGGGAGTGGGAGTACTGAGTGCATTGCATGGCCTGGAGTAGGCATGACTGTCCTGCTCCACATGAATGAGGGATGTGCCCTGGACAGTGGATAGCTGGCTATGTATGTGTGACACACGTAATCTGCACACTCCTGGGGCACAAACATTGTTCCCACCCGCTGCATGGGCGTGTGCCACATACCCCAGGCACATGTGGTGGCTCAGCTCAGCAAGTGGACCGCATATCAAAGCAACACGCAGATCACATGTCCAAACCCAGGCGTTGTGTGAACAATGGACCCACCCATGATGCCCACAACAGAGTTAGGGAAACAGATGCTGTCCCCCACCTTTAGTGAAGCCAACTGCAATTACACAGTCCCAAGTGACACAATTCCCTGACTGTAAGGGCCACACCTGTGTATCAGATGAGCAGTGGGCAGTGCACAATAGAGGGACATGGCTCCTGGACAACATGACTGCTGCACTGTGGCAGTTGAACCAGGCCAGAGGAGGGCACAAAGCATGTAATACAGAGTTCACAGTGCAGTCTTTGACTCACCCCTCCTTGCTGCTGTCTGGCCTTCAGCTGCCCATCCAGGTCTGGAAAGACCACCGCCAGGATCTGGAGCATGTGGGGGGTCAGGGTCCGTGTTCCGCCCCTCCTGCGAGGAGGCGACAGCTTCAGCTGGACCCGTGCAATCCTCCGGGTCCAGCCCCGAAGGTCCTGCCACCTCTTCTGGCAGTTGCGGATCCGGCGCTTGTAGACCCCCACGGACCGGACAGCCCGGACGATGTCCTTCCAGATTTCCTGCTTCCGATGGGCATTAACCTGTCAGGATGACAAAGTGAAAAGGCCATTACCACACATGCAACATATCCGTGCATGACACAGTTGTATATACATGTCTCAATCACAGGGGCACATGATGTACACAGGCAGTGCAACGCTGACCATGGACAGTTTTCCAGACGTCACTACATGGTATCATTGCATGGGAAGTAAAACCATGTTCAAATGCACTGTCACTGCACCATACCTGTCCAGTGCAAGTCACTACACACTATGGGGGGTGACAACTACTCAGTGAGCCTGCTAGCCAGTGGCGTGCAGACTCTCAGCCTTGCTAGTCAGACAAACAGCACATTCAGAAAGGCAGTGCACAGAACACTCACCTGCTCCCCTGGTGTCCCATACAGCTTGCTGTACTGTGGAAGTAGGCTGTCCAGCAGGGCCTGGTTCTCTTCAAGGCTGAAGGCTGGGGCTCTCTCCACAGTACGTGCCATTGCAGGGTCCAGAGGGGCAGAGACAGCAGCAGTGCAGTGGCAGATGTCGTCTTGGAGCATGTAGTGCAGGCAAGTGGGCTCTCAGGGGAACAGCCAGCAATATATATGTGCTGGAGAGGCAGATACTGTCCCTTGTGTCCAAAGTGATAGGTCCAAGTCGTTTGCATCTTCTGAATCTGGCCAATCCATGGAATAGCAGCACCAAAACACGCCCACAGCATCCTTCAAATCTTCAACTTCATGACATACATGATTTTGCAACATTGTTGTGGGTGACCAACTGAATTTCCAGCAACCGACTCGTTCGAAATCCGAAAACGCGTCCGTTGCCAGGCAAGCCCATTGTCAATGGGTGTGCACCGATCGGTCCATTGCAGTTCAACGCGCACAGGGGTACAACGCGTACCCGCACACATTGAAAGCAATGGGCCGACCGGAGGCACCGATCGGTCCATTGCAGTTCAACGCGCACAGGGGTACAACGCGTACCCGCACACATTGAAAGCAATGGGCCGGCCGGAGGCACCGATCGGTCCATTGCGGTACAACGCGTACAGGGGTACAACGCGTACCCGCACTTATTGAAAGCAATGGGCCGGCCGGAGGCACCGATCGGTCCATTGCAGTTCAACGCGCACAGGGGTACAACGCGTACCCGCACACATTGAAAGCAATGGGCCGGCCGGAGGCACAGATCGGTCCATTGCTGTTCAATGCGCACAGGGGTACAACGCGTACCCACACACATTGAAAGCAATGGGCCGGCCGGAGGCACCGATCGGTCCATTGCGGTACAACGCGTACAGGGGTACAACGCGTACCCACACACATTGAAAGCAATGGGCCGGCCGGAGGCACCGATCGGTCCATTGCAGTTCAACGCATCACTGTACATGTGACTGGCATATGTCAGCATGCCTGTCTCAGATGGACATATGCCAGACACAGATAGCTCCCAGGGAGTGAGGGGCACACCTACCACACGACAGCCTGTCCAAACTGTATCATAAGGCATGTAAGGCTGCATTTCCTATTGTGTGTATGTTGGTGTACATGTTGTCCTGTGGGTGTCACCTGTGGGCAGCCACCCCCAGGCTGTGCACGTGTTCATGGGGACAGGATCCTGGGTGTTACGTGTACGTGACCACTGTGATGTGCAACTGTTCATATCTGTGCATGTGCCATGGTCACATTTCACAGTGGTGTATGTGTATGTCATGTCACATACCCCGTGAGTCCCATGTGGGACGGTATGTTTGAGCCAGGGTGTCCCAGTGGCACAATAGTGATGGTCCTCCACAGTCTTTGTGCATGTGGTGTTTACAATGTCTCTGATTTCATGTGCACAATGGGAGACAGTCTCCACATCCACGTTGTGTGTGCATGGACTCTGATGTTGTGCGTGTGTGTCACAGACGTCCATGTCTGTCCTGCGGTGGCAAGTGGGGCCACTACCTGTGGGGGTCATGGTTGTTTTGCTGTGGTGTATACATGATACTCCATGTAATGCCAGTGTCCATGTGGCATTACAGGGTCC